>OX104061.1:40871478-41032055 GCA_944474145.2 Dicrocoelium dendriticum
CTTTAGCGAGGAATGAGCACAGCCTTCCTTTATTTTTATGCTGCAGTACCGGATTTAATGGGGAGCAAATATGGCATTATTTGTAGTACAGCGATGTCGGATCCACAGATTTTGATTTCAACAGGGTTGCTAGTGAATTTTAGGCCATGCATTCCATGATAATGTAGTAGAGGAAATAAGTCGATTTATATCACGGAGTTCATAAGTAACTGTACAGACTTTGTCTTGGAGCTATATCGTGCTGTAGAACACGTTCACCTTAACAATGAGAGCCAGTTAGAATTCAACTCCTTGGAGCCAAGGGATAATTATTCCAAGTTACACAATTGGCTAGAAAAGGGATGCCAAACTAGCGCCTAAATAACCATGCTACCATCACGCTTGAAGTTATGGAAATGGTGGCACAAAAAAGGTATGCATTTTTCTCTCCAAAAATATCAGTGGTTCGGCGCATCACGGTTTGATAAATTTTGCTTGCCAGTCAATCACATAACAAATCCGTTGATGATGGTAAACACTTTGATTATTTACTTTGGCTTGATACCGCATCACTGACGTTTTGTAACCTTGTCATCTTTTGGTATAACTAACATTTTCTTCATTGGGATTTTAGGATATACTAATGACATAAGCTAAGCAGTTATGATTGAAAACCACATTTCATTTCTCAGTCCGGTAACACTTAATGCTGCACCAGGCAGTGATTTTGCTCACGTAAAATTGCTTATGTACATCAACAAAAACATAATGTATTTACCATGGTCACTGTTACGTCTTCACAGATGATTTGAAATTGTGTACACCTTATTTACGGCGCACCAGAATGTTGGCCTTTGCAGCATACAAACTGCTACAGATATTCTTGTGTTGTGGTCCACCACAAAAGAGCAGAAATCTTTCATACCGTTGTGACATTCGATCTAGCCCAATGACCTTCTTTGGTAAAGAAAAAATTTGTTATATTAAATTCCATGAACTGTGTTTGCAGTAATTCATTAGTCTGAACTTCGCTAGTATGTGCAGCATACCGGCGAAACGGCGCTGTCTGGTGCTTTTTCAGACATGACAAAGCCTGCTGACTGAAAATGGACTGTAATGAATTACATCTGAATTATAACAAAATCCCCACTGCACATTAGTAATTTAAAACTATCCATTAATCTTCTAAGTAATTTGTCTTACACAAACGATATGCGGAAAGTCCTAGCTGCTGTCCACTACACATTTCGTACCAGACATTGCAGTGGAAGATGAGCGGGCTATATCATAGTCAACTGTTATTCATGCAGGACCGCGCCGACAACAATGGCGTCGTGGCACAAGCTGATGGCATCCGGAAGTCTTGTGATCGAGCTCAGGGCACAACTGACGAGACCAAGAAGGTCGAATCAGCACTGTCTGGTGCTTTTCCAGAAATGCCAAAGCCTGCTGACTGAGTGCAGACTGTTATGAATTGCTTATGAATTATTCCAGAATCCGAAATATTCATTAGTTATAGTGTGTTGTTCCTCCGTCTACTGGATTGCACAGAGGCTATGCTTATATTGTTCTGGACATGTATCCTCCAAATGCTACAGTACGCTTTATAGAGAAATATAACGCCTAGCAGTGCGATACATTGGCGATAGAATGCATTAACATATATGCACTCGATTTATTGATAGTCACTTGCGGAAATACGTCCTCAGAACGTTGCCAGACGCCAAGATTTAAACCGAATTGACCCAAATTGATTTGACCTAACATGCTTTTCCTTTCGGATATGATGCATCAAAAAGTACATGTGCCTAAATATTCTCTTTGATTACAACGTAATTTCCATTAAGGAAATATGAAACAATAGAGCACCTCAGGCAAATGCAATTTGCACAATAAAATAAGTGCATATTTCTTCTTTACTATATATCCAAGTATCTAGAACAGGCTTCAATTCTGCTGTGCACTCCCACATGTATTCCGTGATGAAATACAAAATTTTCTTATGAGAGACAACGTAAATGGGCTATTAGCCAGGATGTAATGGCATATAGTGTGCATTAAATTGGTGACGACAACCGAAATCAAGTCAGTTTAGTTTCTACGTCACCTCGTTAATACTTACACCGGTCAATTAGTAGCTGCCTAAACCACGTATCTGCATTTAGTCTTAATAACAATCTTTTTACTTCAGCAACTTGCCGCTTTTCCGTAGGCACATCTTTTACTTGCACGCTCTTTTTCGTATTTTAACTGCAATCCAGTTATTATTCATAATTTGCTTATATTTTACGTAAATCCGTCCAATTATATACCTGTGGAATTATAACTTGACAATAAAAGTCTAGGCAGCGGTTAATGATTTGGTGTAAATTGCCGCTAGAAGTATTGCAGGATGTGGAAAATCTCCACCTATGTTGCACAGTGTCGCAGTTTGTCAAGTGTTCCCCTATTTGTTTCAACTTTTAAATTCCATGTATTTGTATTTTTCCTTATGTTCATGTTGGTCGCGAATGGGCCAATTTCCAGAGGTGAGGCTTTGATGGTTCTCGGCTAATAATTTCACTCACACAAGGCACATTGCTACTGGTCTTTTACATTAGAAAGTTAAATAGTCATCATGTTCGAAATGAGTCGAATAAGAGGCTGGACTGAACAGCTTGATGGCCCAGAACTTTTTTCTATAGGAAGCCCTAAGTTGTGCAAAATAGGTGCTGCCATACATACTATTAAGCCACACCGGCATACGCCCGAATAAGACTTGATGGTGCGAGTGGCAATGATTAAGGAAATACACTGCATGGAAACAAGTTTCAATGATACTGTTTTATGGGATGTCCGTGTTAATGTATTAGACTAGTTAGCACTTACGCCATTACTTATTCTTATCAGTGTATCATTATTTTGATACACGCAGCTCCAGATTACCTTAAGTTCGTTGCGAAAATGTGCTGAAAAAGGTTCCGTCATGGCTTTTGACTAATCGCTCTATCCATTTCATCGCCTTGTTGGAAAGCACATCGCTTACAATTTGGGTCGGTTCAACACTGATAAACATGATTTCCTGATCTAAGTTCATGTACGATCTGCCAGCCACATAATATTAATTCAATTTGGAAACCATAGGCACCGGTTTTAAAATAATACTTTTAATCTTGTACTTACAAAATGCCTTCCTTATTATGACTCCGTAACGGTTTTTGGAGTACATAGAATTCATAAGAATCCAGAAGCGGCATGCAAGTTGCCCCTTTTCTTATACTTCAGCCTGTGAATCCAGTTTGACGCTTTGAGTGACCTACAAACTGGTGCATTAAATTACAAACGAAGTCAACCAGGAAAGTGTACTCAGTTATTTGATATTTATCCCTTATTTCCAGAATATTGACATGCCTTTTAAACGCAAGCAGCACTATTATCCGTCAACAACATAACGTTTGTGTACAAGGCGATGAACATGAATGTTAATCCAGCGCCGCTAAGTTAACATGAATTTCTTTTATTGCGAAATGGTGTGCAACGCGGCCGTTTAAATTCTAGTCTGACAAATCAGCATCATATCCAAAGACGGGAGGTAGTTCGTCTTCACAGTAAAGATATGCGAATGTGGCATTCTGCCCATGATATAGAAGTCCAATATTCCGACATGATCCCCTTAAGTGAACAGGCAGATTTCCAAAAAGATAGTTTCAGAAGTTCCGGGTGTTACACAGTAGTCACAAAGTTATTGTCGGCCATGTCAATCGCACGTTGTTTATAAGGCTTACATGTCACCTACTAAAATACTGAAAAGTCATCTATGGTAGCATGCTGATGATTGAAAAGAAAGCTAAGGCGGACATTTATAGGTCATTCACCATAAGTTTTATTTTATTAGCTCATATACCCTAAGCTATGGCGAAGGTTACAGGAGAATGCACTAGGCTCGACTTGCCATGTGAGCACACAAGTTAAATTCAGTTGTTTCACTTGGAAAATTCCACAACAATTTGATGCACAATAAAATGCTTACAACCCTTTAACTCAGGTACCTAAATGTACATGTACAACAGTCTTCTTGCGGATAAATCTTAGTCCATCAACTTCTGGCTTTTGTCTGTCCTTGTGTCGGAATTTTGTTAAGTGTGTGACTACCACAATATTTCACAAAATTCGTGAATTTTCAATAAGTTGTAAGTACTTATTTGAAGCGATCACTCTAACTGGCAATTATGCATCTCCGCTACCGTTTGCAGTAGCTGCCTAATATTTCCTTGTATTTTGCTGTTCGCTTAGCTCTCAGTTGGACTTGATCAGTAACCCAACACCAATTGCCATCCTTTGTGATCTTGTCAACCATTGCGCCGGAGTAACCCATTACAGCAACCAGGACAGCTAAATCGCCCGCCAGTGCCTACTCAAACGTCTTTTCTAAGTACATCGTACTTGTGCCTGTTGTGATCAACTGATTATGCTCGAGCAGTAAAGGACATCAACCAGCTCACCGGTTTAGGTAACGACACACCCTGAGTAGCAGAACACAAACAGATGTGAATCCAAACTTGACTCAGTTAAAGGGAACTTGTGGTTCGGGGGAATGATATCAAAGAGCCAAATTTGGTTTCACCACCCTGCATTATATATTTGGTACCACTTAAAGTGCACAAACATACCCAACGGGAAGAAAAATATGGAATCAGCTCTTAGGAATTTATTTGTTAATGTACTGCGTGTTCGATCATCCCGCATTTCAGCGTTTGTTTATATTTGTCCAAAATTACAACCGGGTATGAGCAGAAGCAGTAATTCCTATTGGCCTCTAAAAAAAGTAATTTTTGAATATTTACTTTCACTGAACCACGATCAGCAATGTCCACCGCGCCGTTAGCTCCTCAAAATTTGCCGGAAAGACAGGCGAGAAAAGGCACGGCTCCAATATTAAGCGGCGCTTAAGCAACGAAGATCAAGCATCAGCCGTACCGTGTGATTAATTTCGTTCGGACGGTGCCAAAAATTACTAACTTTAGCAAAAATAAGGAAGCCCAATACCATCCTTCTGCATCTGCAGTTAAAGAGTCTTTGCTTGTATTTAAGTCCTCTATCACATCAATCACAAGCACTGAAGGATGCGAAGGTTATAGGGGTGCTACACTTTGGTCACCTCCGTTAGAAACACTGTCAACTTAAACATGGAAACAAATGGTACTTGGCGTCACTCAGTAAAGTTTCATGGCAAACGACGAATTGCCCATGAAGTTTAATGGAATGGGGATGCAATTATACGACTTAACTCTTGTGTGCTCAATAGTCCCCGGATTTTCCGTCTTCGTATTACGGGATCAGTTGTCTGTCGAATCAGACTAATGATACCCAGTGTGCATTTAGATGAACTACAAATCCACAAACACAAAATAGTACTACTTTCTCGTCACTGGAGCTCTACAAAATATGACTAGTCCAGAATTATTAGTCTAACATTATAATTCGTCATTGAGGCGTAAAACGTTTCACCTTCTAAAAACGAGCTATGACACAGAGCGTGTGGGATAAGCATGAACAATGATGTCCACGGAGAGCACTGGGCACGATAAGGAACACATTCAAACAACAAAATGAGCAGGATAACCTAAGCAAAACAAACTATGGCGTGCCTATGGCATACCTTTCATTCGGGAACTTATTTTGTTAGATAACGTTGTTAGAGGTTACGCGACAACAGCGTCCCGACACGTGTAATTCAATCAGAGGCAACATCAATGGAATTGGTAGAAATTTGGCCACAATATCTAATATTTTTATATCTGAACTTCGGCAAACTCTTCTAAATTCCAGATATAGTTTATCAGACAATGCAAATCTACCGACGATCCTACTGACGCTCCGTATGATCACTCGTTCATGGGATTCTGAGGAAAGCCGTGATGAGGAATGAGAGGAATCTTAGCTAAATCAAGTCGCGTACGATGTGTCAGTGACACATCAAAGCAAGAAATGTCTGATATCACATGGATCCTCATTCATTCATACCTAAATAATTTGATCCTTTCTGAGCTTCTAAAGAACGGAAAAATAGCCAATTTTCTACCAGTTCTTGAGATGTTTTCATTAACTCTACTGAACTGAATGATTGTCTAATTTCAGAGCCCTGTGCTATCGTCGGTATTACTGAACAATGGCTGCACGCTGCAACAACGGAGGCTAACATTTCACAGCACGGCATATCACCCATCCGAAGCGACATACAAAAGGCGGTTAGGCATGACAATAATACCGAAGCGAACTACATTGCGAAGCCTAAATTCCACTCAGAGCCGCCATTTATTAACTGCCAGTGCCATAAAGCTGCTTAGAGCCATTGAAAAGAAGCCTTAATTTGTTACTGGGGAAAACGTTTGACAGATTAATTGGCTGATTTCTCTCAAAACCTGAAACAAAGTCCACTAAAACTCAGTCTGAATTACAATTGCGATTCTGCAGAACATAACGCTTCGGCAACAGACTCGTAATAATATTCGGCTCCTTGTCTTATTAATCGTTAAAACCTTTCTGCTGCTGAGCTAAATGAACGGCAAAGCAGCTTGTGACTGCAGTGGTGATATGTACATTAAAATTTTCATTGAATTTGGTACGAAATCTTCACTATTGCGCATTATTTTGACTACGTTGTCATGAAGAGGTAGAAGGCGTAGCATCGGCTTGCAGCGCTTAAGCCTAAAACTAGGTCTCCTTACTCTTCCTGATTATCCCAACTCAACCCATGAATAGTATCTATAAAGCCAGGGAGAGTTGAAGATCAGCGATAGGGTATACTTTGCTCATTCACGATGTTCAGTCAATGAAAGTTGATAAGAATTTTGCATATATACGTTAAAGGGAGCAGGTTTTATTTAATTATACTTTATTTTCTTTCCTTTTCACAAATGCGTGCAATTCGGTGACTTTATAACCTGCCCACTGATCAAGAAATAATGGGACATATTGTATTGCGGTCATTGGGCTTGCTGAGGTCTGTGATTAAATAACGGTACATCGTGAACTCTGAACATCAGAATCAAATAATTTACTAGGCTTTGAAACATATTGGGAGCAATCGGTGTGACCCACATTGTTTTTCATCGGTTGAAGCTGGCAAAACATGTCTTCAATCAGTTGCGAAAACTTCACCTAATCGCTTACGACATCATTTTTTATTGCATCCCTTCAGATTACTAACGGTTTACATACGCGTTTGACACAGAAACCCACTGAATACTCAACCGGACGCATTGTACGCGCCGATGCTTGGTGCACAACAAGATGAGAGTTGAGGGGTTTTAAGAACTGATTCTGACTTACTTGTCCCCAGTTAGTAAATTTGAAGAAACCTCGCCGGAATGATATAAATGGTCTTAGCGTTGTGCTACTGAGTGATTTTGTTTAAGAACGGTTGTTTAGCAATCGTATAAATTCATATTGTTATCGAAACAATATTTCCACCAGATGTATATCGTAGCCAAGTACAGGATTAGAGCACTGCGGTGTATCAAATATTTTAAAGCATTGCGCAGGGCTGCAGCATAAACTCGGGTTTTGGATGCAAGCGTTTACCGTGAAGGCGGCACGCTGTTCCTTGAAAGTTTTCTCTGCATCTGACTATTTCGACAACATCGTCGCATATTGAATCCACACTATGACGCAGACGCAGAATTGTCCAGCGATGTTTTCTCTCTAGCCCACCTGCCATAGCTTAATTTCTTGCTATTCACTACATTTGTGGTCATATGTCATTCCTTGTCGTGCCCTTCAGTTAGTTGCAGCATTTTCTCTGAGGAAAGATATACGCACACATAGGAGGCAACCTTGAATTTTGACAAGCCGTTCTTAACGACTTCCTGCATTCACACAGATGAGATCCGTCCGGGCAACTTATCACACTCCGCTATCGGAAGCCAGAACTTTCTTTACGTAACATTGCTTTTAGCATATACGATTTAAAGTTTTGATATGTGGCTAGCTGTTCTTGGTGACAATAGCAAATTTACCCGTTCTCCTAAACGGCTCCATCCTTCATAACTATTTTGTCATCGTATCAGCAATATTGTTATCCTCCATTTAGGCGAAATTTCACTTCATGCATTTCGGATTTCATCGTACTTCCACAACAGATATAGGTCATACCGTGTATTTGGGCATTTCTTTGTTGACCGTGATGTGGGTAATGAATGGAAGAATTGTCTGTAAGCTGCAAACTGTTGATGTGCTTTCAGGTATTGAACTTTGGATCTCTCTTTCTAATTCTACCAGCGACTGGCTTCTTTGATAACGCGATGGATAGAGCTTGACTCAACTTGCTCGTTTACTTCTGTGTCACAGGACCCAGTGTAAGAAATTTTAAGCTCTGTTCTACACATGAACATTAAATACTGTAGATGTTGCTTCAGTTTAGTCATTTTTAGCACTGCAGCGCAAACCCCACAAGAATTTAGGATATGGAGTTAAATTGGTTACTCAAACAAGCAGAGGTAACTGCACTGATCGTTGTGATCAACGATAATATGAACCTTCCGTGTGCAGCTTGGAAGCGCTCTGGTACCCTAGATGTTATGGAGCGGAAACTACTGAATAGGATCAAAAGGAGGTTTTCCCCCAGCACTTTGGATTTATGATGCATAATTATTAGTTATATTCATTCAGCTTTATATGTCGTTAGACACAAATATTCAATAGTCGGCCATACATATAAGGACTCTCCTGGATACGAGTGGCAACCTACTTATTACGAGATCAAGCTCCTCTAGAACAAAGATGGAGGTTAACTGACGAAGAGCATGTTTAATTACTGTATGAGTTTTCTCGGTTGCACCCTAAAATACCAAACAAATTCGCTAATATGCTCAGATGATTGATTATACAATAAAAGAGCGAAAGGTTTGCTTTCAAATTTGCAGGAGACCGGGGAGTTTTATGTCGGCAGGATTCAGTGTGTGCCAGGTTTCAATGATCGACTTGCTGCGACAAGCAAAATGTCGCTGAGATTAAAATTGATCAGTGCAAATTTGCTGCTGTTTCCTCTGGTCTGAAGAAAAGATTGAGGCAAAACAGAAAGTAGTGTATCACAATAAATATATGAACAGGTCGTCTACCAAGTATTCTGAAGTGATAGCACTCTGTCTCTTACAAGCCTAGTTATCATTGAGAGAGCTGAAGAAGAGCCGTTGCTACCACAATTTTCACTGCTGCTGAGTCATCTTACAATGTTCCTTGTCTAACCAGTGCTGCATTACTGGTCCGAATTTACGACACTTAAACGGCACAAACTGAGATCACAGTGATATCAGTCATTCTCTAATATCAATCCAACAGTCTTTCACAGATGCAATTTGCAGCAGAAACCAATCTACGTGGTTCGCAACTTGAGTTCGCTCGTCGAAGTTAGTTTTACAATAGTTGTAAGCTAGCTTCAGCGAAGAAAAGTCTGGTAAAATAACCCAACTGGCTATTAACACTGAGTGGTAACTTTCTGCTGGTGTCTCTTTGACCTGAACCGTATACGCAAGCGTTCACAGCTTGTTAACACCGACTACATGCGCGGCATTATTCGTGTCAGCTGATATACGTATTACGCTGTTTTATTTTCCAGCACAAAGTCCACGAATTTTGTTTTAACCTCACAGTGCCCCGGCATAAGTGTAAGTTCTGGTCAGCGTATCCAAGACCAGTTAACACCACTTATGAGTAAAAAATGAGGACTACCAATTTGACTTCGAATCTGCGACAGCAAATCCAATCAACGACTTGTAAAGTTCGATAAATGCACCTACGTGCAATTGCCCGCGTTTGAGGTGGATCGAGCACCCAACCTGCTCACACAGGCCATTAACACTTCTGTAGGCACTCACAACCCTCTTACACAGTAAAGAGCGAATTTAGAGCAAACACCACAGCGGACAGTCGATAGTCTATCACAGCAGAAGCATGAGTTGACACTGATTTCGGTTCCCTGGGCTATCGCCTCATAATACAACCCATTTTCTGCGAGTTCTATGCTGCCTGGCCACTCGACTGCAACTGAATGACAGAGTTCATCGCGCTAGTTCATAGGACTACAAATGTTGGTAAATGCTACACGCGGGCGTCAGCAGCAATCAACGGGTGTGGTTGAAGTGTGAGCTACCTGTTAATTCCAATTAGTGGGATATTGGAGACGACCCGAAAAGTTGTGATATTGGCATTCGTTTCCTCATCACCACTTCGTCTCTTCATAAACATTTAGGCTTCAGTAGTTTGTGGCTTTGGTTTGTCTTATTGTGTGTGTCTTCCAGTCCTCCATTTGTTGTATTGCTAGCACATCCAGTTCTAGTTCGAAGACCGTGTTAATGGCACGCTACCTTGCTTTGCGCGTTAGCCAATTTGCCTCTAGTTTACTGCAGCTTTTTGCAATACACTTTGGGCCACGCTAGGCAAGCACTTATTAAGAATTGGTATCCTTATGTTTTCCAATTGGCTCTCCTCGCAACCAGTACCTATGTTCCGCTCTACAAGTTGTGAACCGGACTACAAGCACGGTTCCGCCACGACCGAAATCAATTTTAGTGCGATGGTGCTTTTTATCCTTTCAGTTGCGTAATGACAACTATCACTTTGTGATTTTCTAAAGCTAATTCAGGTATGAAATTTTCGGCTCATCAATTATTGTCGCATCGCTGTCTCTCCCACTATAATATTTGTTGACTTATTTTTTCTTTCGTCTCATTAGAGTTGGAGTGATGCTTCGTAATATTAGTGCCGAACAATCGAAATGTAGTCATTTGCTAGATAGTCTTCTTATGGAATCCGCTTTACAGCTGAGAGACACTCTTTTGAGCCCAAATATGGACCTATCTTATGAGTATCTTAAGCGGCACATAGTTATCCGACTGGAACGACCAACGAGTACGCGAATGAAACAGATATTCCTTGGCTTGCGTCTAAGCTATTCGATGCCATCCGATCGATTGAATGCGATGATGATACTCCTCGACTAATACTCAATAGAAGACTAAAGGATTTTGCAGCTTTAGCTTTACCATCTACCCAAGATAGCTCAAACTATTGTCAGATTCACCAACGCTTCTTCCCTCAATCTAGATGAGCAACTGGCTGACACAAACATAGATCAGTTTTCTAAGGAGGTAGAGTGCTAGACGCCTCCAGCTGCATACCCGCCGACTTGTCCTAACGCGTCTCAGCAGACAACAAATGCAAGTATCATGCAGTCTTTCCCTCTAGTTGCCATAGCACTGAACGAACTAGCGACATAACGCAACGCTATCCATTCTCCTTCAACAACCAATAACTCACAGTATATAAAAGCAATTCGGCCAGGACCAACAATCTATCACGTAACAAACTGTGCTGGTAGCACTCTCATTTGGTCCTCAGACGAAGCGCTGTACAACTCACCGCACCTTCTCCTCGACTCATTTGGGTAAAATTCCAAGCCATAAATAACGCAAAAATGATGTTACAGACCACATTTTTGGTAGCAGCCTTCGTTATTTTCGGGACGGCAAATTGAGAACCGCCTTTTTGGTTTATACCGGGAACGATTTAAGACTGGTCTCGCCCACAACTTGGGAGGCGACTCGGCCGTTTACTCTCCTTCTTTGTGTCCCCAACGGCGCACACACCCATTCATACGGCCAAGGCTCTTTAGCCCATAACATGGGTCTCCGTAGCACATTTCGCTGGGTGCTAATTATTGGCACCGTCCCGTTTACAGTCATTGGCATAGAATTCTTCAGATATTTAGACCCATTGGTCAATACAAAAATTCAGAGGATAGCCGACCCTGCAACTATGCTCGGCGTCACTGGCACCAACGCCGGCATCGCAGCTATGACCCTATATAAGTTTGCCCACAGAGTTCCTCAAAATATGCCCAACTATTCTTTTGGTAACCCAAGCTCGCTCAGTCAATAAACGAAGCTAACCCTGCGGCACCTCAGCTCAGCCCTTCCGTTTCCACGAAACACTTTTCCCGCGAAAACTGAAGCTAGATTAAACAAAGTTTTAGCACATGCTCGAAATGCAGATTATCCACCCTTCGGATGACACTTGATCTCTCTACTCAGATGGTATCAAAAAATCTAGTGATTGTCGCCCTCGTAGTGGTTACCGGGACCTAAACCAACTTACGTTCCCTGACATATACTTCATCCCACCTATGTAAGACTTCACTGCAAGGCTTGCGAGTAAGATGGCCTACGGCTAGATCAATCTTCTTCTAGCTTAAGAGCAAGTAATTATGGAGGAAGAAAGCATACCTGTGAGTGCATTTATTGCCCCCCTCAGCTTGTTTGCATGTTTGAGAATGTTTTTTGGATTACGCAATGCTACGCAAACATTTCAGCACTCCGTCCACTAGGTCATGCGTGGCCTAAACGTCGCCTATTCCTACCTTGACGACATCGTATTGACAAATTCGGCCGACGAAGAGAAACTAGGTCAACATCAGGCACTCTGTTAATAGTTGAATCAACACCTGGTTGCCGGCACTCCGAATAATTGCGAACATTGCAGAACCTCAGTATAGACGTTAGGGCACTTTGTCGCATCATCTGTATCAAGGTCCTTGCGAAGGAGGTTTAATTCATCAAAAACTTCCTAGTCTCGATTTATTTATGCATCTAATTCTAGCCTATTGCTGCTGGCGATTTATTTGGCGCTGCTCGCAACTGATAGGGATTTTGACTAAGCTTAACATAGGAAGCGAACCTGTTTTCTTTCCTAGACCCATCACACACGATCTTCACAGGTCATATGGGTGCTATTTCCGATATAACTCTCCTTGCCTTCTCCTAAATGTCTGCCCTGCTTTCGAAAACAACGCTTCAGACATGAAAAATTGAGCTATTCTCCAAATACGCATTTTTGGGCAATGGCAACCCTTCGGTTTCCTCCCCAAACTCCTGCAATCAGCAAAATACTGCCTCAGCACGCTTGGTAGAGAACTGTTAGCCATCTACTTAGCGATTCGTCTATTCCGACGCACACTAGAAAGCCGGACTTCCACGGGCTACACTGATCACTCACTGATCATTTGTGCCCTTAGCGCATCATCAGACAAATACTCATTACGTGAAACAAGGCACTTAGACTCAGTCACGCAATCTACTATTGATATACCTCATGTCTTAGGTGTCGCCAACCCTGTCGCTGATACTCTCACTCGCGTCAACCTCACTCTTCACTATTTGCCTACTGTCGACCTAGTCGCCATGGCATCGTTACAGTACCAAGGTGACAATGCAAGTGTAGCCAGTTCCTCACCAAAATACAGACGGAAATATCATTTGCGACCTTTCTACTCGATGTCCAAGACCCATCTGGCCCAGCTCTTACATATGCATATTCTTTGACATCCTCTAGTCTCCATCATACCATGTTTTCCGCACATCATTGAAATTGGTCCCCGAGTGTTTTGCTTGGCCAAATGTGAACAAGGATGTCCGGAACTGTGCTTGAGCTTGTGTCCACGGCCAGCGCTTCAAGGTACACCGGCATACCCGCAGCCCCTTCATGGTCCTTCCCTTTAATCCGATTTCGCGGTTCTCACAAAAACCCAGAAGTAGTAGGACCAATGCCTACCTTTCGCGATTCCGTATACACACGGGCTTGTGTCGACTGTTTTACTTGATGGCCAGAACCTATCTTTGTAGCAGACTGCAGGCCCAATCGGTCACTCGTGCGTTTTTGGACCGTTGACTGTCGCACGACAGATGCACATCTACCATGACCACTGACCATGGAACGTCTTCGCAACACACATCGTTCTGCAGCATCTTACGCTGCCCACGTTTCCACAGGACGGTATATCGCTCAGAGGCAAATGGCTTAGTTAAACACTTTTATCAACAGCTTACGTGACCTATAAGTGCCACTTCTGACCCTGTCTGATGCGAAGGCATTCCGTTAGTACTTCGAGGTATCCGCAATAGCATCAAGGTTGATTTGCAGTGCGCATTAGCAGAGCTGGTCCAAGGAACAACGCTTAAGCTGCTAGGAGAGTTCATTTCGCTCCCCTCGCCATTGTGTGTATCACCGTCAAACTGCACAGTCACTCCTTCGCAACACACGTTTTCGCTGCGTCAGGTCCATAGTCGTGAGCAGACCAGAGATGCAAATGTCAAGTGGACTGTACACATGCATTCACGTTTTCGTCCTCGCAGACACAATGCCTATTCCCTATCATTCTCCCTACACCGGCCGCTTCAGAGTACTCCAAAGAACTCTTAAACGGTTTGCCTTTGATTGAATAGTCACTTAACAACGGCTTCCGTTAATCGTCTTAAGGTGGCGTTTTTGGAAAATCCGCCCTAAACTTTACTAATTACAGCCGCAAGGGTAAACTCACCCGTTCCTGCATCTTCCGCATCAGGCAACCCATACCACTCTGTTACCCTAGACCCTCCACCAACAAAGCTCCCACACCAAGCAACTAAATGATGCGAAGGACAGGTCAAACGTTCTGTTCATTTTTCAGATTTTCTTAACGTTTGCTACATTCCTTGGCAAGCGATTTTTCCACCTCTCATGGTAGAGTTCTTTTCATTCACATGTGTTTTGACAAAAGACATAAAAGCTTAAAACATCTTATTTTTATAAAAACAAATAAACAAATTACTGCACATATTTTTTCCTGTACTCTCCTGCTTATCAATAAGGCATCAAGTTGCCCATCGTAAATCTAGACGAAAGTGGAGTTATAGAACTTACTAGCTATTTAATCTAGAAAAGATAAACCTCGGACTGATTTCATCCACAAATATGATTCGCATTGTTTGACTTCGTTGGTCAGCTTTCTTACCAAGGCGGACAAGTTGCATCCGTTTCAACCCCTCCTCCCCAAAGTCGATGAGTTAGTCAATTATGCTCTGTAAATCTCGACATCATGGTTTGGATCGTATCTGGTATGCTGAAATATTGAACTCAGACGCGTGAAACAGCACGAGGTTGAAATGCTTCTGATCAAAGAGAATTGACCTTAAAGTTCGTTGCGTTGCAGTGGCAAAACACTTCCTTTAACTGCCTTTTCTTTCCTTGTACTTTCTCAGTGTATAAGTACACAGGCCTTTACACAGTGCTAAATCGGCGTCTGTAAAATACAACATAGGTGAAATAATCATGTCTGGCAAAGCTGGGCTTTTGTTAACTTAGGGACTTCGTGCCAGTAAGTTTGCACAGGAAAACCAGGAATGCTAATCTAAAACCTGGAGGCATTTCGGGCTTTTGGACTTGCTATCAGCGGAATGATTTACCTTACAAAGCGGTTTGCAGTTCTGTGCCACCTTGTCCGGCTCTATTTCATTTCGACAAATAATTGGCATCTTTTAATGTAAGTGTCTAAAAATATCAACATGCCCGTAAAATTGCGCGAATACACTTTGTTAAGTTGATCTTCTTTTCCTTTTAGAAAGCAGAGACGGATTCCGTATTGCATGCTTTAGTTAGTCCAACCTATGTTGTTTGATTGAATAAAAGTGAAATTCGTGAGGAGCCCGTGGAATGGTAATCATTTTCGTGGGAAATCTGTATATGCATCTTTTGTTCAACGATATCATATCTTACAGTGCAATTGTTTTGTAGTGCTTCAATCAGACAGATCCCTTACTGTAAGCTAAAAGCAATTTAAAAATTCCAGCAGCCCAATATTCCCAAAGTGCAATAACTAAAATACTTAAGATAACATAATGTTTACCCCTTTTCTAAACACACGTGGCTTAAATGAATTAGAGCATATAATCGCAAATACGATTGTGATGTATTGTGAGGTATAAATGAGGTGATTCGGTCATTAAGCAATAGATACATTGAAAATATATGTAGAAACATATGGATTCTGTAACCGTTGAAGCTGAGCATTTTTGCGGTGAATTCTTTAACTAATGCAAATGTTGTGAATTTTATTTTAACATTATTATTATTAGAAGCTTAACAAAGTCAGCTTTTTAAATTCATGTCAACGAATTCACTTATAAGCAATTACTTCACGGTTCATACGTGGCTGCTCTTCTGGAGGACATTAAATTTTAAAGTAGTCGTACACGTCATAAGCAAGGCAATATAATTCAGAAAAATTAGCACGTTACTCAAATCTTTAAACAGCAACGCATTCATCATTTTCGCGTCATAACATAGGCATTTTATTTCAAGTCTAACCAGTTAGGCGGAGCAGTCAGGAAACTAGCTGTTACTTCTTTTCAGTCAAGAGTATCTCTTCTCTATTTTTCCTAAGGTAATCGTTCCTGCTTAGCTTCCTTAGTCGGAATTATGCATAGCAATGATAAGGATCCCTACACAACCCAGACGAATGCATTTGAGACAAGCAACATGGTACATTGATGCTGCGATGTTGCGCAAGTTTTTGTAAATTCGAAATTTATTTGCAAAACAATTTTTTGAACTAATTGCTACATTTTGAGAGAATCAACTAACTAGTATTTTATCCAGGAATCACATATCCCAATGCTTAGCGCTAACGATACTAGGCAACCGATGTTCACAACTTGACCCCACGCTTTGACTGCATCAGAACCAGTTGAACATGCTTTACAAGAATAAAGATTTCACAGTGGTCACATAAGGTAAGACGCTTAAATCCCTCGGTTTTAAAGATGTAACTATCTTTCCGATTAACCGGGCCAATGACTATGAAACCTTAGGTCAAACATATCAGGTCATATGAACCGTTGTTGGACTGCATAACGACATGCAATAAAGTCGAAACCATTCAAACTATCTTTTATCTGGGCGCATAATAAAGTTTGCAAAAGCATGATCTTAGGATACATTATTAAACCGAGTGTTTTCCATGCTAGGAGCAACATCTGCTTTTGTCAAAATGCATTCAGGTGAGAGACATGGATTGTTTCAATAAAAAATGAGACTTCTAAATGGTTAACAACTGCAAGAATGTAAAACTCTCATGTACAGATTGTTTAGGTAAGCGCCATCGTAATTCGTGCGATCTGTACATAAAAGGTACAAAGCGTTTTTCGGAACCCCCGGGCGGTAGGTGGTTCCATGACTCAGATTCACTATATTTGCAGCTGCTATACTGAAGTCTGCAATACAGTCGCATATGCCTTTAATACATAACAAACGGAAAACCTTACTCATGGATATTGGACACATGATAGTCTTGAAAGCATATATTTAAGTGGCTGCTTTCAAACCACTCCAGCTTGCATTTCTAACCTACGGGACAGAAAGTACTCCGCTTTCCGTGAACGAATTCCATGATTCCTAATTAATCGGATAAATTTATTGGCCAGATTAGCCATTTTCACAAACAATTTTAAGAGTGCATATGAGTGTTATGTGTCAATGCCAACGTCACTTCTCTGAGTAAGACAGGACGATTATGTATAATATCTGGGTATGGGTTCCTGTTTACTGCTTACTCCAAGTATTCCCCTTTGGTTGCCCCGCATTATCTACCAGTGCCCTAAGACAGTTTTGAACCATATGCAAGCAATTTTGATTTCTCACCGGACGAAATGTCTAACAGTTAAATATGGGTACTTTCTACCAAACTCTGGACTAAGGTCTACTAGATCCCAGTCTGTATTACCATTACGAATCTGCAGAGCATATAACCATCAGCAATAGAATCAGATAGCAGTCGTCCCCCAGTTAAAATTAAATGTGGAAACATTTCCTCTGATGAGCTAACCTAACTGCAAAGCAGATTGTGACTGCAGTAGTGGAAGGTCCTTGGCAACTGTGCATCGAATTTTATATTAACTCTGAACAATAGCCTAGTATATTGATTGCGTCCTTATAAAAATGTGAGAGGTGTATAATATCAGCGGGCAGCATTTAAGTCTAACATAAGGTCGCGCGTCATTTTCCACTTCTTCCATTTCAACTCATGGATACGAATTTAGGAATCTAGGAAGAGTAAAAGATCAATGGTAGGATACAACTTTCTCAACCTCAATGTTCCATCACTTAAAGCTAAGAAAAATTTTGAGTGTTTACTTTAAACGTGACGGCCTACGTTTTGTCATGCTGCATTTTATGTCCATTTCACGAGTGGGTGCAAGTCCGTGCCTTCATGACCTGCTCACCGATAAACAACTAATGGGATGCATCGTATGGCTATTATTGTGCTTGTTTACCAAGTTTATTGACTCACAATACATTGCGTTGTCAAATCCATGGCCATCAAATCGCACTGGGCCTAGAAACATATCTAGCGCAATCCGAGTGCACTGTGTTATCGTTCATCAGCTGAATCTAGCAACAAATGTCCAGCTACGAGGCAGAGGATGAACTGCCATAACATGTGTTCCATTCACATCACATTGCAAACATTTCAGTCAGGATCATTAACTGTGTGACATTTCCTTCACGGAAAATACAAGGAACTAAGTACACTGAGATAACCGTTAGATCACAACATCACGACATTAACAGAATAAAGTAAAATACGAGTTGGAGTATTACATGCCTCATTTGTATGTGACGAACTTGGCCACATGTTAGATATGCATCTTTCCTTGAACCTTTCCTTGTAAAATTAGCAGAGATGATGGTGCATGCGGGCAGGCGAGATATCAAACTTTCGAAAGTTACCAGATCAAAAACATTTAACTGATTAATGCCTAATAAAATAAGTTAGATCAAGATTATGCTGGGCAATCCAAATTCGCTAAAATACTGTCCCCTGTAAACATGATAGAAACACGTATTATGTATGTAGTAACTCCGAGAGAAGAAATAACGGCAACAACTTGCTCAGGATCCAGTCATAATAAGGGTGTAGCAAAATACTGAATTAAGGTACAATTAACTAATGATTCGATAGAGACAGACTGCGGAGTAATGCAAATTTTGCTTTGGCCTACGAAGTAAACGACCTTGCAGAACTCAAGGACAGTCTAGTTTCGTGTGAAAAATCGCACGATACATCGTGTATTACGCAAAACCCGCTTAATAATTTTATTCATAAAACCTTATCAACTTCCGATATAAATAGGAAACCTGTCTCAGCCACAATAAATTCGACTGCTGGTATACAAGTTTGATCATGTTGGAAAATTTGATCATGCTGCTTGCTGCTGTTATTCAATTGGCACCTGGTGTTTTGAGTATCCATTTCGCAAATTGCGGTGAGTTAATATTTAACACTGGTCGTATGTTCCCTCATCTGGACTGCGCCCAACTCCGCTACAGTGTGGTAGTGCATTGAGCAGTTTGCACTCGAACTCAGCGGTGTACACACTAGCCAACATCTCCGTTTCAGGATCGCAGATTGGCTCACTGGTTAATGTGACGGTAATGCCTTGTGATGCCAAGGTGTGCAAGCTGTATAAGGGAACAACTATTTACATAAATATGCAATTTACGGCAAGTAAGTTTGCATTCTGCAATTTAATCGAGGGAGTTATTTATGAATGCGGAAGACGCTGAGTTGCGTGCCTAACGTCTACTCTCTCTGCTTCCACAGACAGGTTAATCGAAAGTGGTCAGGCGGCAATCAACGCAACGTTTTCTGGATACTCTTTTAGGTTGAGACTACACAAAGACAGCCTGTGTGATTACATTCAGCCCGGCTGCCCCATTCAAGCGGACGGGACCGTTTACACTTACACGTATGCGGTTTATATTTCACCAGGCTTTCTACCGGTAAGTGCAGCTAAGATGTGCGGATCCAGTATGTATTTACAACAATTTGAAGCGACTTTCGGTGAAAATTTGTTCAAGGAAATGAACTATTTGTCACGTTAAAGTAATAGCAGCACAAGGAGAGCTACCTTCATTAAAAACGAAAAATTGATCATCGTGTGAGCAACATGCACATTTCCCAAAGTGTATTCAGACCACATGTATATTTTCGTTTTCTATCATATTTAGGAATCGACGTGGCTTCCTCGATAGCATCTTTTTGACCTATCGACTAAGCCTAATAAACTGCCTGAAGTGTCCTCAACTTGTATACTAATTTACTTGTTTTATCACTAAAAAGCTGATGTAAACTCTACTGGTTTAAACCAAGTTGTTCTTGGTAAATTGATGACACTCTGCTTACCCAAATGTTTATGCTTTCACAAACACTCATGACTGTATGACCAATACCAGCTTGCGATAATACTCTCATGAAAAACGCTAGTCGTCAGCGGAACAGCTTCTTATCACTGGTCTGTTTTGTCAAATTTTAAAAAACGTTCTATGTACCTTCTTCATTTTGTCGGTCAACAATAACCACAGTACCGCTTCTCTTGTTTTGCAGATGCCACTAAAGATAAGATGGATGCTCTCGTCCAACAACGAGACTTTGACGTGCGCTGAATTTCCAATAAATATTACCAATGGTTTACCGAACGTAAACAGACCACTTCCGGTCGCTGTTCCTTAACTTTCTATATTACTTGATTCCTGTCTGTGCGGATTTTCCTCTTTAATTAATGTTGTTGATTTAATAGCCAAATATAGATAACGTAGCAGGACATTTGAAGCTGTTCTACCTTGCCGAACATACGAGTCTACACACATTTAAAATGGGCTAATCACCTGATTGTTCGCGCTATCAGGAGCAGCATTGTTCTGGTTAGAGTAGTTCACGAAATCGGTCTGGTCACAGCAAGTGCTTTAGGGTCACCGAATCACTGAGTATTTGGCAAACTGCAGTAGACGAGCAGTGTCCTCTCTGATAAGTATTCTGAGCCGTGGGCGATGTGGCACTTTGAGCAGTTGTTTCTGTAAAAATCTATCGAACCGGTGTATTTCCGTGTTCGTTGTGTACCGTGTGCAACATTCTCTGAGTCAGATATCTCCCTATACACCTTTTTAATTGCACGCACTTTTCATATATGGTTCTTTCTGTACAGCCATTAATACACATATGAACGTTTGTATGGTTGGCATTGAAAGATCGAAATGGAATCCGAGACATTCGAGTGACCAAATGGTGTGAGCACTGTTGTTTTGGAGGTGTTGTTGCGTAGTACAGATGTTTGATGTTAAGTGCGAAAGAGAACAATCTTCTTTTAACAAAAGCTTACCATCTAAGTCTGAGGTTTATTCGTGCATGTGACGTATTGAGTATTTTCAAAAGTTATGTTCGTTGGGCGCTATTCGCCGTACTCATGCGGTATCATGCGATAAGGTTTATGTTCGTGGTCCCTTGGGGTTTAGATTATTGACAATTTGATCAGTTGCTCCAAGTTCGCCATAACAGCTTTAGTTCGTCTAAGAAAGTGGGCGATGGCGGGCAGAAACGAATGTCCTCCTACTATCAATTTGCTGCACATAATTTGAGAAAAGATAACATGTGTTTTGAAATTGAAACAAGCTTATTTTTTACTGGTTTAAATGATTAGCACATTTTTATGAAGCTTCAGATCAAACACAGTTTGATGTACCTAAGGAAATGGTAACAGCGGTACCATTACCATTGAGATATTTAGGATTATCAATTAAGCATTCGATCAAAACATTGAAAAAATCCAATGCCTACGAAGACATAAGCGCCGCTACTTCTAAAGATACCCACAGAAATCACCATCCGAGACCTCAGCTTAGCGTTAAAATCTTGTCGAAATTGCAAATACCGTGCCGATGGGGTTATGCAATTTAATCACTAAAGGCGATAACAATGAATTTGAGCTGTGTGGTGAACTGAAGAATTCTGTTCAGGCCTTCACTAGGACCTCTCTCTCAGAAGCAAAATCCCCGAGTAGGAGGATGCGAACTTGGTTTTGATCGGTCAATTCCGTCACCAGTACGGGCTGACGGGAACGTTTCCTTGCTTTGCAGCAAAGATACAGATACCTACTGTGTTGCCACAACGCCGGTCGTACCCACAGTAAGCTAGATTCCTGATGTACTTAGAGCTTTCCGTATATGATTATAAAGGACAGTAGCGGCGACGGTTCAGTTTAAGCTGTTGAGGATGCTGACTACATTATGTTATTTTTTTGTTGCGGGGCATCTAGTTTGACTGTAGCCGAGTTACAGAAGTGCTCTGGGAGGAAACGGAGTTGACATTGCAAACATCGTCTTGTGGCTAGCACAGTTAGAAATACATTTCCAACAAAACACATATTCTCATACGAGGTGCTAAAATCAGGACCAGATTTCCTCAACCTTCGGCGTCTCTAAATATAAGATTAGCTTATTTGACAATGGACACCTGACTCACGACAAAGAGAACCAATCTGTGCACTCCGGTGCATATTGAATTCCTAGTTCACTTGGCCGCGTCTCGTCCATGGTTAAGGAAGTAAGGAGCGGTTTTAAGACATTAAAAGAAATTCTGTTAGTTGTCTCTTGGCCTCAGAACATTGAATAGCCTCGTAAGAAAGCTTTTCTCATAAGGTACAAAGCGCATAACTGTGGCTTTCTTGAGCGCATAATAGCAGTTATTTGAAATATAGATCATGCTGTTTGAATCATCGTAGCTACCAATTTAACATATATAAGTTTGCTCTGTTTCTCCTCGTTAGAAATAATTATAGGCCAATTAAATTTATTTATTATATAAGTGAACTAATGACGAAACCATTTTATAAAGTGGCGGTAACGGGAGCGATACAACAAAAACAACGCAAGACAATACCATACTGTTTACAGAATATTTGATTAATATGTCACCAGCTTAGAAGGCTGCGTGTCTGATTCACGTTAGAAACATTGTCGTTTGGATCGTACCAGAGCATAGGGAAATGGGGTGAGGTCCACCCGAAGCTGCTGTAGACCATGACGCGTCCTGATCCCATTTCATCTCATTAGGTGGCTATAGCTGGCCTCGAACCTGCAAACATCTGGATATTATCCGCAACCACTAACGGATTCGCAATCGACAAAGAACGGGCAGCTATTGGCATAACGGTTAGTGACACACTGGAACATTATTTTTATATAATGTTCGTGTGAATTTGTTTGTGTCGCACAAATTCAAGTTGGACCGTGCCACACCTTGTAAACCTTGGTCAAAGCGAAAACTTGCTGACTATTCTACAAACATAAAGACTAGAAACTGGAGCAAATCGTGAGAAATTGGAATTCTCAACAAACATTTGTACCAGAAAGCAACAGTGACACCCGTTATTGCATGTTCGCGCATATAAAGACTAGACACGTCTAAATTGAAGTGATTGAGATGCCGTCCCTGCAACCCAAATATACGATACCTCTTTTAAACAGATAGGAAAAACAGCATAGATTTGGATATCTGTCCAAGTCTATGCACACGATTGTTGAATTGGATGATTCTACTCCAATTGTACACGTTGCCATTCGGTTCGCAAAACACAAACCACTCTGGCGAGATAGTATGCACCAAGGAACCAATGGCATTTTCACTATTAAATTGGAAACTAATGGGTGGTGAGTTATCTTGTGTTTAGTTTTAAGATATGTAAACCTCTTGCGTTTGAAATGGTGTTAATTTTCTCATACTTTATTGGACATTGTACTGTACGTCGTTGAAGCAATTTAAAAAACGGAGAGAACTGCACAATACTGTTAGTGGTAGCATTTTCTTCTGAATAAAGCTCAATGCATCCACACGAATTGCGTCAGCGTAATCGCGTAAATCCTCAGAGGTTTGCATAAATATTTCTAATGATAAGGATCCCTATTATCAGTCACGTTTACGGAAAATAAATGTGCGCCGATTGTGAATGGCCGGCGGCAACCGGTCTCGGATTTGTCTGTCAATGTGACTAGCCACAGGAGGCCTGCGTCTACAAAGGGACTATAAATGGACTGCTCTGAAACGGTATCTACATTATTTCACGCTGATCATGAAAGAGTACGGCGCAGCGAATACCATCATGAAAAGGACCATAAGGTGAACATATCACTCGGGCATGCCTCAATGGATGTCGGTCCCGTGTCATTCCATTGCGCAAGACATCAGATATCGCTTCAAAATCCGTAGGTACACACAAACTTACGTATGTGCAAACATAACTTGAAAACACTGGGAATACTCACACGTCCCTACGCGCTGCCAGTAACATGCCATAAAACCAGGTACGTAAACATAAGGCCATCAACGTGATCAAAATTTGTCGTTTTTTCTAGACAAATAGTAAAATGTACCCGCATATGTCGAATGACATTACGACATCCCACAACACTGATATCCTTGGTGGCTGCTTCGGCAATGCATTCAAGAAACTGCAGCCTCCATTCCATCTGCGTCATGAGTTTCTGGGGATCCCCGGCCAGAAGTTCCTCGTAGTGCACTCTCATCACATTCTTCAATCTGGCCTTCACCAGCTGCCAAACATTCTCGATCGGATTGAGGAACGGAGAGTATGGGGTCAATCCCAGTATGGTTACTCCATCGGATCCAGCTACTGACGACAGTTCTTCCAGTCGTGTTTGACACGGTGCATCATCACATACACCACGTCAACCTGCCGGAGCTCCATTTTTCGTTTCAGGTTGTCTAAATAAATTGGCAGCCATTCGAGAGATAGGGAACATGTGAATGAGCCTCTCCGGGTTGTCATCGACACTTTCTCTTCCATCGTGAGTGTACGGATTAAAGGCAAATTGTGCCCTCTGCTGTTTGACAACTTTGCAACAGGCCCTCACTCCTTTGGGCGCCCGAGAACGAGTACGTTGGCAGTAAAGGTTGGTTCACTTCGTCAATCGAAATGAAGAACTTGCCATCGCTATCAAGTTGGAGAAACGGCTGAACGAATTTCCTGCGTATCATTTTGCTTCGCTCATTCTTCATTCCCTCGGAAACCTGATAGATGTTCTTCAAATTTATTAATCGATCAACTAGGCGCCATGCGATTGTTGACTTCGAAATGTCCTTGTCCATTTCTGCTGGTGCTCGTACTCCCATTTTCCGTAGCGTAAGAGTAGAGTCCCTTGCGATCCAATCCAGGATGTCATCTACGTCTTCCTCCGACAAAATCCGTTTACGACTGCGCGCCTGCGTAGTACTCGGCCCCTGGTCAAGAGAACGACGAATGCAGAGGTAGGCTGTTTGATAATTGACGTTGTTCATATTTGCCGCAAACTGCCAGTCATCACCGTTGACGAAAACGCTTAAAACTCGGTCACGAATATCTGATGAGATACTCTGTCGAACGTGAGGAGGCATGCCGACGACGTTAGAATCATAGACATGGTTTCGGTCGTGCGCTTATGTTCCAGCTGTTCATTGCTCTCAGACCAATTTTGATCTATCGTTTCGGACGTGAAGGGGGCGCATAAAAAGCCATTTTCACCATCGAAGTGCATCCTTCTATGGTTCGTTCACAAATCCCACCCAGTCACTGGGCAGCGCGCTCACCTTCCCAGACTAACGCACCGAACCTTGGCATCCGGCCAATTAGAACACACTTAAGATCAGAGGATTGGCTCTGAGCGGCTGGTCAATCGCACAGGGTTTTGCAACCTAATGGACTTTCTTTGCAATATTTTGGACTTTCTTTTGCAAGATTTTGGATATTCTTTTCAAAATTTTGGACCTTTTATTCAACTTGGCGTGAAATGCTCCATGGCATTTGCCATCGTGTGCAACATGTTCAAAAGTTGTGCAGCCGCACCGGGAATAGCAGGCAAGGGCCATTTATGTAAACGACAATATAGTTTAGAATAATTCCTATAATGCATGGAGATTTAGTGATATAACCCTTCGCAAATTGGCGTATGAAATTAATTGGTTAGCAACGAATCCACGATAAGTTCCGCATGTCCGCATGTTAATTATTAAAGGATACGAAGTCAACTAATTTATCGAAGATAAGCGCAATTTGCGTAGGCAACGTGTGCATTTTAATAGATTATTATTCAGGTTGGCGAAGCAAACCAAGTAAAGTGGAAATATATTTACCCTGCGTAAGAATACCCAGTTTTAGTTCGCTCAGCATAATTTGGGAGAATAAACTACATGAACACAACATCAGCCTCATCGTTGTGCACCATTTTGAATACTGAGTAAGTGTTGTTCTGTGGCTGTATTCTTCGTTGTACATTGTTTGGCGCTGGACATACATATTGTGCTGCTTTACAGAAGCATCTAGATTTGCCCTGATAAGCCAATGTTTTCGTTATTAATTTTCCAGGAAGTTTACTTGCTTATTTGCCGCCCCTGCTAATGATTATTTTGCAGCGAATACGTTAGTTCTTATTTAGTGCAACTAGGGATTTACATGAGATAACATAAAGTAACATTAAATTAAATACGCAGTACAAAAAATCCGTTATACGCCGCTTTATCAGATCATATCTTGGACTACTTCAACTTTCTAGAGTGACTTATAATAATAGTGGTTGACTAGTTATCTGTTTAGGTTTACTACATGTTCGTGATCATTTGCTTGATGACGCCGACAATGACGAGGCTGATTAAGATGATGGCAAGGTGTTTTCTCTATTGGACAACGAATTGCTTCAGCTTCTGGATGGGCTAATATAGGCCAGTGTGTCATACAAATCAGTAAGAAATAAACCAACATTGTCAAAATATTGTGCATTTTGTGCTAACTGTCTTATTTGCTAGCTGGTAGCAATCCAGCAATGGTTCATGTCCAGCATATGAGCAGACGCTTGACAAGTCCCATGGTTTGGTAAGAGTGAGCTAGCACATGTGTGAAGATTCTTGCCTTGAACTGAGGATAATTGCGATACCATCCACTGTTTATTCTCAAATAATAACGTCATTTTTGGTCAAGTGCTATATCATCTGGTGTAAACGTATAAAAGTTTAACGTCAGATCGTATTTTGAGTAGTAATAAAGTGGGCTATCAGTTACATGCGCCAGAAGGTAGTTCCAGTGCCGTAACAGTCAGAGGAAGAAAGCGTTTCGTCGGCATTCCAGCAAGCTTTACTGCGTGACGAACAGATAACCATACGATGAGAACAAATTCCCTGCAATTCATAAAATCAAACCTTTTGATTTCACTCCATGTCAGAATAACAACTTTATCAATCCTCCAGCGATTTATCAACAAATTGAACGAAGCGCAGTTGTCTCTACATTATCGCATTGCTGCCCTACTGGACACTCCTAAAATTCTTACAGCTGTAGCACACTTAAAAAGCGATGCAATCAAATGCGTCTAAGTTGTGCTGAACACCTAGTAAAAATGTTGGTTTCAGTTTTGCTCATGCCAACCGTGAAACCCTAGAACCGATTTTATCCTCGTTTGGTCTCATATGATTAGTGTAGCCTGAGCTGGTGTGTACCACGAGGCCTAGTGTTTAAAGGTTGAAGCCTTGACCACTATGATTCTAAGATTCGTCTTGTCATTTAACGAAATATCATATAAGGATAACAGGGACGCTAAAACCAACTTTTTATTTTTACCCACAAAAATCCTTTTCTAGTTAACTGATGAATATTTTTACAGATGCTATCCGTCAGTCGGAGATACACAACGCAAAATGTCAATAGCATATTGCAGTCCGGAATGTTCAGTGCTAGGCAAACCATCTGAAAAAGTGATACTGCAGAAACGTACAATCATCCCGATATTGATGAGATGTATGCGAGGCATCACGCATGCACAGCCTTGATCCAGTACGTTGATGGTATCCAGATGACCTAAACATACTGCACATAAATAATGGTTAACAAAATCGTAAGGCAGAATATAACACTTAAACTTTTAGCACATTGACGCATTTACTGTCGTTCGTATTAACCTGGTCAATCTGATTTGCACCACGGATTGTATCGGGCTGTACGGTAAGCTGTTCTATGATATTCCGATCGTAAGTGACGTCGTAATACAACGGCCGAGCTTATGTTGCATATTATCCATGAGTTTGTCAATTTACGGTTCCTTTCTACTGTATTGGGAGCAAATAACCGGAAAGTTGTTTGATGCGAAGTACACGACAAGCATCTTTTAGCAAACAGAGAATTCAAGAAGAAGTATAACTTGTCCACTATGAACTGATTGTGTATGTCCAATCGTGTATCGTATGATTCGTAAGTTGAAAGTACAAAGTGCTTTTACAGAACTCTCAAGCGCTAGCTGGCTTTTCGCTGTAAACAACGAGGAATTAAGGATTGTTCATCAACCTAACTGCATCCGTAGCTGCATCGTTGGTGATCGCAATTTGACCCTACCTAACTGAACGCAGTGTAAACGGAGAGATGCATTATTTCTATCCGAATAAAACAGGATCTAAACGGTCTGATTTATTGACTTGGTCGAATAGAGCCTCGTAGGGATTCATATCTTCAACTACCTTAAGATTTATTTGATACGCCTTCTAGTCTGACGCATCTCAATGGCATTGACAAATTTGTTAACCATATGATGAATGCTTATCTAAAATGTGCAAGTGACAGATTATTAATATACAGCACTACCAAGTTTGCTTCGCCTGATAAACAAGCAATTTTAACTAATATAATTGGCTGTCTTCTTTTTTAATACGTTAGCAAAAATTTCACCTAGTGTGGTCCAGCAAAGCTTGTGTGATACCACACAGATTTTCGGTGTCTTTATTTGTTAAGGTAAATGAAATCGTTTTTGCGCTTTGTCTCCAACATCTGCAGTGTGTTTCACCGAACCCAGTCAGCGGTACGCTCCGAATTTATGGAACATGATTTAGGACCTTGCAACAATGATATGATAGCAATCATCTCCCTCTGGATTGATTACTGGAAGTGTGTTTGCTGCTGAACTAGGTTATGCTGAAGCAATATTTTACTGTGGCAATGTTTAGTTCGTGAAAACCGTTTATCGGTTTCTAACCTAGCTCTTCACATTTGCCAACTAGGTTGGTTGGGTCGTAATAAAACCTGCGGTGCACAAAAGTTAGGCTCGCAGCTTTTAGTAGTGATACTAAGTCTAACCTCCCATCAAGTTTTCCCATTCAGATAAACAGTTCAAGTTTATGAAGTCGGCTGGGATGAAGTTAATCGAAAGTTACAGCCCGCTATTTTGCAAATATATGTGATTAGATAGTACAAGGGAATAATACCTGTTCAAGCTAAATGCGACAGTCTGTCGTGCGTCATGATCAGTATTTCTTTCGCACCAAAAATTACTGCGATTCCGTGGCTCTATAATCACCGTGGTTAAAAGCGGACTTTGGCTCTCTATGCGACAGTTGATGGGACACGGCCGCCACTGATATTATTTAGCACGGGAATTGGCTCATGATACATTGTGATATTTTCAGAATGTTTCCTCTTTATCTCACTGATAATTGCCCCTTAGGAATGACAAACCAACTGGCAATATATTGCACCCACAACGCAGAGTATTCTTTGCCACAAAGCCGCGTGCTATATACACATCTTATTCTATCAGATATATTCGACTACGGCCTAATACTTTTTACGTCTGAAAAGGAGAATTATCTGTAAAATTGTTCTCAAGTCAGCGCGTTTCATACCTTGAACAACTTTAATCGAACACGGCAATTGTCTTGAAGTACGCCATTATTAAACCGTAGCGATACATAAATTGCGGTCGAATTCAGGCGCATGGGCTTTCTAGACTTCCTTGATGTCGGTATTTTACGGCACTTATTGCCTCAAATTTACACTGCAATACGCAATTAGCTTGCTCCGTCAACATGGGTGCAGAAGTGATCAGATATACAAAGGCACTTGGTTAACTGGTAGAAAATATAGAGACCCAGAGCCTATCGGGGCTAAATATTTTCTTCAGAGAGACTACATGAGTTTTCCGCAAGACCCGAAGTTCATATTTATTAATACACTTACAAACGGTTGGCAGCTATTGTGTTGCAATTATCCTGCCAATTTGGCCAGTCACAGGATACCTGCGCATACAAAGGGACCAAGAATGGCTTGCGCTGCACCATGCAGAGCTCCAGCAATACGCCCCATGTCCAGTGTAAATCCGAAGGAATCAGACCGGGAGGCATGTGGATTGGAGCCAAGTTTCATCAACGGAGCCGGCTCACACTCCTTCACAGGCAAACACAACTGCGTTGTATTTGAGGAATCAAGCGCAAACAAGCCGTTAACAAGACCGTGGTCCGTTCCACACTGCGTGCATGGAACCATTATTTGATCCTAGCACGGCAACAAGGACTGTGAACGAAGTCCCCTCCATTTACGACCAACAGTCTCATGCAGCCAGTATGGAAGATATGGAGGGCAATAGACAGGTAGGCACCTTGACAACATGCAAATCCAGCGCAGACGCAAGTGGGTACCAAATAACAGCCAATCATTAGTATTAATATTTTGAAGTAACATGCATCTCTTATAGCATACGGCTATGCAGACATAACTATCGGCAAAATTAGCATATAAAGTAAGTTGGATAGCAATAGATCTGCGATAAATACAAACTGTTCGCATTTTAATCCAAAAGGTTACAAACGCGATACCGATAGCCAAGAAGACGACGATTAGGGTCAGGCAGTAAAAGCCAATTAAATTGGAATGAAATTTATGCGGCTTAAGATTACCTCGTGTAAGTGTAATTTGCTTTAGCCCAGGTGCGGCGAAGTAACATCTTTAATGCGACATCATCATCTGCATAGGGCCAAACATATGATCATATGAAATAAATTATTTGCCAAAATGTCATCTATCTTTTCAAGCGGTCCTAAAGTGGATGTCAAAAACGCGAAAAGTCATAAAAGAGTACTAAACTTGCTCTAGTTTTACACGATAATAGAAAATAATCAGGTGGATATTAAGGAGACATTATATCAACCCACTACCTGAAAACGAATGTCATCATGCAAGCACGCGGGTAGTATTTCTAATGCAACGTACCTGCAAACGCTGCGTCGGTATTCCCTACATTCTCCGCGGGACTTGTCGTCGTTTCCGCTTTGGCCCAAAGTGGCCTTACTCATGGCTTACTAGGCCTGCCTGATTGAGGCACTCGCGACCGCATGTGTTACAGCACCATGCGCTCGATGTTGATGAAGTACAACTCATGGGCACCTGTAGTTTACACAAGTGCCGCATCTTCGCTGCTTGCACGTGGGATTTCTCATGCACCTCGGTGAGGACCTTCGTGATCAGATAGGGATAAATACGCCGATCAATTGCCTTCGATTCCCATGAACTGCAATCAAGATAGGAACGTCAGAGGCTCAAGTTGAGCATGTCCTTATAACGAGGTTACGGTTGACTCACATGCCGCTTATCAACACCCAGCTGACCATATAATAGGTACTTCAGCATCCGCGTCAAATCTATATGCCACACTTGACCTAGCCACCTAGGTTGTATTAGCCGAAGTATGCCGTCCACTGCATATATCCATTTCGAAACACCTCCTTGTCTGCAACTCTGTCGATTAAACCAATATGCAGATTCCGTCGCAAATACAGTTAATAGAACCGCCCGAGATATCGCACATCCCACCGGTACATCGACCAGGGTGCACTACCGTAGAGAAAAACGGACAACACCATCGAATTGTCCACCATTAGCTTGCTGTCAAGGGTAAGATGATAGTTGTTCCACACTCGGTACTCTAGCTTCCTGGATGCCGCCGCTACATTCGACACGCGAATACGCATCTCACTGTGAAGTTGATGGTTAGTCGACTTCACAATCCCAAGGTAGCAAAAGCAGGAGATAATTACTAATATTTCAGCACAAATGCTGACTCGTGGCACCTATGTAGATTGCAACTATGTTAAAGGCAGAAAGAGACAGACAGGTTTAGTTGTGTTGATGATGAGTCCGAATTTTGCCGCTGTGGAAGTCAGAGCACTCCTCATGGGCTGCAACTCATCAGCGCTGTGTGCGAACAACGCACATTCTTCAGGAAACAGCAACCTACAGATAGTTGCCCACAGAAGTGCTAGGTATCTGGCACCGAAACGACGGATGTTCAGCAATCCAGCATCAGTACGGTGCTCCACACGAACAACCTAAGCACAAGCAGCATTAAAAGCACATGACATCATTGCATAAGGATATATCTTAAACAGGGCAGGAGCTAAGACACAGCCTTGCTTCACTCCAGAGACAACTGCAAAGTTTTCCGAGGTCTCTCCACTCAGCTGCACTCTCGCTTGCATACAACTGTGCAGACATTGAATGAAATTCTAAAAATCACACAGGCAAATAAGCTTACCTAACACTAGCGATAATGCCTCGCAGTTCACTGTATTAAAGGCCATGAGGCAATAAACGAAAAGCGAATACAAATACTGGTGTCGTTCACTGCACTTCTCCTACAACTGACGAGCTGAAAACAACATATCTATAATGCTTCGACCCAAGCGGAATCCACACAGCTCTTCCGCCACGTTAGGTTCTACAACCTGACTGATGAGGCGGTTGAACAGTATTCAGGGAATGGATTTGCCCACATTACTCAACAAATTGATGACATTATAATTGGAGCAAAACTGCTTGCTCCTTTTGAGCTTGTGCAGTGGTAGCACAGGGGTCTCTTTTAGATTAAGAGGCCCGTCATCCTCAATCCACACGCATTGCACCAAGTGGTGCCGCGCAGTCTGCAACGCGGGTCAGCCGTGTTTCAATATTGCAGTCAGGATCACGTCGCCCTCAGCACACTTGCCGTTTCGCAGCTGAGTATGTGCTCTCTGCGTTTCATCCTGTGTCTGCGTGTCCGCCAGACTCGTCTTCACATCGTGCTGCTTGAGGCCGTTCAATGTATGCCAGTCGATCTCTGAACGGTTGTTCAAGAGACAGTCAAAGTGTTTTCGCCAGATCTGCATTATATCTGCCGTCTGTGTGCAGCTAGCGCCTGAACTACCTTCGATCAGTTTCCTCAGCGGCTCCAATCTCGGTCCATTCACCACCGTCAAGGAGTCAAAGAATTCCTTGGGTTGGCGGCGTTCGGCGTAGTATTCCATCTGCTTCGCCTTCGCCGTCCACCATTCATTTGCTAAACGACGGTTTTTTCGGGTCAGCCGTCGTTGAGTTCCTCCGACCTTTCACTATGTCCCAAATTACTGGGGTCTGCCAAATGTGCAGCAAGTGCCGCATTCTTCATCGACACCAATGGGTTAATCTTTGCATTTTTCTTATCAAACCTGTCAGGCCGCTTACAGTTTTGCGTGCCTGTAGGTCTCCTCGGCAACAGCTGTCACCTAGTCGCGAATGTGGTGCTACAGGTCGCATAATTTTGTTATGCATTCCACATCACAGAGTGGTGCAAGCATTGATTCTCTAGCTCCATAGGTTCATGCCACGGTACCGAGGCAGAGAAAGCTAAACTTACGCCCATTCACTGCAGGTGTGCAGTATATATATTTTCGTAAATATACGTACAGTTTAGTCCAAACCACTTTGTGGCTAGTGCTACACTCAGCTCCAAGCAAAACACGTGTCATGCGCATTTCATGGATATCACGCTGACGTACAATGACATAGTCGAGCAGGTGAGCGTGACCACTCCGTGGGTGCGTCCAGGTTGCTATTTCACTCACACTCAGTGCAAACCGAGTGTTCGTGATCGTCAGGCCGTGAGTGGCACACAGTGAGAGCAGCCTGTCACCGTTCGAAATTCGCTGAACCAATACCATGCGGACCGATAACATCTGTGCACATCGATGCATCCCGCCCAAAGCGTGCTTTGCAATCACTCAGCAGAATTAGTCGGTCACTCCTCGTCGCAGACCGGATCACGGAGAATATTTGAGTGTACAGTTGACCACGTGTGTCATCAAGATAAAAAATGATCATAATGTAGGCGCTTATACACATGGCAAAGTCACCTCTTCCGATTCCTAGGCAAACAGATATCAATCGTGCGCGGATGCCTGTTGGTTCACTCACCAGGTGGTCATGAAGGCCATCAGTTATTGCAAATCCGACCCCATGTTCACTTGGTGCTATGATGACGTTACTCACCCAGTTGCGCTTGTAGCCAGCACCAACTTCATGCAACTTACCTTGCTCAGCGAGCCGATTTTCACTGAGCGCCGCAATATCGATGTGGTAACGCGCCAGCTCCATCGCGACCCTTGAAGTGCGTCGCTAGGGGCGCTCACTGGAGTCCCGGTCCAGGATTGTGCACACGTTCCAGCGACCGATGCTGAGTGCTTTGCGCGCAGGCATACGATTGCATTGGTAGGCCGTCGCTTGCGTGGTGTTCGATGATGTGCTTTGGTTGTTTACATGACGGACTCCACCCGGAGCTTTTGGCACAATAACCTGAGCCACAAGGCAGTGCGTGGTTTGGAAATCTGCTTGAGGAAACCCGCTGGTAGCCTTTGGCTCAATAGCCTGACCCACAAGGCAGTGGGAAGTAGATGCAATACGGAAAGGGATTGCAGCGACAGAATGGGATCTCTTTGAGGTCCGTCACACGCAGTCTTTGAGGTAATGGAATGATTCACATAAGTTTTGCGACTGTAGTAAGATAGTCACTTGTGACCACGGCCAGTCGCAGGATAGCTTTTTCTGCTTAGCACTAATTTTACCAGGGACTGCCTAGCTTGAGGCGGGCCTCAGCAAACCATCAAGCACCCTCGTACATGATAAGAAGACGCGGCTAGTGCGTAAGCGGCAAGCATTGACTGCTTGTACCCCATCGACATCGAGCGCATGGTGCTGTAACACATGCGGTCGAGAGTGCCTGTGTCATGCAGGCCTAGTTAGCAATAAGCGATTCCACTCGGTACCACCACCGATGCGACGACTGGTCCTGCAGAGAACGTAGGCAGAACCGCACAGCTTTTGTAGGTACGCTGCATTCGATAAACCAACCTCGTGTTTGCAAGTGAACTCTATTTATTTCAGGTAGCGGGTTTTCAAGTTTGTCGTAATGCTTTTCTCTCTCATATAAATGTCAACATGTATACCCTTCCATAAACTTGCACACGTCGCTTAAGTCAGTCGTATTTAATTTCGATGACATTTTCTTCTTTGTGGCATCTCCGTAAAATATACATTCTGATCTCGTGAATTTACCTCGGCTTTTTTAACAACTTGATTCATATGATCAGTAATATAAGATTTACGTCACCAATTTATTATGCATAAGCCGATTTAATTTGTTTCTTCTTGTCGTTCCAAGCTATTGGCTGTTGCTTGATGACCCCTGTATGGCTGCGCTTGGTGTGCATGCTGACATGGTGCCTACAAGTATATTACCAACAGCGTCGTCCATACTGGCTATAGAAGACAGTTAGTCCTTGCTCGAGGGGACGGATTGCGCGGTCCTTGTGGCCGTGGTAGGATCAAAGAATGGTTCCAAGCACTCAGTGTGGAGCTGTGGGTGGTGCAGCGCAAGCCACCCAAGGTACCTCTGTAGACGCAGGCGTACTGTGACTGGACACCGTGACTGGTAAATCTAAAAGCTGAGGCCGCGAACCATTTATATATATATATATATATATATATATATATATTTGCCTATCACGGTGGCCAGTCACAGGACGTCTATTGGTACAGAGGGACCATGGGCAGCTTGCGCTGCAACATCAACAGCTCCAACCATACACCACATGTCCAATGTCAATTCGAAGAAATTAGACCGGGAGGCATATGGATTGGAGCCAAGTTTCATTAACGGAGCCGGCCCACACTCCTTCACAGGCAAACACAAGCCCGCTGTATTGGTGAATCAATCGCACACAAAGCGGTGGCTGAATTGTAGTCCGCTCCACACTGAGTTCATGGAACCACGCTTTGATCCTAACACGGCCACAAGGATCGTGCACCCCGTCCCCTCCAGCAACGACCGACTCTCTCCTATAGCCAATATAGACGATGTTGTGGGTAATAGACGGGTAAGCCCCTTGTCCACATTCACATCTAGCGCGTCCACACCGGGGATGTCAAACAACAGCCAACCACTAGAAATGACATTCTCAAATAAAACGTATCTATTAAAGAATATGGCTATGCAGGCGTAACTCTCCCCTAAATTAGCATAGGAACTAAGTTGGTTAGCAAAGAATCCGAGATAAATACGAAATGTCCAGAAGTTAGTCCAAAAATGTTACAAACGCAATTAAGTTAACGAAGCTAACCACGATACATTTAAGCAAATTGGCCAGTTAATAGAAGATTTGTCATGTAGGCAGATCAAACTACATAGTGGATGAAATTTAACCAACTTAATAAAGGCTAGTTTAATTGAAAGCTAATTTAGCCCAACTGCGGTGAAGAAGCAACATGAATGTAACATCCGCCTCAGCACATATATATACACGCATACATGTATATGATGGTCACTTTTACGGGTAGCTTTCTACAAAGCCTAGGTGTAATCGGTAGCCATTGCATGATTTGCTTAGGAACACTTTTAGGAAAGATTCAATGTTTCATCATTTTGCTGTACTTCCATAAATGGGCAGTAATCACAGTTTTAAAGTGTCACTCGCAAATCATGTGATCAGAGATATCGATGTTTCTGTAATAACCTGTAGATTTTTAAGAATTGTTAAATTGTAATGTGTGAAACATTGTAAAATTTATAATTGTACTCTAGAACATTAGGCAGCTTTTGTCGCATGTTGCCCTTCCAACCGCGGACCAAAAGCTGCTGCCTTAGTTACTTACCACAAGTTTACGTCCTAACGTCACCTTTGGTAGTGCAATTTAGCCTAGCCTGCTTGTACGTTTCATTATGAAACGTGTGTCTGGCCTATAGGTATTCCCATTTTTACTTTTCTAAACAGATGTTTAGCTGTGCAAATGTGGCGTCTAACCATCCCTTTATCTATAATCCCGTCAAAGCAAAATCCACAAGCTCTTTGCAGTCAGCCAGGTATATTGGGCCGCAGAGTTCTTTAGCATTTTAATATTTTATATCCCCGACGAATTATTCTTTGATGCATTTAAGAATATAGTTATGGCGGTCACTGGAATTTTGAAATAGGTTGCGAAGATTAAATATCCGAGCAAGCAACCGAAACATGTTGTAGTCATAATCTAACTGAATGCTTATAATGTAACAATGCTGCGTATCGTTGTAGCCTATTGAACGCAACCCCGCAATTCAAAATTTGCCCAATCCGCATCATATGGAACACCGCAATGAAACACCTTTATGGATCCATCAAACTTGGTGACAAAAATTAGAACCCTGAGAAGAATAGCGATCACAGAGTCCAGTAAATCTTCCATTCAGTGACAAGAGACGCATAGGCTCACAAATAACCACATATATTATGCTGCAGTGTTGTGCTAAGCTAAACAGCATGGCGCATAAACCACAACGTGAAATTGAACTTTTACGTTAATGCCACACACACGTTGATAGCAACGGAATCGTCAAAAGATTTGCATTGGAGGTTTAGGAATTTTTCAACAATGTTTTCACGAAGGAATCGGCCAATGCAGAATAATATGGATTGTTTTTTGCGGGACAGGTATTGCAGAAATATCGAGTGTCTACTAGGTGTTATTGACTGCGATTGTTCTTGGGAGCGATTTGTCAATGGTGTTTTGCCGATCAGAGATAGCGTAGATCAGTCGAGAACTGACGAATATTAACTCGTGTGTGTTGTTTGCCCTCAAACGATGAATGATAGTGAGAGCTGCACAATGGAAATCGAAGATAATTCAGTAGACGATAAAATAAAATTGACATAGGTTGGGCCGTCACCTGGTAGTTTACAGCCAAATGCACTGTACCTTAGATCCATTGATTCCAGGTCCCTTGAATAAAGAGCGAGTGCCTATTGATTTGTCTTCTGTCTATATATATGAAATCCATGATGGCAAGACCACATCGGCTATAGCATGTTTGTTGTTGTCCGACGGTTAGGTTGCAACAGCAGTGATTTCAAATTTGTATTTTCATGATATAGCCCGTAAACAGAGCGATGTGCGTCTGGACAATGCGGACTATTGCCTTCATGCATCGAAGACAGCATGCAACAATAAATAGAACTGTTACAGGAAAATTGTTTTATTTGGATGCGGGCACTGGATTTCTAACTAAATAGTCAGCCAAACAGAGAAATGGATAAAGTGATATGCGTAGGTCTGACCAGTGGACTGTTGCTGGGTAAGCTATTTGTATGTCATCAGCTGTACCATTGAGACATTTCTGGTGAAATATTGGATTGTTCAAAATGGTTCGGTTTAAATTTAACATAATCGGTGAATGCGTTATGTCGGTGTTTAATACAATTTGAACTCACTGCACTTGGATTTCTAAACATACCAATATGTCACCTTCTGGAGACTTCCTCGATTTGTATATGTCTCTTGTCGAATGACTGCAAACAACATGATACCCATTTACTTGCAAATTCAAGACACACTCTCGCTTTATTTGGGAAATCACATCTATACCATATATTTCTTACCACCACTTGGATGAAATGTTTATTTGGCATATGCAGTGTCGTCTTGCAACAAAATTTTCGCTACCTTTAACAAATATCCGACCGTACACCACTAAACTTTTCGTATATAGCCACCGCAGGTGTACTATGGGCTGCCAATAATTGATCACCATTTGACTTATTCCGACTAAAATGTGATTGAGGTAAGGTTCACGGTTGCTCCCCTTTGATCAATCTTCTAACGGGGAGCACCGCATTTTTGATAATAAACGTTACATATTTTTGCACATAAATTACATGTTTTGTACATTGGATTTACCAGTGCGGAATGTTGAACTGGAAGCAAATTCGGATTGCATGGCACAGAGGAGGATCCTTAACGAACGACGGCAACATATACTGTATCTTTCAGTTCTTTTATGTTAAAAGACCCAAAACAGCTTTTATACCGAGAAAAACAGAAAAATACTAATATAAAGTTGTGCGTGTAAACATAGATACCAAATTGAACTTCCACCGGACAGATGAAAGAGAAGGTGACTCAAGCATGCAGCCGTCTGATCTGGAGTCACTTTATCACTGATTGCGTAGAAAGCAAAAGAGCGTTTCGAAATATTTAATTAGTATCTCTCTCGGACCCAACATTTGGAACCTAGAGTAGCACAAACGAAGAGGTAATAAAGCGCAATCTGTATTGCACGCCACCATGGTTTTCACAAGCTGCGCCCACGCACGCCATTTTCGACCATGTTTCCGTCCCAGAACACAATATACATGGGGAATCACAATATGTCACGTTCGGGCATCGTCAGCCTAAATATTTCGTCGTCCTGGCTGCCTGTCTGACCCCGTAGCTTAGCTCCCGTAGCTCACATTCTGACCAGCCTGTAGTTGTTCTAACACACTTGAGTTGCTTGGTCTCGGTTGCGTTATTTGGGTTAGGGTAACTCTAGGCCGCATCGACAAAGGTGTTTCTGTCTGCTTCTTTGGCCCATCGGCACATCCCTTTTCAGTATTCATTGGATCAGGCACGTTCTCCTTCGTTGCGCGCGTTCCGCTCTCTGCTCGTATAGTTGGGCTGGTATTACGCCGTCCGATCTCGTCCATGATACCTGCGCCCGTTCCTATCCTCTCTCGTTCTAGTATGTTTTCAATCTCCTGTGTGATTGGTGCTTTCCGTGCCACCACCCTAGGTCCTTTTTCCTAGTTCGTTCGTTTATGCGCACTATCTTATAACTAAACATTTTTGTTTTATCTTGAAATGATTTGGAATATTTGTAGCTCGGGAGGCTTGCTCAGTTAGTGTTGAGTTCTCCTAGCTGGACATCTTGGTTGCAAACGTTTCGCCACCATTCGAGATGGCATCTTCAGTGCGGGATTGATAGCAGTTAAGTAGCAGTAAATAGTAGAAAGCAAATCTAATGTTATTGGGTTTGATTTCTACTAGATAATGCTATTTAACTGCTATAAATCCCCCACTGAAGATACCGCCCCGGATGGTGACGAAACGTTTGAAATAAAGTTGCCAAGCTAGGAGAACCCCACATCAACTAATGTTTTACCTTGCTAAGCATATTTAACTCATACCACGCCTTTTTGCAAAGATATGTACGCATGTTCGGTACACAACTAGTTTAGCTTGAATTCTGCTATATGAGCCGCAAAGAAGCCTAGATTATGCACGTTATGTCTTCCGATTAAATATTTTTCTACCGGAAACTTAAAGATCGTCAGTCAGATGGCAAAATAACCTCATATTTTTAACAGAAATGCCATAATGTTTTGTTCTTGCACAATTGACGAGACGGTACTTCACAAACTATAATTGAATATGCTATCGGCGAAAATACCATTGGTTCTGTAGCCTTTAGCCACGTATTGATCGCCAACCTAACTAATATGGTAGATCGATTCACCGAATGGTGCCAGCCACAATCCATGATCCGCAAAGGCAGCTCCGTCTCGCATCAGGGAACATCTTTAGCTATGTAACAATCATTGATAAAGTCATGCGAATACAACCTGTGAGGCTTATTCCATAAGTTCAACCGTTCGCTAGGAAGTGCCAAATTTCCAGTCGTCGAAAGCATCTTCAGGACGTTCTAATTCCATCAAAGTAAAAGGCTGCTGTCGGTACAGTCAAATGTCTTAGAGGTAGACTGTAATTGCGTCAAGTCCAGCAAAATTATCGCAAAGCTGGTAAATGGTTCGACTGGCTCGTGGTTGAGACAAACGTGACGGGTAAACTCATAGTCACCTCATCCGTGGTACTTTATTGCGGCACCGACTACCTAGTACACACCGCAGCGGAGGGCAGCCTTGCACCTCATAGCTAAGAGTAGGTGGTATTTGCCTCTGATATCCACATCCGAATTATAACATTCGAGGAGAAGCTGCTCGCGCGCAACCAACATCACCAACATAATCTTTGACGTGTGCTTTAATGGCAGCCGCGGCATGTACTTTTGGAATCAGATTTCCTCCACCAGTTAGGCTGATGGTTTCGTCAAAACGTGAAATTTTGTCGACACCCAGCACATTCAAATTTTTGTAGCAGTACTGTTAGTGAGGCTTTGATTACTCAAATTTTGTTTTGCATTTAGCCTCAAAACAGTTAGTGAACCATTTGAGCCAGCATTCTGAACTCGTTTGCATACAAAATTACCTGCCTTTTGTATTTTCACAGGATTTGCACAATATCTGTGCTAAGGGACCAGTAGTTTCTGCCCACTCTTACCGTCTATCCATATACCAACGAAAAAGGTTCAAATTTCCCGTAACTGCTCGAACTCCGCAAAACACAGCAACCCAACTGCCCGTGCATGCAACCAAAGGAATCCAATGGCCTGCGTAACTGTCGTGACTAAAGGAGGATCAATACTATTACAGTCCCGGAAATAATCCGCCACACTTCACATAAAAATGCAACCTCAGCTCTGGAAGGTATGTACTTTTTAACAAGAAATATACCGTACGAGCCAATCGTAGAATCCCTGTAACGTCAAATGATATTCGCATAACAACATTCAGTCAGACTGTTTGGACTTTTAGATGTATGCAAATTAATTTTGACTTTAGCAAAGCAGCATACATTTCAACAATGCATTCATGGAATAATACTTGGAGTAGAAAGCAATAATCATTTCACTTATGACGTATTCTTCTCCAGCTGATCTAAAAATGAACATCCCCTGCGACCTAACGCGCTCTTTTAACAAATGGGAACTCGGACAACGCACTATCGAGTTCCTTGTCCACAAGTGGCCAACATCGAATTCGCAGCATCGTCAAACGAATTCCATGTGCTGAGCGACTGTGTTACTCCTTAAACTTGTTATTACTTTCATCAGTTGTGTGGACTGGCCATCTAGGATCGAGGTTCTTTCATAAAGACGTGAGTAATAATAATCCAATACCATACTTGCTCCGTGGTAACCGAAGCACCAATCACCTTCAGAACGGCATTACACTAACCTGGGAATGTCGCACAGTCATTCCAAACGTATACAGTCAACAGGGCAATATTCCTTTAGATGATTTTATTTCGGCTTTCTATTTATGGAAATATAAGCCATTGATTTTTGAGGTTGAGGATGAACCCATCATCATCATCATCATCATTATACACGTTAGCTGCGACTGGAAAACACCTCTTCTTTTGTGCCGCGATACAAAAGATTAGAAAATAAAACTAAAGGCAAGCCGACTGTGTCCCCATTAACAGATGGACATCGTTCAGGAGAGCTAACAGCCGGCTACCGTACCGCAAAAAGATAGTTATATTACGCCTAACGAATGAGTTCGTTATTCGAGTGGAGGCTAAGGGGAAGAGGATGAACAAAAGAAGGCACAACACAAACGCCATTGGGCCGGGGGTTCAGCATATCAACAAGTGTGTCCAACTAAACGTGTTCATGGTACTTTAGACCCAAGCCAGGTACTTTGGATTCACCAACTGACGCTAAGTTCAAGTGAGGGTTTTCATTTCTCTCTAACAAGTTATCGCTTGGCCACCCCTCTTCCTCTTTCCACTACGCCCCCGGTGCGCAGACAATGCACGTCGCGGGTTGTCTGGGTACTGGCATGCGCTAAACTTGGCCCAGCCATGGAAGCCTAATGTGTGATATAATGGGAATGAGCTGTTCACCCGCTCTTCCTGCACCGATTTCGCGACGCCGAACACGCTTCCAGCAGACCTGAACTAAGCTGTGAAGGCAGCGAAGATCAAGCTTGACCAGCCACTTTATGTCTGTTGACGTGATGGGTCAGGTTTCTCAATCGTATAAGTGGATTGAACGGACGGCTGCATTGTACACTCCACCCATCAGGGAGTGAGTAATGTCTCTCCTGCGCGACAGGTGTCGGAGATTGATCAAAGCACTTCGAGCTTTTGCTCTACGGTTCTTAATCTTAGCTCCGGTCACACATGAGCTAGTATAGCTACCCGAGTACCCAAATTCCTGGACAACTTCTAGCTTATCACCACCAACCGTCAGGGCAGGGGTGAATCCACGCCAATCTTGGAGAACTTTGCATTTCGATGGAGCAACCGATAGCCCAAAACATATGACAGCCAGTGATAACCGGTCCACTGCAGACTGGCACTTTTTGGCATTGTCACATATGAGGGCATTGTCTTCCGCACAATCCAAGTCACGAATTCGTTCAACAGAATGTGGCTCCACACCATATAGGTCAAGTACAGAGAACGATGTTTCCATGACTTTATCAATGGCGCAGTTAAAGTGGAAAGGTAACATCTGGCAACATTGTCGCACACCGCTAGAGATACTGAAAGGCAGCGACATTTTCCATAAACTCTCACTCTCCCCGAAGTATGCGCGTACAGCGCATTGTTAATATTTACCTAATTATCTAGCACACCATTTCTCAGTAGCCAGTCCCAAGGAGCACATCGATCCACCGAATCGAAATCATCTTTGCTATCGAGAAACACAACAACATTGGGTCGCCAATAAACATGGCGGTGCTCCAATAATGGACGCAAGTGATGAGGTGGTAGATGCAGCCTCGGTTTCGAAGAAACCTGGGTGGTTCTTTGCGGACTTGTTTTTTCCCAGCCCCGTCAGTCTGTGGAGAAAGAGAGAGGGAAACAATTTAGAGGCAATTGGGATCAGACTGATCCATCTATGGTTGCCGCATTCCGAACGGGAACCGCCCTTATAAATTCGATCTATGACGAAGCGACCCTAGCCTATCTGGACAGTTCGCTGCTCCCAAATTTTTAGTTAATACTCTTGTAAATCATTCACAAGAGCAGGTCCCCCGACTTTGTATTGAGATGGGGAATTTTCTCTGCACCAGCGGCCTTATACAATTTCAACATCAGATCGCACGTTCCACTTCTGCGTGTGAAGGCAGACCTAAGGAGGTGGCCCCATGGAGAAATTTTCTCAACGTCCGGAAGAAAAAGTGATAAGTCAGATTGGGTATACTGCCTTACGAATGTTCAGCCTAACGCTACAATCGTTTTGACAAGCTATGGATGGGTTGTCTACTCTCGCCGCGTATTGTCTCACTAACACCAGGTCTCCTGCTGCCTGTTTCCCGTATGAGATAGAATAACATGATACTGACAAACCTCAGCGGCTTTTTCCATTTCCGATGCACGAAGAGACCACAGTCTTCACTGTTTCTCTTCAGGCTAGCTCGCAATTTTGCCCTGATACTTTGCAGATCTCATTGGTATCGCTTCCAGGCAGAATACGTCTGCCAGCGTGCAATATTTCTGCAGAGTTTGTATTGGTCCAATGTCAAGGTTGACAATTAGACTTGCTACATGAAGATGTGACTGCTGAAAGTTGCGTTTGACGAATATACAACCAGTGATCTTCGACTATCTTTAGTGGACACGTACTCAGCCTAAATGCCGACGTCGTTTGATACGCATTCCTAATACACAACTTCTTCAACTGGCTGATAATACTGCGCTCAGAGCGAAGTTGCGACCATCTGACGAAACGCACTCGCAGATCGGTGCATATGAGAGCGTAATCGGAGTGAGCGCTGGTGCTCCAACTCGAGCGACAGTTTTGGACACAGCCTCTCCAACGGCAACTAATCGAGATGTGGTCGATTTATATCCATGACTATCGCGAGACTAGTGGGGTACCAAGTCATGCTTTCGCGACTGCTGTTTCGAAAGTGAGTGCTCACGAGAAAGAGACGAGCACCTTCACACATGTGTAGCAACTGCTCTCCGTCATCATTACGGGAGCCTACACCATGTTAGCCGCCCAGAGGAAGCTCAACGGGGGAAAAAATTTTCGACTTAGGCGTTTATATCACTAGCAAGCGCCACAATATTCGTGCTACTCTCGTAACGTAGAAAAAAATAGAAATCATCTTTCACGGAATCAGTACAGCCCTGTGGCGTAAGCTGCAATGACAAACAGACACCGTTTGCCCCTGCGTGAATTCTAAGCAAGGAACGAGCCAGATAATCTAACGTCGCACATCAGGCGGTTGACAGGCATCCAGTCCTACATGGTAGCTTCACCCCGGGAATTCAAAACAACGCCAACACCAGCTTGACCTGCATTTGAAGCTGCATCATCGCCAGATAGGCGTAACGTCTGATCGTTTTCATATATGTGACGCAGCAGTTCGGATAAGGGTGTGTGCTGGGAATCTCTCAAAATATCGTCTATGCCAATAAAGCATACTTGAAGTTAACTTGTACGGAAGATTTATCCAAGTGGAATTTGAAGGTAACCAACACAAGCAGTACCCTTGCTAGCTAGAATTAGATTATTATATCGCATAATGGCTATGACTAGGCACCAAACATAGTATCTTCTGTTAAATACTGCTGGGTAATTCGCTGAAATCACCTTCTTTCGCATAAATGATATTTAAAGGCACAATTCATCTTCTTTGCGTTTTGTGCTGTGATCAGCGGGAAATATGCGCAGTTTGCATACTTTTTCTCTTTAAGAATTTGCAAGTTACCATCTCGTATTTAACTGATTTCTCAAGATGTAGCAAAAGCTTTCTCTATCAAACGGTTAATGTACACCCAGGCCCCACTTACTGGTTTCTCCTCACTGATCATCCGAACAAATTCATTTCCTCTGCAAAGCCTAGGTTACAAATCTGTACCTATTAATAGTAACTCGGCAAAGTTTTATAAATAAATAAATAAATAAATAAATTTGTATATTTACCGACGGACCGTACACTGCCCCATAAGTGGGAGCGATCATTTGTATAGTGAACACGTTTCATAACATCAAAGAAAAGTTTATTGATAGCATTTCGGATCATGATTACTTTTGGTTGATTCCTAGACCCGCGCAACTCATATGTAACATTTACGGATGTTTGTATCGTCAGGAGTAGATAATAAAGGAAGGGACTATGAGGCTGCAAAGACACAGGATTTGGTATGGTATGTAAATACATGTAGTGGGTAAGCTAGCTGTAAGCTATTATCAAATGTTTTTTATACCAACTTCTGTCAATGTTTCTAGTGTTTGCTGTAGTCAAACATCCTCAGAGCATTTGGTATAGTGAGGAAGGTATGAAGGAGATTTCGTACACATGCGTATCTATGGGGGTAGTTTTTTCCACAGATAAGTGTATCTCACTAAGAAGAAATTCGACCGAATTTTATGACTTCAAAGGTTTGTATGTATCAAGTAGCCGCCATTACGTGTGGGGTAGACTGCAATCTTTCGTAGTTCAAGTGCGGTGCTGTCTGCGTAAATTCTTTGGTTTATAATGTTGTAGAAGAGAACAAGGTTGTTCTTTAAGCGTCTCAGCCAAAGTGGATCCAGCTGGAGTTTTCGACAGCGATCATAATAAGTCAGGTTTGAGCAGCGTCCCATAAGCAGCTTGGTAAATGATCGTTGGACATTTTCTAGAGCCGATCTGTCTTTCTTTCTCAATTGGCTGTGAACGATAGTACAATATTCCAGAGTCAGTCGTACAATTGTCTTGAATGATTCAAGTCGTACTTCAGGTAGGGAGAAAGTTCTGGTGATATATCCGCATAGCTGCCTTGTTTTCGCAACCTGATAAAGAACATGTTCGGAGAAATTGAAAGAGTTGGAGTACCTAATTCCTAATCCCCGAACTGAATCGGACCTTGGGATCACGTTTCCGGCAAGTATAATGGAGCCTTCTGTGATGCGGAATCTGTACCCAAGTACTTGGGATTTCACTGCTGAGAACTTCATGAATAAACGCTCACTAGCTATATTTAGTGCGGATAGATCTTCACAGATGTTCCCCAAACACATATGTAGTTGGTCTGGATGAAATGAGTAAACCAGTTTGACATCATCTGCAAATAGAAATGGATGTCCATGTTTGATCGGGTCACATATATTGTTTACATATATTAAGAAAAGTAGCGGTCCCAGCACACTTCCCTGGAAGACACCGCTAGTTATTGGCTTCGGTGTAGAATGTTGCTGACCGATTTTAACGACCTGAGTTCGATCGTTTAGGTATGAGTCGAACCAGTTAAGCAGCGGATTTCCCATTCCATATGACTCTAGAGCAGACAGCACTGGCTGGTGTGGCACGCGGTCGAACGCCTTTTGCATGTCCAACAGAATTATAATAATTTCCATTCCTCTGTCAATCATAGTCGTGATGTGATCGAGAAATTGTAGCTGGCATGTAACGCAAGAGCGTTTTGAGAAAAAGCCGTGCTGTGAAGGGTTGATCAGATCCATTCTTGTAAGATATTAGACGATGTTCTTCTTGACTATTCGCTCTAGGGCTTTAGAAGCAGCAGAGGTGTGATTTATTGGGCGGTAGCTTGACATTTGATTTCCGGTCCACCCATGTGCTTAGGCATTATAATGGATTGCTTCTATTGAGCTGGAAAGCAGACGGTAGTGAGTGAAAGTGTGAAAATGTTTAGTAACAATAGTGCGAGGTTTTTTCCTCCGAGTTTTATAACAGTTGGGAAGATGCCATCTGGACGTGGATGAGTTGATGGTTTTATGGCTGCGATGGCACTTTGAACCTATCTTAACGTCACAGGGATATTGCAGTATAGTTCGGTCGTTTCTTTTGGAAGTGGAGGATGAAGTGGCTGAATGTTGGGGACAAAAGAGGAGGCAAAACTAGAGTTCATGGCCTCGCATATACAGGTGTCACGCGTTATTGAACCATCGTCTAGAGCCAACGTTTCAATTTCCTGAAGTGGTTTAGGGTTTCATCTTTTGAGTAGTTGCATCAATGCACGTACTTTCTCAGGATTTCTGAGTACCCGGCTTTCTTCTTTGGTTTTGACTGTTAGGGTTAGACGTTGTAAATATAGTAAGCTCTCGTGTATTTGTAGCAATGTTGCGAAGCTGTTGTTCCTGCTGTATAGCGATTTGAGTTTCTTTAGTTTTATTTTGGCCTTGGACAGAAGCTTCAGTTCACCCCTGTGTTCATGGGTATTTCTCCTTACAGTAGGTGCTAGTAGATCCACAACAAGGGCAATATTGTTTATAAACTCATTTGTAGCCACAGTAGGGTTGTGGGTTAGGAATGACTAAATGAAACGAAAAAGTGAAAATTCGAACTCGACATTCATTGCGAACTTCACTGCACTGCTCAGAGCACACCAAATTGATTCATGGACTTATTGCAGTGTAGGCTATCACTTCCGAAACTGTAGTACACCTACGAAAGTTCTGCTCATTTGTCTGGATTTAACTATTAAATCCACTACAAATAGCATAGGGGAATATCCGTACCGACGAGAAATACTGCGTTTCACAGAATATTAAGGAGGAACGGCTGTGGGTTGTGTGTTTCCGACAAGATTTGCAATGGTTAGGTGAAAATCCGCGCAAGCCATAGTCTCGTTGTTGGATGACAACATCCATCTTATCCCCAGTGGCATCTATAAAAGGAGTGAAGTGATAAAGCGGTGATGCATATAAGGAAAAGATGAAATATGTGCATTCACAATTTGCAAATTGTATGATTTAAATTTAGACCAGTGCTGGGAAGATTTTCCGCAGATTCTGACCGACTAGCATTTCCAGGAGTAAAGGATGGCATTGTGGTATACATAATTACTTCTCCATGTAGTCATATAGGTGGGTAAAAGATTAAACATTCAGGTAAGCACATCCTCAGTAATTTGACAAGCACACATTGGTTCAAACCGTTAGTGCTTAAACGTGTACAGGTGTACACAAGTTTAACATTGCAGACGGTGATTTTAGCTTCGTGGACACATTACGGGTGCACCTTCAAGCCAGCCACTGCGGATTCAGGAATGTGATAAGAGACCTAAATTAAAACGCGGCCTGAATACACTTTGACAAATGGGGATATTGTCCCGCACGGAAAAAGCATATGTTTAAAAGGGCACGTCCCCGTACGTTGCTGTTACTATCCCTTGGAAAAACATATTATCAATTTATCTAGTTATCACGCACAGGCACTACACGAAATGTTGCGACTAGTTAATGAAGAAGGAAACATGGCTAGCATGTACCGGTATGAATTGAGGTGAAATATAAACCGTATACGTGTAAGTGTAAACAGTTCCTTCCGTTTGGATGGGACAGCTAGGTTGAGTGTACGCGCACAAACTGTCATTGCGAGGTCCAAACCGAACTGAGTTTGCAGAAAAGGTCGCGTTGGTTGATACCTGAACACTTTCGATTAACCTGTCTGTGGAAGCAGATAGAGTAGACCTTAAATACACAACTCAGCATCACCCGCATTCACGCATAAAACCCATAAGTAAAATGCAAAATAAAACTTACTTGCAGAAAACTGGATATTTCTGTATACATTTATTAATGTATACAGCTGCCAAGGCTCGATATGATTAGGCGTTACGGTCACATTAACCAGTGAGCCAATATGCAATCCTGAAACGGAGACGTTGGTCAGTATGTTCACCACTGAGTTCGAGTGTAAAATGCTTAATACATTACCACATTGTCGCGGCTACTTCGGCTTGGGCAACCGGGTAGTATCTCGCCCTCTGAGGAAACCATGGACATTGTTGTGTTGTGTTTTATTTTACTGTTGCTGTACCTTCGTTTGAAACCCATGGTTTCTGATGGCATTATGTCTGTTAGCAGACGTTTGCAAATATATATATATATATATATATATATATACATTGTCGCGGAGTTGTGCACAGCCCAGTGTCAACTAACAACTCACCGCAATCTGTGAAATTCACGCTCCAAACACCAGGTGCCAACTGAATCAGAGTTACAAGCAAGATAGCCAACTTGTTCATCATAATCACACGGGTGTTTCAGAAGTCCACTTGACTGTGGCTGGCAACTTTTGGCCTTTTATATCCAATATTCCTCAGACTAGTTGAATCACAATATAGAGGTGTCTTGATGATTTATACTTTTCCGTCAACTTTCCAATGAATACAAATCTGTCACCGATTTTCTGCATCATACTCTTATTCATAGGACTCCGAAAAAGGTGTGCATTTCTCAGATCTCTGTCTACAGTTTAACATTAGTTAAGCGAAATTTTGCTTTTCGTTTCTAATGCGTGGGCTTTCTTTCGCCTAGAGTCAATTCATACTCGACTCGGTTACATCCCATGAAACGAACTGCAATCAATGCTCCTTTCAGAGTAACAAAATTTATTAACTCGCTGAGTGGCTTTGGTTTGGTTTAGTTCGTCTATTTTCCGGCCAAATTTCAGTTGCGCTATTAGTTGTGGGGATTATTGGCTATAAACGGTACCACAGAAATTATCTATTTTTTTCTTTATCATTTCGATTGACTTGGAGAGCTTGTTGGTTTGCTCATCTGCATCTCAATTCGATATTACTCTATATTCTTCCAAATACTCGAATGGAAGTATAATTGTATAATTTAAATATCAACAAAGCTCTCACTCAACCGCGAGATATGTGTCATCGCAAATTATTTCTTACTGAATACATTTCATACCGCCTTACCCATATCGAACTGTATTCACTTAGGTACACTCAATACCTAGCAGTTTCGGTAAACAAACGTTCGCATATATCATAATCCCCGCATACATATATAGAATATAACATGGATAGAACACACGATTTCGTTACCAAGATCCCTCTATCTCTTAGCTCGACTGGTAGTTTCTTATAATGGAAAACAAACGATTTGTCGTAATTTCCCTCAGTATTTTTCTAACTCTAAAGTTATAAAAGCAAAGAGTGTGACACTGTCAATTACCGAGCTAAATAATCACAGCGGCTTAAATGTGCTACATCCCATGCTATATTGACTGGCAATTTAATTCCTCGCCTTCATCGCTTGTGTTTATGAGACAATAGGATTACAAGAAGTTTGGTTGGGAAAATATAAAGTATAATACATCATAATTTGTGGTATTTAGCCTAAATTCATAAGAATGCTTCGTAAAATTCAGGCACTTTGAATATGAAACCTGAACCTTTCTTCAGTTTTATCCATTCCTTCCTACATATCGGTGTTATCTTTTATTGACTTGAGATAACGCGGGATCAGAAGGGAAAACTGGTGTTAAGCCTGGTGGTTGCGAACCGATATTCCGAACTTTAAACATTCTAGTATGACGCGAACTATTTAGCCATTTTTCAAAGCTAAAATCGAATAAGATTTAATTTATTGTATTGCCCCAAGAAAAAACCATCTATTACGTACAACTGTATTTGTGCTTTACTGTGCAGCACACATTTGGGAGGGTCACAGCCCTGCACATGAGCTCACACTACTACATGCTTGTTCCACGTTCGGTTTTCCCAAGCAGTGCAATTATTATGGACCCAGACCCACAATACTTGAGGCACAAACTGGAGAGGGCGCTTTCACGTTTGGAATTAACTGGTTTTCGTAAACTGACAGCGAAGTGTGGGTAAATGTTAGATAGTTTTTAATTCATCGAGTTCACCATAGACTAACAAAGACGGCGCCTAGATTCCGCCAATATCGAAGCTAACAAACAGATGGAGCCACCGAAAGTCGTCGCAGAGCTTCGCACATTGCTCTGTCTCGTGAGTAATTACAGCGTTCCCTACCAGATCTGCATCAAACCAGAGGTCCGCTAAACTAGTTGCTCACTAATGAAAACATTTTACAAGACGCGAAAATGCCAGTAGGCTTTTGACCCAGTCAAGAAACACTCACTTCTGCTCTACTATTGCCTCATTTGAATCCGAACTTGGAAATCCTGGTTGTGTTGCACGCTTCAAATTACAATATTGGCGCCGTTATTTCCCAACTTTTTGCGAACGAAGAACAGAAGGCTAGTAAACACGCAGCAAGGTCTATAACGTCTGCTGAGAACAACTAAAGTAAAAGTGAAACGAGAGCCCTCGCAATTGTTTTCGTCATGAAAAGATCCCACCAGATGCTTATTGGCGGGCATTTCAGCCTGCTGACTGACCATAAGCCATGACTGTCAATATTTGGCTGAAGGTAAGGTTTTTCCCTTTTCATCCTGAACCAGTTACAAAGAGGGGCGACTATACGGTTGGCGTACGATTTCAGTATACAGTATCTATTTACGCAACAAATCGGCCAAGCGGATGTCCTGTCTTGTCTCATCAATTTGCTCCCGAAGGAGAAGGAGGATTGTGTGATTACAATCATCAAGTTCGATGCAGAGGTCCTGCGAATACTGACCTACATAATTAGAAGCTTACCAGTGAGACCTGGCACTATTCACGCGAAGGCTTATTGAGACAACACTACGGAAAGTGATACATTCCGTGTAAACAGGTTAACCAAAAGATGGTATCGCTGCTGAGTTGGAAGCTTTCTTCAACTGACGTGGGTCGCTGTCCGCTGGCAACAATTTCTGGTTTGGAGACTGCGTGCTTATTCCAAAGACATTGAACAGGCAGGTTCATACCGGGCACTCAAGTACAAACCGTATGAAAGCCTTGGCACGCAACGTTGTTTAGCAGCACAGGATGGCTTCAGAAATCGACCAATTTTACCAAAATGTGAACCCTGTCAACTGGCTGCGAAGACCGTTCCCAAATGTTCATAGCAACCTTGACTCAAAGCGGAGAAGCCATTGAAGCGAATCCAGTTTGTTTATACAGAAGCAATCGCCCGTCAATCCTAGGTTGTTTCGGTAGACTCTTTCTCCTAGTGGTCCCATGTGATCCTGATACAAGGTACGACTATCCAGTAGACGAGCAACAAGCTGAATATGCTGTTCCAGTGTTACTGCCTGCCAGAGATGATAGTGACAGACATCGGTACATAATTCATTTCAAATTTCTTTCGCGAGTGTTACAATGAGAATGAAATTTACCAAATGTTTTTACCACCGTATCACCCGCTAGCAATCCGACAGGCGAACGGATCGTGGATGCCTTCAGACTTGGTTTATGTAAAGAGGGACAATATAAGTTCGCAATGGACGCGGTCTAGTCATTGTTGTGTATGTATCGGAATGCGCCAAATTTAAACGCCGCAGATGGAAGAACCCCTGTCGAAATAGTATTTGGACGAGAGATCGGGAAGTTGTTCACTCACCTCATGCTAAGCGGAAAAGAAATGCATTGTCGTTGTTCAGTAGATAAAATTCTGACATCCTAGCTTTGTCATACAAAATTAATGACATGATGTTCGCGCGATACTTCCGCGGACCGAGGAGGTTGTCAACAATTAAATTTATCCGCAGGAAGGGCCGAGTTATTTACGAGTTATTGGTAGGAAATGAGAAATGGTTCGGGCACTCCAGTCAGCTGAACCCGAAATACAGCAAGCCCAAAGGTACCTCGGAACTACCGTCCTTACCACAGGACATTCTGCTAGACACGTTTGATTTGGAGGAGGAAGCTGCTTAGCTACTGGGATCACAACGGAACCGGCAAGCGTCAGCTGATACACGTTACTAGCCGACCCGAAAACGGAGACGACCACCATGGCAACGAGATGATACCAAAGCAAAACCTTTGCACCAAATCGAGTTCGAACGGTACGCTGACATAATTAATTCAGAAGGCTAGTTAATCGAGATGTACACATAACACCTAGGTTGTCTGCTGCATGCAAACGTCATGAGCACGGGTATGATATGAATTGTGACATTTGCTTCCCATTTGGAAATCAATTGCTACTTGATCAACAAGCAACTACAAGTCGGCGTTAGCCGAATCCAACTAATCCGTCAATATAATTAACTGGCGAAGCTGAATTCACTCAACCTGGCTGGAAACCGGACGCGGAAAAGTGCGTGATATTGACCTCCAACATTAGCATGTTTCTTGTACCAATAAATAAAGTTGATCTATCCCGTAGATATATTCTCTGTCTACCAAATTCTGGTACTTTTTATTCCTTTGATTGGCTAAGTGCGAGCCTAAGCAGTCAGACAGTCGCCGTCTCACCGGGCCGCAAAGCAGCAGTACAACACACCCCAACAGTGCTAAGTGCTCGTATTACTATACTTTCTAACTAAGTGTGTTACCTTGCATTACTGAAGTAGCGCACTCGACTGACACATACTGTCATGCTAAAAACTCCTAACCCGTCTGGTTGTAAAGAATGATTGCAATTTCATGCAAATCGGCTCTCCTTAGCGGGGATGAATTTAGTTTGTTAGTTGCTTTGGTGAATTGATCGCAACCGATTCAGAAGCGAAGCGCGTTATTTCCATAACTCCAGCGTTGTTTTCAAGAAGTAGAACTGGGAAAGGTTTATCGTTAATAAATGCAGCTTGGTTCGCTTATAGAGCCCGCTCTGATTCCCATACCTGGAGCGTCTACGTGACCTATCGCAACCACTGTCATATGCTAGTCCGTGGGGACAATGTGACTCTCCAACAATATGGGGCTTGCAAATTTCCCAAAATCAGAATGCACCTATGAAATATGTTAACGTCATTCTTATAAGGAAGCACGGTATCCCAATACTTAACACAACAGTCGGAGTGGCACGAGGCGCTGACCAAGCTGCCACGCTCTACGGATGCAGTATCCAACGACCTTCCGAGGAAACGTCCATTACTGTTACATTCCCGTATCTAGCACCTTAACTGCAGCGCCTAACAATATCGCGTTTGCTGTAACGTCGCTGTTAAAGATACTGCCCTCAATGAGCACATGCATTTCTCCTGTAGTGAACAACAGTCACCCCAGTGCGTTGAAAGTATCGTCAGCAACGCCGGCCGAGCCATTGGTTAATCCCATTAAATGTGCTTAGATAGATAAGTTATCGCTACTATTTCGAAACATTGTATAATAGGATAATTTTCACCAGCAACAATCACTTAGAACATGGAAACTGTTGCTTTGGGTCCCTCTTTCCTGTACTTTCAAAAGTGTTGATGGCCTTCATCGCTGAGGCTGTAATCGACAATCTAGTACATCACAGTATAATAGCACCTGCGAAGTACGGCTTCTGCCAACACCGTATATTCACAACCAACCTAATGTTTCCACGCAATAGTTGGATAAAGCGGCTGGAAAACCTAGAATAGTCCTTTATTTACCTTGATTTCTACAACGTTCTCGACCGCCCGAACCACTGCGTTCTGTTTTGTAGGTTCGCAAGCCGTGGAGCTAATGAGTCTTTCCTTGGGCGGATAAGGAATTCCTTTCAGTATCGGTAACTGCAGGTAAAACTTCTAAGTGCGATCTCAGATCCGGTTTCCGTCGAACGTGGTTCCGGAATTATCAGTTATGTGGCTGCATCTGATTTACAAATGCATTATAAAGCTAACTCGTCTGATTGTCACAGATTTCTTGCTTTTAGTCGATGATGTTATGATGTGACGGGAGATCGCTGGCCATAAAGGTCAAGATGCACTTCAACGATAACTAGACTGGACGTATAAATGGCCATTGTACACCATATTACTGCGTCTAAGTTTACGGTAGTCCACATTTGTCACAAGCCAAGGAGTACATACAAGCTTAGAGGTTATAAACTGCAAGCAGACACTCAGGAACGCGATCTGGATTTATTCATTTCGGCTGATCTGGACTTCTCAGAAAAAGCTAAGTAGGCCTTCAGGACCGAAAATCAACGCGCCTGTACGCTGTGGAGGGACTCGAGCAGTTGGATTCATCCGATAAACCGCATAGACCTAATACATGCGGGCTGCTGCACGTGAATTGTGCAATTCATTCATGGCCGCGCTGAAAAAGCCAAGACTTTACTGATCTCGAGAATCAATAAAGAAGGACCACCAAGCATATCAAAAGCTTCTTTCACCTTCCTTATCGAGTTACCCTGACTACCACAAACTTATGCAATGTCCACAGTCAGCGACTAGTTGGCGACCTGACAGTGACAAACTAGATTTTTAGATTCCCAAACCACGTCCGCCGCCTACAGTAGATCACTCACGGCGCGAGGTTGTGGGGCCACAATATAAACTTGGCCACGCCATACATTCGGTCAATTGTTTGGAAGTATTAAAAACTCAAATACAACCTTCCGACGGCAAATGGATCATCCTTTGCTTCATTCGGTGAGATAAAATGAATTGGGCCCAAACTCTGTGAATTTTACCGTTACGCAAAAAGCACATCAATCAACAATGATTTATCACGGGATAAAAGCAAGTGGTTGACACATTTCGTAAGATAATTGGGGTGAATACGATGAAATCATAATATATGTGGTTCATCTACCGAGGGTCTACTGATGTGAATGCTTTTATAAATAACGTCAGTGTAAAGTACAAAAATATCGAGTGTAAGCCGGCAGAAGCACACGGGGTGCAGTTTTGTTGATATAAGCCGTGAGAAAAGTAAAATATGGTCGCCAAATTTTGGCCATTTGATACATAACTCCTGTTGAACGGCATGATTGGCGTAATTCACAATAGCGTATTTTAGGTAACGGCGTGCTGGGAGCTAACAGCAACATCATATCTTTTTTTTTGAAAACGACCAATGTTGGGGAGGGTACAACGGAGTTTGGGAGTGCGTTTTATGGTTGGCAAACCCGAAGAGAAAAGTAATTACCTCTACACATTCAGACGGCTCTGTGGTGCTCACGGATTTAATTAGGAGCCCCTCTGCTGCGTGTTATCGCTAAGCTACAGCAAATGGCGTCATGCGTGGTTGGCGTCACTCAATATTTGTTACGCTAACGAGATTGCTGCGCATCCTTCGGTCGCTTCCGCTGAAAATTCTTAGCAACTTCAGCCTTCGGTGGTAAATGTGATAGCACAGGCCCCTGATATTCTTTGTTGCTTTTTCTTGTGCTGCATCTAATGTCTCTACTTCGTGTTTTAATCAAGGGTTGTCAAGCTTGGATGGACAATTCTATTTGCTGACGTACGTAGGAATTGTGCGTCAATGGGAAGATTGATTGACCAATCTCCCAAATGCCCTTATAGCCTGCCAACGTGTTGGTTGTCTCTTTTCGCAGCTACCTCAGCCTGTTTTGACAGTTGTGGTCACTTTGTATGAGCACACCAAGTCAAGTTATTGGTAGCTGGTCTCTAATCTTGTGTCCTAAGCAAATACGTTTAGTAATGTCTATAATGTTATTGAACAACGTGACGTTTGTCTATGTTGAATTGTAAGGTGTTTTGAACAGACCAGTTCGATACCTTCTTAAGATCGCACTGGAGCCGTTAATTGACGTCCGGTTCTCTGACTTTTTGCCATATCTTGATATCATTCTTGAAAATTAAGAATTTTGAAGGTATCACTCTCACGAAATCATTAATGAACACCAAGAAAAGAAAAGGTCCACGCACCGAACCTCTTGGTACACCGCACAGCACATCGATTGCATAGTATAGTGTTTCCCGGACTCTCATCTTCAAGCGTCGCTTGTGTAGCAAATTGCCAATCCTATCAAACGCTTTTGTGAAGTCCAGTTATATTAAATCGACCAATGCATCATCATCAACGGCCTTAGTCCAAGGCATTACGTACAATTAATAGGTTCGTAGTACATGACCGCTTTTGACGAAAGCCATTTTGCTTCGGGGCTATTAACTTATGGTTTTATAGATACTGCATTAGCGCATCTGTTAATGATTGTTTACATAACATCAGAGAGCACAGGAGGTAGCATTATTGAATGGGAGCTGGTAGGATCAGTGCGGCAAACTCCTTTATGGATAGGATTGATGACCCTTGACTTCCATACTGGTGGAATATTGTTCTCCTCTAAACCAAATTAATAGAAAACGGTCAGTGGTTTTGCTAAATCATTAGCTACGACCTTCAGAGCTTTCGGTCTGTTGTTATCGACTCCAGGAGAATTGGGAATACTCGACGATAACAAGCTTCAACACAATTCACATTTGAATTTGGCAAACATGCTGTCCGTTGCTCGAGAATTTCAGAAACAAAGTGTTCAGCGCGTCAGGTATGAACCACTAAACTTTGAGTTCCAACACAGCTAAGGCTATCTCCAACTGATGAATCCGAATCAGGACGAAACGCGGTCGTGGTGTACCAGTGATGAGAGGAGCAATATCCAAATACTGCTTTCTTCAACATACTTTCCGCAGTGAAGGTGATGTTGTATAAACCTGGCAATGGTGCAGTAGAAAAGAAAGGGATTATGTGTGCTCGTTACCTGTTGGAATGTTTAGGATTAATGCTGCCGTTGAAGATCGACTGCTTCCAATACTAACTGCGTGCATCCATCAGTCGTGACTGGTATTGGAATCCCGTGCTTCGCTTTTTGATGCCCATTAACGTGCCTGTACAGATGCTTGCGGTTCGTACAGCATCGCTTTTATTAACTCTTGCTGATGCGGAACAGTTTCACAAAGAAGTGACGACTTGTCACTCATGCAATCCAGATTTCCTAAATCATGCAGTGTTGTGAGCTCCCCATGCCAAGTCTCTTAGCAACATACATTTACTTGTGCTGCTCCGCAGAACTGGCTTATATTTGTTTTAACTTTAGAAGACCTGATCTGACGCGTGCGTTACCAGTGTAGTAAACGTCCTTGTGAATCTTTCGCAGGCAATATCTGAGGGCGGCATTCGGTTAAGAAAGTCAAAGACGTATCCTTAACAAGCGTGGATAACACGTTATAGTGTGTAACGGTATACATTTAGCACCTGCCTTTGTTGGATATTCCGCATAGTATATATAGACTAAGAATTGGGTCACATTGTGACTGCGACCCAGTGGCGCGCTTAAAACTATCCCGTCAATCATGAAGATCCAGTATCGACTGATTGTTAGCAGTTCAAATTCTGGTGGAATGGTTACGTGAACGTACAGAGGGTGGCTAGCAAGTAGTGCTTGTAAGCAGTATTTAAACTGCGCACAATCGGTTGCTGGCTTTTTATGTCGTACAAATTAAAGAATGTAAGGTAGGGCTTGTTTAAGGCAAAATGAAAGACATGGCTCAGTTTGGAGTCCATTTCCGAGGTAGAGTTTGTTGGGCGGTAAATTACGGCTAGTAGACATGTGTCCTTGTTCTGCAACCACAGGAGGTGCCAAAGGGAATTAGGAGCGTGGATTACCGCGTTATCGATAATTGCACATCGGAGGTTTATATTATAATAAAACATCACACCACCACCCCATCCATTTCTATCGTTCCGAAGCAGTGACATATCCGGCAGATTGATTTTAGAATCGGTTATTTCAAGCTTTAACCAATTCTTTGTAATCATGACGAGGTCCCGCGGTTGTGAGGCTTGGAATACTCTAAGTTCAGCCAACTTACTTAGAAGGGATTAGGCGTTTGTATACATACAGGATAGTGCTTTTGTTGTTAGGATTACGTTGATGTATGGTAAATTTGTGTTTGTTTTTAAGCCTAGATTTTAGTGGCCGGGATCTAATCGTTCTTTTGTCTATGAACGTCAGTCAACTTGCATAGCATTGTCAACACTGCCTGAGCAGACGCTTTGATCGCGCTATTTTCTGTTTTGTTGTTTGTCGTGGATGCTGTTTGGTAGGTCTCTCCGCAGTACTGTGTGGGTAAGATTCTACGGCGCTTGCAAGTTCCATCGAATTGCTCATAACTCTTGGCTGTAGGCCTGCTGCCTTTAGCCTTATCTCTGTTAGCAACCTAGCTCGAAACTTTGATCATTCTCTAGGAGTATAATAATACTTTCATTAATCTTGGACCGCAGCCCTTGTGACTAAGTGAGGAGGCAACTCATATAAAGATTTTGGAAATTACATGGTCCAGAAAGGACGGATGTAGCAACACTGCTCTTGATAATGCGTTTGCGCATTATGATCGGAACCCAGAATTTCGGAACACCATAAAACAACAAAGTTTGTTTGCTATCACTATTACGAATACCGCGTTGGGCACCTGATTATTTAAGGCGACCTTAACAAGGGAGATGGGATGATTTGCGCACTCTGCTAGGTGATATGCGACTACGAGCAGATGAGAACAGGACAGCCTCTGTCTCATCTGCTGTGTTTAGTGATACTCGAAGAATTCCAGGTACACCACAGTGCACTGAGGTCAGGTGAGGCGCTACACTTTGAAGCATTTTAGTCTCAATCCGAAAACTAATAGCATCACAGATGGAACTCTACTGGTTGCCATCGTCTAGCAAACAGTCAGCAAATTGTGCCAGATTTGAACTCGGGAACACTGATGCACCCGAGCGTTAACCCAGCGTGAGTTTGTCTAGCGAGTGTCCGCTTTAAAGCTTTTTATGATATTGTGGGCTGTTTAGAAAACACTACTGGCGGTGACGGTGAAAGAGGCGCCGCCGCACGTTTGCTGATTACAAAAGATGGAACTACGTGTGTCGCTCTTGGTGTGTTTGTCGAGGCAAACAAAATGTATGATACCTGCATGTTATTGGCACCGGGTTGCCATTGGCTCTGAGCTGTTGGTGTCATGGCTTATTCCCCCGGTGAAACGTTTTGGTTGGAGGAGTGGAAGTAGGCACGTTTAAGTTTTGTCTGATAATGGGAGTGAGTTGATCCAGTGGATTTAAAGACACAGACGCTGCAGTGTGGTTGAAACGTCTAGCTCTCTTTTTCAACTTATAGGCAGATGTTACTTTGGCTGGTTGAGGTATTAACATGGCCATACTTACTTACATGGATGTGACCTTATTATTTACAATCTGCGCGATTATTTCATGCATCTTATAGCACTTTTCATGAGTAAAAATAAACCGTTGGCAACTGGAAAGTCCTAAAAAATAAGACAACGCCAAATGGTGCCAGCAAGTTTGTTTGTCTGTCTCACTTCGTGGACGGATTCACCTACACTTTGCGGACAGTACGAGCTAATACTGCTAGAACAAGCTATTCTGAACTTAAGGACTTTTCTACAGTTTTATGCTGAACATACTCGACGTTGGACCATTAGAATGCTAGTCGCCTTTCTATCCTTTGCAGTAAGGCCTATCCAAATCATCTTTGTTGATGTTTGTTGATGTTCTATGCCCCAGGCGGAACCCACAAACAAGCCAAACATGCACACTAGTTGAAATTTGGTCAGCCCTACCAAGGTCAGTCGGCCGCGACAAATGGTTGGCTTAAACCGCAGTCTGACAAAATCAGCGATCAAACGACTCGTGGTTGAACCCACGTACCCACACAATGCGGCAGCGTGTATTGATCGGCGTGTCTAAAGTGACGATACAGGTGGTGCGCTGGTAAGAGTCCGCAAGTGCCTCGGACGAGATGCTCAGTTGATAAGCAAAGCAAATTGACTGTAACGTTATTTTGCTGCAAATTGCAGGCACGGTTGCCGCGTAGTTTGGAGATTCTCGTCTTCTTCTTCCTAAGGAGACCAAACATTCCTCAAACAACAGGTATTTTGTGATTACACACGTAGACCTCGCAAACAATATGCAAAAACTGAGAACTAGGGCAACAGTATAATACACACAGGTTAGATACAGGAGGTGGGAAAGAAATGAATAGTATTCGCCGAAATGGTTCAAACCAACGCAAGCACAAATTTGTGTGAGGAGAATTAGAATGACCACCTGAGGTAAGCTGCAGCCGTACAACGTGTCACCAATGCGTCATCGGTGTCTATTTCCTCCGCCACTTTGTACTGCTTGTTGATACTTATCTTTAAAGTTGTGAAGAGGTCCGTACTAAATAACCATTGAAGGCGTTCTTTCGGAAGCTTATAAAACAAGCCTGTTTTCTGGATCGATATCGTCTTTGCAGACGGTGCGAGCACGCTCCTTGAATATCAGCGAACAGTACGACAAGTAGCAGAGCTTCAACTATTCATGATAGACGTCGCTCTTCAAATAGTTCCGGTTGACCAGCCAACGATTTCTAAAGAGAGATGACTTGACAGAGACAGGCCACTCGCCGCATGACCTGAATTCATTCAAAGCATCTGATCGGTACCGTTAAACCAACCAAAGGTCCATGGGCGTCAGCTCTCCAAATAGTCCCAAAGAAAGTTGTGTAGCACTGATGTCTTTGTGGAGACTATTATGAATTATACAAATTTGCCACGCCAGCTCAATGTCTGATCCCGCTCATCAAGGATCAGACAGCCACTCTAACAGATAAGACGCTCATTTCAAGATCGACATCGGTTGCGCATGGAACACAATTCCGATAGAGGAGGCGGATAATGCTAAAACTGACAGAACGACTCCGTTTGTCTTTTATGATTTTCTGCACACGCCATTTGTCCTTCTGAATTCGACAAAAATAATTTAACACTTTATCGTCCAAGTATGTACTTCACATATTTATATGTAGGCGATGACATGCTGGCGTGATCTTCAAGTTAAAAAGACTTGTATCATGAACGGACACTTTTTTTAAACAATTATCCAAACACAGGGTGGTAGTGAATACAGAAATATTTCCGGTTGCTTTTGTTTCGTTTGTTTTTTGGTCATTAATTTGCTGATGCTAGTACCTAGAGAAATTTTAATGCCGTTACTTACTGAATCGTACGTCGTTTATGCATACCTTAACAAAAATTTTCGAGGTGACGCTGGAAAATTTTTTGTTTCTGATTCAACATGCACTGCGTTTATAGCTTTAAACTAGACTCTGCAAAGCATAGCTTCTATGACGCACCACGATACAGTAAACCCACTGTTTCCTAGTGCTAACTCTAGCAAAAAGGTCGTTAGCACTGTTTCGAAGCAACCGCTTGGTTAATCTTGACAACTGTTGGGGTTGTGCTGTACACGTCGCCATCTGCCGAATATCGCTACAGCACGTGCGGTTTGGAACACTTATCCAAGCTTCAATTTGGACATGCTTAGAAAGCTGCAGTTTTGTAGTCGTCATCTATCACAAACCGACGATTTACACGCTTGACTGTACAAACGGCCAACACTCTTATAGAGTCACTCCACCTATAATACATCAACAAGTTTGCCACCGTTATTCGACATGTCACACAGGCGCACAATACCGTCACTGACGCAGTTTCACAAGTTAAAGCGATCGATGATGACGGCAACACTACCATCGACCTAGCATCCATGGCTACCACTTAGCTCACTGATATTGAGGTAGCTCTAGTACATCAATCTACCACGCTTACATACGTTCATTATCGTACGTACGTTCGCACGGAAACGTCAGTTTTGATAAATCTGAGTGACCTCAGTCAGTTGTACCACCCAAATATCGACAAACTGTGTGCGATGCGTTTGCTAATTTGTCGCACCCACAGTTTTGTACATCAGATAAAGTAATAGCCGGACAACTTGTCCGGCGTGAGCTCAATCGCGACGTTTATATTTGGCAGCTGCCTGCCTTGCACATCAAGGTGCGAATGCTTAGTAACACTCAAATAGCCCATGCGGCACATTTCTCTGAAAGCGGATGCACGTTTGCACCACGTTCAATTTGACCAAGTATGTCCCCTTCTCTCTTAGCTCGACTCCATGTACCCAGGGACTTATATCAAACTATTCACAAGGTTAATGGGGACTGAACGCATTGCATGATGCTCTCCGAAAACGGTATCCCTTAAAGGAGGTTGGGAGAGTCTTACCACCGTGACCAATGATCAAAAGTCACACTCCTCTTCCACCTTTGCCACGCTGCTTAAAGATTTAAATTTCCACCAACTTTAGACTGCGAAGTATTATCCGGCTGCTAACGAAATGGTAGAGCGATATCAAGTACAGATGAAGACAGTGCCACAAATACATGCAGATCTCTTATTTTGTGAAACATTTACTCTCTTTCCCATGGAATACAGGAACACGACAAAGACCGATTTCGATGGGACACGAGCGCAGCTAGTCTACGGCTGCATGGTAAGTTTGCTCGGTGAGCTAGTTGCGCCAGTATCGTCCAATACATTCTCCGATTATGGTAGTTATACTAATCAATTATCTTAACAAATACGTGAACTGCGTTTGCCTGCTCCTCGTTGCGATAAACATCGGTGTGCGTGCCAAAGAAACTGTCAAGTTTGCAACCCCCACTGCATCGCGTGGACGGTATTAATAGCTTCTGAATTTACTGTACATCGGTGCTACTAAAATGATAAGCCTTGTGACCTAGAAGGTTGCAGCTGCCCGCGGTGGTTGCCAGGAAGCTGTCAATATCGACCGCCTAGATGCAGCCTGTAAGATGGCATGTTGCCTAACTGTACGTCATGTGTCGTCACAAGTAGGCGCACCGCATTTTATTTGCCTGGCACTTATAAAGTAGACCCCGATCCCGGTTTACAGGCGTCAGCAGTCCCAGATTCTGCTCGCAAACTCATTGCCTTCCATGAAAATTTCTTGTAGGCAGGAGGTTTGTGATCTTTCCTCTTTCCCGATCATGTAGGGTACGAATAGGTTACGTTGAGTGGCTTACATATATGTCTATATATACCACAGAGAAATTGGTAAGCCAAAAATCTCAGCTTTCTAAAAGTTGTAAAACCGAAACACCCAAACGATGTTGCCCCCAGGTCACTTGTTGGTTACTTTTGGACATTTCAGCGTATGTTTGTTTTTTCTCTCTCCCGTATATGCCTTATCACTCTTGTCCAATGGACTGGTCCTCACAGGCAACAGGTTTGAAGATAGCCGCAATCAAAGAGGTTTCAACTGCGAAAGCTGGATGTTCTTCCGGGGACTAAGGTTTTCCTGGCAAGTAATGGAGTGCGGCTGAGTTAAAGTACATTTTTAGCGTGCTGTTTGGAAGCAGAGAAGATTGATGCATTTGGCCATTAGTTGCAAGTAACCAGTATTCTGCAATCAGACAAGCCTGCTCCAACGGCTTTCTGGGATACATCTAGTCTTGATAGTAGTTAAAATTATAAGTAGCAAACGGTACAAGGGATCCCGATTTCCCAAAAGTGATCATTCAAGAGAGACATGCGCACACAACTTGGATCGCAGGATTTTGCTGAGTGGATTTCAACAAACACCCTTTCCTATATCAGTAACTTCAATTGTTCAAAGTTCTAAGGAGGGCTCGGTAGCATTATAAAAGATAACTAATCTCTGCTACGTATGGTTTTATTTTTAATATTTGCACACCATTCCACCTTGTTTTACTGCTCCGTACCTTCCGTCCAAATCACCTTACAGGCGTCTGAGCGGTGGGTTACTCTGCTCCTGTTCGCGTCATCCGTTCACGTCCTCTTGTTGTCACTCAACTATATATGTTGCAAACAAGAACCCATACTCAGATGTTTTACTTAACGTTCCGATAATAAATTCGACGTGCAGATGATTTTTAACACGTCAGCATTGGCAGTCGCAAGCTATGTTCTTTAAATTCCCATACATAACAGAGACTAGATTCCATGGACCCTTGCACTAAATTAGAAAAAATACACACATAACAGAATTCAGTTATTTCCTACACGGTGGTAAATCAAAAACGGCCTCCATTTAGCCATCAGCTATCTTGGCTCGAGCAAATTATGCAGGATCAGGTTTCATAAAATTTGGGTGGAATTACTAAACATTAACCAATATTCAGATGTTTTACATAACCGTACCCATTTACCATTGAGCTTGCTGCATAGTAATCGTCTGCACACTGCGTGTGTGTTGAAAACACTGACTTCTATGACTCTTGGGAAACAATATACGTGTTGGTGCAAATAGTCGAATCTCATCGTCGTGCAGAATAGGAACCCATATTGGTGTCTATGGAGACAAAGGGTTAAAAAATAAACCATTTTCAGTTATTTGTTTTCTTTGAAATTCATGATTACAACTACTGTCTTGTAACGTAGTAAATAATCTATGCGGTCACATTTAAATCATAATAACGTAGCTGCCTTTATAACTAAAAATATTCAACAATCTCCATTTCTTTTTTGCTTTGAATCAAGAGGATACCCGACCCCCAGGAGTTTCGCAATAACGCACTGCCAATTTATATTTCGGATCGCATGATAATATTTGTTAGGAAAACAGTTTGTATAGGAGAAACTACTACCTTGCGATTGCGAACTTGTTAGAAGTACCATTTCTTGTATTTAAAATGAAAGAAACATTCACGCGAGTTGACGCTGAAAACTGTAACTTAAAACAAAATCGGAATCACTAAGTAGATGCCCGATATCGGATCGGTCATTTTATGTAGGGTCTCAATTGCTATTGGAATGTCGTCTAACAGCTTATCGTAACGTCCAGGATTACTTGAAACGACAGTTAAAACGTCGAACGCTAGGGGCATGGGATATCATCTTTTATCCACACGAATGTGATATCCATTATTACTGCAGCGTATTTATAGTCAACGCAAGAGATTGAGAAATGTACGAACAGGCATTTGTGCGGAGGCTTTGCTACAATCCGAATCAATTTTATAGACACGTGAACAGAATTAGTAGGAATATTTGGGGAATTCTTGCATAACACACTGTATGCGGACTTACTTAAAAGCCACAACTCGCGCCCAACCATCTTGGATAACAATTTAGCCGTACCTTCCGAAGTGGACCTTAACCTAACATACTTCCTAAGCAAACCATAACACCATGGGGGTTTAACCATGACCATATACCATCAAGGAAGAAATAAAGAGGTTGATGTGCTTACGCCCGTTCCGCTTCCCTAGTGCAAACTGCATTAGCACAGATTGCTGAAAGTGGCTGTCATTAGTGTAGCTGAACCATTAGCCATTTTCTTTCAATAATGTCTTGATGAGATTCACATTTCATCATGTTAATTACGGGATTGTCACTCCAATCAAACAGATTGGCAGCTGTGACCTCCAAGGTGATTAAATTTATATTTGCTGAGGGATCTCATGAGAGAAAAATGTGTGTCAGTAATTTTAGCAGAATTATCGCTCTGGAGCTGCAAGCAATTTGCTGTAATCAGTCAAGCACTACTAATCTATGAACATCTCGGAATTGTTGGAAGGAACTTGTAAATTCACTCTATCGATCCGAATTTCTCAGAAGTGTCGTTCGCCTGAATCATGGCATGTCATATGTCCTAAAATTCTGGAACTGGTTATTATGTATTGGGTTGGAAATACAGGTTTTCTTCCAGTGAGCTCTGATGTTGAATGTTCGCCGCGCGCAATCTGAACAAATCGAAGTCTACTGTGGCAAATTTAAAAGTCGACTATTCGGACTACGTCCGTTCCCGCGAAAGAAACATGTTCAGCTTTTCGTTCATTAACTAATCGCTTTATGACAACGAATGCTCTGCAGAGTTATCTGGATAATGTTTACCCAAGAACTGCGGAGAATTTGCGGTAGTTCTACGCAACAAAGTGCATAATTCTATGCAGAGCCAGCAGAACATTTACAACGGCTGGATCCAAAATTGCTACACACAACATGTCGAAAAACGACTGGTGGACACAAAATATGGAATGATGATGTACCTTCAGTTTACCATCACTGACCCTAAGCAATTGCTGCTTGATAGGTCATGAATGTGGCGTGCACACAACTCCGTGGCAAAAGAAACAAGTCTCGTTGCACCTTAGTCGCAGACTGCACTAGCGCGATTCCCAGAGCAACGATTCTGGATAGTCCAACGGTTCGCACTGCATGTCATTGCAATGGTATAAAATTACTCCACCGCCCTTACAGAAGCGATCGTTTTGAATGAGGGGCATGCTATGCATCGCGAATTAGGCATCACTGATTTCTGAATGCAGCGGAGTTTCCGTTACGAATTTGTTTTCCCAGACGCATAATTCATGACGTAGACGCAGTTTGGCAATCATGCTCAAGAGACCATGTGCATTGGTGTACATACAGAAGTTGTTCTGTTCTTAGCAATGAGCGCTGGGATGTGCGTTTTGTGTATGAGGTTGTGCCGACGATCGTTTTTGAATGGGGTAATGACGAACTCATATGTATCATACCAAGAGATCCCTCCAGTACATATTTGCTCTTCTCTCTATGTGTATTTTGTATTTAAGGTGTGTTCGCCAGTTGCTTTGGCTAGTAGAGAGAAGGTTTCCGAACCATCACCTGGAGCTGGTCCGACTGAGTGTCTGATTTCGTGTGTTTGTTTTAAGGTAGTGCAGAAAGGAGGCACCTATAGCCCTCACAGCTGCTTTCTTACACTAGTTGACATATGTCTGGATTGAAGCAACACTTTTACAATCTTCGGGTCATTTCCTTTGTCTTTTGGCGATCTGCGAATCCTCGAGGTTGAGAGTCCTATGGGAGTTTCCAGGGATAGAGCCTATCGAATGTAACACCAATGCTCCTGGTCTTGGGCAGTAGGTTCGAGCGCATTATGACGTCAGTCTCAACAACACCGTGTACAAAAATGGTTCTAGCCACGCATTCCGTTCGGTATTCCTCTACGTCGTTATTCTTCTGTTTGCGCTCGCTCCACAAAACTTCTGGAAAACTGCGGATGGAACATGACAAAATCCGGAGGCGCGGTGTTGTTAACATTGTGGCTTCTGCGTCACCAGAGGGAGTCAAGAAAACACGGAGAGTTCCCGGTACACCGATGTGCTGTTAGTTTACTGACGCGTGATACGCATCTAAATGGCGGGCTTACCTACAACAACTATGGTATCACATATAGATTTCCACTGGTTCACATCATCGAGTTATTTTCGAGTTAAGGGATTTAACATTGACACTGGTACGTTGCTGCAGATTACCGATAGTACACTATATGTAGATCCGATTGCTATCAGTAGCCCAGCTTGTCTGCAGAACACCGATAGAGGCTGTGGAAGTATAGCTTCAACTACTTTGTTTAATTTAGGCCAAAAGGTGTTGAATGAAAACTCACGTTTCTGGTTGCTCTGGGCAATAATCACGTTCCAACCATCAACAATGTTGACGTTTCTTTGAAACTTTGGAACAGTTTGATGGATAGATGAGAGTCTGACCGTGTTTATTATTATCGGACTGGCGGAGGTCGTCTTTGACCTATTTGGGCAGCAGGTGGCGTTAACTTCAAAAGCCACATTGGACGAATATTTCTCTTTTCTGCACAGCATTATTCCGCTGATTTGCAGCGGGTTTGCTCTATGGCAAACTTTGCTCAAATGAATCAAACTTGGTTTTCTTCATCTGTTTAATCAATGCCAGCGTTCTTTCCTCTTGCTGTGTACCTACGCCCATAATACTAACAGTGAAATAACCATGCGTCTTCCGCAGAACCATTTAGCATGTATTTTACTATTATTTGTCTTACACCGGTTAACCTTAATATTTGAAGATTTGGTACGAAACTCGCCGCTTCAATTTAAACACGACATTCTGCTTCATACAATTTATGGCATTAAGGCATGTCACGTACTACTGTCATCCATAGTGTGAAGTTAGTTGCAAAAGTCGGTTACTCGTCAAAAATCATTGCGTCGATCGATGCATTATCGGTCAGTGTTGTATTTGCTTACCCATTGCTGTGGTTTCAAGATCAACCCATTCGATGCGTCTACAGTAGGCAGCCAAGAATTGAGCGGATAGATGGATTGGTCTGAGGATTAAATAAAGCCTATAAGAAACGGACACAATATGTCCCGGAGTCAATTCGCTTAGCCGTCGAAACCTGTGGTTGAAGGCTCGTCGTATACAACTTTGATTTAGCTTCCTGGGTGATCAGAAATATTTCTGTCTGTCTGGGGCCTCGGGGACATTACCGATTGTGTTCCCGCAGGAATAGTGCAAGAACCGCGATGTTGTAGTTAGAGTTGATATAAAGATAACCGTTCTGAAAGTTGGAATGCATTAATTAGCCCTGAGGAAGCGGGAACTTATGAACGGAGGCACAATATTGTATGGCAAGAGTTGTGTCAGTAAATCCGATTGGTGCACGAGACCGGCTTCTTTACATCCGCGCGGCGAACTGAATAGGCAGTTGGACGGTAACAGAAAACTAACAAAACGAAAGAAATTGAACAATAAAGAAAAATAGAAAATAAATTGCCGTATGTTCATAGGAGCTAAAAGCTAAAGAACATATTGCGCAACCTAAACAACAAAAGCCTACTAGGAAAAATTAGAAAAAAGGTTCCATTAAATAAACGCTACTATCAACGCTGGAGCACACGCCATCAGAGCAAGTACGCTTACACATTTTGATAAACATGACAAGGATCACGTCGTGTTCGAGTGACACAAACATGGTATATATATAGTTGAGATAAAAACGCAGCAAACCATGCAGTAGAGCACATATTCCTCTTGATTTAAACGTTCAGAAAAGTTGACGAATCCAAGTGTTGGCAAAACCTTAGCGCATAATGCTAAACCAAGTGACATATACAAACCCACCGAGGGAACCCCAGCAGAAGTGCCAAATAACAGCAAAAGAGACCGCAAAACACTGGGCGAGAAAGTAGCCAAAGGTCTGCCAAAACGCGATAACAAAAAAGGCTTCAATTATATAGGAAAAAATCACGAAAGATATAAGCACATACGGCGCAACCCCACAAAGGTATTTCCATTCAGATTAGTGACCAAACCATACTTACCAAATTATTTGAGATTTAGACAAAATAAACTCAGAGAAGCCGTCAGTTAATGATTGTCACGCAGTACAGGATCATGACCAAAATTGCAGCTTGAACAAACATCTAACGGGTCATACGTATGTGGTTGTACGAAGTAGAGGGACCGGATTACATTTGCAAAATATACTTTCAGGCTCTACCAGAAAACATTTGAGCAGGCGTCTGTTTACTGTTGCCACACAGTACGGACAACGGAAACGTCAAGAAAAGTTACACCGTGCGAGTGGGACAAAACTGAAATTTCCTCACAGTGCATGTAATTCGTGCCTTCGCTTCACCGTCGGTCAGCAAACGATTTGGCGACAAACTTACACATTTACGAGATAAAGCAGATGAGGATCAAATGAGAGCAGCAATACAGAACAAACAGTGGGCTGTATCGAAATCCCTTTTAAAATACGGGCAGAAATGCTGGCGTTTGTGTTATCAGAATTATCCTGCTTGGTAATGCAACATGCATTCCGATTTATCGATACTGTGTTTTCATCTGACAAGGTGCAATCTGTCATTCAGAACCTGCCAAGCGATCGCTGTTTCGCCAGGGTTAATAATTATTCCGAACGCACTTAGGCTGGAATTTATTATGCTAGCAGAAACGTTATGATACGGAAATAGTCGTTTAGATTTCTGCGTTTATCCGGAAACACAGTTAAGTTTGCTCTGAAAAATGAGGTGGCTCCTAAAGGAGCTTGAATTAATTTGACGGATGCCGGCCACAATCTCGGAACTCGTCGTTGGTTAATCCATTGTTTTACTTTTCAAGCAAAAGAAACTGAGTAATGGAATTGCTCAGGCTGTTTAATGCTTGTGGACAAACAGCCAATCGCTGAGCTGCACGATCAGTTTTGACTGGCCGTTTGGAACACTTCATTGGGTTTCGCATACTCTTAAGGCACTTGTGCACAACTACAAATTTTGGCGGTGGTCTGACTTGGATCATTTATCACACTTTCGCGGCGTGTTTTGTGGAATCTGGATCCCGTGCTTCGTTTCGACTGAAAATTCCACTGACCTTGACCGTCTGCACTGCTCTTGGCCTCGTACGATTGTGCTCATTGTGCACTTTTTAGCTGCCTAAAACTGCACTCAAACACAAGCTGAACGAATTTGTTTATGGTGGTTTTTTGGCTTGCGCCCTAAATTCTTACCGGTATCGCATTTTCCCGAATTTACGATACACGCCTTTATCGACATGTTAGATTGTATGCTCTCGTAATGTGTAATGGCCGCACGGTAGCACACATTTGTGGCAGAAATAAAAACTACCCTTGTAATCTTCATGTTTCACTAGGTTAAAGTAAATATTTTTAGAGAACAACTTGTGTGCGGTCGATGGATTTCACCGCATACAGCTAGAACCAGTTGTTCTTTTCCTCGGCTACACGATGATGATCTATCGTGCAAATTACCACAAAAACGATTTTTGAAAGTATGGAATTTAGCATATACTTTTAGGATAATACTTTTTATAATCACTGTGTCGTTTATAACTGTGTAGTTTAAACAGCGAGAAGTTAGTTGTCTTCAGATTAGCGGCTGCGCAAATATGCAAGGGCAATCAAAGTGATGTTTCTGAACATTATTGCACATATACAAGGGCACTACATAAATGAAAATTGAATTTGCTACCGCACATATTTTTCGAATTCCATGAACCTAATATACACTTTTGATAATCGTTGTTTGAAAAGTTCGCAGATTTTCTAGCCTTGAAACTGTGGTGCACAGATTAACACATGCCATTTTCAACGGACAAGTGCAGTATGTTGATGTATATTTGTGCAATTTCGCCAAATGCTCCTAACATTACCGTATTGTTTCAATACTTATTTCAGACCAAACTACTCTGGAAATTGTAACTTGTTACACCTAGAGTACCGGTGGCTAGGACAGGAGAATTTAGGCCGAATGTACTCAAAGGATTTAATCTAAAACCATGTGTCCGCACGAAATATTTGTGTCCAGTTAAACCAAGATGCAAGACATGAAATGAATAATAAAATATTTTTATTCCCGACTTTAAAAACCAGCGCTAATATGTAAATATAATTCTAACCGAACAGACGCACTGTAATCCGGAATATACCTAATGTTGTTCGAAGAAAGTGCGAGTTAACGTCAGTATGCAAGACGTCAGATCCTAACTGGCAGACATGACAAAACAAAAACTTTTGTCCCAAGTAAATTGCAATGAAAAGTATTAATTGAAGAGGGGACTAAGACATTAGTGTGTTGACTGCAGCTAAGCACAAAATGTGCTACTTACTGTCTTTGCCTGACTACTCCTTTCTGATAAAGTGCATTAACAAACGAAGAATGTTGGCAGACCTCCTTCCCTCTTCCTCATCTGACTCAATTTACCAACCTAAACATGTAAGCATTTCTGACATAAAAAACAATAAATGTGGACTGTAGAAAACTTAAAAACTAATGATGAGTTAAACTGTGTTGTCTTTATTCTTCAAATTCTGTTTGCTCTGGCATGCCTACCTTACAGCCACATTGAAACTTGTGACAAGAATGGAAACGCCTATGACCAATAAATCCACCACAACCTCAAACCCACTTCTCACACAAACCGATTAATTCTAGAAATGCCTGCATGTCGCGGATGATCAGCGGTTGCATTGTTTCTATATCTAGCGCAGTGTTAATAAAATATGAATTGCTGGACGACTGACAAATGTAGGATTCCATTTGTTTGCTAAAAGGCGTGCACGCTAAACTGGCTAGCAGGGTGTGCATTGTACGGCACTTAAACACAACGCAATACGGGAACCACCTTTGCTTCCGGTGACACTACAGCCGCTAAATGATGAAGAATCGGTTCATTTGTCCCTTACGTGTATTTGGACTCGTACTGGCGGATTTCAGATTTTCCACAACATCTTGCACAACTAAACGCCAGTATTTATTCATGGTGTAATGGTGTTTCTGATGAACATGAAGCTCTATTTCATGATCAGCAGGATTGTGCTTATCTTCGTCAGGTTCACCCCTGCGAAAATTTGATCGCGGATTATCTCGTAAGTGTAGCGGCGTCATCAAAATGGAGATTGTGGGGTTCGAACATGATGAATAACTAAATAAAATAGGCTATATGTCTGGAGGTTTACTAGAAACGACTTGAAGACCGAACATTTTGGGTCCAGCCATGAGAATGCTTTGACGAGGCGAATCTGCTGTACTTTTATAGCTGAGGTGTGATATGCCAGTAAACATTTCTATCTTAACATCACCACCAATAAATAGGTACTTTACATTATGTTCAATTATGTGCGAAAACATGTTAAGTTCTCCAATCCACTCTATTGGCATTTAGTGGGTTATAGATCTAATCGACGACTCAGTCTATTTGATTGATAAGAGCGGAAATAAAGCCTGTGTCAGGGCTTCGTTAGGAGAGGACACTGTAGATTAGTATACATGCATATCGTCCTTTGCGCAGATAAGACATCAAATACGATGTTTGCGTCTCGAATATTACTGAAGCTTTGTACCCATCTATCTGTTACGCGGCCGACTGTGTATGTTCAATTAACTAAATCTCTGCGATTGAAATAAATTGCGCAAGCAGAAAGGAGTTGCTTTTTTGAATGGTGCACATTTATTGCCAAACGTGCACAGGCATTACAATTGGGATGTTGCAGTTTCGTTTATTAGGCCTTATGGTTACAAGTTTATTTGATGGAGATAGACATCTTGTCCGCGGTGTCGCGACCAGTTCTGGTGCAGTTTAGATTCCTTGAGCCATTTGTGTCAGCTGATGGAGAAGTCTCAGCGATTTTGTGAGAATCGTGCTAGCGGCTGAGAGGCTACCGTTGGCAATATACAATGTGTAGCAGAAGTCGCTGTGGGAGTGTGCATAGGCGAGCCTAGCACGCGGGTAGCTTGTAACATGTTAATTTTAGTGGGGGAACTACTGAGTGGTATGTGCCATGTACGAGGTTTCTGTCCATGTGGCAAAGGAATCGACGCGTTCCGTATTGGGGTATTTCGTACAAGGTGTTGACATTATTTGGCTAGCAGTTCTTCATCTCCCAGATCGGATAGATCTAGCTTAATTGGAAGCGGATATTTATGTGACCACGGGGCCAGTCGTTTTCCTATGAGAAATGAACCAGAAGCGTGCATTAATTCCCTACGGTATCTCCGGCTTCTTTTACGGAGGAATCTGTTATATTCTGAGCGACCAGCGGTCTCGAGGTAGTTGATGTTTTATTTATCGTGCGGTCGGCAACAATATGAAGAACCTGATTTTCCCTAGGTTTGGGAGTGGTCGGTTTTAGTTTGAAGGGCCTGAGGGTTGGCAAAGGCAGCACCACGCCACGCTGAAAGATGCTCGCTGCATTTGTAGTTCGTTATTTCGTTATTTTACTGGGTAGTATGGGTTGTTTTGACCATGAAGGACTGCAGTAAGCTTTATAACATCCATCCGTTTTGATTGGCAAGTCAAGTTGATTTTGGACATTGGAATCTTCTTTTCTGAGGGCAGCATTGGCTGAGGTTTACGGCTGATGGCATCCTTGGGCATTTTGTCAAAGGTTAGGTGGTTGCTTGCTGGTCTGCTAACTTTGGGATGGTTTGTAATGCGTACAGCAGGCGCTTCATTGTCACCAGAATGATCATGGGCATATGAGGGTGCGTCTGTTTCGCCAATAGTCGTGGCGTAATTTTTGCAGAGCAAACAATTATATCATCGCTCAATTTCTTTTCTAATGTGGTAGAGATGAAGACGGATTTTACTTGGAAAATGACGACATTATTACTCTATCTTTTATAAGCTTGTTTACATCAGGAATGTCGCTAAAGCTGAACATTATTGGGCAATTTGCTTTGGAGACTAATCAGAAGCCGTACCACGCTACATTCAACCGCTGTTAGTAGACCAAGATCTACCAAGGTACCTATCAAGTATTGGCTAGTTTGACTGTCGGAGATATTCAAGTAAATTGCGTTTCGTGACCTGATCATTCACTGGTATGTCTCGGTGTCTGTATTGTATACGAGCTTACCGGCATTCCGAAGATGCAGATCGGTTAGATAGGCCGATATTTCTACCGTGCAGGATAGAGAATTCAAATAGTGCAACAGAGATCCAATTTGCAAAGAACTTCTATCTAAGTGCTTCTATTTAAACATCTAAAACTGCTGGTTTCTGATTCGTTAATAAAACAATGTCAGTATCGGCGACTCTACATTGCTTCAAATGGATGGGTCCTTTCACAGACTTAGCGATGGGTTTTTCCCCGTGCTCTTTCTGGTTTACGGTTTTTCGACGTTAGGATAAATGTCGGAATTCATAATGACATAAAAGTGTAGATAAGCAGAAAATACGCCTCCTGCAATAGATGGTTAAAATAAAAACGCGATAACGGTTAAAAAAGGGGAACAGAATGGTAAAAGGATAAACGGCATACTAAACCAGAATATCCCGGCAAATTATCCGGCTACTAACAGCAGACTCAGCAAACTAAAAAAGCTACAGATTCGAACTTCTTGCTTTGCGATATTTTGTATTTTTCCAAACACGTGGTGAAAAATATGACCGAAACTTCGCCTAGGTGCTATAAGTAGCTCTTTCCATCGCTGCGTCTAGACGCCTACAATAACAGTAGAACCGGAGGGCGCAAAGTCGCCGGGGTCAAACCGAGACCCTAGTAAGCCCAACTTCCGAAATGGACCACCGTGAGGCGCAAACAACTTTTGAAGTGGCAGCGACTATTCCAATACTTATGGCAACCGACACTTCATCTTGTGATACCTTGACCAGCTGATATTAGGAAGCTCAAATTACAATGGGTGCCGGGCTGGAATTCTATATTTGACATGAGAACGAACACACATACTAAGAATCTGCTGGAAAATATAGCAAAATATTTGTTCGAACGCGGGTGGTATTATGACCAAATTTTCCGTACCACTAGTGGCGGTTTTGGCAGATTGCCTGGAACAACCCAGATCATCCTGAACTAGTACGCCTAAATCTAGTTTGGTGGCAGCTCGTCGCAACACATGCGTTCAGAGCCATTAACATTGGTTGCCTTAGTGTCGTATGGAGAGCACCCTGCATTTACTCACATTACGTCGCAGCCAAGCTTAGATGGGCCACTGATGTACTGGGTCTAGGTCACTGTGAAGCAGTTCCTGGCCAGTAGTCTCCTAAATTTTGCGCCAAATCGTGAAGTCATAGGCAAACAGCAGAAAGTTAGTTGTTATTGCTTGTGTGAGGTGATTGAAAAATATCAAGAACAATCGGGGATCCAACATCAAGCCACGAAGCACACCATATTCAAATTGCATGGAGTCGGAGAAAGAGATCCGAAATCTGAACACCAATTGCTCCTAAACAAGATAGTTAGCGACACAGCTTAGAAAAGCTCACCCAACCCGTGACGCTGAAGCCCAGAAAGGAGTATCCGATGATATGGACGAATGAATATTTTTGAGTAACCCACACAGATAACATCAACATGCTCTCAAGCGTCAGCTGACTGGGTTTAGAAACTTCTTACTATTAGCAAATTCGGTGTGCACGATTTATTTTGACGAAAGCGGTGTTGCTCAAAATCAATAAGGTTAGCATTTTACAAATAGCCCAGCAGCGCATCGGCTATGATGGATTCCATCAACTTGAACAAAATGGGAATAAGAGAACCCACCCGGTAGTTTGACGCCTTTATTTTGCTTCAAGCTTTGTGCAAAGTTGTTATTGTTCCAACCTTTCACATGGCAGGAACAAACTTTTGATCTAAGCAACGCTGAATGAACTGAGCTAGTGGCTAGCCAGTTGACTTATTGCTGCTCCCAGTGTCTTTGAGCTAATAGCATTTTACCCGATGCTTTGTGCTTGCGCAGACTGGTTAGCTCCTGCAAGACGTCTCCTGGAAAAAGAAGAAATGTGTGAGTCCTAGCAGCGGGGCGATAGAAGCTGGTGGATCTCCTGATGGTAATAGTCTTTGGAAGGTGGAGGCACGTTGCATTTGACACGCGTTACCTGCTCCCGTAGCCGTTCGTGTTGGGATATCAGCAGTCCTGTGTGCCGAAAATCTTCTCCTCACCTCACCTGCTTATACAGCAAGCTGTGACTAGCGCTGAAAAATTTCCATGCTCAGCTGGAGCGCAGCTTTCTCCTCTGAGCAGTTGAGTGCAGTGGTTTTGTTGCGCTACGTAACTATCTCAGCTTTCCAGTGTTAGGGATTATCTATACGCTAAGTAGTCTTCAAGCTTCTTGTCGGACATGGTTAATTCGTTAGTTAAATCTTAGAGCGGATTGGGAAGCTTAAAATAATAATCGATTCGCACAAAACTATAAATCTCAAGGGGTTTCATTAGAGGTAACAACTGAAGGTTCTTCACTGATTGCTTAAATATTTTTACAAAACGTAGCACTTGATTACTGTAAAACATATACGTACTTTCTTGCATGGTTGTGTATTTTAGTACAACTATTAATTGTTTTAAAGTTTCTATGGACGACTAGTTATTTGGTATATTGCACTAGTTTTGGGTAGACGGAGGTCTTTATACGTTTCCAGTTAGATTACAATCGCATAGCTTGCTTATCAGTTTCGACAGCCTTAAAATTGCATTTTGGCCATAAAATGACATTCAAGTCGTGAATACTGTTTAGCTTTTCCTTCTGTTTTGCATTTCAAGCGTGTGTTGCGCTGTATTTCGATCTACTTCTTAATACAAATATTTCTTTGGTACAATTAATGGAACGACAATTTTAGTTGGCACTTGTCCATCTTATGTTGCTTTGCAATTTTAGTTGCTGTCGCCATGGCGTTTTTTCTTTATGTTTATTGTTTTCGATCTGAGTTGATTTACCTGAGTAATGTCCTACAGAAGATGAGAATTAGTCCGTCGTAATCGTGCATCCGAAGCCATGCGAGCAGCATTAGCTAATCACACACACCGACAGAGCATGGTTCAGATACGTGCGGTGTGTCATGCAGCCAGAATCGAGGAGGCCAGATTACGAAAATGATTACGTTCTGCACCATAAATATGCATACTTCTCAACGCATTGAACGCGACAGGCTGACAGTGGATGATAATCGTCAAGGAGAAACAGCTGATCAGTATCAAGCGCCACTACGTTCACAGGAACCCGCACAATTTCACTTGCGTTGCATTTCGGTAAAACCCATCTGGGTATTATGTTTTGAGTCAACGTGTTCTCATTTGCACCACGATTTCAGTGTGTCCTTATTGCAAAGCGCTGCAATTTTAATGGAGAAACAAACAGAATGTGTTACTGTGCAGAACAATTTAATCTGCTTCAAATGGATAAAGCGCCAGAGCCATTAGAACTTCGTTTTCCGGAGGTGCAGCGGAAGTAAATCATTACCTTTCCAACATTACAAATTACAACGCCTGCTTCCAAATGACTTCTTTCAGGGCAGAAGTCGATACAGTTCCATTCATGGTCATTTTTAAACGAATAGGATTAATTTGTCATAAAGCATGATCTCTCCTTTCTTTTCCAGAAGACCAACCTAACTTTCTATACATGTACAAATCGGTGATGACAATGATGAAGTGGTTTCACGCTGCGGAAGTTCTACCGGCATAATACGCTCAATTGTTTCCCAATTGCAAGAGTTACTTTAGAAACTGATAAGCTAGAACGTTTGTTCAAAACAATTATTGCTATCATTACATTTGATAACATAAGATTGTTATTCATGCTGACCAATCGCAACCTGGAGGAATTGAACGCAGATACAATGCTCCAGCAATAGACAAAGTCCCAATCCCTATATTTGAAGTTCAGTTTCAACCGAGAGCTAGTGTTCTTCATCGGAGAAATGATCAGGTGATAAAAGTTGACGGAGCTCATAGATGCTACGATGCTGGGCAATATCCTCTCATTTTGGGGATACTCCTGATGGAAATCACTTAAAAGTCAAAATGATACGTCCAGCCATTGACGAAGAAACACAAAAGCACCGCAGCGCAGTAAAGTTGCATTCCTACCGATGAATGCTTTGAGAGAATAAAGACAACCGCATTTTGAAATGTTGTCAATTGTTTCCCTATTACACCGTCCGTATATAAGCAAAAATAGAAACAGAACGTTCGTTAATTATTCGTATAATTCAGACTAATATTCGCTATGAATAATACGTTCATTTGAGAGATGCATTTATGATTGACGACTGTGCGGTTGAAGTTGGGAGACTCGCAATTTGCCATTTTCATATGCAAGCGGTCTACGTCACATGCTTGAATACCCTAAATATGAGATTACGTATGTTCCTCAGTACGGGCGTCCCGACCTATTAATTACATTCACATGCCATCTAACTTGGGACGATACACAACAGTTAATAATTCCTGTTCAGTCGCCGGTGGAAAGACATGATACAAGCGCACATATTTTCAAACACAAGCTGGAATCGCTGCTGAACATAGTAGTAAAACACGAGGTGTTTCGGTCGGTGCGTTGTTAGATGCACTCAGTGGAATGGCAAAAGCATGGACTGCAACAGGCACATTTACTAATATGCACTACAACCAAATCACATTCTTCCAGCACAGCGAACCGATTTTTCAGTCCTAATCCACACTGGCAATCAATGAGTTGGTAGGATAGCCTTGCGGAAATGCCTGTCTGCAGTGGCGCGGACGCCCGTGTAGCGCGCCACGAAAAACGCATCCAACTAGCGCGCATCCAGCGTCAAAGGCACAACCAATAACACCACGGAATATTGAAAGGTTCATGCGTGGTCCGTCAATACCATCGACGCATCTTTGAACCACCCGAGGAATCGCAGCGCAATCATACTTGCAATAAACGCTTGATACTAATTGTACACGGGAACTAAATTGCCAGTAAAAACTCACGGGCCTCCTGTTGCCGGACTATTGACCTATGCCCCTTTCAGTCCTAGTAAGATAAGCGCCCACAATCCTTTTCTACTTCAATAAGATGAGAAGAATTAGAAAGGTAAATTGTAATAAAAACTGATGTGTACAACAATTAAGTAAAATCATTGGGCTTCCCGAACGTCAAGTTTTGCTACATTCCTTGCCTAAAATGAATGTAATAATTGAGAAACTTCCGGTTACGCTTAATGGACTCCTGCTTGACTCTTCTGTAAAGGTGCCACGCGTTGTGGAGGAAGCTGACAATACAAATGGCAATCGGTGCGCGGGGTTTAGCGGAAGAAGAGAATCCCTGTAGCAGGTATGTTTAGTGCTTCCGGCAAGTACCAAATGATACCGTTCTGTGAATATCGCTGTAGCCATCGTTCTGCTAAAAGCGACAGTATTTCCGTTGTCTGAGGAAGTGACGTGCTCCGAGTTGACGCGTGTATCTTTTTTTGCGGCAATAGCATAGCATGTAACACCGTTGAAGCAGATATAAGGGTCAGCAGTATTGGGAAGTTTGTTACCAATAATACGCTGAGACATATCCTGAGATTCCGGTGGACCACGTGGAAGCGGTAATGAGCTCGTGATACACATATGATTATGTGTAATTTGGGTAACCAATTACTATCGGGAAGTAGGTGGTTTATTTCGCCGTAGGATGAAGTTCCGTCTAATTCTGCTGAATGTGTGAAAGTTGACAAAACATCCACCAGGGACGCCGTCGTCTGCAACCCCAGCCAAGATAATCTCTCTACACGCTATGAATTGTGTGCACTGAACGCGTATCAGTGAAGGCATTTTCGTAGTGAAATTATAAACACATTTTCATTTAATTTCTTCAGTGGCAAAACGCATCACTCCATTGACCACACCGGTGGCGGAGAACAAACCCAAATCAATAGACTTTATCTCCTGTTCATTTATATCTAAATGCCATACCAGAGGTTGTCACCATATTAGATCGCTTGAATATCCCGTTTGTTGCACCCAGTGTATGCAGGTACGGTTTTTCTAGTACATTTCTAAGGTTGTCCGGGTAAGTGAATACTAACGTTATTCCTCCAAGAATGTACATGATATTTCCATTGCTAACCGTGGACGGCTTATCCGTGCATACATTCTAAGAAGCCAGGCGGGGAAAATAAGACTTATCCCGTCTGCATTGTACGTGTCAAAACGACGCAAGATTATTCGCATCCTTAAGCAATCGTTTAGCTTGCGTGGATGACACTCAAACGGAAAAGCAGAAAGACTGTTCAGAGGTCCATGGTTGCTTACATGCAGTACTATGTGAATAAGGCTTTGCGGTTTGCAAGTCATTGCTTCAGACACATATAGTTCGAAATGAGCACAAATAAATGCGCTTATGACGGAATAAGCAAACGTTGTGTGTATGAAGCTCAGTTTCGGATGCTATAAGATTTCATTGGTTTTATTAAGCCCAAGAAGTTTTGTAGCACTCCGCGTACAACACATTGCCGAGCCCTGAATTTCATTCGTGCTAGAGTAATTGCCTGAATTCAGCCGAAAATCCTCCGGGGGAAATCGGTGTGGAATTAAATGAACCCCTGAACATCTACGATGAAGATTTCCAAGTTGGAGAACACATTCCAGCAGAAAAGCCCATAACGCAGCTACAATATGCTGCAAACGCAAAGGAACCGGTGTCGTGATTTCGCACACCAGCTCGATCTATCTACGAAGGGATAACATAGAAAAATATATCTGGAGTTTGTCGCAATAGCCCGACTACTGAGATACCTCATCTACCAATCAGGGAAATCAGAGGTGTTTTCCTGAAACGGCAGCTGCGTTATCTGAACTGTCGGGCTATTGCAAGGAAGTCAAAATACTCCCCAGTTCCTTCTATTAAGCTATATATATACTTATATATATATATATATTAGCACATTATTTTCAGTAATGAATTTTCAGGTTTCCGCAAAATCTTAAAATGAGGGTATGCAAAATTACCGACTCGGTGACAACTATGTTTTTGACGATAAAACTGTTGATATGGCGTCTATCACTTAAATTCCCAGCTTGCCTAAATCCTCACAAAAATTCGTGAACCGCTTGCGTAAGTAGTCTAAGAACTTTCGCATTCGAAATGGCGTGAATATGGAGGTTTAATAAGATTTGAATCACATCTGTGCAAATAGACTATTTCTTACTGCCCGCTCCCAACGACACGCTTTAGAATAACAAGAAATATTACGATCAGACCACAAGCAACTGCTCGAACTTAACTTACTTTAACTATTCAGGTGCCAGTGCAGGTTACTGCTGTATATTCAACTAAAGTATCTGGCGACCTGCGTATATACGATGACTACAGAACACTTAATAAATATACCTACCTGTTCAAAATCTTCCGACTCCCTTACATTCACACATTAAGCACAGATATAGAGGTTATTTGCTTGTTCAAAAACACTCTAGTCGTATGCACCTATGATAACGCCATGTAGCTTAACAGCGCATCACCAAAATTGCCGTAGAAGGAATGGTTGGTGTTTCAATTATCTGTTATTTGTGCTACGAACTTGGGTTGCTGAACACCCGTCGTGTCTGGTTGATATTTATAGTGTTTTAGAAAACCAATCGTATTTTGTTTATGCAGACGACGTTCGTCGTTCTCGCCCAACGGTGATGAAGCACAACATTTGACTTGGGATCTCGATTCGACAGCGGCCAAATTCGGGCTCACAGTCAAAACAAGCACAAATTTATGTCTTTCTCAGCCTTCACCAGAAGTGGAATCCATACGTTTGCCGCGAATCCATACCGGTGAGTGAGCCATGCAAGCTACTCCCAGAAGTTGCCACTTGGGAAGCGTATTTTTAGCCGATCTTCGGATGATGAGTGAGCTGCGTGTCCGCATATTGAAAGCGGCTGCTGCTTTTGGAAACTTAAAGAAATGTATGTGGAACAATCATCAAATGACCGTTAGAACGAAACTGATGGTATCCAACTCGATGGCGTAATCCATTCTTCTCTATGGTAGCCAAACCTGGACGATATACCGGATGAAGGTCAGTTATGCGAATCGATTTCGTTAACATTTTCTGCGACGGATTCAGCACATGGGCTGGTGCGACAGTATTGCAGACACGGATGTGTTTCGCCGCAGTGGCAAGTATGTATTAGGCTGCATACGATCACTGCGTCACTAGACGTCGCAGGGACATATCAGCAAAATATAGTCGACGAGGATACCCAACTAGCTTTTGTATGACCGAAATTATACAGGCAATATGCACGCCGTTAAAACGAAAGTACGATATTTGTACGCGATTAAGTTGTTTTTATCCGTTCTAAAATCAGAATTGAGGTGGAGGGAGTCAAAGACATTTCATCGGCGAGATTGGCTTGAGCTGATCAAGACAGCGGTCGCGTAGCTGCATGAGAATGCATGATTGCAAGCGGAGGAGAAAAGCCGTATATGGATCCTGGGCCATCGACGTCCAACGCACAGTGTTGCAGTATATGCGGATGCAAGCGCATGAACCAAAGGGGTTCGATAAGCCGCCAGCCTGGTAACGTGGGACTGGCATGTAACAGACGACGAGCCAACTGACTATTATAGCATAATCAGCGCAGCAATTGTTAGACGCGCTGCATCTGTTCCCATTCGTTTTACTAACCCAGGTCCACTATGTAGCTGATGTTGTACGTGTACCGTATGACCATTGCAGTTGGTCTGTGCATGTGTCTGTGTGTTGTTTCTTGCATTACAAAGACTGTTTGTTGCTTGATACCACGGTGTGACTGCGCTTGATGTGGATGATGACAAGGAGCCTGTCCGTTTATTACGCACCACATCTACTTTACTAGCTCCAGGAGACAATTGGTACTTACTGGATGGGAAGAGCTGATCGGTTTTAATGGAGCTAGGCACCAACATCGGTTCAACGCATCTAGTGCTGAACGAGCTACGGTCGAGCCAACGCTAAGTTTACGCGTGGTACGCGTGATTTTCCATTAAGGCGTGAATGCGTCGCTTTATTTTTTGAAAGGGTGGGCGACGAGATCCGTTGGTGTGACTTGGCTTACATCAACCTGTCTCCCGGTCTTAGTGCTGAGGGTTTCCACCGTATATGACGTGTGTGGATGGAGCTGAGTATGATGAAACGCAAGCTTCTAATGGTAACTGTAGGCGGAGGCATACTGCAGCTATCAAATTGAGGGCGCTCTGACAGGCAACTTCGGGACACGCATGCCGCCAAGCTTGCGTATAAGTTACCGCAAAATACCAGGCCTTAAACTAAATACATATGCGCGTTAAAAATATTCGGATGAGCTGCATGATCTGGTTAAATTCCAAATCGCTATTGGTTTCAACCTTCAGTAAATCTGGGATGACACACAACTGATTATTGCTGCCTAGCCAAAGTACTACTTCATAATACAGCCATGAACAGCCATGAGAGAATTGCGCTGCCACTTTTGTGATGTCCCTTTCATAGTCCTCAGATAAACTGCATTGCATCAGGAGAAATGTAAAGCCGTTCAATGTATTAAATGAGATTGAGCTCTATTAGCGTCGTAGTCCACGCGAAATAACTGTACGCAATTTACGGATGCTGAAGAGTAACAGGATTGCTGTTGAACTGCTGTCGTAAAATCCCATGCACAAGCTATCCACGGTGAGTGTAGACATCAATGTGCACCAACTTCTGTCGTGATATACATTTTATGCTGCGTTACAGAAGCGTCTCATGTTGCTCTGAAGAGAAGCTTGATTCCGTGAGAAAATGTAGTCAAAACATTTACATTTTTTTATTTGCTTCACACAACGTTGCTTTAATTAGTACGAAAATTTCAGATCATATTTGTTGCAATAGAAATGCGTACATGAGAAAACAATCATAATGCAGGTTAAGCAATGTGTTATAGGTCGGTTGTCGAACCATACCATAAAATATATGAAGTAATCAAGAGTGGATTAAAATCACAGTAATTTACTGCTTCTTTGTTAATGATTACTGGATTGTAATGTGCAATGCGTTGTTGACGACGGCAATAACGAAGAGGATGAGGATGATGAGAAGCTGCGATCTGTAACCGAAAACAGTTTGCTGAGGTACTTTGGATGGACTAATTTAGTTCAATGCTACACGCTGCAGACAACACTAAACACATACATCTTTAGGCTAGAATGTTCTAACTCATCCGTTTTGGGGCTACATAGGATGGCTTACAACTCACCAAATTATTTCCACAGTTTCCTTGTCACGTTTTTATTTTTAGTCCTTACCGAACCTTGTAGACCCATTCCCCAGTGATGTTCATATGTAGTCCGTTAGTTGTGCCTTATGATCGCCTACCTTGCGATGATCTCTACTTTATGTATGTGTAGGCCGTATGTGAATAATTTAAAAAGCAGGATTCCGTTAACACAGCTCTCACTGAACTGCGCAGGGGCTTTGATTTGCATTGAATGAGCAAACCTTTAAGGAAAACTGCGCTCATACATGTGTATTCCAGCACAGCTACACCTACTTACAGGTGTATATAGGTAGTGTGGTGTAGTAGTTCTTCTGATGTGATTCCGACTATTAAATTTAGGTTTCGCTTACCATTTAACGGGAACTATGCATGCTTCGTGACTTGAAGTTGAACAACTTACGTGTCATTGCGAACAAACATTGTGTGTTTTACCTTGAGGACATGGCTCATTCGATCATGCGATCGCTGCAACCGTAGCCTTAGCATTAGAAAACTGGGTATGCCCGCCAGATATCACAGCATAAAGCGACATGTTTCTTCCTCAGTTCATCACATCATGTGTAGGATGAGAAATTACGTACTGTATTTAGCTTACAAGTCATTAGGTCGCTGCCACGCATGGCGCTGGCAAAGGACGCAATCAGTTATTGTCGAGAAATAACTGCAATATTCCTGATAAATTTGGGAGAGGCGCAAAACAGTGGAGTCCCAGAACACCAAACTGGCCAGCTAGGGAAATTTTAGATGCGGGGCCAACTATCAGTCTTAGAAATTAATGAGATGAACACAAAAACTATTGCATCACCTTTAAACCACTACTGAGCCCGACACAAGAAGTACCCATAACCCAAAATGCACAAACGCATGTCCCGATTCTGCATCTGGTCATTGTTTAGACTTCTACTAGACAAGTTACCATTTCCAATATTTTATGTTCAAATGTCAGTGGCAAGCTGTGATGTATATAACTATTGAAAATAGCTTGCTTGTACAATTCAAAATATTGTAAATTTGCTTTTGCCTTTATTGTTCTATTTCGGGAAACAACTGTTGCCCTCGTAGTCCCCCGTGTTCAACTCGGAAGCCCAAATGTTTTAGAAAGCTGAGACAACTTACTGTAGTTCGTTGCCAAAAGTTAACCTATTAAGTAAACTTAGAACGCGAGTTGATAACATAATTGTGTATGCGTCTACCACTATGAATCCGAATAGATCATATTCCAAAGACGCAACTAAGCAAATCGCATAAACAAATTCCTTAATCTGTTAGACAGTTGAAGAGCGCACGATTTGCCTTACCATACGATGACCAAGATGGTGCAGACTTTCTGGTGCATGCGATTTTTCGGTTGACATGAAAGCCTGAGACTCAGAATTCAAAATCGCGTCTCAAATGTGTGACGAATGACCGTATTCAGTTAAACCATCACCCAGATTAGCATTTACACCGCAGCACTAGCGCAATACGAGTAACAGAACGCAAATTAGGACATTAAACCTCTTTCGATTGGTTATCTTCTGGATTCTTAATTAGCTGTATATCAGTAAGCATTAACCAATCTAAGTAATTTTATTTTCTTTAACTCACTGTTCAAGTTTGAGCGCAGATCTAAATTAACCGATTGCCGTATAGTTTGCTGCTTGAATTCTTTAAGTGTGTCCAAAGTATCTAGATAAGCACCAGCCTTCTTTATGCGTAACAAAATTTCGGTTTGATAATTTAGCGAAATCCGTGACCATTTCTGAATCACATAATATTCAGTAAGAAGTAATGTTATCAGACGGGCGTTAGATGGACAGCACTGGGGTTAAAATAATTCAAGCACCTCATTAGCTACATGTCAACGCGTGACCCTACCTGGTATTCTTGACGCGAGCGCGACTGCTTCGCCACATGACCAAACATCTCTATGGTCGAGAAGCTGCGGAATCAATGTAACTTAAATGCGGAAATTCGTGCAGTGCAGACAAGTTCGAAATAAACGGGAATTCCAAAACGCCCTACAAACAGTGATCTGTTAACGCATTGTTCGTGAGTCGCATGCATTGTCACGAAGCAAGAAACTACACGGTGTGTTTAACACTCTTATTTTCTCCCGCAATAGCTATTGGAAAATGCATTAAGTGCCCTCATTCCACTTTATTCTACGACGCCTTTTGGACATACAACAGCCTGGGCCACGACACGTGAAGCACGGAAAACATCAACAACAACAATGTGGATCAAAAAATCAGCTAAAGCAAAATGTTGTCCAATTATCCAAGTAATGATGCTTCATATCTTACTTGGCTTAAGATAAAAACGCCATTGATCGATTTCTCTCCATCTGTGTGAATCTGAGCACGTAGCTGCCCTAATACAATTGTTTAAATGTCAAGAACTCGAGCAACTTTTACTTGCACTTGCGGTCATGTACTCCGTGATCGCAAAATAGCCTGCTGTTTGAGGCGCTCTAACATTTTAATGATTTATTATGTCTCCGATAGTATACCGTCACATAGCTTACCAATTATTGCACGTAACTACGGAAATATTGTTTGTACAGAGGGTAGTCACATAAAGTTTGCTAAGGAATTTCAGCGACCCTCGTGTCCAATCCCCTTCAAGTCACATAGTGTATTAACAGCCAGTGAGTACAAAAGAAAGTGACCAAGTTGTTGTCGACCCTACTTTTACGGCAATGAAAATTATTGCTGATAGAATGCCACTGAAATAAAAGTTTCACATATACGGCCTGACTCTTTTCTATGATACGATTCAATGCCAGACCCTAACTCCTTGGCTGCAGCAACTCTTGGACTCCTCCCCAGCTGCACATCGGACACAGCTGCTGCAGAAACAGCTTTCGACTACCTCACCCTTAGTAAATGTACTAGCATAATAAATCACCATCAGTTTCCAACCGTAATGTTGGGTACGTCAAATATCCGAGAGATTCGACTTCCAAAACTGTTCACAGCTGCTGCAGTGAACCTGAGCAATCTCAATAATGGTAAGGTACGTAAATTAACTGCAGAGCACCGACCCTCATGACAACGAAAGAACAAATAAAATGGATACGCGGCGTTCAAAATTGTCAAGCACACGGGGCCATAAACCGGAGCCTAGCACTTTAATTCGCATGAATATAGGTTCCATTGAAGCTACTAGTTATAAACCTGCATCGAAAAAATATTTATATACCAACCACAACGAAATCCTGAGGACTGTAGTTCTCAACTCAAGCAAAATCACCCACTAAATTTACTAGGCACTCCACATAGCCCAAGTAATCATCAGGAGTACACAGTGCTCTTGTTTTCAATGACCCTGACTCTGCTGATCTCCATGGGACTGTAACTAGATTTTGTGCAGCGTCCAATTTGAAGTCTCACATACTTCATGCCAGTAGTTTTCCTAGGATGATACGAGATTATCCGACACCCATCAGCTTTGCTTCCACTACTTAACCTAGATGGGAAGAGCTGCTTTTTATAGGATACTCTATTGTGAAGTAATTATAAATGAATTCTGTAAAACTCCTACGCGATATAGTCAAAAACCTTATAAAAATAATCACCCGTGATAATTGGTATTGTTCTATTGTTACGTTGAAATTCTCAGAATGACGGTATTATGGGGGTCAAAAAGTGAATTTTTATGGTAAGTGTAAAATCCTTCTCTGAATCCAATAGTGTTAAAATATAAATCTAACGTCATGTTGAACTGTTGCACAGATGTCGCCTCCATCACATGTTCTGAAACACTGTTCCAAGTATTTAGTACACACTTCGAAGTACATTGGGTGTGGAAACAGGATTCACATCCGGCAACCCAGATTTGTATATGTGTAGACGTTTGCTGCTTTTTTCTGTCACATGCAACATCTGCCTCAGAATGGGGAATTCACCGAGATGTAGAATATGATAAGTCATAATGAGGTCGACTCCCATCCGACAGTAGGACGAGATGTAGATTACCAGTCTCTTTCACCGGTCTACTTAACGCAAGTCATGTAAACTCGAGATATGCCTAGTAGCAGCGTGTTGGACACGTTCGATGCTATATGCCTTGTCTCGAGTAATCGAAAACCAGGCATGCAAACCGTACTCTAAAATGTGTCTAATGATGAAAGAGAAGAGGCGGGTGTCAAACTCTTCAGACCATGTGCCGAAGCTACGTATGCGCTCCCAAACCATGCGCCGTACATAATGATACAACCAGCTCTTGTTGTTCACGGACTTCAAATCTCACGGCAAGAGTACACATAGATCCTTTGCGATGATTGTGGGGTCTGGATGTTGCCCATCATGGGTGTAGGTTCTGCCGTCAATGCGCTTCCCCAGGCTAATACATACAGACTACACTAGGTTGACTATGAGGTGAACTTCTGCAGACCGTGTGGATAGGCGGTTGAAGTGTTGTCGGGATTGTCAAATGCTCTTCAAATCTTCATGTCAGCCGCGAACAAGGTACTCGGAGACGGGAGAAGTGGAGGTAGATCGTTGATGTTGATCAGGAACACAGTAGGCCCCATCAGAGTGCCTTGAGATACGCTACTTGTAGAGGGATACCAGTCAGTCAGATGGTCGCCAACCTGCACCGTCTATTTACGTCCAAAAATATAGCCGAGGATCCACTGGTGTAGTGAGCTACCGATGCCGCATTTCCTAAGTCTGTGAAGGATGACATCACGGCTGACCTCGTTGAATACTTTAGCGAAATCGAGGAATATCAGGTCGATAGAATTCCTCTTGCTTATCGCCTGCAACTACTCACGCCTCATCACTAACACGTTTATTAATACATGAGCACCCTTGTATAAAACCCTGCTGTGGGGCGGCAGGAGTTATTTAACTGTGGCAGCTGCCACAATCACCTCTTCCTGATTTTCACCGCTGTTTTTGCAATAAAGGTATCCGACAATTCGGCCTGTATTTGTCGTATTTGCTGGGGTTGCTGCCTTTCGGAATTGGCTTTACCACTGAAGATTTACAGTTACGCAGCAAAGAACGTGCGGGCAAAATCTGTTCTAAAAGGCAGTCGCGGCACGAAGATCAGTAGGTGGAGCTCATCATGTCCGGCATATTTGGTTACGGCAAAGCCAGCGCTTAGCTGACCTACTTCTTTAACGATGCAACCTGGATTGTGTTTTCCATGAAAAGCCATACACGTCGAACTCGACACAGTCACCTGGCTATTTGCAAATACAGGAGCGAACTGCGCCGCCAAAGCAGGCGCACGCACAGTGCTGGAGGTAAGTGGCTGTTTGTCCTGGCCATCCAGTACTGGCACAACACCTGCTTGCTTCAGGCGTCGCCTGTTTTAAGTTACTTTTCTCTTTTGGTAGGTCCTTGATGCGATTGCAAACAGCAAGTCGAAATGTCAGCACTTCTTCCTTTTGCACTGTTACAGACGATCCGCTGACATTCATAAACTTCGTAGTCATTGGCAGAGCCAGAGAGTAGGAATCTGTCCAACAATATGCAACAGTTCCGAGCCAGATTAACATGATTCTTCACAAAACAATGGGGCTCAATCGGTCCAATGTTCTGCAACTTCAAGAGCAAATTTAGTAACACAATGATGTAAATCACACTAGTATAAATGTCCAACAGTCTTCCACAGATGCAGCTTGTAACAGAGCTCAGTCTAGTTGGCTCTCTGCTCGTGCTAGAACTTCGAAGTCCGTTTTCCAGTGATTTTAGTTGGCTCCAGCGGACATGAATACGGCAAAGTAATTCCACATCAGCTATGAGCACACAGTGATCAGTTGTTGCCATGGGTTACAGGATCCGAACGAGTCACACTTATTATTCGTAGCTCTTTAACGTCAGGTCGGGACAGTACAGGATGGTGCGAGGGGTTATGCGTGTTGGCTGGCATATGTGTTGCTATGTTGCAGCTTCCAATTGCAAATCCAAGAAATTCGATTCAACCTCGCTGTGTAAGTATATCAAATTCACATATGGCCAACGTTTTGGGAGGAGATAGAAAAGCGCCCATAAGTAAATATATAGACGATTGACGGGCTTTCGCAGATGCGACAACCAATCCAAACAACGACTCAGAGGGTTGCAATAGATTGCGCACATTAGTGCTTTACCGATAATATATTGGATTGAGAACCACAGTAGAACACAAAAATTGTCTATTCGCTAGATGCTCAGATGTCTACCAGGCAAAAAAGAGCAGCTGTAGAACATAACGCCAACGTCGGCATTCGTTATGCAGTCACATCGCAAGAACGAGTAAACCTCTGAGTTCAATCTCCTGGGCGTATAGCTCTGAACGTTGCCGTCTCTCAACAAGCCCCATGACGTCAGACCGCACAAGGCAACAAAACGACAAAGCACATCACGCCTGTTATTAACATTAAAACGTTAGTTAAGGCTACAGCGATCTGCATCCAGAACCAAAGAGCTTGCTTGAAGTGTTAGCAAATGATTTCTCCGGATTCTCAGATTCTCGGAAACCGCAAAATATTTTACGATACGGAGAAATCCCCCACTCACCAGTGCATCCTTTCAACGCAGTGATGTTAGACTTGAGACGTCCCATTTCTACCGGATCCAGGTCTGGACGAACATGGATCTCCAAAACTTTAAGCCTATTTAAGCGAAACGTGATCACTTTTAGACTTCCTTCCACCCATGGGATTCTCATACGCTGATTTTGTTGCTCAACTTGCATTCCAAGATAGGAAAATTGTCCCCTTTGTACTAGTCCTCAATGGCTTCCTAAAGTCTGTCATTAAAACTGTAAATCACGACATCGTGATCGGAGCGTACTTGGAGTGGTTGGACAATGGAATCCGGAGCCTGGAAGGTTACTAGGTTATAACGTCCAGGGTCAGAGAAGGTTGTTCTCTCATGACTAAGTATACTACGAGCCTAACAGGTTTTGGATATCTGTTAGCTAGCAAAGTTAAACTCCCAACATACTTTTGTATTTCGTGCTTTAGCTCTACGATGCTTTTCCGCACTCAGGATTTCGCCAGCTGGGTTATCAATACTCGTAGGACGCAACATACTTGAATAATTTATGCCAGGTAAGTCTAGGCATCTCACAACGTTTGGGCTTCTTTATGGTGAGTTTGTAAGGATCCAGGAGCAAGGCTGAGATAAAAACTGTAGGCTCTTGTGCTTTGGTAGTTAGGCCAAACACACGAAGCTGTTCTTAACGAAATGTTGTAGCCTAGAACTCGGCTTTGCTCATTCTGTGTGTATCTTGTTCCGAAAAAGTTAATTTAAAGTTTGAAGGAAATCGTGCTGAACTTAACAAAAAAGATGAAAATGCTCAACTGATAATCTAGCACACGAAATGTGGTACTTACCCTGACACAATATATACTTGGGTGCATTAGCACGCTATCGGACTAGCTTAGAACAAGTACTACAGGGTGATTGCTTTGACACTGCGAATAATCAGAAAACAAGATGGTGACCATTTGTTGGAGCAAATGGCTATAGCAAGACCCTCGAAATCAAGCGATGATAACGCAAGTATTTACAACCAAAAAATTCAGAATCATACCAAAATATTTTCCAATTTTTAACTTATTCATTATTAGCTTAAGTTTTCACCGCGGATGATCTGAAAAGTTGCAGTAGTTGCGTGGCTACTGAGTAGAATTTTGATGCACGTCCTATGCCGCATCGGCTATCCCTTTGTTGTAGGTGGATGGACGTTTTACATTCATACACAAATGAATTCTTAGCATTAATTTGTTATTTACATTGTTCTTAACAGTGACCCTGTTTTATCTGGATGGTAATTTTGGAGTACATGTTGTGTGGATAGAGTGCAACATATATTCTACATGTGGACCGCAATTTCCATCGATTTGGTCCTTGCTCATTCGATAAGTATGACCGTAGCTTATGAAGCAGAAGCATATTGGGTGCTGCCGACACGAAAACCCTGCACTCTCTGTTAACTTTTGATCGTATTTGTTCTCATCAGTTGGAGATAAAAGACATCCAACCCGGGACCACCGTTCGTAACCTAAATAAAATCCGTAGCAGCAATCTCACGTTGGTCGTACTCGTTTTGAAAGGCTACACCTCGTTCCTGTCATCATTTATTCTGCACTCGTAGATGAACAGTACATATCTATACGTAGAATCGTGTTCCACGCTCTTAAGAAATTTGTATCGAGATAATGTCTTCCTGACAAATGCAGCGTAACTAGCCTCTGATTAATTACGCATGGTACCGAGAGTTATCTGAAGACACACATCCTATTGAGGTTTCAGATTATCCCACGCAAGTATAATCCATCCCAGCAACCTATACATGTGCCCATAAAGTTAAGCTCCTACGCATTTGCTATTTAAAACGAAAGTACCCTGCAGTATTTTAAAAAAAAGTTGCGCATTACTAAACTCTACCAACTAAGGCAAGATAGGTATTTAACTAGAGCAAGGTGCGCGCTCTGTAGTCATAATATAACCCATGAAATGGCCATGCCGTTGCATAGCAGAAACAAAAACACAGAAGGCTACTTTATTTTGATTTTTGCAACCAAATAAGCTATTCCACCCGCACAAGCAACGCTTTAAACGAATACCTTATATCAAGCTTTTACACAACTACCTGGCTTCCCGCGCAAATTCTACCCTTGCTTGCCGATTATAAATTTTACGGAGTAGTGATATGAATCGCGCATTTTCCTCCTGCAAAATTATCTCCATCTGCTAGCCACGAAAATTTACTACCAACAAACCCAAACGATGAAGGTTTCGACATCCGCATACTACGTTTGCATCAAATTTCTTGTATATGAAAGCCGGTATTGTGCCGCAACTTGGAAGTACGCGTAGTTACTCCTTGGTACAATTCAGACACCTTGTACGAAACGAGCAACTACCGCGTACTCAGGAAACTTGCATGCTTTCCTAGATAATGGTACGCTACAGAAAGACCGAAACTGTTTACTTTGCTGACGCAAAATATTATCAACATTTTACTAAACGGCTGCCTTAGATGCCAATCCTGCATAGCATGTTAGATCGAAGTCCTCAAAATTCTTATTCCTTCGATTGATAGCCGTTTATCAGGCGCCTTTTTCTACATAAATATAAAAAATGTATTTAATAGTGTTCAGCATGTTCATCTCTTATCCAAAATTACGGCACATGGAATACGCAACCCACTGCTCCAGTTGTCCCATTATTACCTAACGGACAGAACCCAGGTTTTCCACGGAAGTATTTTGAGTGAACAGCTTCGTCAGCATTGTGTTTCCATGTGGCGGCATGCGTTACAGAAGGGACCACAGTGTGTCAGCATATCGGTCATCCGCGCTGTATGAAGGTATGATGTTACTAAATAGTGATGGCCAACAGGTAAACTTTAATGATGCTAGCAATGTAATACAGTATTTATTGTCAAAATTTAACTTTTTCCATTATCGTTTTGCCTTGCACACAAACAAGAATATATCCGTTATAAATGTGATACGTGAGCATTTCTAGTTTTACACAGAAAGTGTATTCCTCAATCAATTTCTATATTGAATACAGTGCATCAAAGACAAGACACGTTCCATCGGAAATCGAAAGTAGCCACTACACCCAGCAAACGATCATTGTCAACAGTTAATATTTTACTACACCTGCTTTTCGAGCTTTACTGACTTTTGTCGGGAAACCTGGAGGGCAGTGAGGAATATGGTTCATCGTGACGCACAACGGGGGCAGGAGATGTAGAAATCCGATAGAACGAGTTGTAAAGTGTTGCGGAATACATTTGTGATCCCGCGAAATGTGCAGCAAATAGATTAGTTCTTGGAACATATCGGGAGCCTGTCGTGCGCTTACTTGGCGCATATCACGCGGTAGCATCATTAGAGATAGACGCCTCTGTGAGGCAGCCTCAATTATCCTATCAAGACCAAACTGATGCACGAGAAAGACCGGGGATTGTAACGCTACCATCCTCTTTATGATGCTTGGGGACAAATAAAGCACATATTATAGAGGGGTAGTAGGGGGAGTTGAATGGTTTAGGTAGCCATTTGCCATATTTAGGCTCACTCAGGCGGCCGTCAAACGCCCGGAAATGCATTGTACGCGCGTTTCATCATTTCAGGAACCGTCAGCGGTACGCATGTCATCAGTCCGCGGTGGAGCTCGAACCAGCAACTCGACTGCTGCCCGTCTGTGGTTGAGACCACTGAGCTACGGGGGACGACAACGACCGCCGTAAATAAGTTACTAGATGTGAAATATCGCTGCTCACTCTCAATTGGCTTACACTTTACTGCCGTGCAGAGTACAAGGTAGCCCCTCTCCAAGTGACGATTTACCAAAATTGAGCCGTTCATTAAGGGCATTATAAGCAGTTGGTTATGCGTACGGATTACAGAGGAGTAGTATGGGGAGTTGAATAGAATAGGTAGAACTACTTCATATCTAGACTCATTGAGACTGCCGTCACACACCCAGAAAAGCCCTGTATGCGTGTTTCATCCTTTCGGGAACCATCAGTAGTACGCATTCCATCAGACCGTGGTAGGGCTTAAACCCATACGCATTTAATATCCGTATTTTTACAGCAATTCCGTAAAATTACAGAAAGCACAATCGTCACAAATTTTCTCATCATAGACTATAAAATTGTCAGTGATTTATTTCATTTAATAACACTTTCCGTGCTTTCAAAGATTCTGATGTTCATACAACTAACTAGATTATACAGTGCAAAAGCATTTTGCCTAGGGACCATTAAATTTATCAGTACGAAAAAGACTATACATTTTTCCCCGCTTTTTCAACTGGCTCATAGAATATATACTTTACTATACGCTAAAAGCTTGGCATGATCATTTCTATCTAGAACGCAAGTTATGAATATACAATAGAGCCACCCAATAATAATTTCCCAGCTGCTGTGGCAATTTTTCATTAGTAACTCGACCTTCGCCAGAATCGGTCACACACCACGAGGCTGATGTTGACTCGTACAAGTTGAGCAGATGAGGTCTAAGGCTTCTCTCGTTTGAATGTATGGGAAGAAATAGCTAAAGCCTAAACTCCTGCACAGTTTAGATTATGCTATCGAGAATATATTTCAAGAGACAAACGATAGCATATCAAAGAAACAAGTGTTGTCATTTAGTCATGTATCCAGCGTGGTTTTTGTCCCTATTTTCTAGGGGTGAAGGGGAGTGTCACCAATTCTCATTCCACATATACTGCCTTATTTTCCTGTTGCTCTGCCTTGAGGAATGGAGAGCAAGTATCGTATTAGCGTTCCTTGTGAGATAATGGACAGAGTAACAACAGTCTACTCCGCCATTTGGACCTCGGCCCTTCAATAAATAAACCAATAAATGTGCTTTCCGTCTTAAGTGACAAAGTCAGAACGCAGGGAGGCTTATCCTGCTGAAACACATGCGGGTCATTGTGTGAAAATCTTTTACTCCCAAGACCATACGTTTCATCAAGCCTGTTATATTTGTGTGGATACCCCTAGTTAAGCTGCTACTATTTTGCTTTTGCTTTTTTTATATAGAGCCATTCAGGAAGGCATGCTTCTTTTAGTACAGAATAAAAATTTTATTGAGTGAAATTGAAATTGGGACGGGGCCAATCCCATAGTACCCAACGTAACGTAGAATCTATACACTCATTCCACGTTCAAGTATTTCATTCCTTAAATGGTATTTCTTTAAATGGCATCCTTCAGACTGTTCTCTTACCTTTCACTCGTAAAAATCGAAGCTTCCAGCAGCGCAATCCTCTCAAGGTGTAATCAATTAAGGCCTTAAGCTTAGAAGACACATACAAATGTCGAAGTATTCATGGTTTGAATGCATTGTAGTGTTACTCGCAAGCACGACGACGATTCACTTTAAGGTAAAAACGTGGTGATTATGTCATTTAGAAAGAAAAATATTGAAAACATCTATAAAATTAAATGGGTATTTCAACCGATAACGCTGAGAATATATACAGAGAATTCGTAAACTTTTATAGTGTTAATAATTTTGTTAACAACATTGTAAGAATACAAATACTGTCAATATTTCTACCTAGGCTAATGCCTTTTTAAGACAAGTAATCTGCTTAATTGTTATTGCGATGTAGCGCAACAGCTTGCAAATTCGACATTCGTAGGCCAAAAATTAGGATTAATTGTTGATAAATGTGTACAAGTGCGTAGCTCAAAATTTATCCAGGTGTCACATCTCACCAGCTGTTCACGACTCTAACCCCCGCGAGTCCACTGTCAGAAACGGTTGTACGTGTTTATGTTTTTGCGATTTCCCAATGATTGTACAAATTTTGATGATTAAAACCCTAGGTATTAAAACATTAAGTATTATTTTAATTAAACGAGACTACTGACTTTGGATTCACACCACAAATCAGGATACATGGGTAGTTGTGGTATAATATTTGGACATCAAATGAACTTCCAATCAGGTAATAGATCACTGGTCAGGCAATACAATCAATTTATCTAACATATAGTATTAGGACAGTTTTAAACAGAAAAATTTCCATGTCAAGAAATACACCCCCTTTAGTCAAATGGCATTCAGGTCTTGGAGTTGACTGATTACAACAAGAAAAGGGTGTCCTAGCCGTTTAACTGTTACGAGAAAGTAAATGCGTTCATGTAAAATCTAATTGTGTAAACTCCATTACGCGTCAAACTGTCTGTACCTAAAACGTGCAAAGCGATTTTGGAAATCCCGGGTAATTGTTGGCTCCTTGAAACGGGTTCCCTATATTTGCAGCTGCCATTTCGAAGTTTGCAATAGAGCTGCACAGAAGTTAAATATAACACATAAGGAAAAGCGTGTGCATAATTATAGAAAATAAAACCCTCCGGAAAGATGTAATTTAAAATATTGATTTCTAACGACCCATACATCGGTTTCTAACCTGTGGGTTTCGAAGTTCTCCGAATGGCATCAGCAAACGTTATGCTTCCTAGGGTCTAAGAAAATTCGTTGCAGCAAATCATCCGGTTTTACAAAGCACATTATGTGCGCAGGTGGGTTTTATGTATCAATATCATGGTCACTTCATTGAGGTAACAAGGAAGTTTAGTAACACAAATGAGTTTGAAGTCCTGTTCACTGTGTTCGCCTAAATTCCACCTAGAGTTGCCCTGTATTAACTACCAGTGTCATAAAGCGGTTAGGGCCATATGAATGAAGCTTTAATTTGTTACTGTGGAGTAAATGATTAATAGATTCATTTTCCGCTTTTTGTCAAAGTCTGAAGCAAATTCTACTAGAAGTCAGTCTATATTATGATTGCGAATATGCACAACATAACGCTTCGGCAACAGACTCGTGATAGTATTCGGCACATTGCCGAATTGCTCGTCAAAGCCTTTCTGCTGCTGAGCTAAATGAACGCCAAAGCAACTTGTGACTGTATTAGTGAAATGTCCATTAAAACTTTTCATTGCATTCCGTATTAAATATGTATTATAGCCCACTGGTTTTACTGCGTTGTAATAAAAATTTGGAAGGCATAGCATCGGTCTGCAGCATTTATGATTAAAAGATTGTCTCCCGCTTTTTCTCGCTTATCTGAACTCAGCCCATGAATACGCATCTATAAAGCCAGGGCGAGTTGAAGATCAGCTGTAGGGTACAATTCTATCATTCACGATTCTCAGTCAATGAAAGTTAAAAAAGTTTGCATACCTATGTCAAAGGAAATAGTTTATGGTTGGTTGTACTTCATTTGTTTTCCTTATCACAAATGCATGCAATTACGTGACTTTATTACCTGTTCACTTGTCAATAAATAATGGGACATATTGTGTTTGCGGTCATTGCGCCTGTTCAGCTCTGTGATTAACTTAGGGTACATCGAGACTTTTGAACATCAGTATCATTTGATTTACTAGGCTTTGAAACATATTGGGAGCAATCCGACTGAACCGCGTTGTTTTTCATCAGTTGAAGCTGGCAAAACATGCCTTCAAGTAGTTATGAAAACTTCATCGAATCGCTTACGACGCATCCGTTTTCATTGCATCCCTTTAGATCACTAACGGCTTACATACTCATTGGATGCAGAAACCCTCTGAATACTCAACGGGACGCATTGTACGCGCCGATGCTTGGTGCGCATCAAGATAATAGTTGAGGGGGTTTTAAGCACTGATTCTGCCTTACTTGGCCCCACTTAGTAAATTTGAAGAAAACCTTGCCGAAATAATGTAAATTTTCTTAGCGGTGTACTAGTGAGTGATTTTGTTTGAGATCGGTTGTTTAGCAACCTTATAACTTCATATTGTAATGGAAACGATATTACCACCGGATGTATATAACAGCCAAGTATAGGATTAGAGCACTTCAATGCATCATTATTTTAGGCACTGCGCAGGGCGGCATTGTATACTAGGGTTTAGGATGCAAGCGTGCAGGCTGCACGCTGTTTGATAAAACTCTGCTATAAATTTGAATATTTCGACAACACAGTTGCATATTGAATCCACTCTATAATGCAAACGCAGAATTGTCCAGCGATGTCTTCTGTCGTAGCAAATCAGCCATAGTTCCTATTCGCCGCCTTCAGTACATTTGAGGACTTTTGTTATTTCTTGTCGCGCCCTTCAGTTAGCCGCAGCATTTTCTCTGAGGAAAGATTTGCGCACACATACGAGGTAAACATGCATTTTGACAGACCGTCCTTAACAGATTCCAACCTCCGCACAGAGGATATCAGTCCGGGCAACTTATCACACTCCGCTATCGGAAGCCAGAACTCTCTTTACGTAGGCTTGATTGTAGCATACACAATTTAAGGTGTTGATAGTTGGCTACCTGTTCTTAGTGGCAGTCGCAAATTTACCCCTTCTCGTACACGACTCCATTCTCCATAACTACTTTATTGTCGTATCAGCAATAGTGCCATCCACTATTTAAGCGAAGTTCCTCTTCATACATTTCCGATTTCATCGAACTGTCGTAACTGATATCGGTCAAACTGTGTACCTGGGCATTTCTTTTTTGAGCGTGATGTGGTTAATGGTTGGAAGAATTGTTGGTAAGCTTCAAACTTGTTGATGTGCTTGAGGTTATTGAAATTTGGATCTCTCATTCCAATTCTATTTGCGACTGGCTTCTTTGCTAACGCAATGGATAGAGCTTGACTCAAGTTGCCCGTTTACTTCTGTGTCACAGGACGCAGTTTAAGAAATATTAAGCTCTGTTCTACACATGAACATTAAGCACTGTAGTTGTTGCTTTAATTTGGTCATTTTTAGTACTGCACCGAAAACCCCACACGAATTAAGGATTTGGAGTTAAATTGGTTACTCAAACAAGCAGAGGTAGCTGCACTGATTGTTATGCTCAACCATAATATGAACCTTCCGTGTGCAGCTTGGAAACACACTGATACTTTAGATGTTATGGAGCGGGAACCACTGGAATGGGATCTCGAGTAGCTTTTCGTCCAGCAATTTGTTTTCAGGATGAATAATTATTTTTTATATTCATTCAGCTTATATATCGTTATACACAAATATTTAATAGTCGGTAATACATATAAGGACTCTCCTGGATACGAGTGGCGACCTAATTCTTACGAGATGAAGCTCCCCTAGAACAAAGATGGAGGTTGACTGATGGTGTGCATGTTTAATTACTGGATGCGTTTACTCGGTTGCACCCTAAATAAACCAATGAAATGCGCTACTGTTGTCAGATGATTGATTATACGATAAAGGAGCGCAAGGATTGCTTGAAAATCTGCAGGAGACGGGGAGTTTTACGTTGGCAGGATTCAACGTGCGTCAGGTTTCAATGATCGACTTGCCGCGAGTAGCAAAATGTCGCTGAGCTTAAGATTGCCGAATGCAAAATTGCTGCTGTTTCGTCAGGCCTTAAGAAAATGTTGCGTAAATACAGATCTTAGTGTATCACCATAAATATTCTAACCGGTCTTTTACCCAGACTCCTGAAATGCTATTTCCCTGCCACTTCAAAACTTCCTTATCATTAGAAGGACTGAAGAAGAGCAGTTTCTCCTGAAAATTTCACCGCTGCCGAGCCATTTTACCATGCTGTTTATCGTACCAATACTGCCTGAGTGGTCAAAAGTTAGGACACTTACCGGTACAAATTGAGCACACTGTGATATCAGTCTTCCTCTAATACCAATGCAACAGTCTTTCACAGATGCAGTTTGCAGCCGAAACCAATCAAATTGGCTCGCAACTTGAGTAATCTTGCCGAACTTAGTTGTACAGTAGTTGTAAGCTACCTACAGCGGACGGAAATCTGATAAAAACTACCCAACTGGCTATGAACACTGAGTGGTTACTTGTTGCCAATGGATTTATGACCTGAACAGTAGACACATGTGTTCACAGCTTGTTAACACCGACTACATGCGCGGCATTATTCGTGTCGGCTGCTATAAGTATTACGCTGCTTCACTGTCCAGTGCTGTCCACGAATTTTGTTTTAACCTCACAGTGCTCTGGTATAAGTTTAAGTTCAGGCTAGCCTATCCAAGAACAATTAAAATCACCCATGAGTAGAAAATGGGGTCGAGCAATTTGACAGCCAATCCAATCAACAGCTTAGCAAACTTTGATAAATGCATTTAGTTGCAGTTGCCCGCATTTGAGTTGGATCGAGCACCACTCGTGCTCACACGGGCCATTATCGCTTCTGTCGACACTCACAACTCTCGCACAGAGTACGGAACGAATTTAGAGCAAAACGTCTCAACTCGCAGTCGATAGCCCATCACAGCAGAAGCATGAGAAGCCACTGAGTTCGGTTCCCTGGGCTATTGCCTCATAAAACAACCAAGTCTCTGCTAGTCTTATGATGCCTAGCCACTCAACTACAACTAAAGTACAGAGTTCATCGCGCTTGTTCATAAGAATATAAATGTTGGTAAATGCTACACGCGGGCGTCAGCAGGAATCACCGGGTGTTGTTGAAGTTTGAGCTAACTGTGACTTCCAATTAGTGGGATATGGGAGACGACCCGAAATTTACGATGTGGACGTTCGTTTCCTCAATTGCATTTCGTCGCTTCATAAAAATGTAGGCTTCAGTATTTTGTGACTTTGGTTTTTCTTGGTGCTTGTGGCTTACTATCGTCTATTTGTTTACTGCTAGCACGTCCAGTTCTAGTTCGAAGCCTCTGTTATTCGGACGCTGCCTTGCTCTGTGCGCTAGCTAATTTGCCTCTAGTTAATTGCAGCTTTGTGCAACACCCTTTGTGCAGGGCTAGACCATTACTTCTTAATAAATGGTATCCTTATTTATTCCAAACGTCTCTCCTTGGGACCAGTATCTACCTTCCGCTCTACCATTGTGACCCCGACTACGATCACGGTTACGCCACGACCGAAATCAAGTTTGCTTGTTTGGTACTTTTTATCCTTTGTATTGCGTTCTGGCAACTATTGCTTTGTGATTTTCTATGGTAAACCCAGATATTAAATGTTCGGATAGTCAATTATTGTCGCATCACTGTCTCTCCCACTTTAATATTTGCTGACCCACTTTTTCTTTTGTCTCAATAGAGTTGGAGTTTAGTTCATTATATCAGTACCGAGCAACCTAAATTTAGTCATTTGGTAGATAGACTTCTTAGGAACTACACTTTACAGCAGAGAGACATTGTTTTGAATACAAATATGGGTCTATCTTATGAGTATCCTAAGCAGGAGACCGTGGCGCAACTGGAACAACCAGCGAGTACACAAATAAAACAGATATTCCATGACTTGCATCTAAGAGACGCGATGCCATCCGCCCGATTGATTGCGATGGAGATACTCATCAGCTGGGACTCAGTAGATGACTCAAAGTTTTGGAGTTGCAGCTTTACCATCTACCCAACATAGCTCAAACTATCTTCAGGTTCACCAACGCTACTTCCCCCCATCTAGACGCACAACTGTCTGACGCGAACCTAGATCATTTTCTAAGGAGGTAGATTGCGCAACTTCTACAGCTACATACCCGCCGAATTGCCCTAACACTTCTCAGCAGATACCTACTTCATGCATGTAATATGCAGTCTTACCTTCTGCTTTCCAGAGTACTTACCGAACTAGAGACCAAACGCAACGCGATTGATTCTCCTTCAACAAGCAATAACACCAGTATCTAAAAGCAATTCGGCCAAGACAAACAATCTAACACGTTACAAAAAATGCTGGTATCACTGTCATTTGGTCCTCAGAAGGAGCGCTGTAAGTCTACTTGCAAATTCTTCTCGACTCATTTGGGGAATAATCCAAGCCAAAAATAAATAAAATAAATGACACTACGGTCCACATTTTGGCAGCAGTATTCGTTAGTTTACGGAAAAACTTCGCCTTTTTGGTTCATAGGGAGACTGATGTAAGACTACTTCAGCCCATAAATTGAGAGGTGGTTCGGAAGCTTCCTATCCCTTTTTGCGACCCCAAAGGAACACGCACCCAGTCATAGAGACAAAGCACTTTAGCCAATAAATTAGGTCTTCGTAGCACAATTCGATAAGTGTTCATTAATAGCACCGTCAACTTTGGTATAATTAGCGTTGAATCCCACAAATCAGAAGTCCGCGTAAGCGAATATATATTTTCGGTAAACGTTTATCAGGCTTTCACAATTACATGAAATGCAAATAGTTTGTATACAGACTCAACGGGTCGTCAGTTGGCAAAATTGAGTCTAGTGCGCTGTGAAGAACCGTCAGTTATGTTACAATTGTATTCGTACTTGCGTACAGGTAAACTGCAGTCCATCCTGACCAAGCTAGGCTGAAGGTATGAGTGAATATTTTATGCGTGCACAGTGCTGGTTCGTACAACCAAAAGGCGATAGCTTCTGCAGCGTCTAATATCCGCTTACGGAAACACTTTGCTCAATTTTCTGGGGCGTGATATATTACTTTGAACGAATCAGCCGACTTGGTGGCGTGACACATATCCGCAAGATGCGTGGCGATGGCGGAGTTGGTGACCTTTTGGTCTCCCTTTCCGAGCCAGGCCGGATGGTGTTGCTTCACCCTTTCGGATAAGCGTCTTGTTGTACAACCAACGTAGCCTGCTTCACAGGAACTGGTAAAGAGTAAACACACATTGATTTGGTGTAGACAGGCAGCTTATCCTTGAGGTTTAGTCTGTCCATTGGGCTGCTGGTGAACCGGATTTGCAGCCTCGACGCTGGGAACTTATTTCTGAGTGAAGACAATAGACAGCGGGATAGATTCTCTGATGCTATTTCCCCTTTGCAAGGTAGTTGTAGGAAAATAGGTTTCCGTTCCGCCGTCAGGACCATAGGTGTCTCCATGTTTCGCCCAATATTGGCATTAATAAAATTCTCTTGGTAGCCATTCTCTTTTAGTGTCGCTCGTATTAGTTGCAACTATTCGCAAAGCGTATCCTTCGAGCAGATTCTTTTGGCCCGGTTCACCAGACTGAGGACCAAGTTTCTCTTATTCCAAAGCGGCACATAGCTATGAAAGTTTGTGTACTGTCCATTCCAAGTGCACTTTCGGTAAAAGCTATGTTTTACTGCACCATCATCGAGTCTTTGTAGAGCTACAACGAGAAGATGGAAAGCGTCGTTTTCGTCTACCTCTTAGGTGAATTGTATAGCCTTGTGAGCCTGGTTAAATACGCTAGTGAGCTTCTCGATATTACCGGAGATGTCAAGTCGGACGAATATGTCATCTACGTAACGGTGGTATAACGTGAGGCTATTGATGATCGCTTTCAATTTACCTGTTCTAATAAACCCATGAAAACATCAGCGGGGAACCAATTGCAACTCCATCGCGCTGTCGGTATATATCCCCGTTGAATAGGCACTGAACATTAAGTGTACACTTTGGCGGTAATTATTTCAGGGCCAGAGTTGGTATGAATATTAACATAGTTCTTGTCAACAAAGTTGCAAATGTATACAATCTTTTTAAAAAAAGGCACATTCGTGAACAGTAAGGTGACGTCCAGATCGCACATAGTTTGGCTCGTGACGTTAACCTCAAGCACGGCATCTACAAACGAAAAATGTCCTTTAGGGTATATACAGCGACTCGTCTACGCACAGGCTCAAAAAGTTCTACCAACCAACGAGCGATCGTATGGTTTGGGGAGTTTCGCTTGTCCAAACCGGGCGTAGAGGACAGGTAGGCTGGTGGGTAATTGTAAGACCGTAAAGCCTTGGAATAACCATTCCTACGGGGCGTAGATTTTCATAGACCGCCGCTGTGTGTTTTTCCTTTCAATTTCTCAGGTATTTCGACCTGTTGGTTTACACAAATTGCGGTGTATGGTGGACCCTTCAACGACACTCGGCATCACTGATACCAACGCCGACATTTCGGGTAGAATCACATGCTAACTTTGCGTACAAAGTCCTTGGAATATGCGCATATATTCTCTCAGTAACCTAAACTCGCTTAGCCAATAAACGGATCTCACCTGAGACATCTCATGTCAGCTTGTCCTCATCAAATACTACACCTTTGCCGCGAAAACTGAAGCCATCTAGGGCGACGTTTTAGCATATGCTCGAAATGCGGATTATCCACCCCTCGGATGACACTTGATCCTCTCCACCTTATATGGTTCCAAAAGTCTAGTGGCTGTCCCCTTCGTGGTGATTACCGGGACCTAAACAAACTTACGTTCCCTGACAGGTACTTAATCCCATATATGTAAGACTTCACTGCAAGGCTTTCGAGTAAGTTGGCTTTCAGCGAGATTTATCATGTTCCAGCTTATCAGCAAATACCTATGGAGGAAAAAGGCATACCTATGAGTGCTGCCCTTTTAAGTTTCGTCAAGTTCGAATGTTTGCGAATGTCTTTTGGCTTACGCAATGCTGGACAAACATATGTGCACTTCATGCACTAGGTCATCCGTGGCCTAAACGACGCTTATTCCTACCTCGACAACATTCTATTGGCAAATTTGCTGGATGATGAGAACCTAGTTCTTCTTCAGTCACTCTTTCAGCGGTTGAATCAACACCGGGTCACCGCCAATCCGATTAATTGCGAACTTTGCAAAATCTCGGTATAAATGTTAGAGCATTTGTGGCATCATCTGTATCGAGGTCATTGCGAACAAGCTTTAATCCATCAAAGGCTCCCTAGTCCCGATTTTATTTATGCTTCTAAGGCTAGTCTACTGCTATTGACGATTTATTCACCGCTGCACACAAATCAAACCGATTTTGACTTACCTTAACAGAGGAAACGAACCTGCTTTCTTTCCCATACACACCACACACTACCTTCACCGATCATAAGGGTGCAAATTGCTACATAACCCACCTCGCCTTCTCCCAACCGTCTGCCCCGCTTTACAAAACGAGGCTCCAGACGTGGAAAATGGAGTTATACTCCAATTACGCGTTGATGAGCAGTGGTAACCATTTGGTTTCCTCTCCAAACGCCTGCAATCAGCGAAAGCCTGCCACAACACGTTTGATAGAGAACTGCTAGCCATCTACTTAGCGATTCGCCTGTTGCAAAGCACATTAGAAAGCCAGACTTCCAGAGGCTACACTTATCACACACTAATCACTTATGCCTTTAACACATCATCTGACAAATATTTACCACGTGAAACCAGTCACTTAGGCTCTGTCATACAAGCTTCTTTTGATATACGTCATGTCTTAGGTGTCGCCAACCCCGTCGCTGATGCTCTCACTCGTGTAAACTTCGCTCTACACTATTTGCCTACTGTCGACCTAGTCGCCATAGTACCTTTACAGTAACAAAGTGACAATGCATCTGCAGTCAGTTCCTCACCAAAATACAGACGGAACCATCCTTTGCGACGTTCTTACTAAATGTCCAAGACCCATCGGGCCCACCACTTTCAGACCCTCAGTTTTCGACGTACTGTATCCTCTAGCTCACCATGTTATCCACACATCATTGAAATTGGTCAAGGAGCGTTTGTTTTGGCCAAATGTGAACAAGGATGTCCGTAACTGGGCTTGAGCTTGTGTCCACTGCCAGCGCTTCAACATACACCCACATATCCGCAGCCCTCTATGGTCCTTCCCTTCTACTCCTTTTTCGCGTTTCTCACAAGAACACCAAGAAGTAGTAGCACCAATGCCTACATTTCTGGAATCTGTATACATACGGGCTTGTGTCGTCTGCTTCACTAAATGATCAGAAGCTATATTTGTAGCAGGCTGCACAGCCGAATCAGTCACTCGTGCGTTTTTGGACCGTTGAGTGTCCCACTACAGATGCACATTTACCATTATCATCGACCGTGGAACGCCTTCCAAATTTTCGCAAATCAATACCTTCTGCAATATTTTATGCTGACACCGTTTCCATCCAACGGTATAACGCCAGCGGCAAATGGCTTATTTAAACGCTTTTATCGACAGCTTATGTGACATATAAGTGCCACTTCTGACCCTGTCTGAAGGGAAGGCATTCCGTTAGTGCTTCTATGTATCCTCAGCAGCATCAAAGTTGACGTGCAGTGCGCATCAGCAGAGCTGGCCAATGAACAACGCTTAAGCTGCTACGAGTGTTCATTTCGCTCCGCTCACCATCGGGTGTGCCACCGTCAAACTTCGCAGTCAGTCTTTCTAAACTCATGATTCGCTGCGTCTGGCCCATCCTCTTGAAAAGACCAAAGATGTGCAAATTCCCATTGGAGCCTATACATGCACTCACGTTTTCGTCCTCGCAGACGCAAAGCGTATTCCCTTTCATCCTCCCTAAACCGGACGCTTCAGAATACTTCAACAAACTTTTAAACGTTTTGCCTTAGAGTAGAATAGTCACATAACAATGGTTAATGTATTTAAATTATAGACCATAAATACATTTTCCGGTCGTCTACCAAGTTTTCTGGAATGATGAATTCCCGACCGGTTCCAAATACTTGCCAAGATATAATACACCTAACAGCGGATTCCATTAATTGTCTTAAGTTGGCCTTATTCCAAAATCCGCCAGAAACTTTAGTAGTTACAACAACATTGGTCACCTCACCCGTTTCTGCCTCTTCTGCATCAGGCACCCTAGAATCATCTGTTAACCTAGAGCCTCCACCAACACAGATACAACACCAAGCAACCGAACGACTCGGACAGGTCAATCTTTCAGTCCACTTTTCAGATTTTTTTAAAATTTGCTATTTTCCTTGACATGCGATTTTCCACGTTTCATGGTGTGTGTCCATTTTACCCACAAGCGTTTGCCAGAAGACAAAACAATTTTAAAACACATTCCTTTACAAAAAAATACAAAAACCACACATATTGGTTGCTTGTATTCACCCCCTTATACATGAGGCCCCAATTCGCCCATCATAAATCTAGAGGAACGTGGAATTATAGACCTTACTAGCTATTTAATCAGGGAAAGAAAATTCTCAGATTGATTTCATCCACAAATGCGATTCGCATTTTTCGGCTTTGTTGGTCAGCTTTCTTACCGACGGACAAATTGCTTCACTTTTGACCCCTCCTCCCACAACTCGATGTGTTTGTCAATTGTGCTCTCTAAAGCTCGACATCATGATTGTATCGTATCTGATAAGCTGGAATACTGAATTCAGACGCGTAAAATATCGGGAGGTTGAAATGCCTCTGGGCGGTCAAAGTTGACGTTGAAGGTCGTTGGTTTGCAGCGGCTGTACTTTTTCCTTTTTCTGCCTTTTCTTTCATTGTACTTCCTTAATGTAAAAGTACACAGGCCTTCACACAACGCTACATCTCGGCCTGTAAAATACAACATAGGTGAAATAATCATGTCTGGCATGGCTGGGCTATTGTTAACTTCGGGACTTCGTGTCAGTAATTTTGCACAGGACAACCAGGAATGCAAATCTGAAACCTGGAGGCATTTCGGGTTTTTTGACTTGCTGTCAACAGAATGACTTTCCTTACAAAGCGGCTTACTGTTCTGTGCTACCTCGTCCAGGTGTATTTCATTTCGGCCATTTTTAGACCTATGTTAATTTGGGTGTCTAAAATCATCAAGCTCGTAAGAATTGCGCCCAGAACATGTTTTTAAGCTGCTATTCCTTTTCCTTTAGAAAGCAGAGGCGGATTCCGTATGGCCAACTTCACTTAATACAACCTATGTCGTCTGCTCGAATAAAAGTGAAATTGGTGAGAAGCACATGGAATGGCAGTCAATTTTGTGTGGCATCTATAAATGCATCTTTTTTCCAATGATCTAAATCCTTATGGTGCGATTCTGTTGCATTGCTTCATTCAGACAGATCGCTTACGCAGAGCTCATAACAATTTGAAGATTCAAGCAGGGCAATATTCCTAAGCTGCAATAATTAAAAGACTCTAGTTGGCATGAACTATACCCATTTCGAAACACTCATGGCTTAAATTATTTGGAGTCTAGGACTGCAAGTTCGACTGCGATTAATTTTGAGGTATAAATGTAGTAATTCGATCATTTCTCAATAGATGTAATGAAAATATATGTAGAAGTGTATGAATTCTGCAACCGATGAAGATGATAATTTTGGCAGTGAATTCGTAAACACAAGCGAATGCTGAGAAATTTCTGTTAACATTATTATTATAAGACTTGCAATATCAGTTGTTTAAAGTCATGACATCAAATTCGCCTAAAAGCAATTGCCTCGCGGTTAATACGTGACAGCTCCACTGGATGACATAAAAATTTAATGTTGTCGTACACATCATAAATAAAGCAAAATAATTCACCAAGATTAAGCACGGCACTTAAATCTTTAAAAAGCGATGCATTCATCATTTCGCACAATAGCATAGACATTTGCTTTCAAGTCTTGCCATTGGGGCGGAGCAATCAGGAAACTATCGGTTGCTTCTCTTCAGTCAGTAATAACTGTTCACGATTTCTCGGAAGGTAATCGTTCCAGCTTAACTTCCTCAGTCAGAATTATGCAAAACAATCATAGGGTCCCATCTCAACCCAGACGAATGCATCTGAGACAAACAATATGGTAAATTGATGCTGCGATATAGCGCAACGTTTTGTAAATTCGAAATTCATTTGCAGAACACTGTGTTGAACTGGTTGATGCATTTTGAGAAAATCGTCTAAATAGTGTCTTAACCAGGAATCACATATCCCAACACTTTGTGCTAACGATAATAGGCAACGGATGTTCACAACCTGACCCCATGCTTTGACTGCATCAGAATGAGTTGCACATGTTTACGTGAATAATGGATCACACAGTGTTCGGATAACATATGAGGCTTAAAGCCCAGGTGTGAAAGATGTAACTACCTTTCCAATTAAACCGGATCAATGAATATACAAATTTAGATCAAACCTATCAGGTCATATGAACCGTTGTTGCACTACATACAGACATTGAATGAAGTCGGACCCAGTCAAACTATCTTATCTCAGGGAGCAAATAATGTCTGTGAAAACACGATCTTAGGATACATTATTAAAACTGAGATATTTCAGTGTTAGGAGCAACATCTGCATCTGTCAAAGTGCTTTCAGGTCAGAGCGTTGGGTTGTTACAAAAAAAGATGTTAGTCTTCTGGAAGTTTAACAGTTGCAAGAATGTAAAAATCTCAAGTACAGGTTGTTTATGTAGGCGCCATCGTACTTCCTACGATCTGTACATAAAAGGTACAAAGCGTTTTTCGGAATCCCCAGGTGGTAGATGTCACAATGATTCAGATCCACTATATATCCAGTTGCGATACTGAAGTCTGCAATACAGTTGCAAATGCATTTAATACATACAAAAGAAAATCTTTTTCATGGACGTTGGACACATGATACTCTGGAAAGCAAATATTTAAGTGGTTGCTTTCAAAGGACTCCAGCTTGCATTTCTAATCGGGACAGAAAGTACTTCCGTTTCTGTCCACTAATTCTATGATTCCTTATTAATATGATGATTTTACTCGTCAGATTAGCAATTTTCACAAAGCATTTTAAGAGTGTATATGAGTGTAATGTGTCCATGGCACTGTTACTTCACTGAATAAAACAGGACGGTTATGTCAAACATCAGGGTATGGGTTCTTGTTTACTGCTTACTCCCAGTTTACCCTTTGCTTGCCCCGCATTATCTACCAGTGCCCTAAGACAGTTTTGAAACATCCGCAAGCAATTTTGATTTTTCACCGGACGAAATGTCTAACAGTTAAATAGGGTACTTTCTACCAAACTCTGGACTAAGGTCTACTAGATCCGAGTCTGTATTACCATTACGAATCTGCAGAGCATAAAACCATCGGCAAGAGAATCATGATAGCCGTCGCCCGCCTTTCGAATTAAATGTAGAAGCATTTCCTCTGCTGAGTTAAACTAACGGCCAAGCAGATTGTGTCTGCAGTAGTGGAAAGTCATTGGAAACTCTGCATGGAATTTTATATTAGCTGCACAATAACCCACTATTTCGATTGCGTCGTTATAAAATTTGAGAGGTGCATAATATCGGCGTGCAGCATTTGTCTAAAATAAGGTCGCGTGTCATTTTCCACTTCTCCCAATTCAACTCATAGATACGAATTTAGGAATCTAGGAAGTGTAAAAGATCAATGTCCGGATACAACCTTCTCAATCCCGATGTTCCATCACTTACATTTAAGAAAGAATTTTGCGAGCTTACTTTAAACGTGACGGCCTATATTTTGTCGTGCTGTATTTTATGTCCATCTAACGATTGGGTGCAAGTTCGTACTTTCTTTACCTGCTTACTTGTCAACAACTAATGGGATGCCTCGTATTGCTCTGATTGTGATTATTTACCTCGTTTATTGACTCACGATACATTGTGTTGTCAAATCCGTGGCCATTAAATCGCACTAGGCCTAGAAACATATCTAGCACAATCCGAGTGCACTGTATCATCGTTCATCAGTTGCATCTAGTAACAAATGTCCAGCTACGAGGCAGAGGATGATCTGGCATAACATGTGTTCCATTCACATCACATTGCACACATTTCAGTCAAGATCATTAAATGTGTGACATTTCCTTCACGGAAAACACAAAGAAGAAAGCACATTGAGATAACCGTTAGATCACAACATCACGACATTAACAGAATCAATTACAATACGGGTTGGAGTATTACATGCCTCATTTGTAAGTGACGAACTTGGCCACATGTTAGGTATGCTGCTGTCCATCGTTTTGCATCTTTCCTTGTAAAATTAACAGAGATGATCGTGCATGCGGACAGACGAAACATTAAACTTTCCAAAGTTAACAGATCTAAGAAATTTAATTGATTAATCCTTAACACAACTAAGTTAGATAAAGATTAGACTGGGCCGACTAAATTCGCTGAAACACTATCAGGCTGTAACCATGAGAGAAACACGTATTATGTATTTGGTAAATCCTAGAGAAGAAATAACTGCAATAACTTGCTCAGGATCCAGTCCATATAAACAGCATTTTTGCACTATAAGGACGGCAAGCATGCTAGAATTAAGATACAAAATAACTACTGATGCGCTACAGACAGCTGAGTAATGCAAAATTTGATTTGTCCTGCGAAGAAAATGACCTTGTAGAACTCAACGACAGTCTAGTTTCGAGTGGAAAACCTCACGATACACCTTGCATTACGCACAACAAGCTCATTAATTTTATTCATAAAAACTTACCAATTTCCGATATAAATAGGAAACCTGTCTCAGCAACAATAAATTCGACATCTGATACACAAACTTAATCATTGGAAAATTTGACCATGTTGCTTGCTGCCGTAATTTAATTGGCACCTGGTGCTTTGAGTATACATTTCGCAAATTGCGGTGAGTGATTATTTAACACTGGTTGTCAGTTCCCTCATCTGGACTGCGCCCAACTTCGCTACAGTGTGGTAATGCATTGAGCATTTTGCACTCGAACTCAGCGGTGTACACCCTAGCCAACGTCTCCGTTTCAGGATGGCGAATTGGCTCATTGTTCAAAGTGGCCATAACGCCTTGGGAACAATTATATACATAAATATGCAATTTACGGCAAGTACGTATGCATCCGGTCATTTAATCAAGACGGTTATTCGTGACTACGGACGACGCTGAGTTGCGTGCTTAACGTCTACTCTCTCCGCTTTCACAGACCAATTAATCGAAAGTGGTCAGCCGGCAATCAACGACGGCAACGTTTTCTGCATACCATTTTAGGATGAGACTACACAAAGACAGCCTGTGTGATTACATTCAGCCCGGCTGCCCCATCCAAGCAGACGGAACCGTTTACACTTACACGCACGCAGTTTATATTTCATCAGGCTTTCTACCGTTAAGTGCAGCTAAAATGGGCGTTTCCAGTATGTATTAAAAAACTTGAAGCGACTTGGTGAAAATTGGTCACAGAAATGAACTGTTTGCCACGTTGCAGTAACAGCAGCAAACGGATGGCTACCTTTATTAAAAATGTATAATTAATAATCGTGTGAGCAACATCCACCTTTGCCAAAGTGTATTCAGACCACATGTGTATTTACCTTTTACATCACATTTAGGAATCGACATGGCTTCTTCCATAACACCTTCTTGACATATACACTAACCTTAATACACTGCCTGAAGTGTCCTCAAATGGGATGCTAATGTAATTGTTTTAGCATTTATAAAACTGACGTAAATTTTACTGGTTTAAACCAAGTCGTTCTTGGTAAATTGATGGCACTCTGCTTACCCAAATGGTTATGCTTTCACAAACAATTATGACTGCATGACCACACCTGCTTGCGATATCATTCTTATGAAAACGCTAGTCGTTAGCGTAACAGCTTCTTATCACTGGTCTATATTGTCATAAATTTTAAAAACGTTTTCTATACTTTTTCATTTTGTCCGTCAACGATAACCACCGTACCGCTTTACTCGTTTTGCAGATGCCACTATGGATGAAATGGATGTTCTCTTCTAACAAGGAGACTTTGAACTTCGCCGAATTTCCACTAAATATTGCCAATGGTTTACCGACCGTAAACAGACAACTTCCGATTGCTCTTCCTTAACTTTCTATATGACTTGATTCCTGTCTGTATGGATATTCCTCTTTAATTAAAGTGGTTGATTTAATAGTCAAATACAGACAGCGTAGCAGGACATTTGCAGCCGTTCTATTGTGTCTAACATACTAGTCTACATATATTTAAAATGGGCTAATCACCTGGTTTTTCGCGCTATCAAGAGCAGTGTTCTTTTGGTTACAGTGGTTAACAAAATTGTCTCGGTCCCACCAACTGCGTTAGGGCCAGCGAATCGCTGAGCATTTGTCAAACTATAGTAGGCGAGCAGTGTTCTTCCTGATGAGTATTCTGAATCGTGGGTGATTTGGCACTTTGAGCCGTCGTTTATGTACGGAGCGATCGAACCGGTGTATTTCCGTCTTCGTTGTATACCGTGTGCAACATTCTCGGAGGGAGAGATATTACGTTTACGCCTTTTTCTTGGCACGCATTTTCCGTGTATGCAATTTTTGTGTACGGCTTTTTTCGAACACCTAATAATACTACATACGAATTCTTGTATGTTTGGCATTGAAAAGACCGAAAGGGAACACGAGACATTCGAGTGACGAAATGGTGTGAGCACTGTTGCCTTGGTGGTGTCGTTTCGTAGTACAGACGTTTGATGATAGGTGCGAAAGCGAACAATCTTCTTTCAACAAAGACTTACCATCCAGGTCTGAGGTTTATTCGTGGGTGTGTGATGGTTTGAGTATATTCAAAAGTTATGTCTGTTGGGCGCTAGTCACCGGACTATTTGGTATCCTGGGAGATGTTAACCTACGTAATTGCTCGGAGGTTAGGATTATTGCTAATTTGATCAGTTGCTCCAAGTTCGCCTTAACAGCTTTAGTTCGTCTAATAAAGTTGACGAGTGTCGGCAGAAACAAATGTCCTCCTACTATCAATTTGGTGCCTATAGTTTGAGGCAACAAAATATATGTTTTTCTAAATTTAAACAAGCTTAGGTTGATTATTTAAATGTTTCGCAATTTGTTGAGAATCTTCAGACTAAACACAATTTGGTTTATCTAAAGGAACGGTAAGAGCAGTACCTTTGAGGTCTTGAGGACTTTAGGATTATCAATTAAGCTTTTGATCAAATATTGAAAGATTCCAATGCCTACGAAAACAAAAGCACTGCTACGTCTAAAATACACAAGGAAATCTCCATCCGAGAACTCAGCTGAGCGTTGGAAGCTTCCCGTCGAGGTTGCAAATACCGGGCCAATGAGGTTACGTAGTTTAATCAGTGAAGTAAACGCTACTGAATTTGAGCTGTGGGGTGAACTGAAGAATTCTCTTCGAGACTTCACTGTGCTCTCAGTACCCGAAGCAAAATCCCCAAGTTGGAGCAGGCTAACTTGGTTTTGATCGGTCAATTTCATCACCAGTACGGGCTAACCGGAATGTTTCCTTGCTTTGCAGCAACGACAGAGTTAATTATTGCGTTAACAAAACGCCGGTCGTACCAACAGTATGGTTGATTTATGATGTAGTACCAGCGTTCGGTATTTCATTATAAACGACAGTAACGGCGACGGTTCAGTTCAAGCTATTGACAACGCCGACTACGTTATACTATTTGTGTTTTGCGGGGCATCTATTTTAACTGTAGCCGGGTTATAAAATTGCTCTGAGAGGAGAAGGATTTGACATTGCAGACATCGGCTTGTAGCTAGCACAGTTAGAAATACGTTTCCAGCAAAGCAAATATTCTCATACGACTTGCGAAAATCAGGCTCTGATTTCATCACTCTTCGGTGTCTCTAACTATAAGATTAGCTCGTTTAACAGGTGATATCGCGCGCACAATTACAAGCACTAATCTGTGCATCACGTTGCCCACTGTATCCAAAGTTCCTTAGCCCCGTCTTGTCCACCGTGAAGGAATTAAGGATCTGTCGTTACGCGCGTAAACAGCTTGTGTTAATTGCCACTTAGCCTCAGATTACTGAATAACTGCGTCATATAGGTACAACCCCATTAACTGTAGCTTTCTTGTGAGTCTAATAGGAGTTATTTGATTTATACATCATGATGTTTGAACCATCGTAGCTACCAATTTAAAATATATGATTTTGCACTATTTCTCTCAGTTAGAATTATGTATATGCCAATTAATTCTATTTTCAGGCCAAGTGGCTATCGGAGCTAAGTAGTTTCTTCAGAGATGTCACACGACTTTTCCGCAAAACCCGAAGTTGATAATTATTATTACACTTATATACCCCTGGCGACGATTTTTGTTCCGATTTGCCTGCCACTCCGGCCAAGCACAGGAGGCCTGCGGCTACAAAAGGCCCACGGGTGGCATGCACTGCACCACCCACAGCTCCAACCACATATTCCATGCCCAGTGTAAACCGAAGGAATAAGACCGGGAGGTAGGTAGTTGGGAGCCACGTTTTATCAACAGAGTCGGCCCACAATCCTTCAAAAGCAAACTCCACCACGCTGTATTTGAGGAATCAAGCGCAAACAAGAAGTTAACTAGACCGTGGTCCGCTCCACACTGATTGCATGGAACCACTATCCGAACCTAGCACATCCACAAGGACCGCGCATTCCGTACCATCCATATATGACCAACTCTTTGAAGCAGTATGGACGAGGTGGTGGGCAATAGACAGGTAGGCATCTTGTCAACAAGCAAATCAAACGCAGACACACGTGGGTGTCAATCAACAGTCAATCAGTAATAATAAAAATTGCAAATATGATATATAGCTTATAACATACATCTCTGCAGACCTAACTTTTGCAAAATTAGCGTATTAAGCAAGTTGGTTAGCAATAGATCAGTGGTAAATACAAAATGTCCACAATTTAAACAAAAATGTTACAAAGTCCATATCAATAACGAAGATGACCACGAATAGCGTAAGGCAGAACAAACCAAATAAATGGCAGTGAAATTTATCTGTCTTAAAAAGACCTCTTTAAGTGTAATTTGGTTTGTCCAGTTGCGGTAAAGTAACTTATTGGATGCAACATCAGCATAGGGCTACACATATGAGCAGATGATAAAATATTTGTTGCCAAATATCATCTATTTGTTCAACAGGTCCTAAAATATATTTTAGGCGGATGTCAAAAACGCGAAATTGTCATAAGCGTGTGCTAAACTTGAGTGATCGGGGCAGGTAAATAGAACTAATTAGGTTGACATTAAGGAGACATAATATCAACCCCACTATCTAAAAACAAATTTTAGCACGCAAGAACGGGCTTAGTAATTCTAATGCAGCCAACCTACGGACGCTGCGCAGGTTCTGCCTACGTTCTCTGCAGGACCTGTCGTCGTTCCCGTGTTGGCCCTAAGTGGCCTCGCTCATGACACACTTGGACTGCCTGACTCAGGCACTCGCGACCGCATGTGCTTCAGCACCAAGTGCTCGATGCTGATGAAATACAACCCATGGGCCCCTATAGTTCACAAAACTGTTGCATTTTCCTTGCTTGTACGTGGGACTTCACCTGCACCTCGGCGACGCCCTTCGTGATCAAATCGAGATATGCACTCCGATCAACCGCCTTCGATTTCCATGAGCTGCACTCAAGTTTAGAACCTCAGAGGCTCAAGTTGAGCATATCCTGATAACAAGATTACGGTTTACCCACATACTGCTTATCAACACTCAGCTGACCGTATAATAGGTACTTTCGTATCCGTGTCAAACGTATACATCATACCTGACCGAGCCACCTAAGTTGCCTTAGAAAATGTATGTAATCAAATACATACATTTCATTTTGACGTGACACATGCGTGTCTGCAGCTCTGTCGCGCAAACAAAAACACAGAATCCTCAACAAATACTTTTAATGGAACTGCTGGAGATATCGCACAACGCGCATGTACACCGACCAGGTTTCAGTGAATTATAGAAAAAATGACAACCCAAAAACTTGGTCCCAACGTCAACCTGTGAGTTGTTCAACACTCCGTACTCTACCTTCCCTAATGCCGACGCCGTCTTCGAGACGCAGATAGGCAACACACTGTGAATCTGCCGATCAGTCGACCTCGCAATCCCATAGTAGCAAAAGCAGAACGTGGTTAACAATATCTAAACACCAATGCTGATTATTGGGCTAAATGAAGATTGCCCCTACGGTGAATGCTGAAAGAGACAGAGAGCTTTACTTATGTTGATGGTGAGCCCGAATTTAGCCGCTGTCGAAGCCAAAGCACTCGGCGTGTGCTGCAATTTATCCGCACTGTGTGTAAACAAAGCACATTCGTCAGCAAACAGCAACGTGTGGATAGTGTATTGCAGACTAGGGTTCTCGCACCGAAAAGGCGGATGATCATCAATCCACCATCAATACGATGCTCCAACGAACACTGTAACAGAAGTGGCACCAAGAGCACAAGAGACCTCATTGCAGAAGATATCAGTTAAACTGGGCAGGAGCTAAGACACAGCACTGCTTCACCATCGCTCGCATACCACGGTGCAAACGTTCAAGTAAACTCACAAAATTACGCGAGCAACCCAACTTAACCAATACCAACCACAATGCCTCGCGGTTCACCGTTTCGACTGCTTCGGTGAAATCAACAAAAAGCGAGTACAAAGGCTGGTGTTCTTCTCTGCACTTCTCCTGCAACTTTCGAGCTGCAAACAGCATATCTATAGTGCTGCGACCCAAATGGAATCCACACAGCGCTTCCGTCACGACGTGGTTAAGCTGTATTCAGGTAATCACCTTGCACACACAAGTCAGCAATTTGATGGATTCATAATTGATATAATATTGCTCGCTCCCTTTGCGCTTTTAAAGTGGTATCACAAGGGCATCCTTTAGATTAGTTGGCGCGTCCTCCTAAATCCACACGCGTTGCACCAAGTAGTGCCGCGCAGTCTATACAGCGGGACAGCCTTGCTTCAATACTGCAGACGGGATCCCATCGCCCCCAGCACACTTGTCGTTTCGCAGCCGAGCAAGTGCTAACTGCGTCTCATCCTGTGTCGACGTGTCCACCAGACTCGCCTTTACGTCCTTCTGCTTCGGGCCGTTCAAAATAGACCGGACTATCAATGGATACTTGTTTAAGAGATAATCAAGTTGCTTTTTTAGATCTGCTTTAAATCCGCAGTCTGTGTGCAGTTAGTGCCTGAACAACTATCGATCAACATCTTCAGCGGCTCCAATCTCTGTCCATACACCGCCGTTAAATGTTAAGGATCCCTTGTGTTGGCGGCGTTCTGCGTAGCATTCCATCTGCATCTCCTTCTCCGTTCACCAGGCAATTTTTATGCGACGGAGCTCTCGGGTCAGTCGCCGTGGAACTTTGCGAAACTGACTCTTCTTGCCCAAGTCACTGGGGTCTACCACCTGTGCAGCAAATACTGCATTCTTCTTCGACACCAATGCGCCAATCATCGCATTGTTCTCATCAAAGCAATCAGGCCGCTTACAGTTGCACGGCTGATGGTCTCCTAGGCAGTAACTGTCACCTGGTCGCGAAGGTGGTGCCACAGGTCGCCCCCTGTGGCTATGCGTTCCACATCAGACAATCGTGCAGCCATCACTTTATACAGATCAAAACGTTTTGTCACAGTACCGAATTATTGAATGTTACATTTATGCCGATTCATGGTGTGAGTACAATACGTACATTTACGAAAATATACGTGCAGTTCGGTGCAAACCAAATTTTGATCATTATTACACTTAGTTTCACGCAGTACGTTTGTCATGCGCGCTTCACGCATATCACGCTGACGTGCGATGACAGTCGAGCAGGTTAGCGTGACCACTCCGTGGGATCATTCAAGTTGCAATATCACTTCCGCTCAGGCCGTACGTGGTACAGAGTGAGAGCAGCCTGCCACCTTCCCATTCGCTGAACCAATGACATGTGGACCGATAAAATCTCTCCACACCGATGCACCACGCCCAAAGCGCGCGTTGAAATCACCCAGCAGAAATAGTCAGTCTCTCCTCGGCACAGATCGTATCACGGAGTATAGCCAAGTGTGGAATGGATCACGCGTGTCCTCAGGGTAACACCTTTTCCCAGCGTACGTGCTTATACAAGTGGCACACTTACCTATTCCGAGTCGTAGACGAACAGTCATCAGTCGCGCGCTGCTGCCTGTTTGTTCATCCACCGGCTAACCATGGAGGCGATCGGAAATTGCAAATCCGAGCACATGTTCATGTGGTTCTGAGGTGGCGTTACCCAACAAGTTGAATGTGTAGCCAGCACCTGCTTCATGCAAACTACCTTGCTCAGCGAGCCGAGTTTCAACGAACGCCGCAAAATCAATGTGGTAACGCGCCAGCTACATCGCGACCCGTCCAGTGTGTTTCACGGGGGCGCTCACTGTATTTTCGGTCAAGTAGTGTGCAAATGTTCCAGCTCCCGATGCTGAGTGCTTTGCGCGTAGGCATACGATTGTGTTGATGGGCAATCGCGCACGAGGTGGTCGTTATGCATTGGCGGTGTGCTTGAATCACTCCGCCGGTAGCCTTTGGATCAGTAGCCTGACTCACAAGTCAGTGGTTGGTTTAGAGGTTTTCTGGAGAGATTTTGCATAGAGTCTATGGCTTAATAGCCTGACCCACAAGACAGTAAAGAGCAGATCCAGTTTGGGAATGTGATGATGGTGACAGATTGGGATCTGCTTGACGGCTGTCACACTTAGCCTTGGAGGTACTTGAACGATTTAGGTATGTTTTGCGACCGTAGTAGGATACACCTTCGATCACTGCCAGACGTAGGTTGGTTTTGGCGGGTTTGCACCAACTTGACCAGGTGGATTGAGCGAAACAGTAGCAAACCGTTGAAAACTTGAAGGTGCCGTCCAACCGTTAACGAAATTGCGTGATGCTCGTGCTTTATGACAATCGAGCTGTGAGCTGATAACCCGTAGCCCTGTGGTCTCCCATGACTAAGTTTTACAGGAAGATTATTATCGACCACTTCCTAACCTCCGAAGAGGAAAGACTAGGATACTACGGTCAGGGCGCCCATACTTCACAGGTGAACGACTCGGGTCCACAGCCAAAGCGTTCGATTAAATATACACCCGAAATGCATTTTGTCCAGTACATGGTAAGTTTACTGCTTCATGCAGACTGGTGTCCTGAATCTTAGCAGGGAGATAGGCGAAACACAACTCCCAACCAGCGGTTGCCGCGAGGAGGCAGCCATGACATGAGCCAATGACGCAACTGTAGCAGTAACGGGTAAATCATCTGTCAGGATCTAGCCACCACCAGCCTCAGGGCACCTTAGGCTCTTCTACCACACACTAACAAATGCACATACGTATACACACCTACAAGGGTATCATGCTCACTTGTAGGGATATGTTCCAACTAAGCGTGTGTACATTCGGTAGCCAGCGCCTGGTTTGCTTAGGAACAACTTTTAATAAAGATTCGAGGTTTCGTCTTTTTGCTGTACTTCTATACATGGGCAGCACTCACAGTTTTAAAGTAGTACATGCATCTGATCAGGGATATCGATGTTTCTGTATTAATCTGTAGATGTTTACAAATTTTTAAGTATTACGCGTGAAACATTATGCAATTTATAATTGTACCCTAGCACATTAGGCGGTTGTTGCCGCATGCTGCCCTTCCATTCGGGAGTAAAGGCTGTTGCCTTAGTTCCTGAAGACATGTTTACCATCTAAGGTCACGCTTGGTAGTACAAATTATCCTAGCATGCTTGTACGTTTCATCGAGAAACGCGAGTCTGCTGTATAGGTATTCCCAATTTAATTTTTCCACACGGTTAGTAATCTATGCAAATGTGGCGTCTGACCAACCATATATTTGTAATCCCGTCAAAGCAAAATCCCCAGACGCTTTTGAGTCAGACTGCTTTTTGGGGTTGCAGAGTTCCCTAGAATTTGAGTATCTTATATCCCCGACGAAGAACCGTTTGATGCACTCAAGAATATAGGTATGGCAGCCATTGGTATTTGGAAATAGGTTGCATAGCTTAAATATCAGAGCAAGCAACCGAAACAGTTTGTAGTCTTAATCTAAATGAATGCTTAGGATGTAACAATGCTACGTATCGTTGTGGTCTGTCGAAAGCAACCCCGCAATTCAAAAGTTGCCCCACCGGCATCATATGAAACACTGAAATGAAACACATTTGGGATCCATCAAACTTGCTGACTAAAATTAGAACCGTAAAAAGAATAGCGATCACAGAGTCCAATAAATCTTCCATTCAGTGACAAGAGAAGCATGGGCTCACGAATAACCTTATATATTATGCTGCAGTGGCGTGTTAAGCTAAACAGCAGGGCGCATAAACGACAACGTGAAATTGAACTTTTACGTTAATGCCACACACACGATGATAACAAAGCAATCGTCAAAATACTTGCATAAGGGGTTTAGGTAGCTTTCAACAATGTTATCATGAAGGAATCGCACAATGTAGACTAACTTGGATTGTTTTTTGCGGGACAGGTATTGCAGAAATATCGAATGTCTACTCTGTGTTATTGACTGCGATTGTTCTTGGGAGCGACTTGTCAACAGTGCTTTGCCGATCAGAGATAGCGTCGATCAGTAGAGAACTGATGAATGTTATCCCGTGTGTGTTGTTTGCCCTCAAAAAATGAATGATAATGAGAGCTGCACAATGGAACTCGGAGTTAATTCAGTAGACAACAAAATAAAGATGACAGGTTGGGCAGTCACCTGGTAGCTTACAGCCAAATGCACTGTACCTTAGAACCAGCGATTCCTGGCGTCTTGAGTAAAGAGCGAATGCCTATTGATTTGTCCTCTGTCTAAATAAAAACCATATTTAGCTGCTCTATACGAAATCGATGGTGACAAGATCAGATCGGTTATGGCATTTTTGCTGTTCTCCGACGGTTATGTTTTAACAGCAGTAATTTTACTTTGTATTTCCAGGACATAGTTCGTAAACAGAGCGATGTGCATCTGGACAATGCGGACTATTACCTTCATGCATCGAAGAACGCATGCAACAATAAATAGAAATGTTACGGGAAATTGCTTGTATTTGGATGCGGGCACTGGATTTCTAACGCAATACTTACGCAAACAGAGAAATTGATTGAGTGATTTGCGTAAGCCTGAACAGTGGACTGTTGCTGGCTAAGTGATTTGTATGTCAAATGCTGCACCAGTGTGACATCTTTCGTGAAAAACCGGATTACTTACAAATGTTTGGTTTAACTATAACATAATCCGTGAATGCGTTCTGTCAGTGTTCAATACAATTTGAACTCATGACATTTCGATATTTAAAGACTGCTAATATATTACTTCCAGAAGTTCGTTGTCGCAAGACTGCGAATAACATGATTAACATTTAATTAAAAAACCCACGACACACTCACTTCATTTAGTAAGTCTTGTCGATACCAATCCTTTGTTGCCACCGTTTGGACGAAAATTTTATTTTCAATTTGCATTATCGTTTCGTAACAAATTTATCCGCTACTTTTGAAAATATGCGACTGTACACTACTAGTCTTTTCGCAAATAGCCACCGTAAGTGTACTATGGGCTGCCAATAACTAACCACGATTTGAATTATTCCAACTAAAATGTGCTTGACGTAAGGTACAAGGTTGCTCTCCTTTTATCAATCTTTTAATGGGGAGCATCGCATTGTCGATAATAAAGGTTGTATATTTTTGTACATAAATTACATATTTTGTAAACTGGATTTACCAGTGCAGAATGTTGACCTGGATGCTAGTTTGGATTGCATGGCAAAGATGAATATCCTTAACGAACGACAGCAACATTTATTGAGTATTATAGATGTTTTATGTTAAAAAGCACAAAGCAGCTTCTATACCGAGAAAAACAGAAAGATACTAATATAGAGATAAAGGAGTGCATGTAAACATAAAGATCCCAAATTGAATTTTCACCATACAGATGAAGGAGAAAGTGACTCAAGCATGCAGCCGTATAATCTGCAGTCATTTCATCACTGATGCGTCGAAAGCAATAAAGAGTCTCGAAATGTATAGTTTGTATTTCTCTCGGACTCAATATTTCGATCGTAGAATAGCGAAAGCGAAGCTGGTAATAATGCACGATCTGTATTGTAAGCGACCACTGTTTGCACAAGCTGCGAGCACGCAGCTGCATGTTACGTCGACCTGGCTGCCTGTCTGACCCCATAGCTTTGCTTCCCTATCTCACAGTCTGACCAGCCTGGAGTTGTTCTAACGATCTTGATTTTCTTGGTCTCGATTGCATTAGTCGGGTTGGGGTTCCTCTAGGCTGCACTGACGATGGCGTTTCCGTCTGCTTTTGTTGGCCTCTCGGCACATCCATTTTCAGTAATCATTAGATCAGGCATGTTCTCGTTCGTTGCGCGCGTTCCGCTCTCTGCTCGTATTTTTGGGTTATGATTGCACCTTCCGATCTAGTCCATGTTGCCTGCGTCCCTTCTTGTACTCTCTCATTCTAGTGAGTTTACAGTCTCATGCATGTTTATTGATGTCCGCGCCACTACACCCACCCCTGATCGAAGAAGCTGTTTCCTCGAATACCGGGGCCTCAAATACAGCTGAGTTTAACTAGTGTTTTGAAATTCTACTTACAATTTTGCATTTTACTTCTTTGTGATCACGTACCGTGTATGGATCTTTCCAAATTTCCTTGAGCTTGTTAGCAGTATATCCCTGTGTTTTGCTCAAGCATCGTTTCGTACCTTGACGTGTTCTATTTTACTGAATTGTCTCCACCTTTTGGCTGCTCACCTGACACTATAGTTTCGCTTGGTACGTAACTGTCAAGATTTTGTTTAGTCTTCTGGCATTTGCTTCCGACTTCATGTGATCAATTTTCGGACTTTCCCGTTCACGATCTTTTAGTAAGCTGGTATCGAGTGCTATTCCTTTTTCTCGACTGAACTGTAATTGGAATGGAGAAACATTGGCGGTCGACTGCATGCTGTTTCAGTAAACGAATAGAACCTCCTGCAACGCTTCTTTCCAGACCAGTTTCGTGCAGTTTATTTATGACATCATGGTTGTATTAAGTTGCTTTATCATTCCGTTGGTTTGCGGGTTGTACGGTGAGTTGCGTCGTCGTTGTATTTCTCACTTGTTCAATATTCGCTTGGACCGATCTGGATTCCAAGCAAGGTCCCTGGTCTGTAATAACGTATTTTGGAATTCCGCAGCTGTTTAGCAGGTTTAGTGTTAATTTCTGTGATGCGATTTCACCTGTTTAATCTCTGATCGACAAGGCTTCTACCCACCGAGGATGTAATTGTTTCCTGACTCACTCAACGGTAGAGGTACAAAAACATCCAATCCCAACAATGTAACGCTTCCCCAATTTTATTACATGACAATGGTGGTCTTGGTGCCTCTTTCTCGCAGACTGTTTGCAACTTGGGCGACTACGAATGTATGCAGCTACGTTCTTTTGCATGTATTCTCAATACAATCTTCTCTGTAGCAGTCCAGAAGTTCTCTCAAAACCCATATGGGCAATATCATGAGTCATCTGAATCACCCGAGCTTGCTGGTTTGCTGAAATAAACAGTAGTTTCATCTCGTTCATTGCCACCACCAAATTACTGTTTGCCATAAGTAGCCTGTCCCAAATCCGAAGGAGTTCCTTCAGTTTTCCTGATGTTGTATCTGGCTTGTTTGTAAATGAGTACCCATTTACTTAGGAATTCATCGACTCTGTGCTTTTCTTGTATGTTCCTATCCTCCATTGTAACAGCGCACACTAGCATGGCATTGTCTAGCATGATTTCCTCCAAAGCCGGACGCAACTTCCTGTCTGGTAGTATGTTCCCTGTTCCTTCTATGTGCTCGATAGCAAAAGTGAATTCTTGAAGCCCGTAAGCCCATCATGCCAGAGGCCCCCTCGGGTCTTTCGTCGTCATCATCCATGCTAACGAAGCGTGGTCAGTGATGACATGGAACACACTTGTTAAGAGGTATGTTCATCACTTCTTCAAAGCCCACAAGATCGCAAGACTTTCCTACTCGGTGGTAGAATACATTTGCTCTGTGCCCATTTGCACCTTACAGGCATATTCTATCGCTCCAGCTAGTTGGGCAGAACTACACCTATTACCACGGTACTTGCATCAACCGCCACATTGAACCCCTCAATCGGCTTGGGTATGCACAAACATGCCGGATCCTTTGCTACGCCAAACTTTAGATGGTTGAAAGCTAGTTCTGTCCTGGATTTCCACACGAAATATTCGTCCTTGTCGAGCAGCTAAAGTAACGGGCTGATTAGCTCTGCAAAATTTGGCACGAATTTCGAATCATAAATCACTATTCCCAGGAATAAACGGAACTGATTTTTGGATTTAGGAACGGCAAATTTATTGCACTTTTCACATTTCTCAGGGAGTGTTTGCACTTGGCCATTTTTCACAAAGTGACCAATGCACACAATAGACTTCATGACTAGTTGCGACTTATTGCGACTTAGTTTTAAAGCAACTTTCGCCAGTCGTTTTAGTACCGCTGAGCGTTTGACACTACGTTTACGTTCTGTCTCAGTGAATATAACCTTATCATCTCCATAGACCAACACTCCTTAAATGTGTTCCATAATCATCAGTAGTAGGCGTCGGAAGGTGGCAGGAGTACTGCGTAAGCCAAATGTTACCATCGAAAATTCCTACTATTTGCCATTCCCACTAAATTTGCCTTAGGAGTATCTGCTGTAATGAGAAGCTGCCAGTAACCCGAGCGGAGTTTTGTCAAGGAAATCTGCTAAGATTTTGGAGATTATAAAATATTCCTTCCATCTGCAGCATCGGAAACGAGTCTTTCACCGTCACTCCAACTCTCTGAAATCAATGCTGAACCGGTAGGTTCCGTCTGCCTTCTTCTTCAGTAGAATCAGTAATGAATAAAGGCTGTTAATTCTCCTAATGCTCCCTTTAGTCTCCATCACTTCCACCTGTTTCGATACCTCCGACTGGGTGTTCTGTATTGTTCATCTATAAACTTGTTTGCACTGTCTCTCGGCATTAATAATATCTTGTATGCTATCTACTTGCAGAAGCCGGAATCAGCATTCACTTTGACGCACAAGTGTGCATAACACATCAGCCCTTCCCGCAGCGTGCGACTAAGGCACTCAGGTAGAACATTTACAACGACTGTTTGGCTATATTATCCTGTACCCATCTCGATTGTTTCGTGGCCCAAAATCACCATGTCCCATCTCAAATCGATTCTGACCCCAATTTGCTTGACGACATCAGTAACGACTAGTGTCTCTGTAGCCGCCTCTAAGACGAACATCGATTGATTAATAAGTGTTTCTCCTATCCTAAATTTCTATCGCTGTCCCCTCGTCACTTCAAAGGATTTCTTCCGACCGACTGAATTACAAATGATGACGGAGTTAAGGGAACTCAATTTACCATTCGCCTAATGGAAATACCTGCCACTCTGTCCATAATGGCATGGACAGATTCCCTTTCAATATTTATATGGATAAGGGTTAGTCTTCACTTACTCGACATGGGCATAGAGAAACAGCGATACGCGTTTCGGTTCGCACAATGTCTGACAAAATTGTCTACAAGATTTTATCGGAAACGGCTAGGAGCAACCTGGCTTTCATGTTCATTGCGTTGAGTAATCTCTTTCAATATATGCATCAAAGTCAGCCTTGCCACCATCTGTGTAAGCTTCTTTAGATTTTCCGTTAGCTCGGAAGGTTAGATCCTCTGTACCGTCGCAGTTTCCGAGAAACTTTGGGCCACCGTTATCAGCTGCTCCATCCTGTTGACTCCAAGCATCGATGCCAATTTGACACCACCCTGGAGTTCGCTCGACAGACATTGGATGAACCGCCCTCTCAGCAATCGTTCTCTCAAGGCGATATCTAACACTGGGAGCACAGTGGCCAGGCGGCAGTACAGTTACTGGAAAAAGACCCGCAGGTATTCTTTCGCTTCCCATTTTGCCGGGTGAAACTGCTCCAAAGACACATGCCGATTGATTTCCTTTCCAAATTCTACACACAGCGCTGCCTTTACCTCAGAAGCACGCATCCGAGGTTGACTTACCGAGTGTGTATGCAATTTGACTTCGTTCTCCCGGTTAACGGCGTGCCCAAGCCCGTCAGTCGGTTGGTATCGCCTTTGAATCTATTGCACTTTGCGATAGCTTCCAACTCCTTGAGCAAAGCTTCCACATCTCCATCAGCAAACAGTCATGGCCATGGCAGCACTGCAGTTAACAAACGGTAAGCACAATATGTATGACAGGTGACCACGGTTTCCACAAGCTGCGAGCACGCAACTGCATATTACCACGCCCTGGCTGCCTGTCTGACCCCGTAGCTTTGCTTCCCTATCTCACAGTCTGACCAGCCTGGAGTTGTTCTAACGATCTTGATTTTCTTGGTCTCGATTGCATTAGTCGGGTTGGGGTTCCTCTAGGCTGCACTGACGATGGTGTTCCTGTCTGCTTTTTTTAGATCAGGCATGCTCTCGTTCTTCTCGCGCCTTCCGCTCTCTGCTCATATTTTTGGCTTATGATTACGCCCTCCGATCTCGTCCACGATACCGTCGCCCGTTCCTATGCTTTTTCCTTCTAGTGAGTTTTCATTCTCCTGTGTGATTGTTGCTTTCCGCGCCAATACCCTAGGTCTTTATTCCTGGCTCGTTCATTGATACGCACTACCTCATAACTGAAAATTTTTGTTTTACCATGCTAAGCATGTTTAGCGTATATCACGCCTCTATGAAAATATATGTACGCATGTGCTGGACTGAATTATTTTAGCATGAACTCTGCTATACGAGTCACAAGGTGGCCTGGATTATGCAAGTTATGTCTTCTGATTAAATTTTCTTTCACCGGAAACTTAGGGATCTACAGTCAGATGGCAAAAGCTCATATTGTTAACAGAAACGCAATTATGTTTTGTCCTTGCACAATTGACGAGAGGGTGCTTCGCAAACTATGGCTGCATATGCTATCGGCGAACATACCATTGGTTCCGTGGCCGTTAGCCACGTATCCTTCGCCAACCTAACTAATCTGATAGATCGATCCACCGAATGGAGCCAGCCACAACCCATGGTCTTCAAAGGCAGCTCCGTCTTGCATCAGGGTACGTCTTTAGCTACGTATCAGTCATTGATAAAGTCATGCGAGTACAACTTGTGTATGTTATTCACTAAGTTCAACCGTTCGCCTGGAACTGCCAACTTTCCAGTCGTCGAAATTATTTTCAGGACGTTCTAATTCCAGCAAAGTAAAAGCTTGCTGTCTGTACAGTCAAACGTTTGTCAAGGTAGACTGTAAATTCGTCAAGTCCAACAACATTATCACAAAACTAGTAAACAACTCGACTGGATCCTATTTGAGACGAACGTAACAAGCAAACTCAAAGCCACCTAATCCGTGTTAGGTACTTTACATTCGGTACCGACTTCCTAGTGGACACTGCAGGGGAGGGCAGACTTGCAACCCCTAGAGTTAGTGGTATTTGCCTCTGCCATCCACATACGAATTAGAACTTTCTAGGAGAAGCTGCTCACGCGGAACCAATTGCACCAATGTAATCTTTGACGTGTTTCTTTACTGAAAGCCGCGGCATGATTTTTGAATCAGATTTCCTCTACATGTTAACCCGATGCTTTCGTCAAAACGCGAACGTTTGTCGACACTTAACACATTCAAATTTTGATGACAGTAGTGTTAGGGTGGCTTTGATTACTCAGATTTGTGTTTTGCATTTGGCTTCAAAACCGTTAGTGAAACGTTTAAACTAGCAATCTAAGATCGTTTGCATGCAAATTGCCTGCCTATTGAAGTTTCACAGGATTTGCACAATATCTGTGATAAGGGACCAGTAGTTTCTGCCCGCTCTCCCCTTCTATCCATACACCAAGGAAAAACGATCAAATTTCCCGTAAGTGCTCGAACACCGCAAAACACAGCAACCCAACTGCCCGTGCATGCTACCAAAGGAATTCAATGACCTGCGTAACAGTTGTGACTAAAGGACGCCCAATAAAATTATCGTCCCAGAAATAGTCCGCGACTATTCACATAAAAGTGCAACCTCAGCTATGGCTAGTTTGTACATTTTAATAAGAATTACACCGTACGTGCCTATCGTAGAATCCCTGCGGCGCCAAAAGATATCCGCATAACAATATCCAGTCATACTGTTCGATCTTTCAGATGTATAAAAATTACTCTTAAATTTAGCGAAGCAGCATACATTTCAACAAGACATTCATGGAATAAAACTTGGAGTAGAAAGCAATCATCTTTTCATGTAGGACGTATTCATCTCCAGCTGATCTAAAAATGAACATCCCCTACGACCTAACGCGCTCTTTTAACAAATGGGAACTCGGACAACACACTATCGAGTTCCTTGTCCACAAGTGGCCAAAATCGAATTCGCAGATTCGTCAAACGAATTTCATATGCTGAGCGACTGTGTTACTCCTTTAACTTGTTATTACTTTCATCAGTTGTGTGGACTGGCCATCTAGGATCGAGGTTCTTTCATAAAGACGTGAGTAATAATAATCCAATACCATATTTTCTCCGTGGTAACCGAAGCACCAATCAGCTTCAGAACGGCATTGCACTAACCTGAGAATGTTGCACAGTCATTCCAAGATTATAAAGTCTGCAGGTCATTATTCCTTTGGACGATTTTATTTCGGCTTTTCATTTATGGAAATATACGCCAGTACTTTTGAGGTTGAGGTTGAACCAATCATCATCATCATCATTATACCCGTTAGCTGGGGTGGAAAACACCTCAACTTTTGTGCCGCGTTACAAAAGATAATAAGAGAAAACTAGAGGCAAGCCGACTGTGTCCCCATTAACAGATGGACATCCTTCAGGATAGCTAACAGCCGGCTACCGTACCGCATAAAGATAGTTATATTACGCCTAACAAATGAGGTCGTTATTAGAGGGGAGGCTAAACGGCCGGAGGATGGACAAAGGAAGGCACAACACAAACGCCATTAGGCTCTTTGGCATATCAGCAAGCGTGCCTAAGTAAACATGTTCCTCATCCTAATGACCCCAGCAATGCAGTCGGGATGCATCAATTGACGCTAAGTTCGAAGTGAAGATTTCCATTTCTCTCGACCAAGTTATTACTTGGCTACCCCACTTCCTCTTTCCACAGTACCCCCGGCGCGCATAAAATGCAGGTCGAGGGTTGTCGGGGTATTGCCATGCGCAAAACGTGGCCCAGCCATGGAAGCCTTGTGCGTGATATGATGGGATTGAGCTGTACACTTGCTCTTCTTGCACCGAATACGAGATGCCGAACAAGCTCATTGCGCCCGAGATGCTTCCAACAGACTTAAGTTAAGTTGCGAATGCAGCAAAGATCGAATTTGGCCAGTCGCTTTATGTCTGTTGACCTGATATGTCAGGTTTCACAACCGTATAAGAGGATTGCACGGATGGATGCATTACACACTCCACCCTTCACGGAGATAGTAATGTCTCTTCTGCGCCACAGGTAGCGGAGATTGGCAAAAGCAACTCAAGCTTTTGCTATACGGTTCTTATACACCTCTCCGATCCCATAGGCGCGAATATAGCTGCTCAGGTACCTAAATCCCTGAACGGTTTCTAGCTGATCGCCACCACGGGTTAGCGCAGGGGTGGATTCCTGCCAACGTAGGAGAAAATCTTTTCATTTCGATGGAGCAAACCATAGCCCAAATTTTATAACAGCCAGAGCTAATCGGTCCAGTGCAGCCTGGCACGTTTGAGCATTGTCACATTTGAGGGCAAGGTCGTCCACATACTCCACTTCGCGGATCTGACCTACACGAGCTCCAGTCAGTCTGTGGAGAAAGACAGAGGGAAGTAATTTAGTGGCGATTGAAATCAGACTGATCCATCGATGGTCGCCGTATTCCGAACCGGAACCGCCATTAAAAATTCGATCTATGACGAAGCGGCTCCAGTCTGTCGGGACAGATTGCTGCTCCTAAAGTTCCAGTAGCATCTCATGTAAATCATCCACAAGCACAGGGCCCCCGAATTTTAGTGAGATGGGAAATTCCATCTGCACCAGCGGCCTTATACATGTTCAACATCTGATCTTATGTCCGACTTCTGCCCGTGAGGACGAATTTAAGAAGACGGCCCATGAAAAAGGGCACTCAATGCCCGGAAGAAAAAGCGATAACTCAGACTGGTTAAACTGCCTTGCGAATGTTCGACGCAACGCTCCAAGCGTTTTGACAAGCTGTGGATAGGTTGTCCAGCTCGCCGTCTGTTGTCTCACTAACACTAGATCTCCTGCTGCCTGTTTCCCAAATGAGATAGAATAACTTACGATAATGACAAACCTCAGCGGCTTTTACTATTTCCGATGCACGATGAGACCACAATTCTTTGCTGTCTCTCTTCAGGCTAGCGCATAGCTTTGCTTGATATTTTGAAAATCTCATTGATATCGCTTTCAGGCAGAATACCTCGGTGAGCATCAAATAATTCTAGAAAGTTTGTAGAGACCCAATGTGTAAATTGACAATTAGATCTGCTACCTGAAGACGTGCCTGATGAAAGTAACGTTTGACGAATAAACGACCGGTGATCTTCGACGGCGCTTAGTGGAAACTTACTCAGTCCAGATCCCCGTGTAGTTTGATACGCATTCAGAACACACGGCTTCGTCAACTGGCTGATATCAATGCGCACAGAGCCAAGTTGCGACCGTCTGCCGAAACGCAATCGCAGGTCAGCACACACGAGAGCATAATCGGAGTCCACACTGGTGCTCCAACTCCAGCGACAGTTTTGGACACAGTCTCTCCGGCGGTAACTACTCACGATGTGATCAATTTACCTCCATGGCTGCCCCGAGACTGTTGGGTGCCAAGTCACGATTCTGCGGCTGCTGTGTCGAAAGTGAGTGCTCGCGAGAAAGAGACGAACACCTTCACACAGGTATGGCAACCGCTCTCCGTCATCATTACGGGCGGGAACACCAAGTTATCCGCTCAGATGAAACTCATCAGAAGACTAATTTCCGACTTGGGCTTTACTATCACCAGCAAACACCACAGTATGCGTGCTACTTTTGTAACAAAGAATGTCGTGAAGCTGCTGATAGAAATTATCTTGCACGGAATCAGGGCTGTAGTTTGTGTAGCTTAAGCCGCAATTACAAACAGACACCGTTTGTCCACGTACGACTTCTAAGCCTGGAACGGGCCAGGTAGTACATCCGGCTTTTGGCAATCATTCAGTCCTATAGGACAGCTTCATCCCGGGAATTCAAAACAATGCCAACACCAGCTTGACCGGCATTTGAAGATGCAACATTGTCAGACAGGCGTAAGGAGAATGTGCAGCCAGTGTTGCATATGGTGATCGCAGACTACACGACCAGCACGAATCTTGCTGGCGGGTTGCCGAGCACTAGCAAATCTCAATCGAGAGGACCTCGAGTGTTCGGGCAAGTGCTGCCTGTAGACCAACCTGTAGCAAAGTGCGTATGTTGAGGTATGCCAGTCTCATCGTAGGTCGAGAACTCTAAAGGGACACGGTTGAACTGGCGTTATCCGCTAGGTTGAACATTGCATTGTCAACTGGACTGCAGCAACCTCAGCGAATGTGTGTGGGTTGAAATTTGAGGACAAGCGACTATTTAAACAAGGTGCGGGAGGGATAAGAATTGATGGATTGAAAACAGGAGGATAAAAGTGAAGTTGGAACGGGACGTAAGGATGAAACAGTACAAGAAGGAGAATAAGAAGGCGGGAAGGTCTGAGCAGTAACATCCAAACCCCCATCCACCTTGTTCGACGCAGCATATAAGGCGCTGTTGATAATCCTCTGCGACAGCCAGAGTACCAAGAGATGTTAGAAGGAAAAGACTTGGTGTATTACGTAGGCAGGATACTGCCAGACCGCTCAGGCTTAGAATAAAGAACGAGTACAGTTCATAACCGAAGCTTTTGGTACAAAAGCCTTACCGTAAGGCAGTGAGGTATTGGCTTTTGTCTACAAAGTGCACGTTTTATAGAGTAATGGGTCACCCTCCATCAAATCCCCAACCTGGAGGGCCAAGAGACTGCGTTTGTCTGGCCTCTTAAACTTAACCAATCTGGTATGAGGGATATGAAGATGCATAAAACACCCCAGCATAGCTCAATGGATCACTGAGACAGAAAAACCATTGCACCACAGTCTCATCGCGATGTTGACTTCCGGCCATCTATATTGATTTCACGAAACATGAAAAGGTATCTTACTCCGTGAAGCCAGTAGGAATGTTCTTATGTTTTGCTACCTAATGCAACTGTACAGGACGGGTGTTACGCTCCATTAGGGCTCGACAGTGTTGTACATCCCTCTGCTCCATTAAATACTTAATTCATGACCGTTAGCAGCTGACGCCAAATGTCCAACGGATTATGTCACTGAGCATTGGGGGACGGTGTAGGCCTTCATAGCTTGCAAGGTAGTTATTTCTCAACCAGGATTATGTTTATGATATCACAAGCCGACTGAAGCAGTACTGTGCGCAATACAGGGACTGGATCCCCATCTAGTCATATTAGCCTCAAGAAAAACTTGTAGCGGACTAATTGAAAACAACAATAAATAACAACTTCTTAGAACTGTTCAGGTCTGAGATATATTGCCTTACGAAGGTTTTGGACTCTCAACACATAAACGCTTTACATTTTGGTTATATTTGTTTAGCTAAATTAAGCGGAACGCCAAATGACTCTAGTTATCTCTTTCATTATTACTTCTGAAAGCAGTAATTTCACAAGGTAGAATAGTTTGCCATTTGAAGATGCTCCATCGGCAAGGAGATTGCGCAACAACGGCTCAAACACGTCACTTGCGCTTTGAAACTGCATGCGGCATATGTAGATGCATGACCATATAGCTCAAGGCTAGTTACCTGAACATGGTGGCTAGAGCCCATGTCCCGTGGCCAGATGAAGTATAAGGAAAATAACGTATGTGCTAATTACATAGTAGATGATGGACCGTCGCAATATCCACGACTGCCGAAATAATAGAAATTATGTCCGGTCTTTTTCATATATATGATGCAGCAGTTCGGATAAGCGTGTATACTGTGAATCTCTCGCAAAATATCGTCCATGCCATTAAAGCATACTTGAAGCTAACTTGTAAGGAAGATTTATCCAAGTGGCATTTGGAGGTCAACAACTCCAGCCGTGCCTTTGCAAGCCAGTGATATCTTATTACATCGCGTGATGTTGGTGACTAGGCACCAAACATGGCTTCTTCTGTTAAATACAGCTGGGTAATTCAGCAAAATCACCTTCCGAATATATCCATGTTCTTTCGTGTAAATAACATTTTGAATCACAGGTCATTTTCGTTGAGTTTTGTGCTGAGATCAGCGGGAAATTTGTGCAATTTACATACTTTGTCTCTCTAAGAACCTGCAAGTTACCATCTAGTTTTTAACTGACTTTCTCAACAAGTAACTAAAATGGTTATTTAGCAAACGGTCAAGGTATACCTAGACACGACTTGCCGGTTTCTCGTCACTAATCATTCAAACGAATTCTGCTCGTCTGCGAAGCCTAGGTTAAAAATCTGTACCTTCTTAATAGTAAATCCACAATGTTCTATAAAAATTTATGGGATGAACTCTGCTATATCATGTGCAACCTAAATTGTGTTTTGCCCCAACAGCCACAACTTCCCTACATGATGATTTCCGGAGTTTGAGTCGTGCAGTGAAACCCCAACTTGAAACAAAATATTGAAAATATAAAACGCAAATTCAACTAGAGTTTCACTGCTCTGCTCAGAGCGCAGCACATTGATTCACGGACTTATCGCAGTATGGGCTATCGCTTTCGTAAGTGTAGAAAACCTCCGAAATTTCCGCTCATTTGTCTGTATTTTACTATTAAATCAATTACAAAATGTAAAGGGGAATATCCATACCGATGATAATTACTACGTTTCATAGAACACTAAGGAGGAACGGCTGTGGTTTATGGGTCTACGAAAAGATTTACAACGTTTATCGGAAACTCCGCACAAGCCAAAGTCTCCTCGTTGGATGACAGTGTCCATCTCATCTCCATTGAATGCCTCTGGAAAACGAGTGAAGCGATACGACGGTTTCGCGCATAAGGAAAAGATGAAATATGTGCGTTCACAATTTGCATATTGTTGGACTTAAATTTAGACCAGTGATGACAGGTTTTTCCGCAGCTTCTGAGCGACTAGCCTTTCCAAGAGTAAAGGATAGCATGATGGTATACATAATTATTCCATCTTGTAGTCATATGGGTGGGTGAAAGGTTGAACATTCCGGTAGTCACATCCTCAATAATTCGACGTGCACACATTGGTTCAAAACGTTACTACTTAAACGTGTGCACGTGTACACAAGTTTAACACTCTGCAGGCGGTGATTTTAGCTTCGTAGAGACGTCACGGGTATACCGTCAAACAAGCCACTGCGGATTCAGGAATGTGATGAGAGACCTGAATACACTTTGACAAATGGGGATGATGCCCATACGGAAAAATATATGTTTAATAAAGGTACGTCCCCGTACATTGCCGTTACTATCATTTGGGAACAAAATATTATCAGTTTATCTAGTTATCATCTACAGGCACTACACAAAATGTTGCGACTAATTAATGAAGAAGGAAACATGGCTAGCACGTACTCGAGGGAAAACTGATGACACATAACCCCTATACGTGTAAGTGTAAACGGTCCCGTCCGCTTGGATGGGGCAGCTAGGTTGTGTGTAAGCACACAGAGTGTCATTGCGAACCCTCATGCGAAAAGGGTATCCAACCAGTTTCGCGCTGTATGCCGTCTGACCACTTTCGATTACTCTGTCTGTGGAAACGGAGAGAGTAGACGTTAAGCACTCAACACAGAGTCGTGCGCATTCATATATAAAACCCATCAGTAAAATGCTAAATATAAACCCACTTGCAGTAAACTGGATAATCACGTATGCCACTGTTCCCGAATACAGCGTGCACACATGGGCGTCACAATTCCTTATAGCAACGTTAACCAGTGAGCCAATCTGCGATCCTGAAACGGAGACGTCGGTTAGTAAGTACACCACTGAGTTCGAGTGTAAAAAGCTCAATGCATTACTACATTGTCGCGGAGTTGAGCACAGTCCAGTGTCACAACATAACTCACCGCAATCTGTGAAATTCATGCTCCAAACACCTGGGGCCAACTGAATCAGAGCAACAAGCAAGATAGCCAACTTGTTCGTCATGACCATACGGTTGCTTCGGAAGTCCACTTGACTTCGGCTGACAACTTTTGGCTCTTTATATCCAAAACTGTTCAGCCCAGTCGAATCACATGACAAAAGTGTTTTGGTGATTTATGATTTTCTAGCAAATTTCCATCGAAAACAACTCTGTCCCTGACCTTCTGCATCGTCCTCTTCCACATACGACTACAAAAGGTGTGCTTTCCTCAGATGTCTGTCTACAGTTTAACATTGGTTAAACGAAATTGTGCCTTTTGTTTCTAGAGCTGGGGCTTAGTTTCGCCTAGAGTCAATTCATACTCGACGTAGTTACATCCTATGAAGTGAAATGTGGTCAGTGCGGCCTCCAGAGTAACTAAATATATGAACTCGAGGAGTGAAGTTGGTTTTGTTTGGTTCGCATATTTTCCGGCAAAATTTTTATTACGTTTTGTAAGATTCAGGCACTAGGAATATGAAGACTGTATGTTACTTCAGTTTTATCCATTTCCTCCTGCATAACGGAGCAATCTTGTATTGACTTGAGATAACGCGGGATCAGAAGGGAAACCTAGCGTTTCAGCCTGAAGGAAACGAACCGATTTGTTGAACTTTAAACTTTCCAGTATGACGCGAAATAGTTAGCCATTTTGCAGAACTAAAACCGAATAAGTTAATTTATTGTATTGCCCCCAGGAAATAACCATCTTTTACGTACAACTGTATGTTTGCTGTACTGTACAACACACATTTGGGAGAGTCACAGCCCTGCGCATAAGCTCAAACACTACTGCATGATGCTTTCACGTTCGGTTTTCCCAAGCAATGTACTTCACTCCGCAGAAATCAATACGTTGCTGATCATCTGTCCTTAGAAAACGACGAGATAGAGGAGTTGTGCCCTGCAGCTTTTCAGGGCCGTTGTCGTTAATGCTGTTAATGTTAATTAACAAACCCTTAAATATGGTAGGTACCGCAGCAGACGTTGAATTCCAATGACGTGTGCCTTGTCTTTCCAGATGTTTCATGAGAGGAGCGCAAACTGGTGATGCAGAGTTTAGAAGCATACTAACTAAACGAAGCACACAGCGCATTTATGTCCTTGGCATCCCCTAGCCTCATGAACACGTTGAATACGAAATCGGGAGATACGACCAAGAGCAGTAGCTCTAATGCTGGGAGACTTTGCTCTTGGATTACGTCGTAGTTGCTATTATTTCCAGGCCGTTAGGATCAGCAAACTACCGAGGGTGTAGCCGAAGGTTAATGAAAGTTGTTCTTCAAACTAAGCAGATGCCATTTCGGCTACTGGAAAGCTGGAAGCCCCCCCCCCTACGCAACACAATGACAACCGAGCTGCGGTTCATAGCGAATCAAATCGAAAATGTCGTCCGACGTAAAGCGTTATTTTGGCAAACAAGGTAGGTTTAAAGTCGAACTTCACACTGAAAACAGGTATGAAAGCATTGATGATCTTCTTATGCCATCCTGCATCCATTTTCCATGGGTGTACAAACGAGTTACTAGAGTGGTTAATGATGATGCGGAAAAACCTGACTCCAGGAGATGCACCAGTGATACTAAGAATGTTTGGCGGCATCCGGTTTCGGATTAGCCTGTCACTGTGGCCAGCCACAGGACGCCTGCGCCAACAGCGGGAACATGGGTGGCTTGCGCTGCAGCACCCACAGCTCCAAACATACATCCCATATTCAGTGTAAACCCGAAGGAATAAGACCGTGAGGCATGCGGATGAGAGCCACGTTTCATCAACGGAGCCGGCCCACACTTCTTCACAGCAAACACAAGCACGCTGTATTTGGGGAATCAAGCGCACACAATTCGATGGCTGAACCAGTGTCCGCTCCACACTGATGGCATGGAACTACTCTTTGATCCTAACACGGCCACAAGGACCGTGCAGCCTGTCCTCTCCAGCAACGACCAACTGTCTCCTGGAGCCAGTATGGACGAGGTAGTTGGTAATAGACAGGTAGGCACCTTGTCAACATGCACATCAAGCGCAGCCACATCGGGGATATCAAGCAACAGCCAATCACTTGAGAGAGTGATGCAAAGAAAATAACTCGATCAATGCATAAGGAAACGGTGACATTAACCGTAACTTAATGAGCATATGAAGTAAATTGTTTACAAGCGAATCCTAGGTATGTTAACTAAGTCAGAAAGTATAGTGTACGGAAATGTCACGAACACGAAAATGTTATGGAAATGGAATACAATTGGCTTAAGCGAGGTGTGCAAGTTAATGGAAAAGAGTACAGGTAGACATTCATATGAGAAAGAAATGCATTAGGGCAAAATTGGAAACCCACCACCTGAAATAAAGAGAGTGAGCATACAAGAACGCGGTTATTAAATCGAATGCAGCGTGTGATGGGAGTATACACTCGAACGAACGTGCGGTGCCAGCCCAGCAAGGAAGCCCTTAGGCTGCCGCAAGCAAAGGCGGCAGCCGATTGGACGTTCACACGTTTCTCGCATGCACGCTGATTAGCAAACAGTTGGATGCATTGGAGTGAGTTTGTTTGACTGATCCAAAGGAAAATTGTCATGCATCCACAAAGGTCGTTAATTATGGATCCAACTAGCTGTATATACCGATATGTTTCACTCGCCCTCTGCCTGCGTTTTCGCCTGGTCCTGTTGTTGCTGAATATACGTTTTGTCCCTGAAGGACCGACTTTTTACATGGTGTCAGAGAAGGAGAAGAACATTAGTACCACCCAGATGATGACTGGAGCTGCACCGGCTATTCAAATGCCTGCCCCGCTGAACATGGATGAACGCAGTTTGGCAAGCAACTGGCGTTTGTGGAAGAGCAAATGGATGGATTTCTGCACTTTATCGCATCTGGACAAACAACCGATGGCGTACCGCTTGGCCATGTTTCGACACGCAGCAGGAGATGATGCGCGCCGCGTGCTAGAGACATTGTGTTACGACAAGAGCGAAGATGCCAACAATCTGGAGACAGTTCTTGAGAAGTTCAGTGAATACTGCGAAGGCCAAACAAACGAGACATCTTAACGCTACCTCTTCTTTTCGCGGAACAGGCGGCCAGGTGAATCCGTTGACACGTACGTCACTGAGCTAAAGATTTTGGCCTGATCCTGCAGTTTCTGTAAATGCATAGCGGACAGTCTCATACGGGACCGCATTGTTCTTGGGATCAATGACGAAGGTTTGACGAAGCGACTATTACGAAAGCGCAACCTATCTGCAGCAATGTATCGACATCTGTAACAGTGAGTCCTCCACTGCCTATCAGTTCCAGCAGATGACAATCACAGGTGATTCAGAGTTGTGCGCTGTTTCTAGGAGCAAAACTACGAGGGCCACGACCTCGCGGCAGGAGCCCTGCAACTTCTGTGCAACACGACATCCGAGGAACCGCGAACAGTGTCCGGCATGGGGCTGCATTTGTGTCAAATGTGGGAAGCGCAATCACTTCGCCCGCTGCTGTCAGTCGACAGATGTCAGTGTACTCGTTCCAGACAAATCAAAATAAGACACCGAACAATCGATTGGTAACGTGTCTCGGAAAGCGTCGCAGAAGTGTGTCTATGCAAGTCTTCTGATCGAGGGACGGTTTTTGCGATTCCAGTTAGACACAGGCGCGACGATCAATATTTTGCCCAGAAAGCAATGCCGCGGCGTGCAAATTCAATCTGATCAAGATTATTTGCGCATGTGGAATGGTTCCAGACTCAAGCCAAAGGGCCCAGCGACAATTGAAGTGGTCAATCCGAGAGACGGTGTTTCGCATCGTCTGCAGTTCGTGATCGTGGATGAGGATCTCACGCCGATTCTCGGCATTGATTCGATTTTATCTCTTGGCTTTGTCATTTTTAACCATGATCGTTTTGTGTACGCTTGTCAGAATGAAGTCGATGTTAGTGACCTGTATCCGTCGGTGTTTAGCCCGGGTTTAGGGGAATTCGAGGGTACCGCTCACCTGTCGTTAGATCCTTTGGCACGCCCGATTGCGTTACCTTCTAGGAGAATCCCATTTGCGCTACGTGACCAATTTTCCGCGGAATTGGACAAGCTGGTTATGCTGGGTGTGAATGCAAAGATTGATGAGCCAACAGACTGGGTTAGCCAGGTCGCAATCATTGCGAAGAAAAATGGCGAACTACGCGTATGTATAGACCCGAAGCCACTGAATGAGGCCCTGCGTAGAGAACATTATGCGATACCGACGTTAGAAGATGTTTTACCGCGTTTGACAAAAGCTAAGTTTTTCACGAAAGTAGACCTTTCTTCCGCATTCTGGCACGTCGTTCTAGACGACGAATCCAGTTTCCTCACCACATTTGCTACACCGTTCGGACGTTATCGTTGGCTGTGATTACCGTTTGGCCTAAAGGGTGTCTAGCGAAATTTTCCAAAAGCGTTTGGTGCAAGCAATAGATGATTTAGTTGGCGTAACCTGAGTGGCAGATGACGTTCTGATTTACGGTTCTACCGAAGAAGAGCATGACACTAAGCTACGCCGGTTCCTGAGGCGTTGCGTGCAAAAGGACATCAAGCTAAAACGCGAGAAAGTAGAGCTGCGGAAAGAGGAGGTGATTTTCCATGGGCATGTGTTAACATCCGACGGAATCAATTGACCCAGGGAAAATTAAGGCGATACAAGAGATGCCGTCCCCTAACGATGTGAAGGCAGTCCATCGCCTAAACGGTATGGTGAACTATTTAAGCCGGTTCCTACCAGGACTCGCTGATGTCATGACTCCGATTAGGCAGTTAACTCACAAAGAAGTAAATTGGAGCTGGGGGAAGGAACAGGATTTGGCTTTCACAACCATTAAGAACCTCATCAGTAATGCGCCCGTACTCGGATATTACGATCCAGCACAACCATTGGAGGTACAGTGTGATAGTAGCCAGAGTGGAATAGGTGCTGTTCTGTTGCAGAAGGAAGACCTTTGGATTTCCGCAGTCGAGCAATCACAGAGGCCGAGAAGCGGTACGCACAGATGGAGAAAGAGATGCTGGCAGTGGTCTATGCCATGGAGCGTTTCAATGATTATACTTTTGGAAGAAAGACAACCGTGTACACTGATCATAAGCCGCTGGTGTTGATAGCCACTAAACTACTGAATAACGTTCCTGCAGCGTATGCATATCCGGCTCCAGAAGTATGACATTGACATTGTGTACACACCTGGCACACAGATGTTCATCGCGGACACCCTGTCGAGAGCACATCCGCCAGTGGCCGAACATCATCTAGAGGAGATCGAGACAGTTAGCATGGTGCAGCATCTGGCAGTGACAGAAACCGTTTGAAAGACATAAGGCCTTTCACGGAGGAAGACCAAACTTTTGCAGCTTTGCGAGAGGTTATCCTCAATGGGTGGCCAGAAACAAAGAAGCAGCTCCCAAAGGAACTGACACCCTACTTCAATTTTCGGACGAGCTCACTTTCTGTGACGGTCTGTTGTTCAAGGGAAGTCGAATCCTAATCCCTTCTTCTCTCCGAAAGGAGATGCTGGAGCATGTCCATCGCGCTCACCTGGGTGAAAATTACACCATTAATCGAGCAAGAGAACTGATGTTCTGGCCAGGAATGACAGGTCAGATCATGGATCATGTGTCTAACTGTGAGGCGGGCCGTTCACACGACATTCGGCAAACGAAGGAACCGATGATGCTGCATGAAGTTCCGAACCGACCGTGGCAAAAGGTAGCAGTGGATCTATTCTGGGACAACGGAAAGGATTAATTACTCACGGTGGACTACTATAGTGATTACTTTGAAATCGATTTACTCACCACCACGACCACGGAGGCAGTAATCAACAAACTCAGATGTCAATTCGCACGGCACGGGATACCGGAAAAGCTAGTGTCGGACAATGGTCCCCAGTTCAGCAGCAGGGCATTCCAGGCTTTCGCAACCAAATGGGAATTCGCACACCGGCAAACGAGTCCCTATCACAGTCAATCAAAGGGGAAGGCAGAGTCGGCAGTGAAGCAAGCCAAGCGACTATTAGCGAAGGCTAGAGATACTCGGGAGGACCCATACCTCATGCTACTGGAGAGTCGCAACACCCCTTCAACGGATATCGGCCTGAGCCCAGTGCAGCGCCTATACAGTCGAAGGACCAGAACTGTGATGCCTGTATCCGCAACACTTCTGCGCCCTGTCGCGCCACAATTTGAGAAAGTACAGAACAATTTGAAAAGGCAAATGGTTACTCAGAAACGGTACTACGACAACGGCGCACGGAAATTACCTGACCTGACAGTGGGGGAAGAAGTATGGGTTGAACCAATTCCCGATGGACAGGAGCGGTGGAGAAAAGGAGTTGTGGCTGCGAAAGTTGGTGAAAGGTCATACGAAGTAAATGTTGGAGGGAAGAAACTGAGAAGAAACCGAGTACAGCTGAGAAGATGTCCGAGGCGACAGCATGAATCAGGGAGAGAGCGTTATACAGCATGCGGCAATGAGGTGACATCGGTAGATCCAACAATGAGGACGCGGATTGGTAAAGTGTATGGACTATTTAGCAAAGTACAGCAGCAAGAACATGCAAAAAGGGAGGATGTGATGGGAGTATACGCTCGAACGAACGTGCGGTGCCAGCCCAGCAAGGAAGCCCTTAGGCTGCCGCAAGCAAAGGCGGCAGCCGATTGGACGTTCACACGTTTCTCGCATGCACGCTGATTAGCAAACAGTTGGATGCATTGGAGTGAGTTTGTTTGACTGATCCAAAGGAAAATTGTCATGCATCCACAAAGGTCGTTAATTATGGATCCAACTAGCTGTATATACCGATATGTTTCACTCGCCCTCTGTCTCCGTTTTCGCCTGATCCTGTTGTTTGCAGAATATACGTTTTGTCCCTGAAGGACAGACTTTTTACACAGAGTACCTACAAACGCTGCGCCGGTACCGCCTACGTTCTCTGAAGGACCTATCGTCGCTTCGGTAGTGGTCCCGAGTGGCCTCGCTCATGGCTCACTAGGCCTGCCTGACTAAGGCACTCGCGACCGCATGTGTTACAGCACCATACACTCGATGTGGATAGGGTACAATCCATCTGTGCTTGCAGCTTCCGCACTTGCCGCTTCTTCTCAGCATGTATGAAATCTTTCTCCCGCACTTTGGTAACTGCCTTCGTGATTAGATCGCGCCACGCACGCTGATCAACCGCCTTCGAATTTCATGACCTGCAATCAAGTTTGGAACTTGAGAGGCTCACTTTGATCATATCCTGGTATCGTAGCTTTTGTTTCCCCAAATGTCGCTTCTCAATACGCAGCTTAGCCTATAAGAGTTGTTTCGGTATCCGAGTTGAATCCATACGCCACACATGACCGAGCCACCTCAGGTGTCGCAGTCCACTGCATACATTCCACTTTGTCGCAACACTTCTGTGTCAGCAACACTGTCGCCCCAACTGATGCACAAACTTCGTCGCAAACACTGCTGATGGAACCGCGCGAGATATTGTATATCCCGCCGGTACATCGTCCACGTTTCACTGCCGTATAGAAGAACGGACAGCATCATGGATTTGTACAACATCAGCTTCGTGCCAATGATAAGCTGATGGTTGTTCCACACTCGGTACTCTAGCTTCCCGAATGCCACCGCCGCCTTCGACACACGAATACGCAACGCAATGTGTCGCTGCTGGTCCGTCGACATCACACTCCCAAGGTAGCAGAAGCGGGATGTGGTTTCCAATACTTCAGCACCAATGCTGATTCGCGGCAATATTGAAGATTGCACCTCCGGTGAAGGCTGAAAGAGACAGATGGTTTTCTTGTGTTGATGATGAGCCCGAATTTGGCCGCTGTCGAAGCCCGAGCACTAGTCATATGTTGCAGCTCATCCGCGCTGTGTGAAAACAACGCACAGTCGTCAGCAAACAGCGGCATATGGATAGTTGTCTCAGAGACTAGAGTTCTTGCGCTGAAATGACGGATGTTCAGCGACCCACCATCAATACGGTGCTCCACACGAACACCGTAAGCACAAGCGACATCAAAAGCACAAGACAACATTGCATGAAGATATATATTGAACAGGGCAGGAGCTAAGACACAGCCTTGCTTCACATCAGAGACAACTGCAAAGTCATCTAAGGTCTCTTCACTCAGCTGCACCCTCGCTCGCATACCACTGTGCAGACAAACAACGCAAATTACAAACTTACACAAACAACCAAACTTACCCAACACCAGCCGTAATGGCTCGCGGTTCACCGGATCAAATGCCTTGGTGAAATCAAGAAAAAGCAAATACAATGGCTTGTGTAGTTCTCTGCACTTCTCCTGCAACTGACGAGCCGCAAACACCGTAGCTATAGTGCTGTCACCCGAACGGAATCCGCACTGCTCTTCCGATACGTTAGGTTCCACAACCTGAATGACGAAGCGGTTGAACAGGATTCGGGCAATCATCTTGCCCACATAACTCAGCAAGTTGATGCCACGACAATTTGCGCAACGATGCTTGCTACCTTGGACCTTGTACAGTGGTAGCACAAGGGCATCCATCAGATCAGGAGGCACATCCTCCTCAATCCATACGCGTTGCACCAAGTGATGCAGCGCAGTCAACAACGCGGGTCCGCCGTTTTTCAATGCTTCAAGCGGGATCCCGTCGGCTCCGGCACATTTGCCGTTTCGCAGCTGAGCAAGTGCTCTCTGCGTGTCATCCAGTCTCGGCGTATCCGCCAGATTCGTCTTCACATCGTGCTGCTTCAGGCCGTTCAACGTAGGCCAGTCGACCTCTGAACGGTTGTTCAAGATACAGTCAGTGTGTTTCCGCCAGGTCTGCATTATGTCTGCAGTCTGTGTGCAGGTAGAGCCTGAACTACCATCGATCAGCATCCTCAGCGGCTCTAATCTTGGTACATACACCGCTAATAAGGAGTCAAAGAATTCCTTGTGTTGGCGGCGTTCGGAGTAGCATTCCATCTGCTTCACCTTCTCCGTCCACCATGCATTTTTATTGCGACGGCGCTCTCTGGTCAGTCGCCGTGGAACTTTGCGAAGCTGACTACTCTTACCCAAGTCACTGGGGTATGCGACCTGTGCAGCAAATGCTACATTCTTCCCCGACACTGATGCGCCGATCGTCGCATTGTAGTCATCAAACCAATCAAGCCGCTTACAGTTTGCGCGCCCGATGGTCTCCTCAGCAGCAGCTGTCACCTGGTCGCGAATGTGGTGCCACAGGTTGCCCACTTGGCTATGCATTCCACATCACACAGACGTGCTTTCATCGCCTTTTCCAGCTCAGTACGTTTCTTCACAGTACCGAGGGAGCAAATGTTAAATTTACGCCGGTTCACGGCAAGAAAATCAGCTGAGAACCAAAATACTTTTCTGCATATACACCAGTGACCAAGAAGTCCTCAGTGTACTTGCCAAACTTTGATTTTGTCTCGCAAAAATAATTGGAATCGCATTTTTATAACTGATACTCGATTCCAATTAGAAGTTAGAAATGCAGATTGTGCAATTTAAGGATTGTCTGTTTGATGCTATAATCATCCCGGCATTAAGGGTTGTAAAATTTTATACCACCGCAATGACTTAAAATGCAAATCATTGGATGATCGGAAGAAAATAGTCACGGATTTGTTATGATGTCTTTGTGTCCCAGCTAATATGACAACTGCATTCGTTTAGGGCTCTCTCGTTTCCATACCAAACATAAATCATCGCTTAATATCGACGCTGACTAACAGCTTATTTGCAATTCACGAACATGTTCTTATCACAAGCAAAACAACCTACTAAACTTAGATGCATCAGCAGCCCCAGCACCAGATTCAAGACTGATCTGCAAAACAATATCGCAAGTATTCCACTGTAAAAGCACACCAAGTCAGCTGGCAGTTACAGAGCTGCAAGCTACCGATCGGCAGTGGACAGCATGCTTAAGAATAGGAAATTCATGATTGACAAACAAGTAATAGACATCCTGGTGTAGAAGTAAACGGTGAAAGCAGGTTGTCTGCTACATGCAAAAGCCATCAGCATGGGTGTGATACGAACTTTGGCATTTCCGCCGCAGTTGGGTATCAATTGCGACTTGATCGGCAAACAACTACAAGCCTGCGTTAACAGAATCGAGCTATTTCGTCAATATGATAAACCCGTGGGGCGGAATTCACTCACACCAGCTGAAAACCAGACGGGGAAGAGTGGGGGACCTTGACCACCAAACTTAGCATTTTTCGTTTACCAATAAATAGAGTTGATCTATCCAGTAGATATACTCCCTGTTTAGCAAATTCTGGCCTTTGGTATTCTTTTGGTTGACTAGGCGCATGCCTAAGCAGTCAGACAGTCGTGGTCTCACTGGGCTGCAGATCGGCAATACAACAGTGACGACGCAATTTCAGTCGAACACTGAACTAGTAGCCAGATTGGAACAACTGCAGTCACTTTCGCAGCAGCAGGCCAAGCTCATTGAAATGTTGACGCAGAAGTTGTCTATACAGTCCAGCTCCGAGTTAAAGCAAGTAAAAGTGTTCTTTTTCCATAAACCTTTCCTCAGCAGATCTGTGGATACTATTATGTTGCGGATGCTAGGGTGCCATTAACTTCCTGCTGTCACAAGTTTGAAGATATGTTCCGTGTTGATTTCGCATAAGGTACCAGAGGAGAATAAATGTTGCCTGATTCTCCGGAAACCGCGTGCGGCTGATTATGAAAAGATTACAGATTTCATCTTACCAATGAAGTGCGCTGACCTATCCCCGGACGAAGGTGCCTTAGTTCAACAAAATATTTTGATGAGCAGACTTCCGTGTTCAGCATCCGGTGTAAATGCCTCGCAATAGGCAAAGAGGATGACGAAGACTGGGTCATGAACTTTAGTCATGTAAATCAATAGTGCGCACGTTCACAGTTTCACAAAATGACCGCTGACCAGTTCAAACGTCTCACTTAATTTCGCGGCCAACAAACGGCCTAAGATACGAACCTACGAACAACAATACTGATTATGATTGCACAGAATCCTGACATCAGGTTGCAGGAAGTGACCACGGAGAACCAGTGAATGACGAACCTGAAACATTATACATCAATGATTCAACATTTGTCCAATAGGAACGAGCACGATCTCATTTGCCAGGTCAACGGGATTGCCCAAGAAACCCCAACTCAAGTGAGTCCATCACATTGCAAATATTTATCTGCGTTTGGTTTTGTAAAGAATGGTATTTAGCATGACACTGTTAATGTAAAATTCACATTTGCAACCAATGCTGCAGTAGAGGTCATAAAGAGTCCTGTTGTTTGGCACGTGATCCTACTCTGCCCAGAAAAAAACGAAAAAATGCCACATCGTTCAGACGGCCCAATGGGTTCAGAACGATACGGCTACTTGCAAGTTTGATGGTGTCGACAGGCTTAAGTAGACCATAGTGAAACTCAATGGCAGGCAAGTCAAGTTACGACTTAACACGGCATCATATATTACTGTGCTCTCTAGCTACACGTGGCCCATTATGGGGCGACCTACTCTCGTACAATCAACGCATACGGCCAGGAATTCTTCAGGTGGTGTTACAATTGCTTGGTGAATTCCGAGGCCAACAAATTTACACAATGATTTTGTAACAGACCAACCGGAGTTAGGTCTGCTAAGACTCAATTGGTTAGATGAATTTAACTTGCTCGAAAAGTCAATAAACAGTAAATGCCAGCAGTTGCAAGCTAAGCAAGCTACGCAGATGCCAATGATGAATCTTGAATTGCGCAACCAAATTGCAGATCTGGAGGGACGTCATACAACCTTGTTCGAACCTGGGCCCGAATCATGTCGCCTCGCCAAATCAGGGTTGAATCTCAAATCAGATGCAAGACATGTTGCCAAACCAAGGCGTCCGTTGCGGTACGCAACTAAAGGTATAGTGGAAAGCCAGCTACATAGTTGGCAGACCGAGTGTATAATCGAATGAGTCCACTATTCAGAATAGCCGACAACGAAATTGATGGTAAAGGAAGCAAACCGTAAGGTCCGTAACTGTGCTGCTTTTTCAACAAGATTGCATTCCTCGCTGGAGACTCATCAGTACCCATTTTCTGTACCAGAAGAGTTGTTCTCCAAACATAGCGGTAATAAAATATTTGCAAAACTTAACCTGGCTGAAGTTTACATGCAAGTTTTAACTTTCCAAGTGTGCAGAACATTACTAACTGTTAATATACAACTCGGGATATTCCAGTACAAGCACCGACCATTATCCAGCAAATTATGGATACCATGCTGTGCGATATTCCCCATACCGCGGTCTACTTTGATGATGCAATGATTATGAACACAGAGCCGCAATATTTGAGGCACAAACCGAGAGGATGCTTTCACATTTGAGATAAACTGGTTTTCAATTACTGGCAAAGATGTGAGTAAATGTTAGATAGTGGTGAATTCCTCGAGTTTATCATAGACCAAAATAGGCGGCTCATAAGTTCCACTAATATCAAATCTAACAAACAGATGAAGCCTCCGAAAGATGTCGCAGAGCTTCTCTCATTTCTTGGTCTCGTGACTAATTATAGCGTCTCCTACAAGACTGCATCAAACCAGAAGATCGCCAAACCAGTTGCTCACTAATGAAAATGTATTGCACAAGACGAGGGAATTCCAGTATACTTTTGACGCAGTTAAAAAGCATTCACTTCTGCTCCACTATTGCCTCATTTTAATCCGAACTTAGAAATCCTGGTTGAGTTGCTCACTTCCAATTACGTTACTGGTGCCGTTACTTCCCATCTTTCGAGCAGAGAAGAGAAGGCTATTACACACGTACCACCGTCTATAAAATCTGCTGAGAACGACTAAAGTCAAAATGAAACGAAGGCACTCGCAATCGTTTTCGCCATGAAACCATTAAACAAGGTGCTCTATGGCGGGCATTTCAGCCTTCTGACTGACCATAAGCCATGGCTGTCAATATTTGGCTTAAAGTAAGGTTTTTCCAGTTTTCGTCATGAATCAGTTACAAAAGTGGGCGACTATGCTGTTGGCTTACTATTTCAGTATACAGTATCTATTTACGCAGCAAATCGGCCAAGCGGATGCCTCATCTTCTCTCCTCATTTTGCACCCAAGTATTGTGTGATTACAATCATAAAGTTCGAAGCAGAGGTCCAGCGAATCCTGACAGATAAAATTAGAGGGTTACCAGTGAGACCTGGCACTATTCACGCGAAGGCTATTGAGACAACCCTACAGCAAGTGACGCATTCCGTGTAAACAGGTTAAGCAAATTTGTTTTCGCAGCTGAATTGTAAGCTTTCTTCAACGGACGTGGCGCATTGTCCGCTGTGTACAATTTCTGATGTTTGGAGACCGGGTGCTTGTGCCAAAGACGTTGCACAGGCAGGTTCAGACCGGGCATTCAGGTACAAAACCGTATGAAAGCCTTGGCACACAAGTTTGTTTATTAGCACAGGATGGCTTCGGAAATCGAATCATTTTACCAAAGATGTGAATCCTGTCAACTGGCTGTGAAGACCGTTCCTAAGTGCCCATGGCAAACTTGACTCAAAGCCGAGAAGCCATGGCAGCGAACCCAATTTGTTTATGCAGGTCCAATCTCCGGTCAATCCTGGGTAGTTTTGGTGGACACTTTCTCCAAGTGGCCCGATGTGATCCCCACACAAGGTACGACTGTCCAGTACAAGATCAATGGGCTGGATAAGTTGTTTCTGTATTTCTGCCCGCCAGAGATGATAGTGATAGACATCAGTACACAATTCACTTCAAATTTATTTCGCGAGTGTTGCAATGAGGATGGAATTCAGCATATGTTTTTACCACCGTAGCACCTGCTAGCAATCCGATAAGCGGAATGGATCGTGGATACCTGCAAACGTGTTTTTTGTAAATTAGGGCAATACAAGGTCCCAAGGACGCGGTCTAGACTTTATTGTGTATGTATCGGTATGCGCCAAACCCAAACGCTCCAGATGGAAGAACCCCTGCCGAAATTTCATTTGCAAGACACATCCGAAAGTTGTTCAATCACCTCATGCCAAGCGGGAAAGAAAAGCACTATCGTTGTTCAGTAGAGAACATTCAGACAGACTGGCTTGGTCGTTTCAAAATTAGTGACATAGTGTTCGCTCCATACTTCCGCGGACAGAGTAGGTTGTCAATAAGAAACGTTATCCGCAGAAAGGGCCGAGTTATTTAGAAGCACATGAAAGGAGATGAGAAAAAGGTCAGTCAAGCCAGTAAGCTGAGCTCAAATTACTGCAAGCCTCAAAGTTTCTTGGAACTACCGTCCTTACCGTAGGACATTCTGCTAGACACGTTTGATTTGGAGGAGGAAGATGAGTGGCTAAGGGATCACAACCGAACCTGCAAACATCAGCTGATACACGTTGCTGACCGACCCGAAATTAGAGACGACTACCATGGCAACAAGTTGATCCGAAAGTCAAACCTATGAACAAAGTCGTGTTTGAACGGTACGCTGACATACTTAATTCAAAAAGCGATGTAAAAGATATGAAAGCAAAACACATAGGTTGTCTGCTACATGCAAAAAGTCACCAGCACGCGTGTGGTACGAACTTTGGCATTTCCGCCGCAGTTGGGTATCAATTGCGACTTGATCGGCAAACAACTACAAGCCTGCGTTAACAGAATCGAGCTATTTCGTCAATATGATAAACCCGTGGGGCGGAATTCACTCACACCAGCTGAAAACCAGACGGGGAAGAGTGGGGGACCTTGACCACCAAACTTAGCGTTTTTCGTTTACCAATAAATAGAGTTGATCTATCCAGTAGATATACTCCCTGTTTAGCAAATTCTGGCCTTTGGTATTCTTTTGGTTGACTAGGCGCTTGCCTAAGCAGTCAGACAGTCGTAGTCTCACCGGGTTGCAAGGCAACTTTACAACACACCCCAGCAGTGGTATGTGTTCGTATCACTATAGTTTCCAACTAAGTTGTTACATTGAATAGCTGAAATGACGCATTCGACTGACCCATACCAACACGCTAAAATCTCCTGACCCATCTGGTTGCAAGTCTGCTTTTAATTCCATGCAACTACGTTTTCCTTAGAGGGGAAGCATTCACTTTTTAGATGCTTTAGCAAACTGACAGCAACCGATTCAGAAACGAAGTGCGTTATTTCCAAAACTCCAACGTCTTTTTCAAGAAGTAGAACTCGCAAACGCTTATCACTAATGAATGCAGCTTGATACGCTTATAGAACCCGCCCTAGTCCCTATACCTGGAACGTCTACGTGACCTATCTCAACCACCGTAATATGCTAATCGGTGGGGAATATGTGACTCAATAACAACATTAGGCTTGCAAATTTCCCAAAATCAGAATGCACCTATGAAATATGTTAACGTCACTGTAATAAGGAAGCACGGTATCCCAATACTTAACACAACGTTCGGAGTGGTAAGAGGCCCTGACCAGGATGCAACGCACTACGGACGCAGTATGCAGCGACCTTCCAAGGAAACGTCCGATACTGTTACATGACCATATCTATCTCATTAATTGCAGCACCTAGCAACATCGCGTTTGATGCCACGTCGTTTTTAAAGATACTGCTCTCAGTGTGCACATACGTTTCTCCCGGAGTAGATAACACTCATCCGAGTGCACTGAAAATGTCGGCAGCAACGCCGGCCGAACCATTGTCAATGCCCATTAAATGTGCTTGGATGAATAAGTTATCTCGACTATTTCGAAACATTGTATAATAGGATAATTTTCGGCAGAAACACTCACTTAGAACACGGAAACTGTTGCCCTGGGTTCCTCCATCCTGTACTTAAAAAAGCGCTGAAAACGTTCATGGTTGAGTCTTAATCGACAATATAGAAAACCACAGCATAATAGCACTTGCGCAGCATGGCTTTTGCCAACACCATATATTTGTCGCATCCGCACGCACGCAGGCAAGCAAGCGCAGACGGGAAGTGCAAGCTTGGCGGATATAGGGTCACCTGACCTTATCGGCTCATGTGAGATTTGAAAAGACACACAGGATAATCCTCACGTGCACTACGGACGACGAACGTCAACGGGGCTGACTGCATGCTATACCACTGAACAGCGCCTTGTGCCCTACCGTGGTATATTGCTAAATTGTGTCAAGCTATTGTCACTTTTGACAATCTACTTTCCTACCGAATTTCGGAGTTTTCACTATAATTTGTTGGGTCATAATTACGTAAATATACGCAAACCGTATTTTCCTATAAAACCCCAAAATATTCACAACCAACCGAATGTTTCCATGAAATCGCTTGATGAAGCGGCCGATAAACGACGATGAGTCCTTCATTTATCTTGATTTCTACAATGTTCACGACCGCCTGAACTACCGCATTCTGCTTCGCAGGATCGTAAGTCATGGAGCTAGTGAGCCTTTCCTTGGATGGATAAGGAATCACTTGTAGTATCGGCAACTGCAGGTGAAAGTTCTAAGTGCGATCTTAGATCCGCTTCCTGTCTAAGTTGGTTCCGGGGTTATCAGTTCTGTGGCTGCATCTTATTTGCATATGAATTATGAATCTAACGCGTCTGAGTGCCGCAGATTTCTTGGATTTAGTCAATGATGCTGTGGCGGGAGATCGCTGGTCATAGAGGTCAAGATGCGTTTCGACGAGAACTAGGCAGGACGTATAACTTGCCATTGTACATTAGGTAATCCGTGTACTTTTATGGTGGTCCACATTTGTCACAAGCCAAAGAGCACATACAAGGTTAGACGCTATCAACTGCAAGCAGACACTCAGGAGCGCGCTCTGCATTTATTCATTTCGACTGATCTGGACTGCTCAGAAAAATCTAAGTATTCCTTCAGGACCGGGAAGCAATACTCCTTTATGCTGTAGATGGTCCGGGACAGTTGGATACATTCGACTAATCGCATGGATCTTACACATGCGGGCTGCTGCACGTGAATTGTACAATTCAGGCCTAGCAGCGCGAAAAGTCTTTACCGATCTCGAGAATCAAGAAGGAAGGACCACTAACCCTTAAAAAAGCCAGCTTCATCTTCGTTATCGAGTTCCCCAGACTATCATAAACTTATGCAATATCCACAGTCAGCGCCTATTTGGGGACCTGACAGTGACAAACCAGATTTTTAGGTGCTCAAGCCACGTCCGCCGTCTACAGTAGATCATTCAGGACACGATGTTATGGGGCCACTATTTCAACTTGGCCTGGCGATACAGTTGGCTGTTTTGTCTGGAATATTCAAATCTCATATACAACCTTCCTGCGGCAAATGGATCACCCTTTGCTTCCTGCGGTGAGCGAAAGATAAATCGGGACTGAACTCTATGACTTTTACCGTCGTGCAAAAACGCACCAATGAACAATGATTTATCACGGGATAAAAAAAGTGGTTGACACGTTTCGTAAAATACTTAGGGTGAATACGATGAAAACAAAATAAATGTGATTCATCTATCGAGGGACTGCTGAGGTGAATGCTCTTATAAGCAGCGTCAGTGTAAAGTACAAAAATATCGAGTGTAGGCGGGCGAAAATAAACGGGGTGCAGTATCGTTAATATAAGCCGTGAGAAAACTACACTTTGGTAACCCAGTTGGGCCATTTATACATGAACCCTGTTGAACAGCATGATTGGCATAATTCCCTATAGCGTATTTTAGGTAGCAAAATGTTAGGAGCTAAGAGCAACATCTACTCGCTTTTTGAAAAGGACCAATGTTGGAGAGGCTACGCTAGAGTCTGGGAGAGGGTTATACGGTTGGCAAATCCGAAGGGAAAAGTAAATTGCTCTCTAGACGGCTCTATGGTACTCACTAGTTTAATCAGTTACCCCTCTGCTGCCTGTTATGGCTAAGCTACAGCAAATGGCGGCATACGTGGTTGTAGTCACTCAATATATGTTACGCTAACATGGGATCGCCGCTCAGCCTTCGGTCGCTTCCCCTGATAATTCTTAGCAACTTTAGCCTTTAGTGATATTCTTTGTTGCTCTTCGTTGTGGTGTCTCTAATGTCTCTAGTTCGTGCGATAACCAAGGGTTGCCAAACTTGGATAGCCTATTCTATGTGCGGGCTCACGTATGGATTGTGCATCATTTGGATGATTGATTGGTCAAATCTCCCGAGTGCCCTTCGCAGAGTGCCGATGTGTCGGTCGTCTCTTTTCGCAGCCACCTCAGCCTGTTTTGAACAGTTAAGGTCACTCTGTAGAAGCACACCAAGGTTAAGTTATTGGAAGCTGGGCTGCAATTCTTGTGCCCTAAGCAAATACGTGTAGTCCAGTTTGTGACGCTATTGCACAGCGTGGCATTTGTCTATGTTGAATTGTAAGGTGTTTTTAACAGACCAGTTTGATACCTTGTTAAGATTGCACTGAAGCTATTAATCGTAGTCGGGTTCTCCGATCTTTTGCCTTAAGTTGAAATCATTCGTGAAAATTAGGAACTCGAAAACAATCGATCTCGCCAAACCATTAATCAACACCAAACATGGACAAGGTCCAAACACCGAGCCTCGTACTACACCGGCACACAACATCGAATATATAGGATGGTGTTTCCTGGAAGCTCACCTCCAAGCGTCGCTTGTGTAGAAAATTGCTACTCCTATCAAAAGCTTTTGAGAAGTCCAGTTAGATTAAATCGATGCTTCCATCAGCATCAGCGGCCTTAGTCCAAGGCAATTAATAGGTTAGTAGTACGTGAGCGGTTTTGACGAAATCCATGTTGCTTCGGGGCTATAACCTTATGGCTTTCAGATACTGCATCGACACATCTGTGATGGTTGCCTTCATAAGTTCGGAGAGCAGAGGAGGTGGCGTTATTGGACGGTAGTTGGTAGGGTCAGTGCGGCTACCTTCTTTAAGTATAGGGGTGACGAGCCCTAGCTTCCGTACTGTTGGAATATGGTTCTCCTCTAGTCCTTGTTAATAGAAAACGGCCAGTGATTTTCCTGAATCACCAACCCCGACCTTCAGAGCCTTCGGTTGGTTGTTCTCGATTCCAGGAGAATTGTGTATACACAAGGATAACAAGCTTCAAAACAATACAAATTTTAATTTAGCCAACATAATGTACGTTGCTCGAGGATCTCAGAAGCATAGTGTTCAACGCGTCGGCCGTGAAGTACTAGACTCTGAGTTCCACCCAAGCTAAGGCTATCTCCAACTGACGAGTCAAATCAGGACGAATCGCGGTCTTGGTGTACCAGTGGTGAGAGGAGAAATGCCCAAATATTCCATTCTTCAACGCGGTTTCTGCAGTGAAGGTGTTGTTGCATAAACCCACCAGTGGTGCATTGGAAAAGAAGCGAATATTTCTGCTCGTTACCTGCTGGAATATTTGGGAGTAATGAAGCCGTTGGAGATTGACTGCTTCCAATACTAACGACGTGCCTCTATCAGACGTGACTGGTTATGGAATATCCCGCTTCGTTTTTCCAAGGACATTAACTTGCCTGTACAGACGTTCGCGGTTCGTTCACCATCTCTTTGATTAACTCTTGCTGATGTGTGACCTTGTCATTGTGGATCAGTTTCACACAGAAGTGACGGTGTGTCAAGCATGTATTTAGGTTTTATAATTCAGGCAGTGTTGTGAACTTCCCATTCTTAGCCTCTTGGCGACACACGTTTCCGTGTGCTGCTCATTAGAAATGTCTTATAATTGTTTTAAGGTTAGAAGTCCTTCTGATCGGACGCGTGCACTACTTGTGTATTAATCGTCCTTGTGAAAGTTTCCCAGGGCAATATCTAAGGGGGCGTTCGGTTATGAAAGTTGAAGACCCATCCTTAACAATCATGGAAAATACGTTATAGTTGTGACAGTAAAATTTATCGTCTGCCTTTTTTGGATATTCCGCATAGTATACTATAAGCAAAGAAAAGTGTCACGCTGTGACTGCGACTCAATGGCGTGCTTATAACTATCCCGTCCACCATGTATTCTTCTGTTAGTGCGCAGAATATCCAGTATCGATTACTTGTTAGCCGTTCGAAGTCTAAGTGGATTGGTTACGTAGATGGCAGAGGGTGGCTAGCAAGTAGTTGTTGCAGGCAGTCTTTAAACTGCGCACCAATCGGTTACTAGCGTTTCGATGTCGTGCAAATTGAACAACACGGGTGTTGGGCTTGTGTAATCAAACTGAAAGGCGTGGTTCAGTTTCGGAGTCCATTTCCGACGTAGAGTTTGGTGGGGCGGTAACTTGTGGCTAGATAGACATGTGTCCTTGTTCTGCAACCACAGGAGGCGCCAAAGCTAACCAGGAGCGTGGATTGCCGAGTTATCGATAACTGCACATCGAGGGTTTGTCGCATAACAAAGAAGCACACCACCACACCCTTTCCATTTCTATTGTCTCGAAGCAGAGGCCTATCAGGTAAATTGATTCAGATCGACTGTTTCACGGTCTAACCCTGGTCTTTGTAATCATAACGAGGATCCCGCAGTTGTGAGGCGTGAAATACTCTAAGTTCAGCCAACTTACTTAGAAGGCATTAGGCGTTTCTATACATGCAGGATAGTGATTTCACTGTTAGGGAGGCGATGATGGATGGTAAACTTTGTTTGTTTTTAAGCCTAGCTTTAAGTGACCGGGATCTAATTATTCTTTTGTCTATAAGTGTCCGTCTATCTGCACGGCAGTGTTAACCCGTTCCCTGAACACCAAGCATTGCTCGCCGCTACGCTCTGTTTTGTTGTGTGCCGTGGGCGCTGTTCTGTAAGCTTTCCGTTAGTACTGTGCGGGTAAGTTTCTACGGCCGCTTGCAATTTCCATCGACTTGTTCACAAATCTTGGTCGTGCGCCTGCTGTCTTTAGCCCTACCCCCTTGTGGCAACCTCGCTCGAAAGTTTGACAGTCCTTCTCTCTGAATGTAATACTACTTGCAATAGTTTTAGACTGCCAGCCCTTGTAGCTAAGTGATGATCGGAACCTCATATAAAGGATTTGGAAATTATATGCTCCAGGAAGAGCGGACTGTATCAACACTGCTCGTGTTCATTGCTTCTGAGCATTATGCTCGGAACCTAGAGTTTGGGAACCAACATAAATCAATATGGTTTGCTTAGCTATCACTATTAGGAACGCAGCGTTGGTCACCTGGTTAGTTCTGGGCCATCTTATTAAGGGAGATGGGATAGTATCGCGCATTCTGGCTCGGTGAGCTACGAAGACGAGCCCGATGAGAACAGGACTGCATCCTGTCTCATCTCGCTGTGTTTAAGGATGCTCCAGAATTCGAGGTTCATCACAGTGCACTGAGGTCGAGTGACGAGCCAGGCGTTGAAGCATTTTAGGCTCAACCCGAATACTAATCGCATCACGGATGGAAATCTAGTGTTTGCGATCGTTTAGCAAATTGCCACTTATTGTGTCAGATTTGAATTCGGGAATACTGGTAAAACCAAATGTTAAAGCAGCGCGACATTTTCTAGCGTGTGTAGGCTTTATATATGTTTCTGATATTTTGGGACCTTTAGAAGACACTAGGGTCGGTGAACGTGAAAGTGTCACCACCGCACGCTTGCTGGTTACAGAAGATGGACCTACATGTGTCGTTCTTGGTGTGCTTGTCGATGCAAACAAAGCGTGGAATACATGCATGCTTTTGGTCACCGGGATGCATTCGGGAGCTGAGCAGATGGTGTGATGGCTCATAACTGAAGTGAAATAACTATGAGTGGAGGAAAGTAAATAGGAACAATAAAGGTATGTTTGATTACGGGACGAAGCCGACTCAATGGATTTAAAGACACAGAGGCTGCAATCAATTTAAAGCGCCAAGCTATCTTCCACATATTTAAGTCAGAGATACTTCGGGTTGTTGAGGCTGGTTGAGTAAATTGTAGACTAGGCATTGGGATCGAATTGGCTTAAATTAACATTTAAATTCCAAACCAGGGGAAACGTCCATTTAGTATATCCCTACATCTACGCCAAGCACATAAAAGCTTTCATATACTGTTCCCTGAAGCTGCGCCAGGAGGGAGGCGCTGCTGCCACCTTTCACTCGACAACCAACATGAGAGGAACGACCATCTGGCGCATTTCCAGACGCTTGATCGCATCTGACGCCTCGTAGTGTGATAAACCAACAACATATATTTAACAAACTACTTAAAAATAACTGGGCTTTAAAAGCACTTCAACGACATGACGTACATAACTGCTGGGGTTGATCGATGTGCTTAACAGCAGGTGGGATAAGTCAATGCTCGTGCCAAACAAACCCGCTGTTGCGTACAGTACATGACGGTCCGTGGTCGGTGCTGCTTAATCTAAGTGGAAATGATGCAGGCTAGATGAGTAATAACCTAGTGTCGAGAGTCATATGTTCGGTTCTTGGTGGCATGGTGGTTTGTGCAGAAGAGACGCATGTTAGTCTCGAAAAGTCCAACATGTGGTCCTCGTATGAGTGCTGTGGTATATTATTTGAAGTAGAGCAATTACTGTCGCAAATGGATCAATAAGATGCTCTCACAATTGAGAAAAACTTCCAGGTTGAGAACTGCTATGATCATTGCTAGGAGCTAGCGAATTCAAAGCACTTACGTCAACTATCAAACCTCCCGGATCATACATTGTGATTAACATTAAATAGATCACGTACGGGTTAGGGTAAAATAAACATGGTTGAATTAGGTTGAAATAAAAAGGTACCAAACAGTGCAGCAGAGCACATTTGCCTCCTGATTTAAACGTTCGGTAAAATTGGCTAATCATAGTGTTGGCAGAACCGTATCGCTTACAATTCACTGCAACTGATATATACAGGCCCAGCGAGAGAGCCCCAGCAGAAGTGCCGCGTAAAGCCACAAGACCACGAATTCTGGGAAACAAAGAAACCAAATCTCGTCGAAAATACCATCATACTTAAAGCAGAATTTATATAGGCAAACTACTTGGACGATATAAGCACATACGGAACAATCCCACAAAGGTATTCCTAATCAGATTAGGGACCAAAGCATACTTGCAAAATCATTTGAACCGTATCAACAAAATTACAACTCAATGAAGGCAATCGTAACAAATTGTGTCACTCCGTACAGGGTATGACCTATATTGGCAGCTGAAACAAAACCTCAAACAGGGCCATACGTTTGTGGTTGCACGAAGTACAGAGACTTGATTTCATTAGGCAAAAATAGGTTTCATACCGCCAAAAAGTATCCGAGCCGGCGTCTGTTCACTGTTGTCACGCGTACCTCAACGGAAAGTCTGCAACATTTTCTCAAGTGCCGAGTGGGACAAAACGGGAATTTCCTCACAGTGCATATAATGCATGCCTATCGCTTCCACCGGTCGGTAGCAAACGATTTGGCGGGAAACTTACACATTCAAGATATAGCAGTGGAGATCAAATGAGGCA
>OX104061.1:41032155-41156054 GCA_944474145.2 Dicrocoelium dendriticum
ACTTGCAAGTTTGATGGTGTCGACAGGCTTAAGTAGACCATAGTGAAACTCAATGGCAGGCAAGTCAAGTTACAACTTAACACGGCATCATATATCACTGTGCTCTCTAGCTACACGTAGCCCATTATGGGGCGACCTACTCTCGTACAATCAACGCATACGGCCAGGAATTCTTCAGGTGGTGTTACAATTGCTTGGTGAATTCCGAGGCCAACAAATTTACACAATGATTTTGCAACAGACCAACCGGAGTTAGGTCTGCTAAGACTCAATTGGTTAGATGAATTTAACTTGCTCGAAAAGTCAATAAACAGTAAATGCCAGCAGTTGCAAGCTAAGCAAGCTACGCAGATGCCAATGATGAATCTTGAATTGCGCAACCAAATTGCAGATCTGGAGGGACGTCATACAACCTTGTTCGAACCTGGGCCCGAATCATGTCGCCTCGCCAAATCAGGGTTGAATCTCAAATCAGATGCAAGACATGTTGCCAAACCAAGGCGTCCGTTGCGGTACGCAACTAAAGGTATAGTGGAAAGCCAGCTACATAGTTGGCAGACCGAGTGTATAATCGAATGAGTCCACTATTCAGAATAGCCGACAACGAAATTGATGGTAAAGGAAGCAAACCGTAAGGTCCGTAACTGTGCTGCTTTTTCAACAAGATTGCATTCCTCGCTGGAGACTCATCAGTACCCATTTTCTGTACCAGAAGAGTTGTTCTCCAAACATAGCGGTAATAAAATATTTGCAAAACTTAACCTGGCTGAAGTTTACATGCAAGTTTTAACTTTCCAAGTGTGCAGAACATTACTAACTGTTAATATACAACTCGGGATATTCCAGTACAAGCACCGACCATTATCCAGCAAATTATGGATACCATGCTGTGCGATATTCCCCATACCGCGGTCTACTTTGATGATGCAATGATTATGAACACAGAGCCGCAATATTTGAGGCACAAACCGAGAGGATGCTTTCACATTTGAGATAAACTGGTTTTCAATTACTGGCAAAGATGTGAGTAAATGTTAGATAGTGGTGAATTCCTCGAGTTTATCATAGACCAAAATAGGCGGCTCATAAGTTCCACTAATATCAAATCTAACAAACAGATGAAGCCTCCGAAAGATGTCGCAGAGCTTCTCTCATTTCTTGGTCTCGTGACTAATTATAGCGTCTCCTACAAGACTGCATCAAACCAGAAGATCGCCAAACCAGTTGCTCACTAATGAAAATGTATTGCACAAGACGAGGGAATTCCAGTATACTTTTGACGCAGTTAAAAAGCATTCACTTCTGCTCCACTATTGCCTCATTTTAATCCGAACTTAGAAATCCTGGTTGAGTTGCTCACTTCCAATTACGTTACTGGTGCCGTTACTTCCCATCTTTCGAGCAGAGAAGAGAAGGCTATTACACACGTACCACCGTCTATAAAATCTGCTGAGAACGACTAAAGTCAAAATGAAACGAAGGCACTCGCAATCGTTTTCGCCATGAAACCATTAAACAAGGTGCTCTATGGCGGGCATTTCAGCCTTCTGACTGACCATAAGCCATGGCTGTCAATATTTGGCTTAAAGTAAGGTTTTTCCAGTTTTCGTCATGAATCAGTTACAAAAGTGGGCGACTATGCTGTTGGCTTACTATTTCAGTATACAGTATCTATTTACGCAGCAAATCGGCCAAGCGGATGCCTCATCTTCTCTCCTCATTTTGCACCCAAGTATTGTGTGATTACAATCATAAAGTTCGAAGCAGAGGTCCAGCGAATCCTGACAGATAAAATTAGAGGGTTACCAGTGAGACCTGGCACTATTCACGCGAAGGCTATTTGAGACAACCCTACAGCAAGTGACGCATTCCGTGTAAACAGGTTAAGCAAATTTGTTTTCGCAGCTGAATTGTAAGCTTTCTTCAACGGACGTGGCGCATTGTCCGCTGTGTACAATTTCTGATGTTTGGAGACCGGGTGCTTGTGCCAAAGACGTTGCACAGGCAGGTTCAGACCGGGCATTCAGGTACAAAACCGTATGAAAGCCTTGGCACACAAGTTTGTTTATTAGCACAGGATGGCTTCGGAAATCGAATCATTTTACCAAAGATGTGAATCCTGTCAACTGGCTGTGAAGACCGTTCCTAAGTGCCCATGGCAAACTTGACTCAAAGCCGAGAAGCCATGGCAGCGAACCCAATTCGTTTATGCAGGTCCAATCTCCGGTCAATCCTGGGTAGTTTTGGTGGACACTTTCTCCAAGTGGCCCGATGTGATCCCCACACAAGGTACGACTGTCCAGTACAAGATCAATGGGCTGGATAAGTTGTTTCTGTATTTCTGCCCGCCAGAGATGATAGTGATAGACATCAGTACACAATTCACTTCAAATTTATTTCGCGAGTGTTGCAATGAGGATGGAATTCAGCATATGTTTTTACCACCGTAGCACCTGCTAGCAATCCGATAAGCGGAATGGATCGTGGATACCTGCAAACGTGTTTTTTGTAAATTAGGGCAATACAAGGTCCCAAGGACGCGGTCTAGACTTTATTGTGTATGTATCGGTATGCGCCAAACCCAAACGCTCCAGATGGAAGAACCCCTGCCGAAATTTCATTTGCAAGACACATCCGAAAGTTGTTCAATCACCTCATGCCAAGCGGGAAAGAAAAGCACCATCGTTGTTCAGTAGAGAACATTCAGACAGATTGGCTTGGTCGTTTCAGAATTAGTGACATAGTGTTCGCTCCATACTTCCGCGGACAGAGTAGGTTGTCAATAAGAAACGTTACCCGCAGAAAGGGCCGAGTTATTTAGAAGCACATGAAAGGAGATGAGAAAAAGGTCAGTCAAGCCAGTAAGCTGAGCTCGAATTACTGCAAGCCTCAAAGTTTCTTGGAACTACCGTCCTTACCGTATGACATTCTGCTAGACACGTTTGATTTGGAGGAGGAAGATGAGCGGCTAAGGGGTCACAACCGAACCTGCAAACATCAGCTGATACACTTTGCTGACCGACCCGAAATTAGAGACGACCACCATGGCAAAAAGTTGATCCGAAAGTCAAACCTATGAACAAAGTCGTGTTTGAACGGTACGCTGAAATACTTAATTCAAAAAGCGATGTAAAAGATATGAAAGCAAAACACATAGGTTGTCTGCTACATGCAAAAGTCACCAGCACGCGTGTGGTACGAACTTTGGCATTTCCGCCGCAGTTGGGTATCAATTGCGACTTGATCGGCAAACAACTACAAGCCTGCGTTAACAGAATCGAGCTATTTCGTCAATATGATAAACCCATGGGGCGGAATTCACTCACACCAGCTGAAAACCAGACGGGGAAGAGTGGGGGACCTTGACCACCAAACTTAGCGTTTTTCGTTTACCAATAAATAGAGTTGATCTATCCAGTAGATATACTCCCTGTTTAGCAAATTCTGGCCTTTGGTATTCTTTTGGTTGACTAGGCGCTTGCCTAAGCAGTCAGACAGTCGTAGTCTCACCGGGTTGCAAGGCAACTTTACAACACACCCCAGCAGTGGTATGTGTTCGTATCACTATAGTTTCCAACTAAGTTTGTTACATTGAATAGCTGAAATGACGCATTCGACTGACCCATACCAACACGCTAAAATCTCCTGACCCATCTGGTTGCAAGTCTGCTTTTAATTCCATGCAACTACGTTCTCCTTAGAGGGGAAGCATTCACTTTTTAGATGCTTTAGCAAACTGACAGCAACCGATTCAGAAACGAAGTGCGTTATTTCCAAAACTCCAACGTCTTTTTCAAGAAGTAGAACTCGCAAACGCTTATCACTAATGAATGCAGCTTGATACGCTTATAGAACCCGCCCTAGTCCCCATACCTGGAACGTCTACGTGACCTATCTCAACCACCGTAATATGCTAATCGGTGGGGAATATGTGACTCAATAACAACATTAGGCTTGCAAATTTCCCAAAATCAGAATGCACCTATGAAATATGTTAACGTCACTGTAATAAGGAAGCACGGTATCCCAATACTTAACACAACGTTCGGAGTGGTAAGAGGCCCTGACCAGGATGCAACGCACTACGGACGCAGTATGCAGCGACCTTCCAAGGAAACGTCCGATACTGTTACATGACCATATCTATCGCATTAATTGCAGCACCTAGCAACATCGCGTTTGATGCCACGTCGTTTTTAAAGATACTGCTCTCAGTGTGCACATACGTTTCTCCCGGAGTAGATAACACTCATCCGAGTGCACTGAAAATGTCGGCAGCAACGCCGGCCGAACCATTGTCAATGCCCATTAAATGTGCTTGGATGAATAAGTTATCTCGACTATTTCGAAACATTGTATAATAGGATAATTTTCGGCAGAAACACTCACTTAGAACACGGAAACTGTTGCCCTGGGTTCCTCCATCCTGTACTTAAAAAAGCGCTGAAAACGTTCATGGTTGAGTCTTTAATCGACAATATAGAAAACCACAGCATAATAGCACTTGCGCAGCATGGCTTTTGCCAACACCATATATTTGTCGCATCCGCACGCACGCAGGCAAGCAAGCGCAGACGGGAAGTGCAAGCTTGGCGGATATAGGGTCACCTGACCTTATCGGCTCATGTGAGATTTGAAAAGACACACAGGATAATCCTCACGTGCACTACGGCCGACGAACGTCAACGGGGCTGACTGCATGCTATACCACTGAACAGCGCCTTGTGCCCTACCGTGGTACATTGCTAAATTGTGTCAAGCTATTGTCACTTTTGACAATCTACTTTCCTACCGAATTTCGGAGTTTTCACTATTATTTGTTGGGTCATAATTACGTAAATATACGCAAACCGTATTTTCCTATAAAACCCCAACATATTCACAACCAACCGAATGTTTCCATGAAATCGCTTGATGAAGCGGCCGATAAACAACGATGAGTCCTTCATTTATCTTGATTTCTACAATGTTCACGACCGCCTGAACCACCGCATTCTGCTTCGCAGGATCGCAAGCCATGGAGCTAGTGAGCCTTTCCTTGGATGGATAAGGAATCACTTGTAGTATCTGCAACTGCAGATGAAATTCTAAGTGCGATCTTAGATCCGCTTCCTGTCTAAGTTGGTTCCGGGTTTATCAGTTCTGTGGCTGCATCTTATTTGCATATGAATTATGAATCTAACGCGTCTGAGTGCCGCAGATTTCTTGGATTTAGTCAATGGTGCTGTGGCGGGAGATCGCTGGTCATAGAGGTCAAGATGCGTTTCGACGAGAACTAGGCAGGACGTATAACTTGCCATTGTACATTAGGTAATCCGTGTACTTTTATGGTGGTCCACATTTGTCACAATCCAAAGAGCACATACAAGCTTAGAGGCTATCAACTGCAAGCAGACACTCAGGAGCGCGCTCTGCATTTATTCATTTCGACTGATCTGGACTGCTCAGAAAAATCTAAGTATTCGTTCAGGACCGGGAAGCAATACTCCTTTATGCTGTAGATGGTCTGGGACAGTTGGATACATTCGACTAATCGCATGGATCTTACACACGCCGGCTGCTGCACGTGAATTGTACAATTCAGCCCTAGCAGCGCGAAAAGTCTTTACTGATCTCAAAAATCAAGAAGGAAGGACCACTAACCCTAAGAAAAGCCAGCTTCATCTTCGTTATCGAGTTCCCCAGACTATCATAAACTTATGCAATATCCACAATCAGCGCCTATTTGGGGACCTGACAGTGACAAACCAGATTTTTAGGTGCTCAAGCCACGTCCGCCGTCTACAGTAGATCATTCAGGACACGATGTTATGGGGCCACTATTTCAACTTGGCCTGGCGATACAGTCGGCTGTTTTGTCTGGAATATTCAAATCTCATATACAACCTTCCTGCGGCAAATGGATCACCCTTTGCTTCCTGCAGTGAGCGAAAGATAAATCGGGACTGAACTCTATGACTTTTACCGTCGTGCAAAAACGCACCAATGAACAATGATTTATCACGGGATAAAAAAAGTGGTTGACACGTTTCGTAAAATACTTAGGGTGAATACGATGAAAACAAAATAAATGTGATTCATCTATCGAGGGACTGCTGAGGTGAATGCTCTTATAAGCAGCGTCAGTGTAAAGTACAAAAATATCGAGTGTAGGCGGGCGAAAATAAACGGGGTGCAGTATCGTTAATATAAGCCGTGAGAAAACTACACTTTGGTAACCCAGTTGGGCCATTTATACATGAACCCTGTTGAACAGCATGATTGGCATAATTCCCTATAGCGTATTTTAGGTAGCAAAATGTTAGGAGCTAAGAGCAACATCTACTCGCTTTTTGAAAAGGACCAATGTTGGAGAGGCTACGCTAGATTCTGGGAGAGGGTTATACGGTTGGCAAATCCGAAGGGAAAAGTAAATTGCTCTCTAGACGGCTCTATGGTACTCACTAGTTTAATCAGTTACCCCTCTGCTGCCTGTTATGGCTAAGCTACAGCAAATGGCGGCATACGTGGTTGTAGTCACTCAATATATGTTACGCTAACATGGGATCGCCGCTCAGCCTTCGGTCGCTTCCCCTGATAATTCTTAGCAACTTTAGCCTTTAGTGATATTCTTTGTTGCTCTTCGTTGTGGTGCCTCTAATGTCTCTAGTTCGTGCGGTAACCAAGGGTTGCCAAACTTGGATAGCCTATTCTATGTGCGGGCTCACGTATGGATTGTGCATCATTGGGAAGATTGATTGGTCAAATCTCCCGAGTGCCCTTCGCAGAGTGCCGATGTGTCGGTCGTCTCTTTTCGCAGCTGCCTCAGCCTGTTTTGAACAGTTAAGATCACTCTGTAGAAGCACACCAAGGTTAAGTTATTGGAAGCTGGGCTGCAATTCTTGTGCCCTAAGCAAATACGTGTAGTCCAGTTTGTGACGCTATTGCACAGCGTGGCATTTGTCTATGTTGAATTGTAAGGCGTTTTTAACAGACCAGTTCGATACCTTGTTAGGATTGCACTGAAGCTATTAATCGTAGTCAGGTTCTTCGATCTTTTGCCTTAACTTGAAATCATTCGTGAAAATTAGGAACTCGAAAACAATCGATCTCGCCAAACCATTAATCAACACCAAACATAGACAAGGTCCAAACACTGAGCCTCGTACTACACCGCACACAACATCGATTATATAGGATGGTGTTTCCTGGACTCTCACCTCCAAGCGTCGCTTGTGTAGAAAATTGCTACTCCTATCAAAAGCTTTTGAGAAGTCCAGTTAGATTAAATCGATGCTTGCATCAGCATCAGTGGCCTTAGTCCAAGGCGTTACGCACAATAAATAGGTTAGTAGTACATGAGCCCTTTTGACGAAAGCCATGTTGCTTCGGGGCTATTAACTTATGGCTTTCTAGATACTGCATCAACACATCTGTGATGGTTGTCTTCATAACTTCGAAGAGCACAGGAGGTAACGTTATTGGACGGTAGTTGGCAGGGTCAGTGCGGCTAACTTCTTTAAGTATAGGAGTAGTGACCTCTAGCTTCCATACTGACGGAATATGGTTCTCCTCTAGACCTCGTTAATAGAAAACGGCCAGTGGTTTTGCTAAATCACTACCTATGAACTACAGAGCCTTCGGTCGGTTGTTATCGATTCCAGGAGAATTGTGTATACACAAGGATAACAAGCTTCAACACAATTCAAATTTTAATTTAGCGAATACGCTGTGCGTTGCTCGAGAATCTCAGAAGCGTAGTGTCCAGCGCGTCGGCCGTGAAGTACCAGACTCTGAGTTCCACCCCAGCTAAGGTTATCTCCAACTGATGAGTCAAATCAGGACCAATCGCGGTCTTGGTGTACCAGTGGTGAGAGGAGAAATACCCAAATATTTCCATTCTTCAACGCGGTTTCCGCAGTGAAGGTTTGTTGCATAAACCCACCAGTGGTGCATGGGAAAAGAAGCGAATATTTCTGCTCGTTACCTGGTGGAATATTTGGGGGTAATGAAGCCGTTGGAGATTGACTGCTTCCAATACTAGCGACGTGCCTGTATCAGACGTGACTGGTTATGCAATATCCCGCTTCATTTTTCCCAGGACATTAACGTGCCTGTACAGACGTTTGCGCTTCGTTCAGCATCTCTTTGATTAACTCTTGCTGATGTGTGACCTTGTCATTGTGGATCAGTTTCACACAGAAGTGACGGTGTGTCAAGCATGTATTTAGGTTTCATAATTCAGGCAGTGTTGTGAACTTCCCATTCTTAGCCTCTTGACGACACACGTTTCCGTGTGCTGCTCCTTAGAAATGGCTTTTATTTGTTTTAAGGTTGGAATTCCTGATCGGACGCGTGCACTACTTTTGTATTAATCGTCCTTGCGAAAGTTTCCCAGGCAACATCTAAGGGGGCGTTCGGTTATGAAAGTTGAAGACCTATCCTTAACAAGCTTGGAAAATACGTTATAGTGTGACAGTAAAATTTATCGTCTGCCTTTTTTGGATATTCCGCATAGTATAAATAAGCAAAGAAAATTGTCACGCTGTGACTGCGACTCAATGGCGTGCTTATAACTATCCCGTCCACCATGTATTCTTCGTTAGTGCGCAGAATATCCAGTATCGATTACTTGTTAGCCGTTCGAAGTCTAGTGGAATGGTTACGTGGATGTGCAGAGGGTGGCTAGCAATTAGTTGTTGAAGGCAGTCTTTAAACTGCGCACCATCGGTTACTAGCGTTTCGATGTCGTGCAAATTGAACAACATGGGTGTTGGGCTTGTTTAATCAAACTGAAAGGCGTGGTTCAGTTTGGAGTCCATTTCCGACGTAGAGTTTGGTGGGCGGTAACTTGTGGCTAGTAGACATGTGTCCTTGTTCTGCAACCACAGGAGGCGCCAAAGCTAACCAGGAGCGTGGATTGCCGAGTTATCGATAACTGCACATCGGAGGTTTGTAGCATAACAAAGAATCACACCACCACACCTTTCATTTCTATCGTTCTGAAGCAGAGACCTATCAGGTAAATTGATCTCAGAATCGGTTGTTTCACGGTCTAACCTAGTCTTTGTAATCATAACGAGATCCCGCAGTTGTGAGGCGTAAAATACTCTAAGTTCAGCCAACTTACTTATAAGGCATTAGGCGTTTCTATACATGCAGGATAGTGATTTCACTGTTAGGGAGGCGTTGATGGATGGTAAATTTTGTTTGTTTTTAAGCCTAGCTTTAAGTGACCGGGATCTAATCTTTCTTTTGTCTATATTTGTCCGTCTATCTGCACGGCAATGTTAACCGTTCCTGAACACAAACATTGATCGCGCTACGCTCTGTTTTGTTGTGTGCCGTGGGCGCTGTTCTGTAGCTTTCCGTAGTACTGTGCGGGTAAGTTTCTACGGCACTTGCAATTTCCATCGAATTGTTCACAAATCTTGGTCGTGCGCCTGCTGTCTTTAGCCCTACCCCTGTTGGCAACCTCGCTCGAAAGTTTGACCAGTCCTTCTCTCTGAATGTAATACTACTTGCAATAGTTTTAGACTGCAGCCCTTGTAGCTAAGTGATGACGGAACTCATATAAAGGATTTGGAAATTATATGCTCCAGGAAGAGCGGATGTATCAACACTGCTCGTGTTCATGCTTCTGAGCATTATGCTCGGAACCTAGAATTTTGGGAACACCATAAAACAATATGGTTTGCTTGCTATCACTATTAGGAACGCAGCGTTGGTCACCTGGTAGTTCTGGGCCATCTTATTAAGGGAGATGGGATAGTATGCGCGTTCTGCTCGGTGAGCTACGAAGACGAGCCGATGAGAACAGGACTGCATCTGTCTCATCTGCTGTGTTTAAGGATGCTCCAAGAATTCGAGGTTCATCACAGTGCACTGAGGTCGAGTGACGAGCCACGCGTTGAAGCATTTTAGGCTCAACCCGAATACTAATCGCATCACGGATGGAAATCTAGTGTTTGCGATCGTCTAGCAAATTTCCACTTATTGTGTCAGATTTGAACTCTGGAACACTGGTGAAACCAAATGTTAAAGCAGCGTGATATTTTCTAGCGTGTGTACGCTTCATATTTGTTTCTGATATTTTGGACCCTTTAGAAGACACTAGTGTCGGTGAATGTGAAAGTGCCACCACCGCACGCTTGCTGGTTACAGAAGATGGACCTACATGTGTCGTACTTGGTGTGCTTGTCGATGCAAACAAAGCGTGGAATACATGCATGATTTTGTCACCGGGATGCATTCGGGACTGAGCAGATGCTGTCATGGCTCATAACTGAGGTGAAATAACTATGAGTGGAGGAAAGTAAGTAGGAACAATAAAGGCATGTTTGATTACGGGAGGAAGTCGACTAAAGCGATTTAAAGACACACAGGCTGCAGTATATTTAAAGCGCTTAGCAATCTTCCACATATTTAAGTCAGAGATACCTCGGGATGTTGAGGCTAGTTGAGTAATTTGTAGAATAAGCAATGGGATCGAATTGGTTTAAATTAACAGTAAAGTTCTAAACCAGGGAAACCTCTCTTTAGTATATCCCTACATCTATGCCAAGCATATAAAAGCTTTCATATCTTGTTACCTGAAGCTGCGACAGGAGGGAGGCGCTGCTGTCACCTTTCACTCGAAAACCAACATGAGAGGAACGACCATCTGGCGCATTTCCAAACGCGTGAATGAATCTGACGCCTCGTAGTGCGATAAATCACCAACATATATTTAACAAACTACTAAAAAATAATTGCGCTTTAAAAGCACTTAAACGACATGACGTACATAACTGCTGGGGTTGATCGATGTGCTGTTAGGGGTTAGCTCAGTAACATAATACGTTCGTATGCTTAACAGCAGGTAGGATCAGTCAATGCTCGAGCCAAACCAAACCGCAGTTTGCGTACAGTACATGACGGTCCGTGGTTGTCTGCTTTAATCTAATGGAAATGATGCAGGCTAGATGAGTAATAACCTAGTGTCGAGAGGTCATATGTTCGGTTCTTGGTGGCATGGTGATTTGTGCAGAAGAGACGCATGTTAGTTCGAAAAGTCCAACATGTGGTCCTCGTATGAGTGTGTGGTATATTATTTGAATAGAGCATTACTGTCGCAAATGCACAATAAGATTGCCTCACAATTGAGAAAAACTTCCAGTTTGAAAATGCTATGATCAATGCTAGAGCATACGAATTCGAAGCAATTACGACAACTATCAAACATCCCGGATTATACATTGTGATTAACATGAAATAGATCACGTCGCGTTCGGATAAAATAAACATGGTTGAATAGGTTGAAATAAAAAGGTACCAAACAGTGCAGCAGAGCACATTTGCCTCCTGATTTAAACGTTCGGTAAAATTGACGAATCAAAGTGTTTGCAGAACCGTATCGCTTAAAATCCACTGCAACTGACATATACAGGCCCAGCGAGGGAGCCCCAGCAGAAGTGCCGCGTAACGGCACAAGACCACGAATTCTGGGAAACAAAGTTGTCAAATCTCCTTCGAAAATACCATCATACTAAAGCAGCATTTATATAGGCAAACTACTTGACGATATAAGCACATTCGGAACAATCCCACAAAGGTATTTCTATTCAGATTAGGGAACAAAGCATACTTGACAAATCATTTGAACCGTAGACAAAATACAACTCAATGAAGCAATCAGTATCAAATTGTCACTCAGTACAGGGTAATGACCTATATTGCAGCTGAAACAAACCTCAAACGGGTCATACGTTTGTAGTTGCACGAAGTACAGAGACTTGATTTCATTAGCAAAAATAGTTTCATACCGCCAAAAATATACGAGCCGGCGTCTGTTCACTGTTGTCACGCCGTACCCACAACGGGAAAGTCAGCAAAATTTTCACCATGCGAGTGGGACAAAACGGGAATTTCCTCACAGTGCATATAATGCATGCCTTCGCTTCACCGTCGGTCAGCAAACGAGTTGGCGACAAACTTACACATTCAAGAGATATAGCAGGTGAAGATCAAATGAGAGCAACAATGCAGAACAAACAGTGGGCTGTATCGGACTTTCCTTAAAAGACGGACCAAATGTGGGCGTTTTGTTATCAGAATTATCCTGCTTAGTACTGCGACATGCGTTTCACTTTATCCATACTGTGTTTTCATCTGACAATTATACAATCCATCATACAGAACCTGTCAAGCGATTGCTGTTTCGCCATCGTTAACAATTATTCCATTACACTAATTCATACCCACTTCTGCTACAATTCGTTATGCTAGCAGAAAAGTTTTGGTACGGAACTAGTCGCTTAGATTTATGCAATTATTGGAAAGTATTCCTAACTTTGCTTGGAAAACTTATTTGGCTCCTAAATTATAAAAGAGATTGAATTAACTTGACGGATGGCAGCCACAAACTCGGAACTCGTCGTTGGTTAGGCCTCTGTTTGGACTTTTCAAGCAAAGGAAACAGAGTAATGCAATTGCTCAGGCTGTTTAATGCTTGTGGACAAACAGCCAATCGCTGAGCTGCATGATCAGTTTTGGCTGGCCGTTTGAAACACACCATTGGGTTTCGCATACCCTAAAGGCATTTGTGCTGGGGCGCACAACTACAAATTTTGCCGGTGGTCTGACTTGGATCATTTATCACACTTTCGCGGCGTGTTTCGTGGAATTTGGATCCCGTGCTTCGTTTCGAATGGAAAATCCACTGACCTTGACCGTTTGCACTGCTCTTGGCCTCAAAGGATTGTGCTCATTGTGCATTTTTAGCTGCCTAAAACTGCACTCAAACACAAGTTGAACGAATTTGCTTATGGCGGCTTTTTGGTTGCGCCCTAAATTCTTACTGGTATCACATTTTCCCGAATTTGCGATACATGGCTTTATCGGCATGTTAGATTTTATGCAATTGTACTATGCAGTGCCTGCAGGATAGCAGGCATCTTTGGCAGAAATAAAAACCATACTTTCAGTTCGCATGTTTCACTAGGTTACAGGTGAATATTATTAGAGAACATCTTGTATGCTCTCGATGGATTTCACCGTATACAGATAGAACCGATTATTATTTTCCTAGGATAACCGGTGATGAAGTATCGTGTAAAGTTAAAACACAAAACGACTTTTAAAAGTATGGAATTAGCAGATACTTTTGGGCTATTACGTTTTCTAATCATTGTGTCGTTTACAACTGGGTAGTGTAAGCAGCAGGAACTTAGTTATGTTCATATTAGCGGCTGCATATATATGCCAAGTCAAAAATAAATATGTTTCTGAACATTCGTTGCAAATAGAGTAGGGCACACAGCCACTACCCAACTAGGGAAGAGTTTGACGCCCGTTTCGTCCTATTGGGACTCGTCAGTAGCGCGCACCTGCCTTCGGTATTATTCGAACCGAGGTCCTTACTTTTATGAGCCAGTGACCTGTGCCACTGAGCCATGCATGACGGCAGCAGACCGCCATGACTGCTATCTAACTGCAATATAGCGCGGCTCCTCCTTCACTGTATTGTATGTTAGGAAGATCAGAGGCCCTCAGTGCGACGAGTTCCTATGCAAGTCGTCACCAATCGATGGGGCATGTAATCTGCTAAAGTTGTTACCAAATATTGTTAGATTTGTGTATGACAGATGGGGTTGATGTGATATAACCACCTCATGAGTTTTGTTTCACTTGTTTTTTGGCCTACGCCAGTAGGAAAAAGCGGGAGAAAGAATAGGTGAAACTACGAGGATGATAAAGGAAGATTGGTTAGTTATCGTATCCTGCTACTTTAAATGTTTGCAAGCGGGTCACAGTGGGAGTGTGGCAGATCTTAATAAGGAATGAAAAATCGTAATGTAGCTAAATATATACTACCAGAGTTTCTATTCCGGTCACAATGTCAACCGTGGCTGTAAGGTAGGCATGCTAAGGCAAACATAATATGAAGAATAGAGACAAACTGTTTAAATCATTATCTGTTTGCAACTTTTATACAGTCCACATGTAGTGGTATTTCTGTAATATTTGCCGACACGTTTAACTTGGTAAATTGAGTCGGATGAGGAAGAGGGAAGGAGGTCTGTTAAATTCCCTTTTCCTTTTGTTAACGCACTTCATCAGAAAGGCGTCGTTAGGCAAAAACTGTAAGTAGCACATTTTGTGCTTAGCTGCGGTCAACACACTAATGTCTTAGTCCCCCCTTCAATTAGTACTTTTCATTGCAATTTACTTGCGACAAAACTTTTTTGTTTTCTCCTGTCTACCAGTTAGGATCTGACGTCTTGCATGCTGACATTAAATCGCATTTTCTTCGTAAAACATTACGTATTTTCCGGATTTCATTGCGCCAGTTTGGTTGGAATTTTCTTTACATGTTAGCGCCGGTTTTGAAAGGCGGGGATAAGCCTTTTTTATTATTCATTGCATATCGTGCTTCTTGCTTTAACTAGACAGCAATACTTCGTGCGGATACATGCTTTGAGACCAAATCCATCGGATATACTCGGCCTAACTTCTCCTGTGCCTTAGGTGTAACACGCTACAACTTCCGCAGTAGCTTGATCTGAACGAAGTATTGAATCAATACGCTGACATTAGGAGCATCAGGTGAAATTTCACAAATATATAACACAACTCTACATTTGCCCAATGATAATGGCATGTACTAATCTGTGCACCACAATTTTATGGCCAGAAAACGTACGTGAATTTTTCAAACAACTCTTATCATGACATCCGAAAAATACATGCTGTCGCAAATTGGATTTTCAATTATATGGTTTATGTACCATAATAATTGCAAGGAATTCAATAAACTAGGTTGGATCATATCAATTTTATTGTTTAGTGGTGAAGATTTAATATGCTTTATTTGTGCAATTTGAGTGCGACCAGTAAGGTAGGGTTTGAACAATGCATGCTAAGCATAGAAGATCCAGAAATTTGGTTACCTCCCCTAAAGCCTGTGATGCGATACTCTGCCATAGCCCTATTCCATATCTGGGATAACCGTTTTGCAACCGCGGCACCAGCTTTGCTCTTTGCGATTAGGGCCAATAAGCCTCGGGACTGAATGGCAGCCAAATGATGTAACAATCACCAATGATGTAGCGTTTTTACTCATTCATCGCTACAACGCCCGCTTCTAAAGTGAGCGGGTGGTGTCGTTCACCAGAGACGAAACTTCGTGCCCTAGCTGCGATCACCATTTGGCGTTGAAAGCTACCTTGGACAATTAATGCATCTAGTGAGTTGTAGACTATGCATATGGGATCGAATTGGTTTAAATTAAAATTAAAATTCCAAACCAGGGAAACGTCCCTTTAGTATATCCCTACATCTACGCCAAGCACATAAAAGCTTTCATATCTTGTTACCTGAAGCTGCGACAGGAGGGAGGCGCTGCTGTCACCTTTCACTCGGCAACCAACATGAGAGGAACGACCATCTGGCGCATTTCCAAACGCGTGAATGAATCTGACGCCTCGTAGTGCGATAAATCACCAACATATATTTAACAAACTACTAAAAAATAATTGCGCTTTAAAAGCACTTAAACGACATGACGTACATAACTGCTGGGGTTGATCGATGTGCTGTTAGGGGTTAGCTCAGTAACATAATACGTTCGTATGCTTAACAGCAGGTAGGATCAGTCAATGCTCGAGCCAAACCAAACCGCAGTTTGTGTACAGTACATGACGGTCCGTGGTCGTCTGCTTTAATCTAATGGAAATGATGCAGGCTAGATGAGTAATAACCTAGTGTCGAGAGATCATATGTTCGGTTCTTGGTGGCATGGTGGTTTGTGCAGAAGAGACGCATGTTAGTTCGAAAAGTCCAACATGTGGTCCTCGTATGAGTGCGTGGTATATTATTTGAATAGAGCAATACTGTCGCAAATGCTCAATAAGATTGCCTCCCAATTGAGAAAAACTTCCAGTTTGAGAATGCTATGATCAATGATAGAGCATGCGAATTCAAAGCAATTACGACAACTATCAAACATCCCGGATTATACATTGTGATTAACATGAAATAGATCACGTCGTGTTCGGATAAAATAAACATGGTTGAATAGGTTGAAATAAAAAGGTACCAAACAGTGCAGCAGAGCACATTTGCCTCCTGATTTAAACGTTCGGTAAAATTGACGAATCAAAGTGTTTGCAGAACCTTATCGCTTAAAATCCACTGCAACTGACATATACAGGCCCAGCGAGGGAGCCCCAGCAGAAGTGCCGCGTAACGGCACAAGACCACGAATTCTGGGAAACAAAGTTGTCAAAACTCCTTCAAAATACCATTATAACAAAAGCAGCATTTATATAGGCAAACTACTTGACGATATAAGCACATTCGGAACAATCCCACAAAGGTATTTCTATTCAGATTAGGGAACAAAGCATACTTGACAAATCATTTGAACTTTAGACAAAATAGAACTCACAGAAGCCGTTAGTTTAATATTGTCCTGTTGTACAGTGTCATGACCAAGCTTGAAGCTACAACAAACTTCCAACGGGCCATACGTTTGTGGTAGCACGAAGTACAGAGACTTGATTTCATTATCAAAAATAGTTTCAGACCGCTAAAAATATCCGTGCAGGCCTCTGTTCACTGTTGTCCCGCTGTACCCACAACGGGAAAGTCAGCAAAAGTTTCACCATGCGAGTGGAACAGAACGGGAATATCCTTACGGTGTATTCTAAACATTTTTCGATCTGTTTCGTTCATCAGACTTTTCTCTTTTTTTAAATTTAACTGAAACGTAAACGTGGCTAATTTTTCTGCACTGATTTTATAGCTGTCCCTCTGGTTGTATGGATAGCTTTTTGACTCAAATGTTTTTTAGCGTATCCCTGTTTATGGAGGAATGTTTTCTCTTGTAAAGTTTGCTTTCTGATTCTGCCACCGCAGGGTTCTGATCCCACGAGTCTACAAGGATACATTTTGGCCGGACCAGATGTATTTGTGAAACAGTGATCCTAGGTACACGAACATCTCCAATACAAACCGGGCAATTAACCATTGTATACTTACGACGGCTACCCTCACCATTGCCCATGCATATTGCATGATTTCAGCACTCTTGAACAAGTCTACCAGCACACGGGAACATAAGTACCACCGCTAAATTTGTGGTTATATATGCGCCTTTTTGCGCTGCCCAAAGATCAACAACTTCTGTGACTACACTTGAGTTAGTCACCCAAGGCGCCAGATCCACCTATGACCCATAAATCCACCATAACCCCAAACCCGCTTCTCACACAAACCAGTTATTCTAGATAGGCCTAAATGTCGCGGATGATCAGCGGTTCCATTGTTTCTGTATCTAGTGCAATGTTTGCAAAATATAAATTGCTGGGCGACTGACAAATGTAGGATTCCATCTGTCTGCTAAAACGCGTGCATGCTAAACTGACTGGCATGGTGCGCATTTTACAGCGTTAAACTCAACCCAATACGGGAAACCACCTTTGCTTCGGGTGACACTACAGCCGGTAAACGATGAAGAATCGGTTCTTTTGTCCGCTACGTGTCTTTGGACTAACTTTCGCGGATTTCAGGTTTTTCACGAGATCATGCACAACGAAACATCGGTATTTATTCATGGTGTAATGGTGTTTCTGATGAACGTGAATCTCTAGCTCATGATCGGCCTGATTGAAGTAATCTTCGTCAGGTGCACCCGCGCGAAAACGTGATCGTGAAATATTTCGTAAGTCTACCAGCGTCAACAAAATAGAGAGATTGGGGTTCGAACATGATTAATAACTAAATAAATTAGGCCATATATCTGGAGGTTTCTGTGAGCCATTAGGTCAATTTGAACAACTGAACCATGTCCCTGCGTGAATGACACAAGCATTAGGATTAGTTAATTCTTCATTCCCTTGGTGGTACCAGTCTTGGAAAGCGAGAAATTGTCCTGACACGGATAAGTTTCTGAATTGTTACATTTTAGCTCATTTGGGTTTCCGCTTGTGACTTTTATTTAATTGACTGCATCCAGCTCACATTGTTATTTTGTGTACTCTAGCAGTCATTTTCCGGGCGGCGAAATGTTCGTTTGAATGAGTTTAAAATGCGTAGTTACACCTTCTTCATGATAGCGCAGGTCAAATCAGTGGAGCCAACCACTTGATATTATATTTAACGTACACAAAGAAAACTTTTGTTAATTTAGAGATGCCATTTACCGCACTCTCAAGGAAGAGAAAAGAGAACGATGCCCTTAGGAAGAAAAAAGCTGGAAAATAATCACCAGCGAAAATAAAACGTGAAAAAATTATATTTTTATGTAAGTGAGCCTAATAGTGCTGAGTAGTGAGCTAAGAAGTAAGCCATTTTACTTGATATTTCCTCTTGATAGCTGATCCTCAGCACTACATAACAGAGCTAACCGAGGAAAATAAAACTTAATTTATAGCTTATCGGTAGCAAAAACTAAAAACATTACAACTATTGTTGTACAGATTGACTATGGGGCAAGCTAAGCGTAAAAATACTGCACATTTTGCAGTCGTTTACAAGTTCTGTGCTGAATGCGGATAGCGGTTATTTCTCTTGCTAAAAATAGCCCATTTATTTTGGTTGCAAACACAGCGAACAATAGTTCTTTTATAAGATACGAAACAATATGTGGTGTGGCCTTATATATTTGAAATAAAGGGGCGTTTCTATAAAGGTGCGATGTAGCTCAAGATTACCAGTACTTAGTAGGTACGACAAAGATGGCTACAAAACCAATTTTCTAAGCGACCTAAATAAAATATGAGAAAGTGTGGGAAAGTTGCAGCGAAACGTTCAGGAGCCATTATGCGTTATATTATACGACCGGTTTGAGCTCAGTGTATTTAGTCCATGGTCAAAAAGCCTCATCTTTATGTTCCTCGAGCATACATTGCGATGCGAACCACTATACAGCTACAAACCAAAACTTTTTTATCCAGTCAGGTGGTTGCGAATTTGACTACGCGATTACAGAACACAGGTCCGTATGCACTATTCAGTGTGTCTCAGGATTCATTTAGCTCACATCAGCCTGTAAATCCTGCATATATATAAGGGTGCTGCTGCAAGGTTTAGGACTTCGTACATGGGAATGAAGAAAGTGGTAAGCTTATACAAAGCATTCGATTCGTTGTATCTTGCAGGCGTGGTGCATTAACTACTATGGTTTTGAGTACTAGAGTTTTCCGCAATCGAAGGTACCTTGTGCTTTGTGGGTTAAGGCACAAAAGTGTTAATATCAATTATCTTTTTAGGCCCGTCTCCTCTCTCTTGGGGGCCTGATGCATTTGTTAGCAGCGTAAGCCACACCAACGACGTACGAAATGTCTCCGCCGTCACACCAGCTATCACACTGGCGATTTTTCTAGCAGGAGCTGTTCCAGTACGTCAGGCTAAATGAATGAAGTATGGCGTAAATCAGGAGTAATAGCGTATGTGGAAAAGTGTTGGCTGGTTGTCTACCCACCATTACGCATGGCGCATGGGCGCCCTGGAGCCAGAAGATAACTATTGCACAAGTAGATAAGCTAAGGTAAATTAGCACTGACCAACTGCTAGATATTGGTTAGCCATGGTTACGGGGGCCACTTTGGCAAGTGTCTAGCTTTCGTGCTAGTCTAGTGGAATACGACAGAGTGAATATTAAGACGGCAAAAAAGGCTGTAGAATCAACGGGTCTGGTTCTTCGTGCTACCAGGCTACAAAGTTAACAACAGTGTTTGGCGAATGTTCAATAAAGATAACAGCCAAGTGATAATAGACCAAGAGAAGAGATTGGGTAACGCCATGCATGAGTCTAAAGCCTATGACTCTAACTGTATATTTAGCCGAACACGTTGACTATATTCGCATTAAGTATCCAATGAAATTAGCATCAATACGGAGGTTTTATAGACGGTAGCCAGGAAGAATAGAAATTATCTTTTAAAATTAACTATCAGCTGCCGGCTGTGAATGCACATAGAAGTACGTTTTGTTTGAAAGCTTCTTAGCGAAAATGTTTGATCTTTTCCAATGATAGCTTCCAATGGAACGGTGTATGCTCCCAACAACAATGGCTTCAAGGTTGTGACATCTATAACGAGGATTATGGTTGGTGGAACCCTCCTAGTAGGCACTTCTAAAATATTGCGAGTTCATCGTAATCTAAGATGCATGGGTTGGACTATTTTTGTAGCAGTACTGACGATAGGGATGAGGATAAATGTAGTGAGGTAAAACAGTACAGTCTATATTGACATACAGCAGACATTAAAGTATATATTACAAGTAAGAGAAAGCGATGAGTTCCGGATGGTGATCAGAGGCACGTATATGCATGTGGTCGCCTATTCTGCAAGGTCGTTTGTGTTTCGACTTTGCTGGTGCTGCGCAGCGAAATATATGAGTGGGACTTGATTAGTCAGAGGTGAAAACTGATATTGGAAATCAAGTGGTGGTAGGCAGTCTGCTGGATAGCAAAAGGTTTATTTTTGCCGCATGGGTGTCCTGCTGACAAGAACGGAGGGAGAGAGAAGCGGACCGGTGTTGTATTAGAATTGCTGCAACGTACCTGGTCATTTAGGCCGCGAGTTAGCTGGAGTTTCGGAGTTGGTAGTGCCTCCAACGGCTTAGGTGGCCGCTGGTTGAAGAAGCGAGGCTACAAGCTAGCTATGCGTCTTGCGTTATGGGTAATGTGATCAGCATTGTTACTGAGTCCTGGCTGATATCAACCTACAGCAGACTTGCAAATAAGTAAGTGTAAAAGATTACTTAGTTCAGGGGTGGAACAACGTGAGGCTTATATAGCTTCGGCACTCGTGACTAAAGACAATTATTGTTAAGATTTTCTGGAGCATAAAGTTAAGAGAGTAAACCATTACCTCTAAAGAGGAACAATGGACCTTTTTATTTTCGGGTTGTTAATTGAATCGACCTACACGAAGAAGCATTGGAGCTTGCTTAGCTTTACTACTAGCTAGCGGTGTATTCAAAATAAGAATAGTAGTAGGTGCTTCCTCTACAAACAGTCAGACCGGTCGTTTATGTGAACAGATTCGGATCAGGAAGGATTGGATTCATGTTAAGCAAAGGAAGTTGTGTAAAAGGATAGGCTTTGTTCAGGCATTTCTAATGTTCTCGGCAACAGTTTGCAAACAATCGTGAACTTATCGCCTTAGCTGAAATGATAAGCAATGTGCAACGTCCTTCAGTGCAAAAGAATACGAGAAATAATCGCAATAATTGCACCGAAACTGGAAATAATTTCATTGTATTTGCATACATTGGGCTTAAGCCGCTGAATAGATGAGGCAACGGTAAAATGAAGCAAACGGACATTCATCGGTAGGTTAATTATGTTAAAAATTCTCGAGGACGTTAAACATTGTACAATCCATGACGTGTTGAGAAATAGAGTTAGCAGTAGCTGTCAATACCAATATAGTCGTTATATTACCGAGTTTCGGAATGGTTATCTTGCTGAATGTTTTAACCATGCCTTTTCGATGACTTTGTAGTCGGACACAGGTGACACCGCCTCAGAGATCGCCAATACGTTTCGAGATTAAACTTTATTAAACATATCCTATTATAAGTTGTATCCAATTCCTCATATCATTATGATTAACTTTCCAATCTAACCTGTTGTTTAACTTACAAATGCAGCGGCCTGCATGCGTTGTTCCAATTCGAACATTGGCCTTTTTGAAAAAACTGATCAAGCGCTCTCTCCTAAGAGAACAGGGTCATTATCGTGTTCAAGTCTAGATTATTGGCGACCTTATGACCAAAGATCCTTATGCTCTCAAACGATCTGATGGTGAGGTTATTGTGATATTATTTCACAAGTCAGCATATACGATGGGGAAAAGTTGGCATGTAGATTTTTCCTGCGCCTGGGTACACTCAGGGCAAACTCTTAATTGCCTACCTCCCTTGTTGAACTGTGCTGTAGTTCTAGCGAAGACCTATAGCAGTGAGCGTTTTGATGAATCATGTTGTACGGAAGCCTCAGACTATGCTTCATCCTTCGAAACCAAAACGGATCCAGCTGAAATTGTCGCATGTTACCCTAGCTTGGATTAGGTGGATTTTATACAGGATATTAGCTACTGATTATCTGGCCCTAGCCAACTGGTATTCCACTTGTTCAGAAAGCAATTTATTGCATGATTCCCAAATCACAGGTAGACAGTTGCACACAAAAGTGTATACACAAAATATGTACTTGATTCCTTAGGTATCAAACAACCGCAACATCCGACGCCAAATATTTTAAACGAGTACTTCCTAATATATAAGTGTCACACCGTTTCCCAAACGAGTAGGGATCTCTCGGTATGAATAGTATTGTAGCTTGAACATTAAAACCTCAGAATTTGTAGACTCTCTTTTTTCATCTGCGAATAGGAATGACATGCCATATGGAATATGCGCGCTGATATCATTAACATAGATCAGGAAACGTAACGGACCAATTACAGGCCTTCGAATAACACCACTAGTGTTTGGACAAGTTGAAGGGTGGTATTCGGCTGCGGTAACTACTTAGGAATAGTAGCTCAGTTTTGACATTAGCCAGCCTAGGAGTAGTTCTTGGATTCCAGCGAAAGCAAAAGCTTTCAGCAGCTGTTTGTGTTTTATCCGATCGAATGCCTTTTCAGGGTCCAGGAACAAAAATATGAATGCGTATTCGGAGTCACTAGAGTCTGAAACTGGGTTTAAGTAATTCACTTTTCATCTAGTGCACAATCGTTTTTCCAAGAAATCATACTGGGACTTGTCGATTAGCTTCAGCGAATTGATAAATTTCTCCACACCATTCTTAACCGTTTACTTTCATAAGCTGGTTAATATAGTTTGCAATGAAATATTAATAATTGTTAATTTTTTTTATGGAGCCACCTTTGTGACATGGGATGATGGGCGATGATTTCCACCGGTCTGGAAAGTAGCTTGACTCCAACGGATGGGTAAACATCTTTAGCAATCACAACGGCACTCCCTTGTTTTATGACGGCAGGTGGGATACCATCGGAATCTTGATGGGAAGACTGGTGTATAGAATACTTGACATCTTAGATTTACTGATAACTAGTAATTTTACATGAGACGTATTTTTTCACTCATACGCATGTGTTTAACGCGATCGCCTTCAGCCTCATTGAGGCAGCGTTTAAAGTGTTACAAGCTTACATTTGTCGGCTGGATCGTGAAAGACTGTCCGTATCATAAACCAGTCCATCGATGAAGGGTGTTTGGTACTTGACCTGATGGACTAGATGATATAAATAATACACCACAACGCATGCCACTTCAGAAAGGTAGCATACTGTGCATTCGGTTTATAGGGGTAATTGTTGGAATTTCTTCCTGTCCATGCTAGGTTTGCATATCGTAGCAAAATGCGTATTTGGTGACCATTTTAATTCTGAAATTGAATCCTTACCAGAGAGTTTCTCCACTCTAGCCGTTTGTGCATTTAGGACCTTTAATCTCCATTGCCTTCGCATATACTGGTAGTCTTTGTCCGTTCCGTTACATATTGCATACACTAACAATTTGTTAGTGAGTTATGTAATGTTTTTGTGTAGAAATGCATGTTTGTTAGAACTAGCTAATTATTTCGTAGCAGTGGCTTGTCAGGTAAATTGACTTTTAAAACCGGCTATCTCAAGGCTTAACCAGGTCTCCGTAATTATAATGAGATTCCGCGGTTGTGACTCCTAGCTTTCTCTTCGTTCGACCAACGTTCTAGAAAGACCTTAGGCGTTGGTATACAAATGTAATAGTTTTTTTGGATTAGAAGTGTATAGGTGGACAATACGTTCGTCTGTCTGGTTGATTTATTTCTTGTATTCTATTTGCCTTGAACCAGTACGGATGTGTTGTAACGGAATGCTGCAAAATTCAAATGTAATGTTCCGCTTAACTGATCGTATACACTCCTGCTGCCCACATTCATGATTAGCTGGAATCAAATATATTGAGCGTCGTTATTGAACACCAACGCTGCCCTTCTCTGATTATGTGAGGTAGAGAGCGAGTGACGCTCCTTCATTGTCCTAGTCGCATTTTCGACGTTGGTTGGCCTAGGTGAGTGTGCACGACAAGAACATACGAAAACGGAGTTTGGCTACCTGTTTGAATCATATTAGTTCCTGTAGGACAAAGCCGTTGAAGGCGGTTTGTAGCGGGTGGTAGGAAGCGTAAAGTGCCGGCGATGGTCGAATGCAAGTATAACCACAGCTTGAGTCACAGCTTCATTAAAAATGATCCCATTGACGTACCTATAGCATCACCAGAAAGCGCGGATAAACCTTGATCGATCAGAAATGACAACAGTAAAAAATGTTAAAAACGACAGAATTGCGCTTCCGGATAGTAGCACGAAGTGCGGTAAAACAGTTAAAGTAGCATAAATTACTTTCGTTAGGAAATACTTAGCACGTATATACCCACTAAACTCCGGAAGTTATTCTGATTCGAATGAGTGTAATGATGACTGCGCTAGGTGAATAGGAAAAGGTAGAACATTTGACAGATGGGAGCACGTTTACTATGCGATCAGTCAGGTAGGTGACAGGCGTGGCCCCAAAAAAATCTTTTTCTGTATTTTGTACATAGATTTAACTGAAAATAAACCCCATTCTCTGATGACCTCCAGTTAAGTTCATCCACCCAAAAGCGTGACGTTCGGTTTCCTGGTTCATTTGGATTATTCCTTTCCACCCTTGCTCCATCTTCTCACAGCTTTGTCATTGTACGCTCAATCGAACCTTATTTACCAGCCCTACGCATTTATTGAACATAATTAAAAATATCTTCCACAATTAAAGTCGGTGCCATCAGTAACCGATTTCACTGACATCCGTGATTAAGCTCAAGGAAATGATTCATTCACATTGAGGCGAATGCCTTTCTGTATGACACCTATCTGTACAGAGTTCTCGAGGCAGACCGGAAGGCCTAAGCTTTTTCCAATCCGGCGTTTCACAAGGCAATTGTGGAAAAATTTGTTACCTTTCAATCTGTGTTCAGCCCTGTGTTCAGATTCAATCAGCAGGTTCCACTCACTCACCATTCCAAGTGACTTGTCAGCTAGTGCGCCAGCATAACCCATCACACGGACCGCGCGACCACGCCGACCGCTCATTTGACTTTGCAACCACCACGCTTGCCTGATCGATGTGCACTGCTCTCAAAGCTAGGAAAGTTCACAATGCCAACCAAACCAATGAGTCAGGTAACGACACTATTTTGAAGGCATAATTGCGAATTCGAAAAGCCTCCAAGCTAATGATATATGCGGATCAGGAGAATGTTATCGACTTGTTAAAACACATCTGGCATCTCGCACTGATTTGGAATGAGATCATCCGAAATATGCAAATGTTTCCCAGCAATAACTAAGTGAGCGAAATAGCTCCCAAGAAGTGATTTGGTGCTGTACTGCGTGTACCATTATCCCACTCGTTAGGTGCTTGCAAATCCTAGTTCAGAAGTGCGACCTGTTAACGGCAAATGCCGAACCGAGGATAACGATAAGATTACTTCAATGGAAGCGCGTATACACCACAGAAGCGCAGCGGCTTCTAAGCAGCGGAATGCTGCACATTCCGCTTCCCCTGAACCGCAATCAACCACGTCCCGATCTTCTTTGCTTTCACTAAATTTTGTAGAACGCCGGAACAAATCAACCGTACCTGCGAGAGTCGAACATAACTCATGACTACGAAAATCAGGCACCAATTGTAAGGTCTGGTTATGCAACTTCCACTAAACCTGACATCAAGCATTAAAAAAGATAAAACAACCGAACAACAACCCTCAGTGTCTATAGCTCAAATGTATCTTGTCAAGACAAAGTCATTCGGAACATCATTTAAATATGCAGACGCTGCTGTAAAGGTCCGCTGGAAGGCAGCCGTTGCGGCACTTTCTGTTGTAAACACCGTTAACGCGAATAGAGATACAAACAGTAAGCAATTAATACTTATCAGCAGGTAGGGACAAACGAGTACCCTACATTGTAGACCAAGGGAAAAGGGATAGAACAATAGCATCTGGCGCATTGTATACGCAGATGTCCCTGAAACTACCGCCATCACATTGCGGGATAAGTTATCAGACGGCCAAAACCAATGAAACGCATTGTGTTTGCTGATGATTGTTAAAAGTCAATCCCATAAACCTATTACGAAGTACCCGTCATCGAAACTCGCCACACTGTGGATAACCCAGACTCATTCGAGTAACACTACAATCCTCCACCGATGTAGAAAAGGTTTTGGTCTATGCAAGCGCGTTAAAACACGGTCCCTGGTGGAAAACGCCTCTATCCTGATATCCCTTAGAGCGCGTGACAATCAAAAAGAAACACCGAAGAGGTACAAAGAAAGCAGAGCCGCCGAAACACAATCTTCATCCATGGCGTGTCAGATCATCCCTCTAACGATGTTCAAGAGACCGGAAAGCACTATTTAGTACGGTGGCGGTTCATTCGTGAAACACTTTTCTTGGATAATATTGTGGAGCCATTGCTCACCACGATACCGCTCTCAGCAAATTAGAGTGTACGTACCTTTGGAATCCTAAAACTTGTGGTTCGGTCAAAGCAACACGCAAGGGATGTTTCGGATCGATGGCCGAAAATCGGAAAAGTCCTCTTTCTGAACTTTGCTTAAGGTTGCGGAAGGTTTGCACAGTTCAAATATTATTGCATCTAAAGCAGCAAGCGTACTGACGAATGTACACAAGCGCAACTTGACTGCTGCTCTAATTGACTCTGACGTAGGTCTACAGGAATGGTGGGACGCATCTTGGCTGAATCAAGTTTCAGACGAAGTATCATTATCCCGCCATAAGCATGAGTAACTGCCGACCTCCCATCAGTCGACATTCTCCCATACCTGACCTCTTTAGTCTTCTGTGGGTTCCTAGAGAACGAGAAACTGGCCTGTTTTTTGCACGAATGCTCAGCGTCTTTCTAACAAACTGGCCGAACTGAAAGATCGCCAAACTTCCAGGTCACACAATCTCATTGGTATCTCCTAGACGTGGTTGCACAAGGGGAATGACGGACACCGAACTTTCGCTACCGGGCATGTTGCTGATCCGGAACGACAGGCTCACAAAAGGTGGAGGGGTAATCCTGTATTACCGAAACGACTTACAGTGCGAAGCCGTGGAGGATTCAGCCTCGCAGTTACCCGACTCTCTTTGGTGCTGGTTGCAGTTAAGAGACAGGGAGGCTTGCCTTATCATTTTGGTGAACCGCCCTCTTAGCTCTACACCCGAAACCGACTGCTACCTAGCGGCTGCTTTAAGATACAGTCTACAGCAAAAGTACACTCGCATGGTTATCATGGGTTATTTCAACGTACATTTTGTGGAAACTCCTGCCACGATTGGAGAACAATTCAACGCTGGTCCACAAGATCTTGTAATCACGGTTCCAGTTTACAACCACATCACTTTTCCCACTAGGTTATAAACTAGGAACAGACCATCTGTGCTGGGTCTTTTGCTTGCCAACGAGGAGCATGTCAATGATGGGTTGGTATTAGGCTGTCCGTTGGGTCGCAGTGATCCCACAGTGATCAGTTGCAAATTCGTCTGCTATGCTGAATATAGGAATGCGAACGAGGAGTCTGTGCGAACCATCACAAGCTACGATCGATTAGCCCAGTTCTTTAGGTCTACAACTTGATTGTTCCTTACCGAAGAACTTCCGGAAGTCGCCTAGCTGGAGTGCGTCAAGAAACTCAGTCAGGTGATTGTAGTGGCTTCAGAATTAATAGTTTGCCGTACGTGTACATAAGTTTCTTTTCTTAGGAGCAGTACTCGAAAATGGATGACAGAACGTAAAGCAGCATGGGGTATGTACAGAGAAGCTACAGCATTAGAAACTTTGGATAACTACGTCGCCCAACGTATCCACTACACTCAACTAGTAACTAAATGCAAAGCCGCTCGTCAGCAGAACTTCGCAATACCTTCATTGCTAACCATAACCTTCAGTAAAAGTACGTCAATAGCCTACGAAAGGTGAGGCAAGGAGTTCCTCCACTTAGGACTGCTGTAGAAGCAGCAAACGTACTGCAGATGCAATATTTCTCAGGTTCCAAAGGGTCTTGCCTTAGGCAATTTTCCAACATTTATCGTCTCCCTGTCAGGACTTCAATTCAATTTACCTCATTTCTACCGAGGAGGATATACTGCAAAAGCTGACGTCTCTACGCAAACACTTTTAGTCTGGTTTCGACACCATTAGTTCAGAGGCAATATAAGCTGCAGGAAGCCAAAGTGCAGGAAATTTAGCTCAGTTTTTTCAGCGTTGCTAAGACCATAATCAAGTTTTCGCTATGTGGAAGTTTGGAATAATAACCCTGATTCTCCTAAGAGAAAGCGGAAGTGAGCGCATCAACTACCGCCCAGTAACTCTTCTTCCTATACTCTCCATGGTCAGGGAATCCATAGTTGCCGATGCAGTAATGTGCTATCTGGAAGAGTGTAACATCAACTCGCCTAAACAACACGGTTTCCGTTGACAATGGCCATGCACAAGAAATTTACTAATCGCACACAGTAGTTGGACCGCGTCAGCTGATGGTGAATAAGGCGTTGACGTGATCTACCTGGACGTTTCAAAGGCTCCATCGTTTGGACCATCAGATGTTCCTCTCCAAGCTCTAACATTATAGGTTTGGAGATCCTTACTTAAGCTGGATTGCCTACTTTCTACTTCAACGGAAATAACTGGTCAAAATTCGGGACACTTTATCGGAGCCCATACAAGTCGAGTGCGGTGTGTGCTGCAAGACACAGCTCTAGGCCCACGTTTGTTTTAATGCTATTATTGACCTTGCACAGGGAATCGCTTTAAACTACCTAATGTTTGCCGACGATGTCAAGATTTGGCGCCTTGTTCATTTGATGGCTGAGGAGCGTCTGCTTCAGAATGACTTAGATACGGTATAGCAATGGTCAACCTAAAACATACTGCATTTCAACGTCAGTAAATGCAAGGTATTTTCCACTCGACATCACAGCAGCTACGCATACCGGCTCGGAACGAATGCATCGCAACAATTAACTGTCGAACGGGAATTGCGTGTCCTGGATCTAGAACACTTGGGTTTTTCCAGGCAATCTGGAAAGGTCTCGTAGACTGAGAACCAACACGTCGGACTGTTGCGACAGGCATTTTTACAAATCAGTTGCTCTATCTTTCGACAACTGTTTAGTGCGTAGGTTCGCCCCCCTGTCGAATACGCTATTCACGCATCCATGGCTGAAACACGATTTTAATTCATAGAAGCCTCTACAACGTCGCGTACCTAAGAATGTACTTGAAATGCGCAATGTTTCATACCAAGAGAGGCTGCAAAGATTTGGGGTATCCAGTGGAAGCTATTGCAAACTACGAGGCAACTTGATTATGGCATACTTGATTCTGCCTGACCCACATCATGTGTGCCGTCTTTTAGTGCGACAGCATCAATATAACCGTAAAGCCTTGACTCGTTGAATCTCGCTGTAAAGTATAGTCGCCTTGAGTGCCGTAGAAATTTCGTTTTCATTCGTGTCTTTCACCCGTAGAGTACTCTCCTAGAAGCGGTCGCGTTTGCAGCAACAATCACTACATTTAAAAGACGAATGGATGATACACTCATCCAATTCGATTTTGTCACTCGGCGCTACGTCTCCATCATACACCTAGAGTTAATCATGGAATTATCGGATGTAAACTGCAGCTGATTTGAATAAAAGCAGATAGCAGGACTACGGTAGAGCAAAGCATAAATTCTTTTATCGTGCTTAAACTACAAACTCTTTCACTATCATTGCTTTTATTATTGTCGTTTCGATAACCCCACCAAATATCCAGTGCGAGTTGTAAAGGAACGCTTTTTAACCCGTATAAATTCATTGTAGTTGATCATTGTTGTGCTGCAGTATTTTCGGCGTGCTTAGCGAAGTTCAGATTGTTCGACCAGTGGATCCCTGAATCATGGACGATATGGCAATGTTTTACCGTCAACAGTAAGCGAATCCGGTGTGATTTCAAATATGCTGGATACCACGTAGTTTTCTAAAACGGCGAATGATATCTGCCACAGGGAACACCTTGAATCCAGCTGATGTCAGTCAGGTTGGATTGCCCTGAGAATATCATTGACACCGTTGGGATTAAAAGTGGAAATATGCGTTAGATCCTCGTCAAGTAGGAAAGGTTTGTCAATGATAAAGACGTAAACACGTCATTCAAATAAACAAATCCAAAGATGGACACGTAGGTCTCTGTGAGAATAAATCCAAAGATTTGGAGGCGAATAAAGCAGAAAGACGTATTTTGCGACCGTACGTGACAGAAGCTAACAGAAGCGAACAGGAATAGCTAATGGCCCTGAACAATGAGTTGTGTTGAAACACTAGTAATTGGAGTATACACGCTTGTTCCATTTCGGACCAGAAAAACCTGGGTCTTGTCCGTTACGCATGACTAATAATAACAATATTAATAATAATAAAAGCAACAATAATAATAATAATAACCATAATAATGGGTATATTTCTCCTCGCTTGAAGCACTGCGGCCATATTTGGTACAGACCATTATTTACAAAATATCTCATGTTTAGGTATGAATGGTAAGCATTTATGTGCTTTTCATTGCCTATGCCTTCTCACACGTTTGTATTAACTCACAGGTGTGTTTCAACGTAATGAGCGCTAGTTGGAATCTTGAATGGTAACATAACTAGGGGTATGTCACAGAGTATGAAATATTTTACTCATTAAATGTTGTTTGGCCATCCTTGGTACAAATCATCAATTGATCTCTCTTAAAAGAACAGGGTCTTAATCGCATCCAAATCTAGATAATTGGTGAGCTTAACACGGAAGGCCCTTTTGCTCTTACACGATCTGATTGTGACTGGAAGCTTAATCCACAGGATAGCATGTCTGTTAAGGAAAACCTTATACTGTAGATTTACCCTGCACCTGTGTATACTCATGGTAAAACCCTTATTGCGTAGTCTCCTTGTATAAGTATGTTGTATTTCTAGGGAGGGCAAACAGCAGTCGGTGTTTTGGTGAATCATGTTGTACAGAAGCATCAGATTATACCTCAATCTTCGTAGCCAAAGTGGATCGAGTTGGATTTTTTGGTAGCGCTCCCGATAGTTCTTAGTGGATATTTTGCCTAATATGTAGCTGCAGCCTGCGCTAAGCTGGAAATCAGAACCCAGACTTTCACGGATAGTGCCCTAAACTGTATGCTACTGAAACCCGCGAGCAAAGCTTGGTGTAGCCAAATCTAATTTATATTTTTCACGGAGTATCCGTATGTGTTAAGGTTGCAACCATCCACCTTTATGTGCCCTTTGCTTTACTTGAAGTGGACCTCGGTAATTCTGATCACAAGGACAGTAGTTGAAATGGAAATATTTTAGCGCTGCTCTTCCCAACTCGGCCACCACACGACAGCGGTTCCGTAATGTTTTGGGACCATTAGCTGGAGCTTATCTTAGCTGTGGTGGAAAGCAAGTACTAGTGGTTTACGGCTGACGCCAAGCACACAAGGGATTGAGAACCGCAAGCAACGCTTGGTACAGCGGAACGAAATTCAATTTAAGACTTGGAAAATCTGCTGTTTTCTTGAGTTACTACAAGCAACTTTCATTAGGAAATCGTTTTACTTTAGGTGGACCTCGGTCATTCCCTTCACATTGACCGAATGGGATATGGAAATATATGGGTCTTTCTCCTCCTATTACTGGTACAGTGCGACCGCGGTTGGGTCCTGGTTGGGACTCATCAGCTGAAGATAGCTTCAGCTGGGGCGGAAATAAGCGACTGGCGGTTCACGGCTAACGCCATAAACAATAAGCCACTGAGATTCTGGAGTACCGCTTGGTACAACGGAAACGAATTCAAATTGGGACTTGGACGACTCTCTATGTTCTTGGTTTTCTACAAGATACCTACGTTCAGACAGCGGTTCAATTATGGTGGAGTTCTGTCTTTCTGATCGCAATGACCGTATGTAAAACGAAAATAAATTGGTGTAGTTCCTCCTACTACTGACACACTCCTACCGCCCTTTCGTACTGCCTTGAACTATCCAGGTTGCATCAGTGTACGCTGGGCAAGGAATCAGAACTTTTGTTCCACCAATACAGCCGTAAACACAATGCTGCTGAGAAATGCTAACAACGCTTGGTACAGCGAAAGCGATTTAACATTTAAACATGTAGTATCCGCTGTGAGTTTAGTTTGCAACCATCCAGCTGCAGTTGTATCTCGGTTTACTAGAGGTGGACCTCAGTAATTCTGATCACAACAACCGTATGTGAAATAGAAATGTTTCGTTGTTGCTCTTCCCACTTCTTGCACCCCTTGACAGCGGTTTCGTAATAGTTTGGAAACATCAGTTGAAGTTCGCCTGTGCTGCGGTGGTAATCAGATATTAGTGATTTACGCATGACGCAAAAACACCAGTCACAGATATCTGCAAACAACGCTTTTTACAGAGGAGTAGAATTTAATTTTAGGATTAAAGAAACCGCTGTGTTGTTGGGTTGCAACTGGCAACTTCCATTAAGAACTCGGTTTACTTGAGGTGGACCTCGTGCATTCCGAGCACATGGACCGAAGGTCAAATGCAAATATTTTAGTGTATTTCATCCCAAGACATAGGCTTTGAATAGCTGTTTTGCACGGGTTTGCACTTATCAGGCATAGCTACTATAAGCTCCTTTGGGATTTGGAGTCCATTTCTAAAGGCTGACGCAAAAAAGATTATGCCACTGACATCCGCAAGCAATGCTTGGTACAGCGAAAACGAATTCAAATGTGGACATGGTGGACCCTTTGTGTCGTTAAGTTGATACAAGCCACCTTTATCAAGACCACGGTTTACTTGAGGTGAACCTCTGACACTCCGAGTACAAGGACCGCATGTAAAGTGTAAATATTTTGGTGTTGCTAATTCGATCACTGGCAGCTGAGTACCGCCGTTTCATTCTGGTTGCAACTGATCAGATGGTGATAGCATGAGCTTTGTTAGATATCATTTCCTAGGGGTTTACGTCTGTCGGCATAATAACTATGCCACTGAGTTTGCGAGCAACCGTGGGTACAGCAAAAACTAATTTAACTTAGGACTTTAAGGATCCGCCGTGCTATTGAGTGGCTACAAGCAACCTCCTTGGAGAACTCAGTTTACTGGACGTGTTCCTCGGTTAGTACGATTACATGGACCGTGTGTGAAACGGAATTATCTTTTGTTACTCATCCTAAAGCTGAAACTCTCAACCTTAACAATGGCATGGTTAAGATTGTTGAGATGGAAATCGGATCCGTTGTAAAATTTTGACTAGAGTAACAATATTCTTCCGAGATACGCGAACAACATTTAGAACAGCGAAAACGAATTCAATTTTCTTTTTGGAGGATCTTGCGTGTGGTTGGGTTTCTACTAGATACCAACGTTCAGAACCAGTTTCGCTTGAGGTAGACCTTGGTAATTCTGCTCAAAATGTACGTACGTAAAATTTAAATATATTGGTGTTTGGCAAACACTGACACACTACGACTGAGGATTCATCTGGGTTTGGATTACCCAGGTGGAGGCAGTGTAAGCTGAGCTGGGAATCAGAACTTAGTGATTCACGGATGACCACATAAACACTATGCTGCTGAAATCTGCCAGCATCAAGTAAAATAACGGAAAAGATTTCAAATTTGGTTATGATGTGTCTGCTGCGCATTAAAGTTGCAACAAGCCACCTCTACTTGATAAACGAATAAATAACTAAATTATAAATTCCGCGACGATGCGAGAAGCTGTTTCTTAAAGGGAACAGATCAAATAATGGTACAACCTTCCATGACAGTTCATTAATACCTTTTCAGAAATAAACAGAAGCGCAATTACCAATTAAGTAACACAGAGTAATTAGAATCGTTCTGCTATTTGTTTACTGTCAATCAGTCGGGATTCTTCACAATCAAGTGACAGATATTTGGGCTGAGAAAAAATACCGTAATGAAAGAGGCTGTTGTACGAAATGTTATGTAAATGTGTTTCGCAAATTTATTCAAGCACAACGAATAGCTTTTTCGAATGCGTTATCTAGGGACTGTAATGTCCCGAACATATTAATTAGGTTTTGGACGGTTCAACGCTTACTAATCCCAAGCTTAAAATTGCAAAGTGTAAAGCACTTCTAATACCACTTGGAAGTTTGTTCCAAATCTTTGAGTATTGGGTTAGAAAGAAACGGTCTCTGATTCTCTTAGTACATTTTGGAATCATGACTTTTATCTCTTTTTTACGTAGTGGATATCTGCCGTTTAAAGATATGTGAATACCGTTATCAAGACTGGGAATTTTACAATTTGCCATTCTGTAAAGAAAACATAGGTTCAACTTTATTATCCGAAGCCAAACTTGGTCAAATCCAAGTATAACACATTGCTCTCTGTATGTCAACGTTGAGAAATACCCACATCGCTTTTTCGTGAAAAATATCTGGACCCTCTCAAGAGCGTGCTGGTCAGCTTACCGCAGATTAGACTGTACCATTGAACAGTATTCAATACACGGCAATACACGTGTTTCGTAAAACGATATGAGAGTTTCCGTCAGGTAAAAATGATAGCAGATGTTACCGATGTTCTTTATGGTTTTCGAAACTTGTGAGTCACAGTGTTCATAAAAGTTAAAGGTGACTATATATCGCAAGGCAAAGTCGCCAACTGCTCTGTATTGCGAGATATTTGTGCCTTGTTGTAATAAACTGTCTGGCTGTACTTGACATTTGTATGACAAAATATTACACTTGTCCGCAGCAAATGAAATCTAACACAGTTGGCACCGGAAGTCAAGGGCAGATAGGTCATCCTGAATGAGAAATAGGGCTTCCTGATTATTTACACGTAATTGTGAGTAGACAACACTAATATCATCAGCAAAGATAATTGTAACGCCTTTTATTATTCTCTGGAATATATATCCTGAATATAAATCACAAAAAGATGAGGACCAAGCACACTCGCTTGAACCACTCCACTAGTGATTGCTTTCGGTTTAGAGAAATGGTCGTCTATACGCACCACTTGCTTTCCACCAATTAGATATGAAGACAACCAACACAACATCGGTTCTCCAGTGTCTATAGCCTTAAAGTTATTTAGTAACCTTCTGTGAGGCACTCGATCAAAGGCATTTTGCATATCCAGAAACGAGATTACGACACTTTTTCCGTTGTCAATGGCAGCCTTTGTGGGGTTGAAAAAGTCAGTCTGACATGTTGCGCATGATCAACCTTGCAAGAAACCGTGTTGCAAATTGCTGAGAATGTTAGCGTTGCTCAGTAATATACATAGTTCATCTTTCACTGTCCTTTCTATCATCATAGAAATGGTGGATGTGTGGTCGATTGGAAGAAAGTTTTTAACCTCCTGGGCAGCGCCATTTTCATGTCGCAGGATAACGACAGAAGTTTCCATTGAGTACTCTATGCTCCTTTGTTAGAAGAGAGCGTAAAAGTATTGAGTAAAAGCAGAAGGAAGTCACTACCACTGCTTTTTATTCAACAAGGGAATCTCAGCAGGGCCTGCGCACATTCAGTAGTATAAGCGAGGGATTTGAAAAATGGTTTTCGCTATAGTGAGTTCCACTGTGCATAGACTTTCATTGTTGTGCGGCATGATAAGTGTTGTTGGGTCTGATGATTTAATGAGCATTGATTCGGCAAAATAAGCGCTGAAGCTTCGCAACTTTCACCTGGCGCGTCGTAATATGTTCCATCAGGAGTGGTGATAAAATTGAAATTGTTACTGCAGCGCGAACACCGAGCACAAATAGTTTGGCTAGCTCAGCTATTTTGCTACAGCCGTTCAGTGCCTTATACTCTTCTAGAATGAGAGTTTTGTCTCGTTGATGCCTCTGTTCTTCGACGAGCTTGAACTGCTGTAATAATAGTGCAAAGCCCACAGTTAACTTGTATTTCTGCCGAATCTTATGCAGCTTTCTTTTTTTCTTTAATGCATTGCTGTCGGATTTATGTTTAGATTGATAAGCACATTTTAGTGGTACTGCTGAATCGATGCAGAAGCCAAGTGTACTATAAAACAGGTCTGTCCCATGTTGAGGGCATGAAGTGAGAAAGAATTTATCCCAAGCCATCGAACGAACCAGCTCCTTGAAAAAGTCCCGCTTGACAGAACTGACCAGACGATAATGCCTTGTGTTCCGTAGATCGGCCATGCGTAGTCTTAGGCGGCATTTGATCACGCAATGATCACTCCCTGGAAAACAATCAAGAACCTTAACACTGATTGCAGATATGCCCAATGAAAAAATGAGATCCAGAGTATTTCACCCCTGGTAGGTTGGGAGACGTGTTGTTGCCAACCATACATTAAGATACAGGAGATAAGATTTTGGTATTTCAAAAGAGCAGTTCCCATGGGCCATGAAAGCAAAGGCAGATTGCAATAACCAATGATCTTATGTGAAAATAATAGGGTAGCGGCGCAGACATATGCAAACGTCGAAAGTTCTAGGTGTTCTTGTCTGCAGTTTAACGCGCTCTATATACATCCCTTAAGCACCAGTTGCTGATTAACAGATATCGTACGCCAGAGTGTTTCCAGAACTTTGTTCAGCACTGGGCTCCCAAAGGGTGGTGCTGCAAGGGATATTTTCAGGTACATTACACAGCCAATGCCTCGACGACCAGGCCGATTTCTCATAAACTTGTTATACCTGAAAATAGTTAACTGATTGTCAGATATGTCATCATGGCACCAAGATTCAGCTATAAATATTTTGTCAGGATTATTCACCAAAACAAACGAGCTTAGTGTGTGGATCTTAGAGTGAAGAGAGCGAATGTTTATCCAAAATACTGAGATGGATGTGAGGGATGAGGACGATTGTTTAGGTTGTGTTATAAACCGTGTGCTTGGACAATGGTTAGAAATTGTTGAAAAAGTTTACGTGTTACCAACGGTGAAAAATGATTTGGAGGTGACCACATAGGAGGGGATTGAGACTGAGTATGGCCCACTAGAAAATACTTCGAGGGAAGAGGCCCATGATGGTTGTACTAACCTATGGAAGCTGGAGAGTTAGCTTGTATCCTCTGTAGCATGTTACTAATAGACTGTTGGTTACGTAACGCATTGATAGGATTCAGTGGGTTGCTGTCATTTCCATCCATGGGTAAGGTCCGCTTAATGGCGCTCGATATACAAGGCTTTGCTATATGCGGTGGAGGCACACTGGTCTCAATCCATACACCAACATCAGCATGATCTGTGTGGTTCATTGATGGAATCGGAAAGTCGTGGCACCCAATTGCACCGTTTGCAAGGTGCACGTCTTCCATAACATTAGAGGAATGGATGTACGTCTGTCCAAACAAAATAAAGATACAGAGTCGCCTAGTGATGTTTGCGATAAATTCAGGTTAACCTTCCTTTTACTATCGATCCAGTTGACTAGATCTATTGATATTATAGAGGAGTTTGGACACTGGCCATAGCAGACTTTAGACGGGACATGAGAGTTCGTAGTTTGAGGTAGCGAATTCGCATGCAATTGGGATTTAGCAGGTAATGCAGTTGTTATTCACTGCTCCAAATTGTTGTCACTTCGCGTACAGGAAAGAGCATTGGGAAATCCTTTATGACTGCCTGAACTGATTATCCAAAAGAAAACACCATGCGCATTACTTGCTTTGTAGATTTTAGTCGTTTTAGGCTTGGTTGGCTTATCATGCTTTGCCGTGAAACAGCGGCCTCCTGGAGGTCCTCCAGTAACCACTTTGACACCTGACGTTGATTTTACATCCAAAGTGCGAGGATTAAGGGTTCTACAGAAAGCGGTATTTAATACAATAAAGTTTCCTGCATAGTAATGTGATTCCGTGTTAATTTCAAAAAGCGCTTTATCATTCACCGTTACACCCCTGTTTGCGGCAAGCGGAGTATTATTCTCACATTTGTAGTGGCCACTAAGTTGAGCCATATCAACTGGATGCGTGGCGCCATATGGCAGTTGGGAATTCTGTTTTTACCTCAGACGTGCTATTCCTTATCTCTAGTTGTAGCGAGCTTTTGTCCTCCATAATTTTCAGACTTTAGAAAGTCGTATTAAGCACAGTGAGCTTGCACTTTCAATGAATTATTTAGCAATAAGTTCATTTTGCTACTGGAAAAAGATGGGACGTGCGTAGCGCACCACCTTTTGTCCTGCTCCTATACAGCTGGACCAGTGTTGGGCGAAGCCTGGGATATGAGTCGGTAAGCAATGACACGTAAGACGTGTCAAATACGGCAGTATAGAAGTTGGAGGAGACTGAACCCAACGTATATTGTGCAGGCTACAAGAATAGGAGGCGAATCAGACAGAGCAAGAAACGTGCAGCGAGGTACTCACCAAAACGGTTTGTGTCAACGGACGTGCAGTCAGTAAAACAAGTGGAAGTTTTGAAGGTTAAAACAACCGTAATATCCAATGTTACAAAATGCTGAAAGAGCTTGTTTTCCGGTACACTACACCAGCACGATGGCATACCGCATGCAGTGAGCAACAATTTCTGCGTAGTTTTTAATGGTAAATTGTCCAGCACATTAAAAACCACCGCATTGCCTGAACTGCGTACTGAATCACATAATTCGGTCGAAAACGGGTCTATCAGTATACTGTACTTCATGAGGTTCATTTTATCAATATCTGAGGCTATTAAAATAAGACAACTAGATACTGCAAAGATGAGCATGTGGAGCATGTCGACTTTTAATGCAAGTTCAGGTGTCTTTCTCAGGCCAACATGTAGTCAAAGGGAGTTTCCCACAGCGCCTATCCTGCTTTGGGTATTTTCTTTATTGCTGCTTCTAGTGTTTGTGTGAAGTACCTTAGGTAGTTGTCCCAGATTTTGAACTAAAATGGAAGAAGTCTGGCCGATAATACTTTTTCCTCATTGAGCATGTCCTTACTGTGGTCTTGATAATGAAACCGAAGTAAGATACACTGAAGCAAAATCAGAAGAGCTAAGAAAATGGGTGCCAACTTCTGATCGTTAACAGAAAATTCGCGTCCAATATAATGCTGGTAAAATGGCAATTCCCGGAAACTGCAACTTAATTAGGAACGAAAAGAACGCACCGCAGTGAACTATTTGAATCCCAGCCTTCGACTTGCACACGCTGTTGTTTTGGAAACGTGCTCTCTCCACCAATTCCAATGACATACCGGTTAGCAGTCGGGTCAGCACAGGCGTTCCTCCTGGCAGGTCACAAGCCGTTGCACTTGAATCCAGACAGGCCTGGAAACGAAGCAAAGGCTGTCGATCTGGTCAGAGCGCTTCTTGGTTTGGCACTAGTGGTGTGTGGCTGGTGGGCTGCTTTTAACTGGCAGCCTCAGTGACTGCGACACAATCGAAAGATTAGCGATAGATCCCTTATATTACAGCCTGTATCTGCCTTCTGCAGCTATCGATAAAAGCAGTCGTGTAGTGGTTAAAGGGCCCTTGTGTTGGGTTTAGATAAAAGGTCACAATTTGTGGTGTAGGATGCAAATTGAATGAAATCGCTCGTGTATACCTCCACATAGGAAACCGGAAATGTAGAAATCGACGGAAGATAGTCGACTGTAATGCGTGCATTCGAAATACGCTGCGCGTTGGAAAGAGCAGGTTAAAATGAGCACACAGTGAAAGAGCTGCCAGCGGATGGAGAGAGGATGGAAAGGAATTATCCAAATAACCCGAGAGCACGTATGTCACGCTTTGTGTGGAAAACCTTGGTTTGGTCCGCAAATTGGGACCTCGGTACTTCTGATCCCAAAGACTGTATATAAAATGGAAATATTTCGATGCTCTTCAGAACTCTTGCACCACAAGGCAGGGGTTTCGTAATAGTTTGGAATCATCAGTTGGAATTCGTTTGTGATGCGGTGGTAACCAGCTGCTAGTGGTTCACGCTTGACGCCAAAAAGTTTAGAAAATGGAAGCTGCAAAAAGAACGCTTGGTAAGGCGGGATGGGATTCAAGCTTGGACTTGGAGAACACAGTGTTGTTTGGCTGCTACAAGCAACCTCCATTAAGAACTCTGTTTACTTGAGGTGGACTAAGGTCATTGCGATCACAGAGACTTATGTATAATGGAATAAACAAGTGTTGTTCGTCTCTAAATCTAGCACACAGCGACCGCGCTTTCGCCCAGGTTTGGACTACCCTTGAGAATGTAGCTTGCGCCGGGCTGGAAATAAAATACTAGTGGGTCGATATTGACTCCATACACACTGTGCCAATGAGACCTGCAAGCAACGTATGGCATCGCGGAAACGAATTCAAATTTAAAATTGGTGAGTTTTCTGCGTGATTGCGTTGCTACAAGCAAACACTTTTGTGAGATCGGTTCCCTTATGTAGACCTTGGCCATTCCAGTTACATGGACCGTTGTGAAATTAAAATATGTTGGTGTTGCTCATCAAATACTTAAAACATCAATTGCGGCTTTTGTATACTTTGTACTCATCAGGTGGAGATACCCTAGGCACTTTTGGAAATCCGTGCTTAGTTGTAAACGGCTGACTCCAGAAACACTATTCCGCTCAGCTACGCAGTCAAGGTTTGGTACAGCGAGAATGAACTCAACTTTGGACATGCATGATCTTCTGTGTGTTTGAGTTGCTAAAATGCACTTCTATTGATACCTCGGTTTACTTGAGATGGACCTCGTTTATTCCGATCAAAAGGACCATAGATGAAATGGAAATCTTTTGATGTTGTTCATTCCAGCATTGGCACGCAGCGACTACTCTTTCTTCCTACTTGGTACTCAGCAACTTGGGATAGTCTGAGCTGTGTTGGAAATAAGAGTTGAATGGTTTCCGATTGACGCCATAACATCTATGCCCCTGAGATCCGCGAGTAACGCTTGGTACAACCGAACCGATGCAAATTTGGACTTGGAGGATCCGCTCTGCCGTTGGGTTGCTACAAGCAACCTGTTTTGAGAGGTCAGTTCCCTTAAGGCATACCTAGGTCATTCTGATTACAAGCACTGCATGTAAAATGAAGTATTTTGGTGTTGCTCATCCAAACGTTGGCACCTAACTACCGTGGTTGCATCATGGTTGGAACGCATCAGGTAGAGATAGCATGAGCAGGGTCAGATGTCAGTACCTAGGGGTTTACGGCTGTCGGGATAAAACCATGTCACTGAGATCTGCGAGCAACTCCTGGTCCAGCGGAAACTAGTAAAATTAGGACTGTTAACATCCGCTGGCTGGTCGGTTTGCTACGAATTATCTATATTTAAAGCTCGGTTCACTTAAGATGAACGTCGATCATTTTGATCACTAGGACCGTATATCAAATGGAAATATTGTGGTGTTGTTTTTCCGCACGCTGGCATACTACGGCCGCGTTCTCATCGTGGCTTGGACTACCCAATTGGCAGTAGAGTGAGATGGGCTATAATTCTGAACTTAGAATCCACGGATGATACCATAAGCACTATGTCACTGAGACCTATGAGCAACACTTGGTAAATTGGAAACGATTTATAATTTAGACATAACGAATCCGCCGTGTTTTTAGTTTGCAACAAACCACTTCTATTTGGACTTGGTTCTCATAAGCTGGATATCGGTAATTCTGACCACAAAGACTGTATGTGAAATGGAAATTTTTGGTGTTCCTTTTCTTAACTCTGCATCACACGACCGCAGTTTCGTAACAGTTTGGAATTATCAGTTGACGATCTTGTGAGCTGCGGTGGAAATCTGATATTAGTGGTTCACAGCTGACGCCACAAACACCAGCCAATGAAATATGCAAACAAATCTATTACAGCGGATAGGAGTTTAAATTTAGACTTTAAGCATCCGCTCTGTTGTTCGTTTGCTACAAGCAAATTCCATTTAGATTAGATATACTTGAGGCTGACCTCGGTCATTCCGATCACATGGACCGTTTATGCAATGGAAATATGTTGTTGTTGCTCATTTCAAAACTGCCACCCTACGATCGATGTTTCATCTTAAGTTGGACTCATCAGTTGAAGATAATCTGAGTTGGGGTAGCTATTATAGCCTATTGGTTTACGACTGACATTATAAACACTATGCAACTGAGAGTTGCGAGTAGCACTGTAGACAGAAAAAGCGAGATTTCAATACAGTTTAGGAGAATCAGCTGTATAGATGCGGTGATACAATCAACTTCTATTGAGACCCCGGTTATCTAGAGATAAACTTTAGTAGTTCCGATCAAACTACTTTATGTGAAACGAATATATATTTTAATGTTGCTCTTCCTAACACTAGCTCTGCTCCACCGTGGTTTCTTCCCAGTTTGGACGCGTTAGCTCTAGGGATACCTAGCTAGGATGGAAATTAGAGCCACGTGCTCCAGTGCTAAGATCCGCGAGCAACGCTTCGTACAGCAGAACCGAATTTACATTTGCACTTCTTGAATCTGCTGTGTTCTTGGGCTGAAACAAGCACAAACCTTTAGAACTTGGTTAACTTGAAGTAGAACTCAGTTCACTAGATTTGGACCTCAGTTATTCAGATCACAAGGACCGTATGTGAAATTGCCTCGTTTTGGTGTTGCTCATTCCTATACTGGCATCACACAACCGCAGTTTTGTCCTGGTTTGGACTCATGAGGTAGAGATACTCATAGCTGGGCTGGAAAGGAAAGCTTAGTGGTTCAGTACTGATGCCACAAACATGAAGACACTGAGGTCCGCTAGCAGCGGAAGGTAGAGCGGGAACGAAATCATTTAAATATCTTGAGGATCCGCTGTGTGGTTATGTTCTACGTGCAACCTCTATTGTAATATCAGCTCACTTGAAGTGGATTTCGTTAATTCCGATCACAAGGGCTTATGTGAAATGAAAATACTTTAGCGTTGGTCATTTAAACATGAGCATTAAACTACAGCGTTTTCGTCCTGGTTTGGACTCATCAATTGAAGACAACTGTAGCTGGGTTGGAAAATATAGTAGAATGTTTTGTGACTGACGCCACGAAAACTATGTCACTGAGAATTGTGAGCAACTTTTGGTACAGCGGAATCGAATTCAAATTTGGACTTAAAGAATCCGCTGTGTGGTTAGTTTGCTACAAACAACATTTAATAAGACCTCAGGTTACTGGAGCGGTACCTCGGTTTTTCGATCATATCAACAATATGGGAACTCAAAAGCTTTGTTATTACGCATCTCAACACTGACACCACACAACGGCCTTTTACTTATATTGACTCATCAGGACCAGGTTGCCTGAGCTTGCTTGGAAATCCGATCCTAGTGGTTCATAGCTGAGGCCATAAACACCATACAACTAAGAACCGCAAACAACGTTTGGTACCCCAAAATGGAATTCAACTGGTTATTTAGCATCCGCTGTCCGGTTACATCGCTTCAAACGACCTTTATTAAGTATTCGTTTCACTTGAGCCGGAGTTCGGTACATTTGGTGTGGACCTCGGTCAGTTCGATCATAGGGACCGTAGGTGAAGTGGAAATATTTTGTAGTTTATCATCCCATCACTTGCCTCCTGCGGCCGGGTTTCTTCTTGGTTTGGACTCATCAGAACGAAATGCTCTGAGCTCTGTTGAAACGCAGAGCCTATTGGTTAACGACTAACGTCATAAACATTATGCCATTGAGATTCGAAATAAACGCTTAGTTAAAGCGCAACAAATTAAAATTTGGTTTTAAAATTTTCGCTGTGGCTTTGGGTTGCTACGCGCAACCTCTATTAAGTCCTCGGTTCATGTAGTATTATATTCTGTTCACTTGAGGTTGACCTCATTCAGTCCTATCACCAGGATCGTTTATATAAAATAGAAATAGATTGGTGTTGTTTATCTTAACGCTGGTACCACACGACTGTGGTTTCTTTCCGGTTTAGACTCATCAGTTGGAGATGAGCTGAGGTAGAAAGCAAGGCCTAGTGTCTCACGGCTGTCCTCATGAACACCATGCTACTGAGATCCGCAAACAACGCTTATTACAGCGGAGACGAATTTAAAGTTTGGCTTCGAGAAAGACCTTTGTAGCTGGGTTGCAACCAGCAACATCTGGTGAGATTTCCGTTGGCTCGAGGTGGACCTCAGAAATTCCGATCATATGGACCATGCGTGGAGTTGAAATGTTTCGGTGCTGTTGATCCCAACAATCACTCATGACGGCGGTGTCGTCCTGGTTTAAGCATGTCAGTAAGGAATCTTTAGTTGGAAATAAATCACAGCGTAGTGTCTCAAGGCTAACGCCATAAACACAAGGCCACACAGATGCGCAAACATCGCTTGGTATAGCGAAAACGTAGTCAGATTTAAACTTGAAGAATCAGTTTGGTGTTTGAGTTGCTACCAGAAACGTTTCTTGAGAGCTCTGTTCACTTGATTTGCACTTTGGTCCTTCCGATCACAAGGACCTATGTAAAATGAAAATATTTTGGTGTTGCTTATCCCAACACTAGCACACAACGACCGCCGTCTTGTCCTAGATTGAACTCAACAGGACAAACTAACCTGCACTGTGTTGAACATTAGAGCCTAGTTATTCGCGACTTACGCCAGAAACATTGTTCCACTGAGATCCGCGAGCAGCATTTAGTACAGTTAGATTACTACAAACCACCTCTAGTAAGAACTTAGTTCACTTTAAGTGGATCTCAGTCATTCAGATCACAAAGACCTTATATGCAATTAACATAGTTTGGTTTGCGCATCCCAACAACGGCACCACTCGACCATCATTTTTGTCCTGGTTTGTGCTAATCAGTTAAGAGTAGCCTAAGCTTGGTTGGAGATCATGGCCTTGTATTTCACGGCTAACGAGGTAAACCTATGCCTCTGAGATACGTCAGCAATGCTGCGTACATCAGTATCGAAATCAAATTCGGACATTTAGAGTCTGCTGTGTGGCTGGTTGTTACAGACAGCCTCAATTTGGAACTTCGTTCGCTTTCGGTGGACCACTGTCATGCCCATCACATGGACTGTATGTAAAAGGTAAATATTTTTGTGTTGCTGATCCCAATACTGGCCCTCCACGGCGATCATTTCTTTCTGGTTTGCACTCGTCACGCAAAATACATTTAACTAAGGGAATTTAGAGCGTAGCGTCCCAAGGCTAACGTTCTAAACACTATGCCACTTAGATCCCAGAACAACGATCGTTAAAATGAAAAGAAAATGAAGTTTGTACGAAGGGAATCTGTTGTGTGATTAGGTTACTACAAGAAACGCATATTATTATCTTGAGTTACTTGGGGTGGAGCTCGGTCATTTTGATCCCAATAACAGTTTGTGAAATAAAAAATATCTTGTTCTTTTTCATTTTGACACCGGCAATCCAGGACCGTGGTTTAGTCCTGCTTTTGACTTATCTGGTGGAATTAACCATAGCTGTGTTGAAACTCATAGCTTTCTGGTTGGCGGCAAAAGCCATAAACACTATGCTACTGCGATCCGCGAGAAACGCTAGAAAAAGCGGAAACGATTTCATCTATGATCTTGGAGAACCCGTTACGTAGTTTGTTTGCGACAAGCAACCTCAATTAAGCTTTAAGTTCAATTAAGAGGTAATTACATTTGATTAAGTTACCCTTCTGTCATTCTGATCACATGGAACTACGTGAACTGGAAATATTTTGCTGCGGCTCATCCCAACATTGGCACCCCACGATTGTGGTTACTTCCTGGTTTGGATTCATCAGTTATTAATTGCGTTAGCTGGAGTGAAATTCAGAGCCAAGTGGTTTACGGATGAACTCAAAAAGCTATGCCACTGAGATCTGTGAGTAACATTTGTTAAGATGTAAAAGAATTCATCTTTTGTCTTCGAGGATCCGTTGTGTTATTGAGTTGCTACATGAAACCTCTATTAAGACCTCAGTTCAACTGAGGTAGAATTCGGTTCACTTGAGATGGACCTTGAGATTTTCGATCATATGGACCTTATGTGCAATTAAAAAATGTTTTGGTGTTGCACGTCGCAAAACTGGCACTTCATGGTTGTCTTTTCTTCCTGGTTTGTACTCATCTGGTTGAGATAGCCGTAGATGGGTTGGAACTCGGAGCCCATTGGTTAACGGCAAACGCCATAAACACTATGAGAATTCGATATACGAGCAACGTTTGGTGAAGCGGAAACAAATGCAAATTTTGTCTTAAAGAATCCACTAAATGATCTGGTCGCCACATGCGTTGGACTTATGTTCAAGTGAGTTGAACTTCGGTCATTCCGATCACAAGGATACTACGTGGTGGACAAATTTTGGGGCTGTTTATCCCAACATTGGTATCCCACGACTGCGGTTTCTTCCGATTTTGCATTCATTAGTTATTAATAGTCTAAGGTGGGGTAACAATCAGAACTAAGCGGTTCACGGCAGACCTCATAAAAACTATTCTACGGAGATACGCAAGCAACGCTTAATACATAGGGAAGGAATTCATGTGTTGTCTTTGATGATCCGCTGTGTTGTTCGATTGTTACAAGCAACCTCTATTGAGAACTCGGTTTAATTGAGGGACCACTTGGTCGTTCTGATCACAAAGGACGCATGTGAAACGGGACTATTTCCGTGTTGCTCATCCCAACACATGCACCCCACTACCGCCGATTTATCTTTGGTTGTAAGCGTCATGTGAAAATAGCTTGAGCTGGGTTTGACAAAAGAGCCTAATGGTTAACGCATGACGCCAAAAACACTATGCCACTGAGATCCGTGAGCAACGCTGGCACAGCGGAAACGATTTCAAAGTTTGAGTTGAAGAATCCGCAGTGTAGTTCGGGTTGGTACACGCAATCTCTATTAAGAACTCAGTTCAATTAAAGAGTAATTCACTTGTGGTCATTCCGAGCACAAGGACCGTATGTAAAGTGGAAATATTTTATTGTTGCTCCTCCATACACTGACACCAAAAGACAGCGTTTTTGTCCCGGTTAGGACTCTTTACCTACAGATGGTCTGATGAGGTTGCCTGTAGTAACCCAACCACACAGCGGATTCTCCAAGTCCCAAGTTGAATTCATCTCTTCTGTTCCAATCGTTGTTCGCGGGTCTCGATGCCATAGTTTTTATGGCTTCAGGCATGAACTACTAGTCTCTTAGTTCTAACCTAGCTCCGGCTAGCCCCCCTGATCAGTTTAAACTAGGACGAAACCGCGATCGTTTGGGGCCAGTGTTGAAAGCAGCAACACCAATTATTTCCAGCTTCCTGGCTCCACTTTTCCCTAAAGAGGCTTGGCTAGCATGCGCGAAGGCAATGTTCCTGATAAAGTTGAACGAAAGCTGTGTACTGCTTTAGCAAACTCTTTTCAGTTAAGTCTCCGAAAGAACTGCGTATTAAACACAATCTTCCGAACCCCCTACCTGCGGCCATCTTTTAGTTGTCGTAATAATGCATAACGCAAGGACGTACTCAGCCTATGTATAACTGGATGGAGAAAAGTATGAATTTGTCAGCAAATTTCATGTACCGCGATGGCCGGAAAATTAATTCTTTACGAACAGTGGAACACTTGGCCCGCTCCCCGAGCAGTTATCACAAGTTTTACCAGTCTCAGAACTTGTTAATGACATACTGAAAATCCTCATAACCCCAGTGACATAAAAAGTGAATAAATAATATATTCTTAGGCGATGAGTAGCACAGTCTAACTAGGTGGTCTGAACAATGTGTACTGCAAGTGTGCACGTCTTATACAATGGTTCCACTACGGATTTTAAAGTAATCGGCAGGTTTAAAGTAATAGAGAAATTAATAACCTAGGACTAATAACCAATACAAAGTAAAACAAATGTTTATGTTCCGTTTATGTAATATGACTAGTCGTTGTACCCTGCCCAGAGGACCTGTTTCCATGCATTTTACTGCCTCGAAAGAATTTGCACCCATTTCCATTCGCTCACTGGCGGTGTACCTATGTTGTAAAACCACGTAATAGCTATCAAATGCTTAACATATGTCATACATCGTTTAAGGCTACTTTCATGCGCACATTATGAGCGATTAAGCCTTAGGCTTTTCGGTCATGCGTAGCATTCATAGATGGTAATGTGCTAGACATGTGTACAGTATTTTTAAGTTTGGTAGCTTCAATTCTTCACCACAGGGGATCAGCCCAGTCGTAGTCAACCATGAAATAAAGAATGCATAATAAGGATAACTGCATATAATAATTCTAATATCGTTACTGTCAAAGAAATGTAAATAGCATGTTTAACAACAGCACAGCATGGATCGATATATCATCCGATCAAATTGTGTAGTGTGACAGCATAGGGCAGATGACTGTACAGGTAGTTAATGGATAACAAATTACTAAAACAAATATTTGGAGTCATTACTAATAACACATATTCGTCAATAGGAAATCCAATATCGACAATCACTGAAATCCAGTACGCGTTTCTGAACGGTTAACTCCGAATAAGAATGGAAATGGCCATCATTGCAAAACAGATGTAGCGGCACAAAGTGCAGAACAAATATTACGCGTTATTTAGTTTGGGAGGAGAATGACGAAGATGGTTCACGGCCCCATATCAGTAAATAAATCTTCGGTTATTGATCCGAAGATAGTTGGTAGAAAGGAAGTTTACTTGGAACAAACCCGAATAAGAAGTTGCGCTAGATTATAACATGTGGGGTGATTGTAAAAGCTTATTATTTGTTATTAATAATGCACTGGTGCAGTTGTTGAACTTGCTTCTATTTGATGTGCTCAGGTAGTGAACGTGGTCCAGCAAGTATTTACACAGAATTTTGTCCTCAAATAGCACACTTAAAATGCGGTTCACCAAGTCACTTAGATATGTTCTTATCATTCCTTTGAATATTCAAAAATATCCAAAAAATCTTAACCCCTGTTTTGCACCTTATTTCACATGAAGCCATACCTGAGAAGGTAACAAATTCTCCTTAGGCTAGTCCTAAATCTAATCAAAGCAACTGTGCATTCCTTTTCTGGCAATTGGTAACTTGTATTTTCCCGCAAGTGCAATTGGAATGCTGCAATCAATACTTTCCGCCACGCGGGTTTGGGGAGCAATCACAGATTTACAAGCACCCTTCGTAACCACAGAAGTTCAAGATTTAGCGCAGTGCACCTATCTCTATAAAGAAAAAGCGTTTTAGCAACCAAATGTATACTTCTTGAAGGCCCTTTGAAAGCTTGCAAGGGCACGTAGAACCGAACATTTTACTGCTAGCGACAGTTACTAGTAAGATTAAGCAATAATACCAAGTATTTTGAACTAAACTGCCAAACACAACCTGTATAGTATGAGCTACAAAAAATGGAAGGCATATGGCGATGCACAAAGAGATTAACCGCATGACGGACAGGGAAATCGAAAGTGAACGCCTAGTGGCATCAGCAACTAAGATAGACACTCAGACGACACAAACAAGAATCAAAGTCATTATCGCTAACTAAATAAAGCTGAAATGTTTAACCTTCTCTACAGACTCGGAAATCACATTTGCGCAGATTGCTACACTGAACACAGCCATAGTCCAGCAAATGTCCCTTGCTGATGTAGAAAGCAATTAGTCTGGTTTCCTTTAAGATTAGCATGTAGCAAATTAGCTGACCGGTTAGTTAGCCTTTTCCCCGATATTTATGTGTTCGCACAATTTTAACAAACTGGTGTATCTCAAACCTAATTCGAGGACAGCTGGGCTGATGGGAATGGCATCGTGAGAAAGCTTAGACAATATATCACGGCTTTACTTCAAAAGCAAAATAAAGTGAGGACATCACAAACTGCTTCAGGGAGACCGATTGCATGGATGACGAACAGCCTCGCTTCAAGGACCGAGGCACCGCTTGTTTAAAGAATAAGCGACGTCCCAGGTGTACACTTTCTACTTCTTGCAAGGATGCAGACCATCCAGTTTACTCCTCTTTAATGCCAATTTCGCGATGACGCTGCGGTATTTCATGTAAATCTGGCAGCATCGCCCGGATGCTTTATTGCATGTACACAAAACACGCATTTCTATTGTCCGACGATACCTCCACCGCCCATTCAAAACATGTGATTCATGTTTGTTATCTGCAGATTTCTGAAGTACAGTCACACTGTCCCCACGCGAAAAGCGTGCGAAGTACGCAGGTCAGTGTGTACAATCACGTAACAACTCTGTTGAAATCCTTGTGAAGTGCGCAAGAAAATTGTAACAAAGGTAGAGTTAAGGATGCAATTTTACGTTTACAGCACTTTTACCGCTTCCCCATTGGATTGGATCGATTCCAGTGTACACACACAAATTGTACATAAAAAATGTCTTTTCTTCTTGGCCATGCAAAGAAAGCCAATGAGAGCATGATCAACTTACCACAATGTTTATAAAAGTTACATAGAAATTTAACGGTAACAATGGAAAGTTTTTCAGACGCGCACAGTTAATAAAGTACAGGTAGTACAACTGTAAAACTGAATAACTTTGATTGTCGTGAGGACAGGGACGTTTGTATAGGCATAATCATTCTGTCATAAACTGCAGTATTACATCAGCGAAGAAGCTCGGAAACTAGGATGCTCGAGTAGAAAAAAACTGAGGCGAAAAAGAGCGTTGGTTTCATGCTACACTGGGTGCATGTGAGTGTAATGTAAAGATCAACGGTGATTGTGTAGGAAATGTCTTTGGCTACAGGATATGCATGGCTACAAGATAAGCTTGTGCAGTTGGAAACCACCGACAAGCTTGGAATAAGTTTTTTTGCTTATAACCAACTAGACGACATATCTCTAGGGCATGAACACACGTAAGATTCTAATGCACCCTGAATGCTCACTTGTTAACCGGGGCGCTTGCATGTTTCACCCGGAAGGATCACCCACGAAAGTATGCATATTCCGAAACCCCTGGCCATACCGCGTGCTTGTCAGTTTGTTTACCCTTTCAGTGCTTAACCAAGACTGTGGGGTAGACAAGCAAGGTGCACAAAATCTTTTTTAGCCAACAGGCGCATGAGGGGGTTTTAATTACACAGCTGAGAACTTTCACTAGGTGATTTGCCATTACCTAGTCTAACTCATGATTTCAGGTAACACCTGCTTAAACAATTGCAGGATAGTTGGCCAAAGGGACAAATCCTGTTCCACCTGTCTGTGCTCTACCGCAATGCTGTTCGTGGTGAAATTGCTCAAATTTCTTACACGCTACAGAAAGCGTGCTGCCCAATTTTCCGTGTATGGGAACCACGTGTTATTAAGGTACTCAAAGGACTCCTTACTTCTTGTCCCGATGGCAGCAATCAATTTCTTGAATTGCGGTTGGCTTTGCGTTTACACAAAATTACTCATCCATTGTGCAATTTTCTTGATGTCCATAGCTTTGCGAAGTTTTTACTGAGTGCATCGCTTGCGCATGTCCCTTAGTATACTGAAGCGGGTAAAACACCCATAGGCAGAACGGCCCCAATGGTTTAACGCGTTCATTTACGCCAAGCAACGCTATAGCACAAACGTTTTTGCTGACCGGGTTGTTCGTAAAGGCTCAGCCATTCACTGTATTTCCTCATGGTAACTGGGCTCGCTTTCGCTAGACATGAGTGCTGACAAAACTGCGAGCAAAGCCGGTTTCATCAACCAGCAGTGCATGCTATAAGACATAAACACCTTGATTGTGCCGATGTGTGGCGTCTTCCAAAATGACATCCTAGAAGCGCTTGGACAATGGTATAACGCGTCGCGGTATAAAGAACACATAAATACGTAAAGAATATATACATATCCCTTCTATTACAGCAGCCACCTTACTCCATTGTCTTTCTTTCCAGTCTCCAGTTTAGCGTGCCGGGTACGTATGGACCAGTTGTCTGCCCGTTACATCCACACATTGCAGTTAACAAACTTAAAATCTCTAATCGTAAACGTAGGTTAAGGCAACCCATGAGCTCGAAGACTTTCACCTCATTCTCCTGTGATATTCTGCTATTACGCACGTATAACCATGGCTTCAACAAATGAAAAGCATGGCTATGAATAAGAGAGTAATCCGTCATCATGTAGAGAACATTGAGGAAACGATACGTCACAAGTGCGGCACAACTGCAGCCTCTGTACTTAAATGGGCAGCTTTATCAGGATAAATTAAATCATTTACCGGAGGCATTAACAGCGTTTCTAATGGGCATGAAAAGCTAAAGCACTTCATATAGAGTTATCCCACCCCTTTCGCAAGCACAATACCACTTTTACGGTGGTATAGACCAGCGGGCTCCGCATTGTACACGAAAAATGACATGCAGGATTAAGGTTGAAATGCCGAGATGTTTTCTCTGAAGGCTTCGATTTTTTCATATTCCATTTTCATTAGCTGTTTAAATGACGGATCATCGTCCACTAAACGTCGTGTTGCTGACTTTGTCTAATACAACCGCAATCAGCCTCTGTAACCATCGCAATCGTCCGCTTGGCGATGTAAAGCATATAGCGTCAATGACGCAGGTAGGTATGTCGGTCCACCTTAGCGCGCTCCCTTATACATTGATAGAAAAATTCGTTAATTAAAAAAACACTGCACCAATTTTGCATGTAAGCATACTCTAGTTAACAGTTCTCTCGGATGTAAAACCGTTGCTTACGAGTTAAACGTTTAATTTGCGGAATTCTCCTTAATTTTCTCGACAGCCTGTAGTGAAATGGTCTACTATCCTGAAAAGCTGGTTAAATGGATCATTTAAGATCATGATTTTTAACGTAGTAAGTATACTACACGCAATGAAACTGCCGCTTTTAAATATATATATATTTCATTTTTGTACTGAATATTATTTTATTACTTACAGGCATCGGAAATGTCTATTTTCATAAGTAGTTTATTATGCATAAAAAGGTATTGTTTTGTACAATGTATATCTCTTTCGAAGGCATTGATCCATTATGGTCTTTTAATCGAAGGAAAATTAGGCGAAACAGTTTAGGAGATTCATTTGTTGAATACTTGGGCTTCACCTGCCATCACGTTTAATTGCTTGTCATGTTTTAGGAATTACTTCGCGCTCCAGAGCCTTGCAATGCACCATCTGCGATGATTGGACCCATCTAGATTGTTATGCAGTCGGCCCAGAGCTTTACGAATTCTCCTCCGTCCTGGCTTAAGTGGTCTAGGCTTATTATGCCATCTCCATCGCTTTATGACAAGCAACAGACATGGCCTTGTCAGACTGTCTAAGCTCTGTCCACTTGCTTCTCCTGCTCAAGCCGAGGGGAACATCGCTGCTATCGCTCCACCAACACTTTGCCCTCCATTCAGTGCTTCCAACGCAGCAAAGTTAAGGGATAAGCGTTGCGTTGCACCGCTTACCTTATCCTTGTGGACCCAGATGGTTATTAATCAGAGCGAAACGCTTAAGACCAGGACGTATTCAAACTTGATGAAGGAAATTTTACTAATTGCTGAACGTAAATCAAGGCAGGACTGTGGCTAAAATATAAGTCATCATCTTAATCACAGTTGACATTAGTTATCGATGGAGACGGACACCCTGAAAAGCTGCTGGTCCGCCTGTTCAGAAGCCGACGATCCATGAGAATACTAACTGACCTTCTCGATACCGTCGTCATATCATCGTGACGCAGCCGAGTAGACCAAGACCAACCCAGCTGAAAGGATTGTAGATGACCAAGAGTGCTAACAACTGTTGATTTATTTACTGTTTGGTGAAAGTGAACAAGTTATCAACATCGCTTCTGCTTTCCACATCAGCAAGATAGAAAAGGACTCCTATAGGACTCGTCCGCTTAAGATGGCATGTCAAAATGATGAGGAAGCCTGTCGCATTCCTTGATGAGCACCGCGTCTTAAAGATGACTCATTTTATGTCTCGCAATAACTGACCCAAGAGAAGCGATTGAAAAGGAAACAAACATTTGAGGACTCCAGATCCCGCCGAGACACCGGTGGGACAGAATTACGTATCGTAGATTTTCGCGTTGTCTGAAGAGCTCCAAAAATTTGCCGGAAACCTCATAAATAAATAAGTAATCATATTCCCGATGAAACGTAAAACGCTAGTAATGGCATGATCAAGTGGTTAACAAGTAGACAGAAAAAATATAAGCAGATGTACACCGAACGGCAGAGTTAAGGATCTTCAAAATACATGGCTAGAAAAAACGTACCCACTTTTCGCATAGGCATGTTGTAAGGATAACGAGCATGTGCATTGATATCAGAGAAAATTGTGGCAACAAAGCTCGGTAAACTCTCTAAGTGTGCCTATTGTAGCGAGAACGACAAGACCGGGGGGTAGACGTTTATTGCACACCGAAAATGGGCACACCAGGGTCTCACGCGCGCCATCGAATATCGACTAGATTTCCGTCCCACCACGCAACACAGGTACGGATGTTAGAGGCGAGCCAGTCCTTTCGCCTCGGGAGCTCTGACTTGGAAGTCCCGCCTTCCTGTTTTCGCCTCGATCTCCGCTTCTCTGTACCCGATTTCGATCGGCCAGGAGTCGTTCGAGAGCTCTCGACTTGCTTGTTCTGGGGCTCGGCCTCGGTCCTGTGGGCTGCGCTAGCGGCGTATTTGTCTGATTTATTGCGCTGTTCACATATTCCTGCTCCGTAGTTCCGGGCCCAGGCTCGTCGCTAGCCGTCTTTCGCGATCCGTTCTCAGCTAGCTCCGAAGAGCTCCCCAGAGCCATTCTTGGAAGCGGCCCCTCTACACTATTACGAAAATGCTGGGTGGGGTTTCGAATGGTGTCGTACAGTGATCTTCATTTTTCCGTAGGCGCAGGAACCCCCTAGAATGTTTTGTAAACACGCTGTGCTCGCAAATATCGGACATTGAGCTCATTCTTCGCGTGAAGCCATTAGCAGTGACTTTAATTCGGTGGTAATTCACATCCGTCACGTGGCCATGTTTTTAAAATAATATCTGTTGCTTTCTATATTCCAAACGCTTGCCAATCGAAAACCAACCACATCCTGGAACACTGCCATTTAACACAAATTAACTAGCATTGGGGTATTGGCAGTGATTTGTAAGACTGCTTTTTCGAACAATCAATCGCGGTCATAGTATGCACAATTTTCCTTTGGCTCAACGAAACGAGAAGTCAGGATTCGCCAAAAACTGTTAAGACTGGCGATACAGGACGGGGACAGACTACGAAGAAAGGAATGCAGAGCTGCGCAGATAAGCATGGACTTCAATTCATTTGCAGTATCATTGTCCGAGAACATAACCCACGGGGCAGGTGGTTATCGCAAGCAGGTCTTAGAGTGATAATCATCGCAGGTAAATGGAATGCCTGCATGCAAATAACGCATTTTTTGTGAGGATATTTCTAAATTAAAAGGAAGTTAAGTCCGTGTTCATGTCGGTAGAGAATGGCGATCGAGCAGCCAGCTGTGATCTTTGTAGTCAAATATGGAAAAGTGCAGGACGACACACCACAGACAATATACATCCGAAATGTATAACCTCTTTTGCATATTACCCTGTGGAGGTGGGTGAACTTTCCATAGTAAAATGACGTCAGGTATATTAAGCTTCTGATGTTACAACGAAAGCAATCCACTGGCGAGATGGATGGAGCATAAAGCCTTGGCTTCACGCGTAAGTTGGACATTTTTAGGGCGACGTGGCTAATTTGCGTCGATGTTCTTAAGGTAATAATGAGTTAAACAACTTAATTGTACAAACCGGAGAGGATAAGCATCAAAAGGCTGTCAAAGATACAGGTATGGTAAACATAATAAAACAGACCATAATAGGCAAAACACCTGAGATATATGATTGATGGCAAACCACACCGGCGAGGTGTGTGTATGTTTATCCCATACTGAAGCCAAGCAGATGATGTCGATATCATGAGAAGTACTCCACCGACAAGTTTGACGAATCATGAGGCTTCGGTATGGCAAGCAAGTTGTGCACTTACAAAGAGGTAAAGCTTATTTTTAAGGTGATATTCCGAAGGTAAAATTGATTTGAACGCAAGCTTTCAAACCCCTAGGTGATACATATCAAGGAAACAGAATGCCCAAGGTGGTGGTGCGGACCTTCCTCATGTCTTTGGAAAAGCGAAGGTTAAGTTCTACTAAGTTACCTGGATATGATGATCCAGGTAAGTTTATTCAACACTTCTATACAGGTCTGGCGGTGGGACAAGGACGAAAAGGTCAGAGAACGGAAAGATTAAGAACGTAAAAAGGGGTGAGGATGGGTGGCGATCTTGAGTCTTACCAAGCTTTTTACCACTTTATGTATGTAAGTCTATAAATATGGCGTCATCGTTTTGTGTGTTGCTTCTAACTTTGATGTTAAGAAAGAAAAACTCGTGTACAGAAACTAGGTGGCAGGATATGTGGATAGCAGCGCAGCAGATGAAGGAAAGCGCAGTACACGGGAGAAATGACGAAAAAAGAAACTGGCTCAATGGAGCGGTAGGTAATAAGACCAAATGACGCAGTTCCAGCACACAGTGTGGCAGTGCCAGCAAAGCAATGGAGCTAACATTGTGAAATAAAATGTCACAGCGGCGCCACGGCATGTTAAGTGGGCGACTTCATGGTGAAGCCCTACGCTTTCTCAGTTAAATGGAAAGAGAAAGAAACGCAATGAGCTGGACTTATTACGTCGTGGAATTCGCTCAGGTTTGAGAGATTTAGAAACATAAACTGTCAAGTAGGCAGTTAAGAGCAGGAGCGGCAATTCACGGTAAATAAAACTTAAAATGAAGCAACGATGGATTAGGAGAGCCGTCAATGCCACCAACATGCAGTGGTGGGAAAATGAGGTAGAGGTGTCGAAATGGTTAAGTAAGCCACTCAAAGGTGGAGCAGTATGGTGTCACAGGTAAGTCAAATGGACACAGAAGGTTAAGAGCCGGATACATGACGGGGCAAAAATTGCTTTCGCTTAGAGGGTTAAAGGATATGGACTGTTGAGCAGTCGGTGAATAGGACGAGCGGTGATTAATGAGGAAAAATTAGGTGGCTGAACGAAAGATAGGGTGATAAACATAGCGATGCTACGAACCTACAGTTAGGGAGTATTATGAGGCGGCTTCGCTAATATAAACCTGCTGAATCACTCGAAGGTAAAGCCCCATGGTTTTACAGGTAAAGCAAATAGACACATAGAACAGTGGGAGTAAGAGTCGAATTCATGAGCAGTGAACCCCACTCTTGGTTGAAAGAATGAGGGACCTGGACTTCCGCACAGTCGGTTTAGAGGAGGCGCAGTGATTTATAGGAACAATTGTTGTAGCTGAAGGGAAGTTAAGTTTTGGGGCGATCTAGGCTATGAGCCTTCAGCTGTGGTGTAAAATGTGTTAACGGTGTCAAAATGGTTAGAAGTTGGAGCTCTACGGTGCCACCGGTTAGTCAAATTGAGAGACAGCACAGAGTGGGAAAGAGCAGGATTTCTTACGTGTTAGAAGCCGCTTCTTTATGAGTGGTTTAAGGACAAGGATTGTCGAGCAGTCAGTTAAGAGGACGAATGGTGGGTAACAGGAATTAATGCTTTAACTGTAGCGACCATAGTGTGGAAGAGCCGAGGACCCTATGAACATGCCGTGGTGGTATAAAACGGGGCTGAGTTGCTGCAAAGATTAAGTGAGCCACTGGAAGGTGGCGCTCTACGATGTCACAAGCAAGTCAGATTGCCACAGAGGGGTAAGAGCCGGATTCATGACTTAGCGTAGCCTGCTGTTGCCTGAAAGTTTATGGGATATGGACTGCTGTGCAGTCAGTTAGGAAGAGCAGGGTTGACTCCTAAGGCCAATTGATGTAGCTATAGGAGGCTATGATAGCAAAGCCAGTGATGCTACAGTTGTAAAATGATTTGGGTCAGCTTTGCCACAACAAATTGGCAGTTAAGATGAGGAGTGTCGATTTACACGAAAAGCTTTTGTCGCTGTAAGGAGAGAGGTAGGGACGCCAACGATGCAAAGAACCTGCAGATGTGGAATAAAACGCGGCAGCGTGCCGCTTATTATTAAGTGCACCACTCGAATTTGGAGCTCTACTGGGTCACAAGTAAGTCAAATGCACATGGAGAAAAGAGAGAAATAGCCAGGTTAATTAAGCAGAGGAATCTGCTGTTGCTAGAATATTAAAAACTATGGACTGCTAAGAATTTAGTTAAGAGGTAGAGCGATGATTTATGGCGACAATTTCGGTAGCTGAGGTAAAGTTAGCGTAGTAAAGCCGGCGATGCTCTGAATGTGCAGTGAAATGTACAGTGAAATCATATTGTGCAGAGTCGACATAATAGACTAAACGAGCCACTCAAGAATACAGCTCCACGAAGTCACAGGTAAGTCAAATAGGCAGTAGGGGTAAGAGCCGGATTCATGAGGTAGAAGGGACCGCACCTGGTTATAGGATAAAGAATATGGACTGTTGAGAAGTCGGTTAAAAGGAGTAGCAGTTATTTATATGAACCATTTCCATAGCTGAAGGGGATAGGGTAGTAGTGCTATGAAGCTTCACATGTCCAATAAATTGAAGAAACAGTGTCAAAACGAATAAGTGAACCACTCGAACATGTAGCTATACGGTGTTCCGGGTAAATCAGTTGGACACAGAACACAAGAAGAGAAAGAGCAGGATGAAGTGTCGAAAAATTTGCGCTTAGTCAAGTGATTAACGGACACGCACTGCCGAGCGGTCAGTTGAGATAAGTAGAGTCGATTTACGAGACCAATTACTGTAGCTGAAGGGGAGATAGGATAGTATAGCCAGAGATCCTATGAACCTGCAGATGTGGAATAAAATGGACGGAGGTTCCATAATCGTTAAATAAACCACTTGGATGTGGAGCTCTGAGGTTTCACAGATAAGTCAAATGGACACACAGAAGAGAGGTGGTAAGCGCCAAATAGACGGCGTAACAGAATGCGCTCTCCACTGGGATATTAAAAGACATAGAAAGCCTAGCATTCGACTAAGAGGATAGGCGCTGATTTATTGGTGCAGTTGCTGGTATCTGAAGGCAAGGTAGGTTAGGGGAGCCAGCGATAATAGAAGGCTGCAGATGTGGTGTAAAATAGGACAGCGACGCCAACATAAATAAAGGAATAAAATAATGGTATATCCTCGGTAAAACGAGGCACATCGGTAAAGGCACGATAAAGTGTACATGTAAGTATAGCTGCCATGAAACAGTAAAACATTTCGTTTTAATCAAACGTATGACCGAAATATTCTTTGTTTCTACGAGAGCGCATTTTGTCATGGAATAATGGGACCCAGAAACTTGATGGCGCTGGGGCGCGGAAAAGTCAGCCACAACTGTTGTGTCAATATCCAAGTTCGGCGTGATTACGCCAGTTGGTAATCAATGAGCACAGGATCCAAAAGAAGAGTTCGCTGCAATCGCTGTTCAGTAACTATAGAGATGTTCGATGCTCCTTTAAAGCACGCTTTATATCAAAAGCTTTTGTACAGGCTACATGTAGATGTCTGATGACTGCGCCAGTGTGAAATGGTGGGCTGCGACTTTATTCAATTGCAAATAACCTCCGCCACGTTGCAGTGTTGTTAAGCGGACTTTTGTGACATTTTATAAGGAGAACGCTTGCCCGGCGAAAACCCACCATGTTCTGATACTCTGCCGTAGGTTTTTTGAACAGTAGTGCAAGTCGGCAATGCATCCTACGGACAGCTTCTGCACCCAGATATTTGCAATCCATCGGCGGCAAATTCCTTCGCTTGTTGCCTGATTGGCTTAGTCATGATCCTGTAGTCGTCGTTGTAAGCGGTCTAACATGAAAGAAGGTGGAGTCGGGTGATGTGTGGTGCAGATGAGTGAAAATATTTAGTCACTTGAGGCTGACTCCTTCTGTGGTACACTTGTTCGAGTTGTGCAGACCGTATCCAGAAATCCGCGTTGGATTTGTCATTGGGTGGTGAGTGCAGTTGGTTCTTGTGGCTGAATACTTCCGTATCAAGCGAACATGCCATTGTTTGGTCCAGTTCGGAATCCTTATAAATTACTTTATTTGCGAATTAGGATCAGAATTTCTTCAGATGTAAGTAATAAGAAGGTGTAGTTGCCTTCATGGTCAAGTGAATACTCCCTGTAAGACCATGGGAAGTGCCGTTTGTTGGAGCGCCAACGAAATGCAGCAAAGCTGTCTATGAAACGCCATCGTAAAAGCTCCAGTAGAATACAGAATCAAAATGCTTTTCCGAAAATGAAAAGCACGAAAACATAGGTTCGAGCGCCAGTGAGAATAAGCAGTGTTGTCAGCGACAGTAAAGGTATTTACGACAGAAGAATATGCCCTACGCTGTGGAACAGGGGATCCATGTAAATACATTCCTGCAAGTCAGTAACTTGTGATACAGTGAGCACTAGACGAGCCAAACACATTGGTTCAGATACCTTAAAAGTGGCACCTCCAGAATGGAAAAAGTACTCCATTTGGACGATGGTTGGGTTCGTCAGGGAGATAAATTTTTCTTCATTTCCAGGAGAAAAGATGAAGTGTTCAAGCCAGCTGGCTGCTGAGAATGATTCAGCCAGTCTGAGGGACTGATGCATCTCGAACACAGAGGGAAAACAGAGGGATATACATCAAATAGCATTACGGAAAGACCGATGGCATGAACCGGGACTAGCTATGTGATACTCTAAAGCCCAAGTAATTTTGTTAAATATGCATGATTTGCAAATATGTTCTTAATCTCATGCCTCTGATGTGGCTCAAACTGCAATTACTACGCAAGGAAAGTTTCTGCACCAACATGGCCAAAAGACAGATATAACGAAGCGGGTTTACAAGGCTGAGCGGATAATACGGTTGTTAGAGAGAGACATAGATAAACTGACGATGGTTAAGTGAAATATTCATAAACGGGCGTTAGAGGTGAAGATCAGGTTGCGTTTAATTTCCGCTAACATGCATATTCTTAGCAACAAACTTGATGAAGTTTAACTTTTTTACCTTAGTAATGGCTTTCAACGAGACCTGTTGTCCTCGGATATCCTGGACTCGAAAGTGCGGATCTCCAGATAACATTTTGGCCGGGCTGGCCGCCAAGGATTAAGGTCTGGAGGCGGTGTAATTCTGTTCTCTTATGTGTGCACTAAGGCTCATGTAGTTGAAGCTAGTTATGATGGTAATGGTGGAGATGAAGCTCAGTTTGCCAGATTCATGATGCATGCAGTCCTTGATGATCGGTGTTGTCTACAGCATTCCATTTGTTTCCGGAGCTCGTCAATTAAATTCCACTAAGTTGCATGGTGGGGGAAAGGACTGTGTACTAGTGCGAGACTTCAATATTTTAGGTGTCGTCTGGGATTCGCTGCATTGTGCTACTTGTGCAGATGTTTTCGCTGCGAACATTATGCTAACCGATCTCAAATATAACCTATTTCAACTGGTTACTATGCCTACCCGTATGCATGTTGGACAGACATCACAAACTTTCCATCTAGTATTTTTCCCGGCGCATTCAGACGTCTCAGTTTAACCATTCTCCAGCCAATCACTAAATGTTCGCATTGTGTGGTTTCATTCCGCTAGACTCGACGCCTCACTCAACACAACAAATATAGCTTCTGTAGAAGCTTTTAGTTGCCGATCCTCTCTGGCTGCAAAAGATTGCTACGGCTGTGGACTGGAATATCCCTGAATCCCCGGACGCAGATAAATAGTGTGAACTTTTCTACTCAAGGATGATTTTGCTTGGTGCGTAGGTTGCTTCTAGTTACAAAAGGAGAAGGTTTATTAGACGCCTCTTTGGGTTACCAATAATTATGGTGTCTTATAATGAAAAGACGTTAATTTTTCGACCTGTTTAGTCTCACTCGTTGCGTGACTGACTATTCGGAGTACAAAGTGAACAGAAATGCCTGAATCTTAAGAAAACGTCAGAAACAACACCAGTATGATCTCAGTTTGGCTATGCAAGCCAGGACAACACCGATGGCATTCTACACTTATCTGAAAATAGGTACCACAGCCGGCAATCTATTTCCAGTTCTGCTTTTCTCAGAGCAGGTGAAGTTACTTGACGACGATGCGGCGAAAGCCAGTCTACTGGTCTCACAGTATACATCGGTCTATTTGATAATGCCGCTACCCGGTAACACTGCGCCAATCCACCCACCAAATTGCCGCAGGTAGAAATGAGTACCGATGATGTTGTTAAAAGCCTTTGTGATTGAGGTCCGCACTCCTCTCCGGGTACTCATGGGCTGCACGCGCTCTTCCTCAAGTTTTGGCCGACTACATTGCCACTCCCGTATGTCGGATATTTCATCACACACTGGAAGCTGGACGACTCCCGTTCATTGGAAATTAGGGACCGTTAGACTTAGATACAAAGGAGAGGAACGTCAGTAGACTACCAAACATCAACCTATCTGCCTAATGTCCGTACTGTGCTAGGTGAAATAAATAATACTAAAGCGGGCTCTTCAACTTTACTTCGAGAACCTAAATATCTCTTGTGCTCAGCATGGCTTTAGCCAGCACGCTTACGTACCTCGAGTCTGCTTGTTGCTATGGAGAACTGGGCGTGGTATTTAGAAACTGGAAAACGCCTGGATGTTGGTTTGCAGACTTCAGTAAAGGGTTTGACGAGGTCCCCTTTGATAAGCTCTTTTTTAAACTCTAGCTAACGTTGTCTCAGCGAATGTTCCTTTCTGGACTTCTGATTTGTTAAGAGACCGTACCATCCGAGTTAAGCTAATCGAAGTCAACTCCGCTCCTGCGCTCCCCACTAGCGGTGTTCCGCTAGAGTCGGTACTTGGTCCAGACATGTTCAATCTATTCAGCAATGATGTTCCGCTTGTGCTTCGACTGGATTGATTGATTTAACCTGATGACATGAAGCTGTGGACGGAGGTATCACGTCTGGAGTATGCTGAAATATTGCACTCCTCATTGAACATGCTACACGAGTGGTCAGTCAAATGGCGGTTGCAAATAAAGAGCAAAAAATGCTCAGTTAGCCCTAATGGCGTCCCTGAGCCGTTCGGGGCAGACTATGTTGGTGGGGCGTTACTCATAACCACCATCCTTGAGAAAAACCTCGGTGTACTTGTCTCACATGATTTACGAACCCTAGAAGACACACTACGGAAGGTTGGCGCTGCCAACAGGATGTACCATGCCATACAATGAGCTTTCACGAGACAGCCTCCCCAAACCTGCAGAATCCAATTTACCTCCCTTTGTCACCTGATTATGGAATACCGACTACGCACTACCTATCCTCTTACCAATTGCAATGGGGCATGATTGAGAAGGTCCAGCTGCGTGGTTCGCAATCCATAAAGAAGCTAAGGGACTTGCCTTAGCCTTATTGACTAGAGCAGATTCACTTGTTCTCCTTGAAATATCGTCCACGTAGAGGTGGGCTGAATTTTAATAGGCGAATTCTTATTGGTAAGATGGGGATAGAGCTACAAGCGTTCTTTCGAATCAAAACTGATATTTTAAAACTGGGGCTCAACTGAAAACTCTTTAAACCCAGATGATCCAGAGTACGCTCCGCTGTCGCTCTATCAACACGTGTTGTAAATGATCGGTACAACTTGTCGAAACATGTGGTCGACGCCTAGACTGTGGGTTGTTTCAAACAACTTTGGGATTCCTACTTAATGAGTGGGCTAAGACCGTGCTTCTTCCAATGTAGCTGTTACGGCCCGTTGTGGAGTACCGTTTCGTAACAATACACCGCTTCCACGAGAAGAGACGGCGCTCTCTACAACACAATGATCTAATGATAATCAAAACATACCACATAAAATACCTGGGACATGTATATAGTTACTTTATTCTTACATAACATTAGCACACTCATTATTACCTACTTAGTATGTAATTATAAATGTACTAGCTGACGTCGGTTATACTTACATAACATTCTGCCCATACAGTACTTACGTACGTATGTGTATTTTTTATACAGTTGCCTTAGTTGATACCAGGCTTCATAATTATACTATTCCAAATAATTTATGCTATAACATACGTCAGTCCCAGCCATGGGGTAGTGGTCAGGGCTTCTACCGATTGTCGCTTCGACAGACGGTATTTTAGTCGGACCCTCGGATACGCCTGCTGCAAAAATGGGATGGAGACAGTTTGGATGTGGTACAGCAATAATGGGCCAATAGACAATTCTTTTGCTGACGTACGGGCGGATTTCCACTTAAATTATAAGGGACGTGTTAGAACGAGCGTAGCGTGGTAGTATCGTGTCGAACTGTCAGCCGTGAGGCCTGGGTTCAAACCCTGGGCGCACAGGATTTTGCACTCGCTCCGGCCCTACATAGACTAAACTAGGTACGATACAGTGTATATTGTAATGGTTCCTGCGCCAAGATAACAAACGGTAAAGTGATTCTACGTTTGAAGCAACGCAAGAAGGCTTCACTGCATTCCAACATCATCTTGCGCCTTTCACTAGTTTAAGGGGGAAACCAATTATACATATCTTACTCCAAATAACCATGTTATCACTTATTCACTATAAAATTCCTTCCCTGCACAGTTGCATCCTTGCTTTCATTTCCATGTTACCATGCTTGCCAAACCATTATTCCTTATAGGTACATGGACTGCACGCCCACTCATGTATTTGGGACACTAAGTAGGCTGGCTCTCACATCTACTATTATACCGACACCTAGGAGTTGGCTTTCTATGGATAACTACCCGTAAAGCTTCATACTTAAACACTTGTTAATCGCTATATACTAAATGTTGCATTTTCGCTAAGTAAGCAGTTTATTAACCATAGCATCGAGGCACGCCTTATCAGGCTCGATCAAATTTTTACAGAAAATGTTTCGCATGAGGCACATTGTTTTGCATGCATAAATGGGGAAAGTAAATGTGAGGAAAACATCAAAGGTGACGCGGCAATTTTTTGCGTCCATGTGGATGTAGTTGAGTGTAGAAAATTGTAGGCTGTGAATTTATTATTGTCGGTAATGGTATAAAATATGGTACACTGTATTTATGTGTCTGAATATATTTAAGCGCATATGTTAGTGGACATTGTGAGGGAAGTTATGAAGTGTGACTGAATTCGTGCGCTTGTTTGCTGTGTTCGCCATCGTAGGAAAGGGATCGATGGAACTCTTCGAATTTGATGATGTACGTGAAGTAGGGGCCCTCCGGAAGGGGAAGAGGCAGTGACTTTATTTATTGGCGACTCACATCCGTCACGTCGCAGCGTTATTAAACGGACCTTTGGGACTTGTATAGGGAGAACGCTTGTCATTCGAAAACATTGCATGCGTTTGGTTTTTGGGGTTCCTTTAGGAGCACTATTATTATTTCAGAATAAAACATCTTAACAACACCTATGTCTAGAGGTCACAAAATTTAACTATCTTGACGGACAACTGCACGTATTCAATATGCCGACAGAGGCGCACACGACGGTCGCATTTTTAGTTAATTTATAAGGGGCAGAATTATCCTGAGTACATCCTAGTGATCTGCATACAGCACTAAAACTAAAACGACTAGTGAAGTTCTGCTATGTAGTCAGACGGGCCCAAAATGTAAAAGTAATCCCGAATATGTATTTTAGTTATATTCAGTCTAAGTCTTCTTTAGGGCAGGGAGCTGGTAATTTACTGGCTGATGACGGTAGGCACGCCACAGTGGATGTAGCCATGGCAGAGGTGCTACTGCACGTTTTTCAGAAAGTACAGCTTAAGTACAATGGCCGTCGCATACCCTCATTATTATCTTGTTAGAGTAATTGTACGATGCTGGATACTCAGTCTACTGCAGTGGTGGTCTACGGCGTACTGGCTGGTTTAGATCCCATAAGCGGGATGGACCAAACGATGCATCCTGCCATAGTCGAACCGCCGACTGATATAATTCAGTATCCTTACTTGGAGATGTTCAATATGTCACTAGGTAATGATAGGCTACCGCAGGTCTGGTAGTGCGCTATATATCGGGAAATCTGATTTGAACGGCCAACAAAAAGCGTGCGGCATAACGCACAGAAATAAGCTAAAAATATTTTATTGGTTGCTTGCTTAGTCCAGAGGTTAAAAATGAAGGCACCAAGAGAAATCTAGCTAGGAGTATTTGGTAGGGTACTGAGTGTGTTGGACAGCTGGGAGTGGCTAATTTTTGTACTGCAAAATTGGCATGGAGGGGCTTTGTGTTCCGGTACGGCAGGCTAAATGGTGACGCCTTCATAACTGGATGTGAAAGAGATGTATATGTGTCGCTTAGTGCATAAGTATCTACAACATATGGTATTTGATAACATTTATTAGTGGTTATTTTCGCGCTGTTTTAAATGAGGTTAACTGGAGGAGGTCTAATTAGTTATCGAGCGCCATGTTGGATGACACTGCTGTTTTTTGCCGTATGATGTGCGATCGGTATAAAAGCTGGGAGGAAGTGAAAGAAGCGGTTCGCAACTTCCAATTTGCGACTGCCTGTACTTCTTTCAAATATCGTACATTAACTGCGAAGCAGCATTTGAAGCAAAGTGGTAAGAAGGTCGCTGAAGGCTTTCCGTACCGGTATGTACAATTTCGGTGCGTACATTCGACACGTGATGGAACAGTGGGGAAACGGTAACTTACATATATATTGGAAAACTAAATCATTGATTTCACAGATTTCGTGATTGCGGCTGTCTTGCGCGTTTCTCATTCAGTTTGAGAGGGCAACTGTATGAGCGCTGCAAATTCAACTTGCAGCACACACATAGTTTTCAAATTGGTCAACCATGGCTGTATCCCAGCAACCGTCGTTTGACTGCTGATCAAGAGTCCGAGGTCTGTTCCTTGATGGACACATTTAAAGGAAGCCGTGAAATACGGACTCATGTGTGGAGGACTTATGGCCGACGGATGACGAAGGCGAACTTGTGGTACATGAGGCGGCGACACATGCGTAAAACAGACGGAGAGGTGTTTCAGGTGGTTCGTTTGTTGGAACAGCATGGCAAGTGCCGGGTGCATAGGAATGATGATCAAATAAGGTCGGTGTATTTTGCGCCGTCATGCATGGAAGGCTTGGTGCAGCGCTACTGTGAGGTGCTCTTAGCGGATGCGACGCACCAAATCAACTGTGGGGGTATATCCTGTGGCACTGCATGTTGGTGGACGTGACTGGCGTTGCGGTGTTTTTTTCTACGCTTTATTGCCGAATGAGACATCGGAGAGTTACAAGGAAGCGGTGGAAGCGATGCTTGAAATGATTCCTGCCACATCGCATGCACGGACAATAGTCATGGATAAATGTGCTGCTCAAGTCGGTGCGTTTCAATCTGTGTACCCCCAGGCGCATCTGGTATTCTGTCGATTTCATGCGGTGCGTGACATGGCTAGACGGTGCTCACACCTGCATGATGTGTCACCGGAGTATAGGACATTTCTACGGCGATGGTTGCATAAATTGATATATACCAGAGATGAGGAATATTTCGGTAAACTACTGCATGCTATAGAGGTACGAAATGCGGAATTCTCTGATTACTTGCTGCGCACTTGGTTACCCTTTTCGTCATCATGGGCGGCGCATTGATTGCGAACGGTGTGTACATTTGGTTGCTTCACAACAAACAGGGTGGAGAACAAAAATCGGCAGCTGAAGCGGCAACTTCATGATAGGTCCTCCGTACTTCTTCTGTTCACGGTGGTTGTGGATCGTGTACATCGAATTATGGATGAGAGGCGGACCAAGTTATCGAGATGCAAGTTGAGCCCGTATGTTCCTGCGGTGAACTTATGCTGGCTCACCGGCCTACTTGTACGTTTAATGCCGTACGCCTGGGTGCAGTTCATGAAGCACTGGTCATCGGAGGAAATAACGGGTTGTCGTCCTGCTGACGGTGGAATGCAAGCGGCGTCTCGGTAAGGGTACACCCTTGATACGAGATGACGGATGTGAATGTGAGTTTCAGAATCATTGGCGGATGCAGTGCGCACACATGCGTTACGTGCGGATTTGGCTGTATTGCTTCAGGATTGTCGGTGGTGTATACCTGATTCCCCGGAGCACTTAGCTGCCATTAGGTTCACGAAGACGGCTGAGGTGAGCGCGTCGGAAGCGCCAACTAGTTCACAAGCAGTGATTGTGGATCGGGAGACGAAGTTGCATACGGCGGAGGAGGTGCTTGCGGAACTAAAAACGCACATCTGCACTATGTCAGTGACGAAATTTCAGTGCATGATAACCTCTTTGAGGCGGTTGTGCGAGGTTTTGATGCATGAAAATGATGTGCGATTGTTCTGCAAGACCAGGCATTGCGATTCATCCTTACCTTTAGATAACGATGAGGACATTTTGTCGTTGTTCGGGAAACGGGGGACTCCTCCGTGGTTCCTTGTCGTCCTGTTGGAGTTAACCTGCTGGAGAACACAGCAAGGGAAAAGGGCTCGTGCTCCAATGCCCATCCCGGAAGGCGCAAGTCCCCATTAGTATTCAGAAGGACGGAGGTGTCCATTACGGCTACATTGCTGCCCGTTGCACTTTTCCGAACGGTGAGGACCAAAACCTCCAGCGTATACAAGGGCGCTTTCCTGAAGCGAGATGCTTCCTTCCGACCGGCGGAGGTGGACCTAGACAACTGCGCCCTATGCATGCGTTCGGAGGACACACTGGGTAACAGGGACGCTGTTGATTGGGTCATGCGTGACCACTGCGAACGATGGTTTCACCAACCCTGCAGTGATTATGATGGCAAGGAAGCGTTCAAATGTTTGTTCTATATGGATTAATGGGAAATACCCAGGTAAGTTCTCTTCAGTCCTTATTGATGGCATGCTTTTTCAGTGCACAATCGATACCAAGAATCCTCCCGCCATCATAATCAGTGGAAAAGAATTTCTCACTTTATCCCAATGTTTCTGTAGCCATGAGCCTTCCCTGTAACCAAATAGTTAAGATGCGGAAATCGTACGGTGAATATTTTACTCAGTGAAACGTCTTTGGTTAAAGCGTATATGTGCAACAAGTCATAGGAGGAGATTTATACCTAACATCTGCTAAGTAGCTTGATGACTGCGTGTCCAGGTATGTTATCTTTTTCATTAAGCGGAGCGTTTGTGCTCCCTGTTTTCCTCGCCGTCTACTGGTGACAGGGGTGTTACCATGTCAACGTTATGTCCTTTCCTCCTTCCACTTTTTAACAGGTAGGTGCCCATAGATAAATAGCCAAAATTTCTCGACCGGTTGTGTTGTTTGGAGTTTCCGTAGCCGGAAGGTTTTTGTAGAGCCAAGTCGAAGGTCCCAGTTGGAGGTTGACCGGAGGCGCTTAAAGGACGCCAACGGCGTGTATTGTGATGCATCAGTTCTAGAACGAGATGTCCATGAACAGTCCTTTAAAAGTCGTTACGCGCGGTGGTGTTGGATTACGCCGGCTTGATTTTATGGATTTTTGCGGCAGCTTCTGTTGTACGCTCAAACTTTCAGTACTTGCCTTCCAGTGACTCCGTTTCAGGCTGAAGTCGCTGGGACCGAATTGGTATGAAAGGATTTCAATATATGAACATCCCGAGGTAAGGCCGCAAACTTCAGTTGGACTGAGGCATAGCGTTTCTCTGCGATTGACTGCATAATTTCGGCAAGTGGGCTAACAATATTGTCCTCGCTTCCATGGGGTAGACAATGTACACGGTATTCGCGGTCAATGCGATTGCGAACGTCCATCTTGACGCCATATCGTATGATATACTGCAGGGTCAGACGGATAGCTTTCTGACTACAAGTGGCGTTCGTCCGGGTTGTCCGATTTCCAAACCTTTGTTATATTTAGTAGTGTAAGTTGTCATGCAGCTTTCCCTTGGGGAATCGCACGGTGTAGTCGTCCAAGTGCTGCCTTGTAAAAGGTTAGGTGACCTAGGTTATACGACGATATCGTCTTGCTTTCCGACCATGTTGCGACGGCACAGTCAACCCTGCCTAGCCTGTCCAGAGTGTTTGCATTATTTTGCATGCACTTCGCACCTTCAAATTACAATGTATTGCCACAGGAGCACCACCCACTTGAGGACCCCTTGACTAGTGCTGACAAGGAACTCGAGACGGTTGATCAATTCACTTATCTTGGAAGTTATCTCAGCAACGATAGGCGCCTAGAAAGTGACGTCAGCTCATACACTGCAAAGACCGGAGCCGCACTGCACTGCCTGTTTGCGGCTTGCCCACCGCCACCGTTATCCTCTTGTTTCCAAGTGACAGAGGTCCTCACAGGTAACTGACGCGCTTCTTTCCTCAGCCTCCATGAACTTCAGTACGTACATATAGCTTTACCGATTACTTTTCATGTTATGGTTTACGCATATCCTACATCGATTCGCACCTCCGTAACATGCCACATTTGTCTTCCTTTGATATGCGAGCTACGTCAGACAAGTGTCCTCCGCCATTCCTATATCCGACCAGACTCACAGGTGGGTTTGCATGGCTTTTCTTCCACCTTTCCCTCAATAGACTGGAGCGCACCGGACTACCTGTTCGCCGATTGCCCACCGCCACCTTTATCCTCCTGCTTCCAAGTGACAGAGGTCTTTACTAGTAACTGACGCACCATTTTCCTCAGCCTCCATGAGCTTTCCGTAAGTTCATATAGATTCTCCATTTACTTTTCATTTTATATCTTATGCATGTTCTACATCGATTCGCACCTCCGTAACATGCCGCATTTGTCCTCCGTTGATACATCCCACAAGTGTCCTCTGCCATTCCCATATCCGACCAGACTCACAGGTAGGTTTGCGTGGCTTTCCTTCTATTTTTCCCTCAATAAACTGGATCCCACCCACATGTGTCCATGCCTTCAGTGAACTCAGTCCCCTCTGCACCATGCACCGACTGTGCAGAGTGTGAAACCACCGTACGGTAAGCAGGCATATATATGGTTGGCGGCATCCGGTTTCGGATTTGCCTGTCACTGTGGCAAGCCACAGGACGCCTGCGCCTACAGAGGGACCATGGATGGCTTGCGCTGCACCACCCACAGCTCCAACCACATACCCCATATCCAGTGTAAACCCGAAGGAATAAGACCGGGAGGCATGCGGATGGGAGCCACGTTTCATCAACGGAGCCGGCCCACACTCCTTCACAGGCAAACACAAGCACACTGTATTTGGGGAATCAAGCGCACACAAGGCGGTGGCTGGACCGTAGTCCGCTCCATACTGAGTGCATGGAACCACTCTTCGAGCCTAACACGGCCACAAGAACCGTGCACCCCGTCCCCTCCAGCAACGACCAACTGTCTCCTGGAGCCAGTATGAACGATGTAGTGGGTAATAGACAGATAGGCACCTTGTCAACATGCACATCAAGCGCAGCCACACCGGGGATATCAAACAACAGCCAAACACTTGGGAGGTGGGGAAGATAAAGAGAAAAACTCGATTAATGCATAAGGAAACGGTGACATAAACCTTAATTAAATAGCATACGTAATAAGTTGTTTACAAACAAATCTTTGCTAAGTGCACGAGGTCAGGAAGTATAGTTCACGGAATGCCACGAACACAAAAATGTTATGGAAATCGAATACAATTGGCTGAAGCGATGTGTGCAAGTTAATGGAATAGAGTACAGGGAGATATTTATATGAGAAAGAAAAGCATTAAGGTAAAAACTGTAAACCCACCACCTGAAATAAAGAGACTTAGCATGCAAGCACGCGGTTAGTAAATCGAATTCAGCGTGCCTACAAACGCTGCGCCGGCTCGTCGTAATTCTCTGCAGGACCCGTCGTCGCTTCTGTAGTGGCCCCAAATGGCACAGCGCATGGCCCAATAGACATTTATATGAGAAAGAAAGGCATTAGGAGAGAACCGAAAACCCACCACCTGAAATAAAGAGACTTAGCATGCAAGCACGCGGTTAGTAAATCGAATTCAGCGTGCCTACAAACGCTGCGCCGGTGCTGCCTACGTTCACTGCGGGACCCGTCGTCGCTTCGGCAGTGGTCCCGAGTGACCTCTCTCCTGGCTCACTAGGCCTGCCTGACTAAGGCATTCGCGACCGCATGTTCTACAACACAATGCGCTCGATGTCGATGGAGTACAATTCATCGGTGCTTGCCGCTTCCGCACTTGCCGCTTCTTCTCTGCATGCATCAGGGCTTTCTCCCGCACTTCAGCAACTACCTTCGTGATTAGATCGCGCCATGCACGCCGATCAACCGCCTACGATTCCCATGATCTGCAATCAAGATTAGAACGTGTGAGGCTCACTTTAATCATGTCCTGGTAACGTAACTTTGGTTTCCCAGCATGCCGCTTCCCTATACTCAGCTGACCGTATAAAAGTTGTTTCGGTATCCGCGTCGAATCCATACGGCTCACATGACCGAGCCATCTCAGGTGTCGCAGTAAAAGTATGCCGTCCACTGCATACATCCCACTTCGGCGCAACACTTCCGTGTCTGCAACTCTGGCGCCCCAGCCGATCCGCAAAATTCGTCGCAGACACTGCTGATGGAACCGCTCGAGATATCGCACATCCCGCCGGTACATCGTCCACGTTTCACTGCCGTATAGAAGAACGGACAGTACCATGGATTTGTACACCATCAGCTTCGTGCCAATGCTAAGCTGATGGTTGTTCCACACTCGGTACTCAAGCTTCCCGAATGCCGCTGCAGCCTTCGACACGCGATTACGCAACTCAACGTGTAGTTGCTGATCAGTCGACATCACACTCCCAAGGTAGCAGAAGCGGGAGGTGGTTTCCAATACTTCAGCACCAATGCTGATTTGCGGCAATATTGAAGATTGCACCTCCGCTGAAGGCTGAAAGATACAGACAGTTTTGCTTGTGTTGATGATGAGCCCGAATTTGGCCGCTGTCGAAGCCAGAGCACTAGTCATGTGCTGCAACTCATCCGCGTTGTGTGAAAACAACGCACAGTCGTCAGCAAACAGCAACATACGGATAGTTGTCTCACAGACTAGAGTTCTCGCACCGAAACGACGGATGTTCAGCAACCCACCATCAATACGGTGCTCCACACGAACACCGTAAGCACAAGCGGCATCAAAAGCACAAGACAACATTGCATGAAGATAGATATTAAACAGGGCAGGAGCTAAGACACAGCCTTGCTTCACACCAGAGACAACTGCAAAGTCATCCGAGGTCTCTCCACTCAGCTGCACCCTCGCTCGCATACCACTGTGCAGACATTCAATTAAACTTACAAACTTACGCGGGCAACTAAACTTACCCAACACCAGCCACAGGGCCTCGCGGTACATATATATATATATATATATATATATATATATATATATATATATATATATACTCCCTAAGGCTGCATACAATCACCATGTCCAGCTGCTCCATCCGCTTCCATGACACCAAACAAGGGAACTCTACGTTAGCTCTCCTTAGGACTTACATCAAGGGAACGCGAAAACGGCCCACTTAAGGGCCCACCATTTTTTAGTGTCCACGCACTGCGGGTAGAGTGCGTCCATAGACAAGCTCCCCACAATGACGCGTATATCAGAATTGGTGTGAACGTTGATCAACTTATCCCCCGTTTCCAGATGGAATAGGTATTCACCTTTCCAGCTACCTTTCCTATACCGCAACTATCAACTGACCTCATACCTATTATAGCCCCTCACATGTAAGTTGCCAGGGTACGGAGCACAATGAACAACAGTCACCATTTCGCCCCGTACTTGTGTCATACTATACAGGGTACCATGTCACATGTAATCACTAAGCATATTGGTTCACGCATACACCTAACGAAAGCCCCTGTACCCCATGACTCAGTGATCCGCTTTGCTTACTTGACTCTTTGTATTCGTCCGCAGCATACGCGTGACCACTTTGATTGAGATTGAGCGACGATTCAGTCATTAGTTTACGTACCGCTGTCATCCTCATCGTTTTACAACGCTTTACATAAAAAAGGGTAAACCTGTACAATAGGAACACCATGGCAATGTTTTCGAGATAACGTAAAGATAACGTCACTCTCTAAACCACAGTAGTTCCAAGCCATTGTATATGCATGCGTCAGACAAGCTTAACAAGGAAAAAACACAAAACCCCAGACAACCACAGCCAAACTACACTGAAACTAGGAGCAAGCTTGGACGAGGTATCGCTGCACACAAGTGCACCAAGTTTATCAACATGCATATGCAGTGCATCACAAAACGCTATCACTAATAATGAAATTAAGAAGTAAAGTTTATATGTGCAGACTTTTACGCTCTGTCTACATAGAACTCCACTTTCATATCGCATATGTGGTAATTTACTCAGCAAGTTAAACAGATTTACTTGAAACCGCCAGTACGTTATCCGCAATATATTTATTCGAATGGATAATAGTTCAACAATGTCTCCACAATAACTGTATGCTAGGTGGACGGTATCATACCAAACCTTTGAATCATCGCCAAACAATATGAAATATACCACCATTTATCCCCCTTAACACTAGCTATGTTAGGTTGCGGTGGCGTTAAACCAACTACGGTGAACAAAACAAGTGCATGCCACATCCCCATCAGCGTACAGCCTCTAGTAATATATCTCTATGTGTATGTACCCATTTACATATGTACATATATATATATATATATTCCAATAGCATTACGCTTACACATTATCTTTATCGTATACATTATCTTTACGTGATATATATATATATATATATATATATGAATAGTCATACTCCCCAGTTAACTGTATACATTTATAAATTTGTGAATTAAATATGTAGGTGCGCATAAGCCCTACTCTTTATAGATATACATATGCTGGAGGCGAGAAATATGCATATATAAGGGTTAACTTGCAATATATTTACATGGTTGACGGCATCCGTTTTCGGATTTGCCTGTCACGGTGGCAAGCCGCAGGACGCCTGCGCCTACAGAGGGACCATGGGTGGCTTGCGCTGCACCACCCACAGCTCCAACCACACGCCCCATATCCAGTGTAAACCCGAAGGAATAAGACCGGGAGGCATGCGGATGGGAGCCACGTTTAGTAAATGGAGCCGGCCCACACTCATTCAACGTCAAACACAAGCACGCTGTACTTGGGGAATCAAGCGCACACAAGGCGGCGGTTGGACCGTAGTCCGCTCCACACTGAGTGCATGGAACCACTCTTCGAGCCTATCACGGCCACAAGGACCGTGCGCCCTGTCCCCTCCAACAACGATTAACTGTCTTCTGCAGCCAGTATGGAGGAGGTAGTGGTTAATGGACAGGTAGGCACCTTGTCAACATGCACCTCAAGCGCAGTCACGCAGGGGATATCAAACAACAGCCAATCATTTGAGAGAAAGAGAGAGACAAGAACATAATTCGGTTAATGCATAAGGAAACGGTGACATAAACCTTACGTTAATGAGCATGTAATAAGTTGTTTACAAAAGAATCTAGATAAGTTCGCGAGGTCAGAAAGTATATTTTACGGAATACGTCGAACACAAATTGCTATGGAAATCGAATGCAATTGGCTTAAGCGAGGTGTGCAAAATAATGGAATAGAGTACAGGTAGACATTTATATGAGAAAGAAAAGCATTTAGGCAAAAGTGAAAACCCACCACCTGAAACAAAGAGACTTAGCATGCAAACACGCGGTTAGTAAATCGAATGCAGCGTGCCTACAAACGCTGCGCCGGTGCTGTCTACCTTCTCTGCAGGACCCGTCGTCGCTTGTAGTGCAACAGAAAACATGCTCTTTCAGTATCTTGTAACATTGGATTTTATGGTTGTTTTAACCTTCGAAACGTCCATTTGTTTAACTGACTGCACATCCGTTGTCACAAACCGTTTTGGTGAGTTCCTCGCTGCACGTTTCTCGCTCTGTCTGATTCGCTTCCTATTCTTGTAGCCTGCACAATACACGTTGGGTTCAGTCTCCTCCGACTTCTATACTGTCGTATTTGACACGTATTACGTGTCATTGCTTACCGACTAGTATCCCAGGCTCCGCCCAACAATTGGTGACCCCCTGTCAGGAACACGCCGCCCGCCATTTTGCATTTTCATTCTGGTGAGCTCGTTCCAGTGATTTTGTGATTCATTACTTGTGATCATATTGTTTTCTCACCTACCACATATTTTATCTGCTTTTTGCAATGGATAATCTAGAGGATAAGCGGTCTCCATGCGCGGTTAACGCCGTTCAGCCTGCCATGGTCAATTCGGTTGCATTGGCCCCTCCTTTTTGGGAGAATGATCCTTTATTATGGTTTTTGCATTTAGAATCCGCCTTTTATATTCGTAAGCTTTCTTCTGATTTCGCCATGTATAATCAGTTAATATCTTGCCTTCCTTATAGTATATCCTCGCAGGTGAGAGACATCATACTTTGCCCCCCTCTAGTAATGAAATACGAGACACTTAAACAGGCTATTATTCAGCGAATCACGCCTTCTGACAAGGTCCGTCTGCAGCAACTATTTAGTGATCTGCAGCTAGGAGATAGAATGCCCTCAGCCTTGTTGCGCGAAATGCAACAGCTCATCGGCACGTCCAACATGGACGTAGGGATTCTCCGCGAGCTGTGGATGCAACGCCTTCCTGAAAGCACACAGGCTATCCTTGCAGTAGCAAGTGACTTGCCAATCACGGCAATTGCAGATCTAGCAGACCGCGTCATCGAACGGCACCAACCAGAGACTGAAACCAAAGCACCCAAGCAGCTTTGCGCTGGCGCAACCACAACGACAGGCGCGACTAGCCCTCCGTCGGCAATAGACGCGTTATCATTGCAGATAGCGTCGCTTCAGCGCCAGATCAAAGAACTCACCTTAAAACGTAAGCACTGCAACCGCTCTGGATCATCGCACCGTCGCACAAAGCCTGATGCCTCAGGTTACTGCTTTTACCACTCGCGTTTCGGTACTAAAGCCCGTAAGTGCGTACAGCCGTGTAGCTACTCCGCTATAGATGATCCGCCACGCCGGGCTGTAATGGCCACGAACGTCAGCAAAGCTCAAAGTCGTCTCATCTACATTAGGGATTATGACTCCGATACCCAGTTCTTAGTTGATACCGGGGCGGAAGTCAGCGTCATTCCCCCTATGCCAGGTGAGCCTACCGCTTCTCTGTCGACAAGTCTCAGTGCCGCCAATGGCACACCAATAGCCACCTATGGTCATCGGTCACTTACCCTGGACCTAGGTCTTCGGCGCACGTTCCGCTGGGTATTCACTGTCGCTGCAGTCCCCTTTGCCATCATCGGCATTGACTTTCTCAGGCATTTCGACCTCTTGGTCGATGCGAAACGCCAGATGATAGTCGACACTGCAACAAAACTCAGCGTACGTGGCAGCACCGCCGATGTGACATCTATATCCCCGGTCTATGCATTTCCCCAGACCTCGTCAGCCTACGCTAATCTCCTTTCTCAGTATCCCAAGCTCGTTCAGCCAATGAACGCAGCTTTGCCCGTGGCAGCTCAAGTCACGCACCACATACGGACGAATGGCCCACCTGTGTCATGCCGTCCACGCCGACTATCGCCTGAGAAACTAAAGGTAGCTAGGGCGGAGTTTGAGCACATGCTTGAACTTGGAATAATCCGCCCTTCCGATAGCCCTTGGTCCTCGCCCCTGCAGATGGTCCCCAAGAAATCTGGTGACTGGCGCCCTTGCGGTGATTACCGCGCACTCAATCGCCTAACCGTCCCAGATAGGTATCCCATCCCACACATGCAGGACCTTACCGCATGCCTCACAGGTAAGACGATCTTCAGCAAGATCGATCTGGTTCGCGCCTATCACCAGATACCTGTGGAAGACAATGACATTCCTAAAACAGCCGTAATCACTCCTTTCGGTTTGTTTGAATTTTTAAGAATGCCATTTGGACTGTGCAACGCCGCACAAACCTTCCAACGCTTCATCCACGATGTCACTCGTGGCCTAGACTTCGCATATTCCTACCTCGATGATATCTTAGTAGCCAGTTCATCGGAACAAGAGCACCTCGAGCATCTTCGAGCTCTCTTCCAGCGCTTGACCCAACACGGTGTCACAGTCAACCCGACTAAGTGCGAACTCGGCAAATCAACGGTAGAATTCCTAGGCCACCTCGTTTCATCGTCTGGTATCGAAGTCCTTCCTGATAAGATCCAGGCAATCAAGGACTTCCCAGCTCCGACTTCCTTCAAGCACCTCCGTCGATTTTGTGGTTTGGTCAACTACTATCGACGCTTCATTCCGCGCTGCGCTCAGCTCATGCAGCCACTGACTGACCTACTCAGAGGAAATGAACGTAAGTTCGCTTTCCCTGACACAGCACAGGCAGCCTTCGCCGAGCTCAAGGATGCTATCTCCAACATAGCCCTCCTCGCTCATTCCGAATCGACTGCACCTCTTTCTATTACGACTGATGCCTCAGACGTCGCGGTAGGAGCCGTCCTCCAACAACACGTTGGTGGGCAATGGCAACCCCTTGGGTTCTTCTCCAAGCGCCTGCAGCCAGCGGAATCCCGCTACAGCACGTTTGGCAGAGAACTGCTGGCCATTTACCTAGCAATACGTCACTTCCGGCACACACTTGAAGGCCGCGCTTTCACGGTCTACACTGACCACAAGCCCCTTATATTTGCCTTCAACTCTGCTAGCGACAAATACTCACCACGGGAAACAAGACACCTAGACTTTGTCACGCAGTTCACTGCTGACATACGTCATGTCTCAGGTGTCGACAATCCCGTCGCCGACGCTCTCTCACGCGTCAACCTCACTCTGCAGTCTTTGCCTACCGTCGACCTTGCCGCAATGGCATCGGCTCAGGCTCAAGACGAAGACATACAGCGCACTCTGCAGTCCACTTCGCTGCATGTGCAACCTGTTCCTCTCCAAACCACGGAAGGAACCATCCTCTGTGACACTTCCACAGGTTGTCCTAGACCTCTCGTGCCCGTCTCCTTCAGACGCACAGTCTTTGACGCACTGCACTCACTGTCACATCCCGGTATCCGTGCATCTTTGAAACTGGTCACCGAACGTTTCGTTTGGCCACGCGTAAACAAAGATGTTCGTACCTGGGCTCGCGCCTGCCTTCAATGCCAGCGCTCTAAAGTACATCGTCACACCCGCAGTCCTCTTGGTTCATTTCCTGCCCCGGACTCTCGGTTCTCGCATGTACACTTAGACCTGGTAGGTCCATTGCCTCCGTCACGCGGATTCGTATACATTCTTACATGTGTCGACCGCTTCACCAGATGGCCAGAAGCCATTCCCGTAACAGACTGCACAGCTGAGACTGTTATCCGGGCCTTCTTGGACCGATGGGTCTCGCACTACGGATGCCCATCCACCATCACAACTGACCGAGGAACGCCTTTCGAATCTTCACAATTCGATACGTTCTGCAACTTTTAGGCTGTCGCCGCATTCATACCACAGCCTATCACCCAGCAGCCAACGGGTTAGTTGAACGTTTCCATAGACAGCTTAAAGCCTCGCTCTGCGCCTCCTCCGACCCTAGCTGGAGCGAAAACATTTCGCTCGTACTCTTAGGCATTCGCAGCAGCATCAAAGCTGACTTGCAATGTGCACCAGCAGAGCTGGTTTACGGCACGACGCTCAAGTTACCAGGAGAATTCGTTTCACCTCCCGCATCGTCGGGTATGCCTCCGCCTAACTTTGCGTCCTCGCTGGCTCAACGCATGCGTTCACTACGCCCGACCCCGCCCCGTGAACAGACTAGAGATGTGCAAATGCACAGCGGACTCTCTACCTGCACTCACGTCTTCCTCCGCACCGACGCAGTGCGGCGCCCTCTCCAGCCTCCCTACACTGGCCCTTTCAGAGTTCTGCAACGGACTCCGAAACATTTTACTATAGACCAGAATGGTCACCGAACAACGGTGTCCATCGACCGCCTCAAAGTGGCTTTCTTTGACGAGCCACTTGCAGCTCATCCTGATGCTCTCTCACAAGCACCCGCACCTGTGGTGACTTCCCGAGCACTGGATAACCCGGAACCCTCCGTACCCCTTGACCCGCAACCTATCCCGCCTCAACCCCAGGCAACCGACCGACGCGGTAGACAGGTCAAACGTCCGGTCCGTTTTTCCGATTTTGTAAGCGTTTGCTATTTCCATTAACACGCCTTTTTCGTCTTTAATGGTTATCCTGCGTCTCATCCACAAACGTTTTGCAAAATCGACAAAAAAACCCAAAACATTTTGAAAACCTAAAAAGCGTATTTGCTTTATCATGCATGCCATGTTCCCTCTCCGGCGTCAAGCCACTTCCCCTACCCTTGCCAACCCCCTCTGAGTTTTACCTTCCAGAAACTCAACCGCCGGAACTGCCCAGGCAACCCTCGAGTGACTCGCCAACCGGCTCAACGCAACCCTGGAGTGACTCGCCAGCCGTCCCAAAGCCCCCTTCCTCATCCAAGGAACGGATAGTCGCCCTCGATCGCAGACACCCACGGACGAATTGGTCCCCAAACGCCGCTTAGGCATTGCCGACGAGGACGCCGGATTTCTTCGTGGGACGAGGACGCCCGCATTCCTTCGTGGGACGAGCACCCCTGGATTTCTTCGTGGGACGAGGACCGTGGACTAAAGTGCGGTGGGGGGAGTGACACCTCCCAAGCGCACTGTCGGGTCTGCAGCAATGGGAAGGTCCTGTCGGCCTTTTTTCTGGACTAGCCAGTTTTTTTTGCAGTCCGACCAGCCCGCCCCGACGGCCCACCGATGATGCACTCTGGTCCACACGATCGTCATAAATAAAACTAACAAAAGCCTGGACCCAGCGAAATCTGCTACACCCCACTTTGGAAGCCCTTCTCAAGCCCCTGCAAACATTCGCATCCACCCTCACCTTCCGTTCCCCCCACTAACAGCTCCATCGAAGGCTTCCATCCTTCAGCCTTCTAGGGGGAGGCCCTTGTAGTGCAACAGAAAACATGCTCTTTCAGTATCTTGTAACATTGGATTTTATGGTTGTTTTAACCTTCGAAACGTCCATTTGTTTAACTGACTGCACATCCGTTGTCACAAACCGTTTTGGTGAGTTCCTCGCTGCACGTTTCTCGCTCTGTCTGATTCGCTTCCTATTCTTGTAGCCTGCACAATACACGTTGGGTTCAGTCTCCTCCGACTTCTATACTGTCGTATTTGACACGTCTTACGTGTCATTGCTTACCGACTAGTATCCCAGGTTCCGCCCAACACGCTTCTGTAGTGGTCCCGAGTGGCCTCGCTATATATTTACATATATATATACACCTATATACATATATATTTAGAAATGTAAATATATATATATATTGCCCTGCATATGCATATATATGCATATATATAAACCGTTATCCTCACAATAATATTTCAGTAAATTTTTATCTATTTATATACTTTTCTATATACATAGATCTGTATATAAATATATATCTACATAAATTCATATTTATTATTTGCATTCCCTTCGCATTGGTTTACCTGCAGAAACCCTATCAGATGTCCTTAAATTTACAAATACATATATTTAATAATTGACACCTAACAACTACCGGCATTACCTATTAGCACCGTTCCTTTGCTTGATGCATTAAGTATACCTTACAATGATCATGCACATTGCCATCCTACCCTAACATTCATCCATCCCCTCAAACACTTTCTTAAATGCTCCCCTTGTTGGACTATACAATATTTCAATGACATCACGCCTTCTTAAAAAATGTTACCCCTACAACGCAAATATTGATCTCTCTGTTTCTGCAGTACCAGCACTACAACTTCGGACCACAAGCGCAGTCTCATTCAACGTGGTTTCAAAAAATGTAACACGTGCAATATTCGGGCAGGAGGTCTGAAGATCCATTATTCAAATAGCCATACTAATCGAGCTTTTTAACTTGACTAACGTGGAAAACAGTGTTTGAATAAACACTTAAAACGAACTTTGACTATTGTCAAATTTTCTCTGATCCAAGGTATCTTGGAACGATAAAACTCGTACTGGCCAGAGCGCCTTGGGCGCTTACGCGTAATTTTTCCGGTTGTTCCCAGTTTTATTCCCGTTTTGCACCCTGTTTTTACCCTTTTACTGCGGTCGTTTTACAATTGTATACGTGTTGTAATTCCACTCTATTTTCCACATGAACATGGCTGTCTCGCTAAACACCAAGGCGGATGGACCTATGGGGTCCTCGTTTAATGAGTCTACTGCAGCTTGCGGACAGATTAACTGTTCAGAGCCAGTAACAGATTTATCTGGCGGTATACAGTGTGAAGTCTGCTGCCGCTGGTATCACGAAAGCTGTACCGGCCTACAAGCTGACCAGTACAAAATGCTATCATCCAGCGTTCACTTTTTTCAGCTCTGCTGAATGCTGCGCTCAAAGATCGACGCGCCCGGCTATCACCGGTACCAAACATTCAGCGCTGGCTTCAAGGTTGGCAGATGTCGAGAAGGCGATAACCAAAGTCGCCTTTATTGAGTCGCTCGATATGAAAATGGATTTGATTTTAAAATCCCTGAATATTTCGATTAAAGACACTGCAACAGACGGCAACATTGCTGACAGTCCATCCACTGGGATCTGTCACTCGGTCATGAAGTCGCACATCCTACTTGCCAAACCAGGTAGCATTGCTGGCTACTTTCATAAGCCGATCAAAGTGAAGAAAATTAGGGTGCGGAAATACCAAAATCCCTCTGCTAAACCCAGAGAATTAGTTGCCACGGCATCGAAAAACTTGCCGTCTTTGACAGTCGTGAAGTCGTTTGACGATTGTGCACAGGAGAACATTCCGAAGATGCTACTCGTCTCGGCCGCCACTTAACCAGCACGTTCTGACGAAGTGCTGGTAACTGCCCAATGCGACACATGGTCAACGGCCCCTGCTTTAGTGAACCAAAAGAAGAAGCGGACTAGAGCCGCTCGTATAAGTTCGAAGGGGCTTGAAGACCCAGTAACTAGTGAGACGCCGACAACAGAGCGGAAAACCTACGCTACCGTTGCTTCGACGTCGTTTGCGAAAACAGGGACAGTCCCACGGTCAGTAGTGAAAACATCTGGTAAAAGTGTCGAATCAAAGGCACGTGGGGTAAACGCTGCCCGTCATGCCGACTCTTTCACGGATAGTAGCGTTATATTCTGTAACGTTACTGAATCTGCGGCTGCTCTCCCAAGTGAAGACATTTTGGATGACATCAAGTGGCTGAAACTGGGTGTTAGCAAGCTGCTTCCACCTGGCTTCCCTGGTGTCACTGTCAGCAAGCTGACCATATTGGGGAACGTCCCTATCGCTATGCTAAATCCAAGTCCCCAACTACTTCGCGTGGTCCTTTTTACCCCGGAGGAACGCAAATCATTACTGTGGTTTGCATTCAAACTTAAGAGTATTGGTGTCAGCGTTCAGCCAGACCTACTACTGGCAGATAGGTTGAAGTTAAAGGAGGCTATTAAGGACCGCAAAACTAGGCGTTTGGCTGGTGAGCAAGGCCTCCGTCTGATGGGTTTTCAGGTGGTCAACCGGAAGTTTTCTTCCGCCCTATCAGAATCCATCCTGATGGCGCACGACCCAGGGACGGTCGTGCCGGCTTCCTTGATGTAGTACTTTGCAACGTGCGTATCCTAAGGAACAAGGTGCACGATTTGGGTTTAATTGTAGACAACTCTCGTCCCGACATACTTGATTTCACTGAAACATGGTTGTCTCCAGATACCACGGACGCCGACGTATGTTTACCTGGATACGCGCTGCTTAGAACTGATCGCTCCGTTGGCTGCCAAGGTGGAAGCGTTGTACTGTATGTGAGCTGTAACTTAGATGTGTTGAGGACCTACACCTTCCAGTCGTCGGATCAGACTGCTGAAGCCCTGTCGGCTGTTTTGGGCACTTCCTCTGCCCAGTTTACAGTTATAGTGATATACAGAAATCCTGGAAGTTCTTCCAGGGGAATACTTGACTTTATTCGCACTCAGTCTGCGAATATGTGTTTAGTTCTAGGGGATTAAAACCTCCCGGAAGTCTGTTGGGCCGATCATTCTTGCACTTCGGCAGCAGGAACATTCGATGCAGACTTTCTTAAACTGACTCTCCAAGTGCCCTTGCACCGGTTCGTGGCCTTTCCCACTAGGTATTTGAACAACCAAATACCATCTACTTTAGAGTTAGTTTTCGCTAAGTCCCTGGATTTCGTGACTGACGTTTCATACGGTGCACCTCTAGAGTCCAGCGATCACACATGCATATCCTTTTGATGTGTTTTTTCAAGGCACCAAGAGACCGCCGTTGAATTACTTCCGAATATTTGGCGAGCGGACTTAAATGCAATGCAAGCTAAGGCTTTAGTTCTGAACTGTGACATCTCAATGGCTGACTCTGTCCAATTAGCCTGGGATAAATTTAAGGCATACCTTACGTAGTTTTCCACTCCCTATATTCCACTCATGAGGCAAAGAAGGTTAAGGGCACAGCCTCCATGGATATATACCACAGGCAATTACCTACTCAAGAAACGGTCCAGATGCTGGCGAACCTGCCAAGCAGCACCAGCAGCCAGTACCTATGGTAGTTATCAAGTAATTAGAAATAAATTTAATCAACATCACAGAACTATTCGCCTCCAGTACGAGCAGGGTTTAGCGGACTCTGCCGCAGCTAATCCCAAGAAGTCTTTTGCTTATCTTAAAAGACGCAACGGGCAAAACTGTCTATACCAGCGTTGTTGCGAGCAGACGGGATCGTGCGCAAACAGACTATGATAGGGCTTGTTTACTTAATGACCAGTATACTGGAGTCTTTGCTCGGGAGTCCTCTTTACCACAGGTTGAATTGGTTTCAAGAGTTCCAGATGATTCTTGCTTAGCTGAGCTTAGCATAACGGAGACTCAGGTCCTCGAGCTACTGCAAGGCATTAATCACTCTAAAGCTTCCACCCTGATTCAATTCATCCGAAGCTGTTGCATGAATTGTCCACTGAGCTGTGTGGTCCGCTTACATGCGTGTTTTCAATATCGCTGGACAGCTGCAGCCTACCTTCGGAATGGAAGGAGGCAATCATCTGTCCAAATTTTAAGGGCGGTGACAGCGCTCTACTCGCGAATTACCGGCCTGTCAGTTTGACAGGCGTAGTAGCCAAGTTGTTGGAAATCTGATAAGGGATTCAATGGAGCACTACCTGAATAGATTCAACCTTTTCAGTGTTGCGCAACATGGATTCCGCAAGGGATTTTCATGTCAGACTAATCTGCTTGTAGCTCGTGCAAGCTGGGCCAAATCGGTAGACAGTGGGCACGCTGTAGACGTGCTATTAGTTGATTTTTCCAAAGCTTTTAACACTGTTCCACATCCTCGGCTCGCACTAAAGTTTAGATCATAAGGGATATCTGGTTACGCCCTTCAATGGATGTCTACCTTCCTTGCAGGGAGGGAACAGTGCGTACGGGTGAGGCGTAGCCTTTCGCTCAGGCAAGCTGTCCTTATTGGCGTTGCGCAGGGCTCGGTATTGGGGCCATTGTTGTTCGCGATCTATGTAAATGACTCGCCGGGACAGCTAGGGGTGTCATCACTAATGTTTGCTGACGACCTTAAGCTCTGGAATATTGTGGATATCCCGGGGGTCCTGAGGCACTTTAACATGCCTTGTATAGGCTCTGGGAATGGTCTACCTTATGGTTGATGCCCATAAATAGAGCCAAGTGCTCTGTTCGCCGAATCGGAGCTGCTAATCCTTACACCCGATAGGTTGTCGGCGGTGGTGAACTCCCTGTTTTTACCCAGTAGGTTGGTTTAGGAGTCGTACACGCATCAGCACTTCATTCGGGAAACGATTAGATGAAGGCTGCTTGTCGACGGTTTCGTATGATATGGTTTATCCGCCGCACTTTCGAAATCCTAACGGCCAGTTTGTTAGTGAAGCTCTTCTCAGCATTCGTCCGTCCCCACCTGGAATGTTGTATTCAGGCTTGTCCACCGTGTCTTAACCGAGACAAAATGGACTTGGAGAGGGTGTAACGTGTTGACACTCGGTTAGTGCAAGGTCTACGGGGACAGACGTATCCTGAAAGCTTGCTCAGTTTGGGGATGTACTCAATGCACTGCCGAAGGATAAGAGGGGACCTTATTCTCACTTATCGTATTTTGACGGGTAAGATTGGCGCGGACTTGTCAGGGCTATTTAGTCCCGCTACGTTACTTACTCTCCGCGGCCAGCCACTTCAACTGCATAAACCACGGTCTGATAGGATTAGGAAGGGAAACTCGTCTGTCGAGCCGAGTTATAAATCGCTAGAATTCGCTTCCAGATCACGTGGTTAGGGAACCTACAGTTAAGGGTTTTGCGCGCCAGCTCGATGCTCTTGAGTGGCAACAGCAAACTTTACTTTTCCTAGCTGACTCACCTTCACTTTTCAGTTTCTGTTTCAGTGACACAAAAATATCTTGATATTCCACTTGCTTAACTCTTTCCACTTTCTCTTTTGCCTTCTGAGTTTACTTTTTTTCTCTTTCTTACGTCGCGGAACCTGCCCAGCAGGGTCTGCTAGGGCAGGATATATGGGCATTAATTGGTTTCACAGGGTGTGATGCGGTCTTTGTTTTAGGTCCATCAGTATTTCAAAGTCCGCCAACTCCTGGTTCAACGACCCGCCGAAGAAGGAACACCCACGGGATAATCCCATCGTTCCATTCCCGATTGAACTTGAACTTGAACTTGAAGCTACATGTACCAGTTCCTACATGCAAGCATAACCTTTAGATACATGATTAAATCGCATAAATACTCTTTTCCTCCATAATACATACGTTAACGCTTCACCTGTACTAACCACTGACAAGGATTCTAACCAATCTGTTATGGGTATAGTATGGTGAGGTTGGTATGGTACGCCAGGCTAAATGGGATGCGACTTCCAAGAACCCTTTGATGAATTGACGGTAGTATGACGCAAGTCCTAAGAAACAGTGTAACTCCTCGACATTAGTGGGGATTGGCCATGCCTTTACCTGATCTGTCTTGCGAGGGTCTGTCCGGAGGCCTGCCCTAGAGATGATGTGCCCGGGATAGGTAACTTCTTCTTGTAGTAAGCGACATTTTTTGGTTAGAGTTTCAAACCTGTATTGATTAGGCACTTTAACACTTCGGCTAGATTGCTCAGATGTTCATCCTTCGTTCTCCCCTGTACGATGACATCGTCCAGATGAGCAACCAGTGGTACTGACGTTTAAAGCTACAGATGCGTGATACCAAGTCTTCTTCCCCAGTTTTAGTGCAGGGTTTGATGGAAATGGCTTGGATTTATTCCTTGTAACGCTTTCTTTAAATGAATCGCCTTTGGTGCCCCTCCTTTGTTCAATCATTCCTAACACTCTTTCGCACTTCTGCGATAGTTCATGTGCAATCTTTACCAGTGGGATGATTATATATACTGAAGAGAACCACGGTGAATCTGCTTTACTATGGTGTAGCTTCAATTGGCTCACTGTGAGCTTAGAAGCTGTGCGATGGAACTTGCCTTGGCAACTGCTACACTGGATTCTAATCCCTACCTTTTTATCGTATGAAGGAAGTTCACAAACTATTGATGATCTGGAGGCGGTCACTTTTGCTTTTGATTGGTCGCCACAATCCTTTTCCTTGATCAATATCATCCCAATCAAGGCCGGAACGCTTATGGTTTCCTGCGGGTTGCTTGTGCGCTGAATTGTCTGCATGTTCAAGATCCTCGCTTTCTGGGCCTCTGGCCCGGGCAGGTTGAAACTGCTGGATTGTTCATACGGCAAACAGAGGGGCTAAGGTATATGATAGCCACCTTGATGTACGGTCTACGGCTGTGGTTGTTGACTCGTCGGATAGAACCTGGAGTTGAGTTCCGTTTGAGACTACAAATATTTCTGTATGCTTCATGATTCGGAAAATTCCTCGATTTTGTTTTCGCGGCAGTAGCGCGAAAACCGCAATGTAGAGATAAAAGGCTAGTCACACATGCTAGATCCGAAAGATTTAGTTCACTAGATAGCGCTGATGAAGGTACTTAGACTGTATGTGAACACACGTTTGTGTGACAAAATGCAACTGAGAAAGAGTGACAAAGCAGTGTTTACACATGAGTGATTAGACCGCAGGTTCGTTCAAGCTCACAACCTTGCAAGCAGATAAACAGCGTAGGTAGCTCAACACTACTGTTTGCAGTTGGTTCGTGAGCACAGTATGACAAACCAATAGAAGTTGGAGAAACAATTCTGTTCAAAGCACAAGCTCCTTTGCAGACACGTGCACAGGTTTCGTAAGGCGCAGCTCGGAATCCCACCACTCACGGTTGGTGGGCATGCACAGCACAAGATGCGGCCAACCCTTTACTGGACCGGTACTCACCTACTTTCTAAACTATACAAAGCACCAACGGTACTCATATTCCTATAACTCTACAACCCGGTTTACTTATCGCCACCACTACATAAGCGGGTATGAAAAAGGTGCTATCCTGGCATAAACATAGCTCTTCAGTCGCAGGTAGCATTCGCCCGAACGCACTAAAAGTAGCAGCTATACATGTAGCTAAACCAATGGCTAGATTCATTCAGCTGTGTCTGGAATATAACAGAGCGTTGTCAGAGTGAAAACACAGCATTACCACCCCTATTCACGAGGGAGGATGCAGTTCTGAGCCTACCAAGTGCAGCCCAGCAAAGCTACCCCTGTGCTCGTCGAGGTCTAGGAGAGGATCATTGTAGACGCACTGATGGATTATGCGGAAAGAGCCGGAGCAGCACGGGTTTCGTCAACACTGATTATATATTACGAAACTACTGAGAGTACACGATAATTGGACTGAAGCCGCCGATGTTGGGACAGGAATCGATGTCACCTACTTGAACTTTTCAGATGAGTTCGATCGCTTGTATCATCGTATGCTGCTTCGCAGCGAAGATCGAGTATTTGCATAGATCAACAACTTTCTCCTCGAAGTGCAATCGGAGGTTTGAGTTCGCACAGTCCGTTTGATGCGTTTCGAGGGGAGTGCGGCGTACTGCAAGGTTTCGTACTTAGATCATGCCTGTTCTTAGTTTTTATTAACAATCTAGCGAGGATTATCACTTCAAACGTTTTACACTTTAGGGACGACGCTAAGAGTTGGCGGACGATCGAGGGATTAGATGAACGCGAGGTCTTCCATCACGACTACGATAAGGGCTGGAATTGTTCCGTATCGAAGATGATGCTATTCGCTGAGGACAAGTGTCGCATTGTTCAAATCTGCCTTCTGCACACCTACATCTAAAGGCTTAAGCGCACGATCTGAAGATCACCATTCAGAAAGATGACATCAGTGTTTTGGCACAGTGCAACCTCGGTTGTGCCAGACGGTTCCAATCCGCTTGAAATGGAGGTAGCCAGCACGTTAACCTCTTGTGGAGAGCACTTGAGAGTCTGCATTCATCAAAATTTTCTCGAACGCTCAAAGCTTACATATGTTTGCACGTCAAACATGCAATCCAGGCTTTACGACCCTGACTAAACCGTGACCTTACAGTGCTCCAGACATTGGAACGTCGAGCGATGAAAAATATCAAGGGTTTGCCCCAACTTCCTCATCAGGAATGATTGATGACACTCGGAGTGTTCAGTGGGTGCTACCGCCAGCTACATGAAGATCTCACATTAGTATAACAAAAACCGAGCGATCACGGTCGCGTATGCCACCACCTTTCGCAACTTAGCCAAAACATCAACCTTATACGCAATGGCCTGAAATCGAGTCCACAATCCAATCGTCTAGGTTCCCTACGAACTTGCTTCTCCCTCCACCAACAACAAAACAAAAACAACAACAGCAGTACATCTGTTATTTGCTCTGATGCTTCGTTCTCATACAACCACGGTGACGTACGGAACGAAGAATAATAAGAGGGAGAGAAGCGGGACTTACATGAAAACCTTATTGCCCTAAGCAAACATTCAGGTGCAAGGCGCCTACACCTTGCGTAGACAACATACCGTCACAAACAGCTATCATGCAAAGCTGAGGCGGCATCCGCGAGATAACTTTCTTGCGGCTTTCACTGCGCCGCGTCATAATCAGCCATTACCCCGCAGATAACTCGGCACCAAACACACTTTAAACAAGCAATCCGATTAGGAGACGGTAGCAGACGCGCCACTGGTGTCTACTGCGAGCCATGTCCTGTAAAGTCTCAAACCAAGCACAAGGCTAGTCACGTGGATTCCATCCCGGAAGGCGAAACGGACCAACGGCACCCAGTTTGGTCGTCAGTGACTTTATTTCCAGCTGCCAAGTCAACTTCTGTCCACGTCGAGCCTTGCGCCACCCTACACCTGGCAAACTAAACAAGGTCCTCCTAGGTAAGCGGTGACTAGGCATACGTAACACTTATCCAAACCAACGCAAGTCATTCAGTGCCATCTGTTGTTCTAGGGAGCTAGCAGGATTATCACTATCTAGTACTCGCTTACGCACATCATCGTTGCGGACACGCCGGTACCATCCGACACCAGCAATGCTTCGCAGACAACGATTATCAAAGACTTGAAGGCGCCTCAGATCTTCAGACCGAAGGGGCCAAGTCTCACTCCCATAGAGCAGAACGGACCTCACTGTGCACTTGTATACACGGCGATTCAGACGGAGGGAAGCTCCCTTCTGTCGCCAAAGATGCCACAGATGGAAGAAGGCAGTTCTGGCCATTGCAATGCGTGAGCGGACGTCAGTTTCTATGCACCCATCGTTGCTAACGCAGCTGTCAAGATAAGTGAGTTGATCAACCACCTCGAGTTCCTCGTTAGCAAGGGTCAAGGGGTCATCAAATGGCTGGTGGTCCTGCAGCAACACTGCACTTTGAAGGCGCGAAGTGCATACCAAATCATGGGACCACTCTACACAGGCTATTAAGGGTTGATTGTGCCGCCGCAACATCGTCGAAAAGCAAGAGGATATCGTCCGTATGATCAAGATCGACTAATTTTTCATCAGGCAAGACCTCAACGCCTGCATCGTGTGATTCCTCAAGGGAACACTCCATGATAGAATCCACGACGAAATTGAACAAAAATGGGGAAATCGGACAACCATGACGGACGCAACTTGTGGTCGGAAAGCTATCCAATAGGTCACCGTAGACCTTGACGCGGCCTGTAGTGTTCGAATACAGAGTACGTAGGATGTTCACATATTCCGTGGGAACACCTTTCCGCGCAAGTATTTCGAACAGAATGCATCGATCTACTGAATCGAAGGTACTCTTGAAATCGAGGAACTCAACTATTGTCGGTCTGCGTTATGCGTGGCGCTGCTCTAGCAACTGCCGCAAATTGAATATATGGTCTATACAGCCACGTCCTGAGCTGAAGCCTGCCTGCTCTTCCCTACTCCGAGATTCCCGTTCCACAGTGAGGCGACGAAGGAGAATCGAGGCCAGTAATTTTGTCACAACTGGTGTTAGGCTAATACCCCTGTGGTTAGAACAGTCTATGCGACTGTCCTTCTTGTATATTGTCACTATAATTGATTCGCTTCAATTAGTCGGTACAAGCTCTTCCTTCCAGATACGTTCGAATAGGGAGGTCAGTGCTTTGCAGGGGACCTGTCGTCTGCATCTTTTAATAGTGTAAGTGGGAGGAAATCCGGGCCAGTGGCACGAAAACGAATGAGGGATGTGAACGCGTATCGGACCTCGGCCTCCGACGGAGGCTCTAAATTAACCGTCCATGGCTTGTCCTGCATCATTTGAGTAGGAAGAGGTTCGGGAACAGAGGTCCAGCTGAACTGATCATGAACGTGTTCCGCCCAACGATCCTACGAGCTCCTTATTCTGTATCTGTGCACCCGTGTTGTCTCTTATTGTCTCACTGACGCCTAGTTCCCTGCGACCAGTGATGCGGATCAGCTGCAAGAGCTTACGGTAATTGCCTACTGCTCCTGCCTTCTCCATTTCTTGAGCCCGACTGGTTCACCAGACTTTCTTGTCAGCACGTAGGCTCCGCTTTAGTTCGCGCCTAATAGCCCGTCTGGTCACATTGTGCTCAGAGCCAGCAGGGAGGTTTCTTCCGGATTCCAACAGGTTCACCGACCCTTCGGATATCCAGTGAATGCTGCAGTGACGATTGATAGCGCCACAAGTAGATGCTCCTGTGTCGTGCATGGCGGCCGAGATCCTATTCCACTGAAGCTCAGTGTCATTAGAACAAGACAGAGAAAGTTCTGTATGCAGTGCATCTTGATAGGCTTCGATAACCGAATGCTGATACAATTTCTCAGTTGTCAATCGGAGGAGACGCTTGGTGCGCCTTCCGGTAAAGTTCATGCAGAAATGACACCGTACCAAGGCATGATCAGAGTCGACGCAGGTACTCCAGTACGAGCGGTAATCCAGTATGGAATCACGCCACCTGTAACTTATGGCAATGTGGTCAATTTGGGTCCATCGCTGACCAGCTACAGGAGGACGCCAAGTGGCACTCCAGCTCTCACTGTGTCTAAAAGCAGTGCTATTAAGAAACAACTGGTGATCCGCACAAAGTTGCAGCAGACGCTCACCGTTGTCAGTCCGTTCGGAGTTAAGCCTTTAAGTACCACCCAGCTGAGGTTCTGAAGATCTCAAACAGCCCCACTTGTGCGTTTATATCCCCTGTCGGCACTATAATATCTGAACTAGTAGCACTGTGTAGTAGCGCGTTCAGTTCGTAATACAATGCGTCCTTGACAGAAATTAGAACTGCAGTCGGTGGAAGCATAAGCAGAAAGCACAAACAAACAGCGTTTTGTACTCCTTCGTTAATCAACCTTAGCTAATGTCATCAAATGGGCTGCACATAAACGGCTGTTCATCGTAATCCAATCAACCAACAATGGCTGAACCTTGGAGCTTAGAATGATACCTACACCAGTTTGACCCGTGAGTGCTGCATCGGCGTCTCCGAATGCTTGCAACCAATAACAAGTGGATAAGCCGGATGCAATTAATTCAACAACCCCATTAGGATCATTGATCCTAGTGTTGGACACACAACACACATCAATACCCAGTGTGTCCAAGGTGCGTGCGAGTGCAGTCTGTTGACCTGTTTTTCTTAGAGTGCGAGTGTTAAACGTCGCCATGGAAACGGGACAGCGTGGCCTTTTAAGGGGCTTTTGCCGATACTCGTCCGATAGGTGCTATGGGATGGTGGCTGCAGGTGGTTCTATTCCAGTGGCACTTCGGTTGCTGTCAATTAAGCTGGGAATTATAGAATGAAGTTTAGTAGTTGGGGTCGCGATAGGAGTAATCATCATCATCATTATACATGTCAGCTAGAGATGGTAAAACACCTCCGCTATTGTACCGCAATACATAAAGGAAATACATACATACATACAATACATAAAGGAAAAATAAATACGACAGTTGAATGCCAGCTGAGCTACCAGCAACGGATACGCATCGTTCCGGTAAGCTACTAGCCGGCTACTAGGCAAAAACAAAAAATTTAATTACGTTTTACCCTACGAAATAAGATCGTAGATGGAGGGGAGGCTAAAGGGATGGGGAGGGACAAAGAAACTCACAGCAGGAACGCCACTGAGGTCGGCTCCTTGCCATATCAGCAAATGTATCTAGCCAAACCTGTTCATCGTTTTTTGAGCCAACCAGGGAGCCGTGAAGCTCCAACTGAGCCCACCTTCGAAGTGATGGCCTTCATTTCTCTGGACCAAGTCATCGCTTGGCCACCCTCCTTATTTTCCATTCACACCCCGGTGAGCAAACAACGCACGTCGAGGAGTCGGTGGGCTGGCATGCGCACACGTGGCCCAGCCATCAGAGCCTGGTGCGTGAAATGACGGTGCTGAGCGGTTCATTCCCTTTTCCTAGGCCGTAAACAAGGCGTCGAACACGCTCGTTACTCACGCGGTGTTCCCACCAGATGTGAGCCAAACTGCGAAGGCACCGATGGTCGAACGTAATTAGCCTCTTCATGTCCGCCGATCTTAGGGGCAGGTTTCGCAACCGTACAGTAAGGTCGAACGTACCGCTGCATTGTGCACTCTACACTTCAGGGCGGGAGTAATGTCACGCTGCTGCCATAGGTGGCGAAGGTTAGCAAAAGCACTTCGAGCTTTCGCTCTACGTTTCGTGATCTCGTCTTCGATCCCAAGGGCGCTGATACAACTTCCCAGGTTGTTGAATTTCCGAACGACTTCTAGCTGATCCCCACCAAGGTCCAGCACAGGGGGCGAACCCTGCCAATCCTGGAGGAACGCTTTGCACTTCGATGGTGCAAAGCAAAACCCGAAGCGACTGACAGCCAGTGCTAATCTGTCCAGCGCGGCTGCTTGACAAGTATGTGAGCTGTCACAAATGAGGGCAATGTCGTCTGCATACTCTAAGTCAAGAAGTCGTTCTCCTGGGAGTAGCTCCACACCTTCCAAATCATGTCCTGTAAATGCAATCTCCATGACTTCGTCAATAGCGAAGTTGAAGAGGAAAGGTGACAGCGGGCATCCTTGTCTCACACCACTGGAGATATGGAAGGGTGGCGACAGCCTGCTGTAAGCCCTTACTCTGCCCGTTGCTACGCGCATATAATGCTTGGATAATATTTACATATTTCTCGGGCACAACTTTCCTCAGTAGACAATACCAAAGGGCACATCGATCAACCGAATCGAAGGCACCTTTGATGTCGAGGAACACGACTACGGTGGGCCGACTATATGTGTGACGGTGCTCCAACAACTGACGCTAGGTGAAGATGTGGTCGATGCAGCCACGATCCCGACGAAACCCGGCTTGCTCCTCACGAATCTGGCTTTCACGAGCGACAGTCAGTCTGTGGAGAATTATGGACGCGAGTAATTTGGAGGCGATGGAGATCAGACTGATTCCTCTATGGTTGCCGCATTCCGAGCGCGAGCCGCCCTTTGAAGATAGGACCAATAACGGAGCGGCTCCAGTCGGTTGGGACAGTTTCATGCTCCCACAGTTTCACTAGTAATTCATGCAAAGCATCAACAAGAGCAGAGCCTCCAAATTTGAAAGAGGCTGGAGGAAGATCATATGGTACCACGGCTTTGTTCAACTTCAACAGTCCGATCTCACGTTCGACTTCTGAGCGAGAGGGTGGATCCAAAGGGACAGCCCACGGAGCGGGCCGATCAGTGACCGGCGAATCGAATAATTCTTGCCGATTAAATTGCTTTTCAAAATGCTCAGCTCAACGCTCCAGACGTTTTGACAAATTGTGGATAGGCTGTCCACTCTCGTCACGTATAGTTTCTCTAACACCAGGTCTCCTGCTGCCCGTTTCCCGTATCAGACGGAATAACTTACGATGGTTGCCAAGGGCAGCGGCCACTTCCATCTCTGAAGCACGATGAGACCACCAAGATTCGCGGTCTCTCTTCAGGGTAGTACGGAGTTTTGCCAGGAGCTCTTTGCGAGTTTCCTTGTGCTCCCTTTCAGCTGATATATGCCGGCGAGCGTCGATAAGTTCCAGAGACTGCGAAGAGACCCAATGTTTATGTTGAGTATTAGACATTACACATGAGGATTTGCCTGCTGCTAGTAAGGTCTGGCGAAATGTGACCAGTGACCATCATTTGTCTCCAGTGAGCGCTTACTCAACTCGCATGTCCGCGTAATTCGATACGCATTCAGAACAGCTGGCTTTGTCAGTTGGCTGGTGTCAATGCGCTCACAACGTCGTCATGGGCGTCCGCCAAAACGCATCCGCATGTCAGCACATACAAGTGCATGATCGGTGTCCACACATGTGCTCCAAATCGAGCGACAATTCTGGATGCAGCCTCTCCAGCGGTACTTATCGCAATGTGATCGATATGCGTGCAAGGCTGGTTCGAGGTTGGTGGGCGCCAAGTCACCCTTCGGCGGGTGCTGTGTCGGAAATTAGTGCTCGCAAGAAATAAGCGAGCATCTTCACACAAATGAAGTAACCGCTCACCGTTATCATTACGGGAGCCTACACCCGTGTGGACCGCCCAGATGCATTTCATCAGTGGACAACTTTCCAACTTGTGCGTTCAGATCCCCAGCCAGCCCAACAGTGTCCGTGCTTCTTCTGTGGCGAAGGAGCTGGGTCAGTTGGCGGTAGAAGTCGTTCTTTACCTAATCATCGCTACAGTTTGTGGGCGGCTAGGCAGCGCTGATGAATAGACATCTATTAGTCCCGCGCGACTTCGAAGCTTAAACGAGCCAGCCAATCGGACCGCACATATCGGCTACTGATTGGAATCCAATCAACCAGAGCAGCTTCAGCCCGGGGACTCAGGGCAATAACAACACCAGCTTGGCCGGTGCTCGAAGCTGCATCGTCACCGATAGGCGCAAGGAGAAAATACTGCTTGCGTCACCTGAAGGGGATCGCAGAGTGAGCACAGTGCTCGAGTCTTGCAGGCGAGTCTCTGATAAGCAGCAGATATCGATCGAGAGGGTCTCCAATGTTCGGGCAAGTGCTGACTGTTGACCGATTTGTAGCAGTGTGCGTACATTGAGGCATGCCAATCTGAAGGAGGATCGAGGGCTCCAAATGGAAGCCGATGAACTGGATTGGACCGCTTGGTTGGACATGGGCTTGTCGACAGGAGAGGAGTGACGCTCCGCGTTCACGTGTGAGTTGAAATTAGAAGGTAAATGCCTAGCAATGCATGTCGGGGGAGGGCCAAGAATCGGGGGGTGAAAACTGGGGGATATAAGTGAAGTTGGAATGGGACGGTAAGAGTGAAAAAGCGTAAGAGGGGGAGTAAGAAGACGGGAAGGCTTGAGCAGTAGCATCCAAACCCCTATCCACCCTGCTCGATGCATCAGATAGGGCACCGTTTATTATCCTCTGCGGTGGCCAGAGCATCAAGAAATTGTTTGAAGGAAATTCAATAGTATTGCGTGGGCAGGATACTGTCAGGTTGCCCAGGCCTAGACAGGAGAACGATTAGGGTTCTCAACCAAAGCCTTTGGTTCAAAAACCTGACCGCAAGGCAGCGAGTTTGGCGTTGGGCTACAAGGAGTCCGTTTTAAGGAATAAGGTGCCACCCTCATTCCAACCCCCAACCTGGAGGACCAGGAGGCTGAGATTTTCTGGCCTATAACCATTGACCAATCTGGTATGAGTGACTCTGAAGGTGCAAAAGCACCACTCGGCATAGCTCAATGGATCGCTGAGGCACACACACCATCGCACCACGGTAAGGTCCAGCCTCATTGCGATGCGATAGGAGTAATAGAAACAGGTGGAAAATATAGAGGGGAATACGCCAGCAGTGACATGTTTTCGCTTATCCGCGCTGTTGTGTGCAGCAGATAAGGCGACCCTTGACAATCTTCGCGACTGCCGATGCAGGATGAAGTTTCTATTTGAAGAAAAAGTCACACCACCTTCACGTCCAGTCTTATTGCGATGGGTCAGCAGTGTTCCACAATGATATGTTCTCAGACCCTGAATGATTAGGCTGTGCACCAATGGCCTTCCCGCAGTGTTGATATATACGGACGCCTGAAGTGTTTGACCTGGACGGGGTAGGTCCCCCTTAGACAACCCTCTACTTCGGCCTTGGCAACTGGGTAGTATCACGCCTACTGACTAATCATGGACCACACTGCTTACCGCTTCTCTTGTTTTACTTATCATCTATGGTAACTCAGCTGCTCAACATCCACTCACAGATCATCCCACTTCCCGTTCTTCAACTATTTGTACTCTTATGTCTTCTTCGGTCACCGTCACAAACGTCTCACGTCTCGCATCTGATGGAAGCAACAGCCAAACCTCCGGTTTTCAATGTCCTACGATCGCAACCATCTCTCACTCACCGGAGCTCCAGCTCTTCTTCGACCTGGTTCTCCATTCATTTACGCAGCGTTTAATGTTTGAGCTTTGATGTACACCGGACAACAAGCATGTCGGCCCGTACTCTTGAAACGCTCTTTGTAGACATCTGTTGCCTTTCAGCGACCAGATTACAAGTCTCTACTGCCGGCCTCTCCGGTAAACTCTGACATCAAATACCACTTGCGGCTTTTTGGAGACCCAGAATCTGCCGCAGGAGTCTGCAAATGGACCGCGAAGCTTGGTGGTGTGAACGTGCTAGGGAGATGGAGCTTGCTAATTTCTCTGGTGAAACCAGAAAACATTTCCATCTCATTCGAGTCACCGAAGGTGTTCGATCTGGTATAAATGAAACATTATGTGAAGAGGATGGCACCTTAATCACCAATCTTCAACGAGGGTTGCGCCGAACCTTTTGATTCGCAGTTTTGTTAACCCCCAGCTCCATCTGCTACCTCTGGCGCTCGCACTGATGCCGAGTGGTCTACCTCCCACATATCCTCTCCCTAATCAGGAAGTCGAGCAGGAGCTCCGCCACATGATGCCATGATAATCTTCATCCACCACTATTTTTAGATGGTGGCGCTTCGCTGGTTCGAGAACTCTCTGCTTTATTCTCGAAAGTTTGGTCGTAAGAGGAAGTTCCGTCATCCTGGGGTGAATCGATAGCCGTCCCTATCTTCAGAAAGAGCCTGCGCACAATCTGCTCCAACTACAGTGGCATAAGTTTAGTCCCCGTCGTTTGCAAGCTGCTGGTGTCCATCATCCTTCGCAGGCTATCCCCAACGCGTGAATCGTTGCAGCGAGAAGAACAAGCTGGGTTTCGCCCTGGTCGCGGCTGTATCGATCAAATCTTTACACTCCGCCAGATCCTCGAGCTCCGCCATGCGTATCAGAAGCCAACGATGGTTATGTTCTCTGATATCCGTGCAGCCGTTAATTCTGTCGATCGGACGATACTGTGGCACTGCCTACTAAGGAATGGCGTCCCCGAGAAGTTCGTCTCCATATTGCGCGCCCTCTATGGCCTGACCTCGGGCAGGATTAGGGCTTATGGCAAGCTTTCGCCTTCCTTTGTGGTCTCCAGTGGAGTTCGACAAGGATGCCCAATCTCTCTGTTCCTATTCAACTTTGCCATCGAGGATGTCCTAAAGAACACTCTGGTCGATTCGTTGAACGCTGATGTTGAGCACCTCCCAGGTAGTCGAGTTGTTGATTTGGATTATGCTGATGATACCGTCTTGCTGGGTGACAATCCATACGTCGTCTAACTTGCACTAAACCGCTTGGCGATTGAAGCTTCAAAGTATCGCATGTACTTCTCGCCATCCAAATGCAAGACTCTTTCAAGACTGGCAGGTTCCTGTGTCTGCACTCACTTTTGCTGATGAGACACTAGAGCTTGTGGAGAGCTTGGTATACTTGGGAAGTTGCGTCAATGCTGGCCGGGCTGTTGGAGACGAGATTTCGATGCGCATCTCAAGAGCACGTCTTGCTTTTTCTAGGCTGAGGCGCTTGTGGCGTCGTCACGACATTCGTCTCTCCATCAAAGGGCGGGTCCATTGTGCAACTGTTCGTGCTGTACTGTTGTACGGATGCGAGACCTGACCCATTCGTAAAGATGACTTGCGCAGGCTATCCGTCTTCGAGCACCGCTGTCTGCGGTCCATTGCCTGTGTGTTGTGGCGGCACCACGTAAGCAATGTGGAAGTTTGACAGCATGTCTTGGGACGAGGAAACCACTCGCACGAGGAGCTCGTCTCACTGCATCAACTGCGGTGGCCGGGACACGTATTGCGCACGCCTGTCCCGCGTTACCCCCGTCGTGCGTTGTTTGCACTTGCTGGACAGGGCTGGAAGAGACGGTCTGGTGGACAGCCTGCAACTTGGAGAAGCCACATGAAAAAACTGACGAAAACCTATATATATATATATATATATATATATATATATATATATATATGTATATATATATATATATATATGGTTGGCGGCATCCGGTTTCGGATTTGCCTGTCACTGTGGCAAGCCACAGGACGCCTGCGCCTACAGAGGGACCATGGATGGCTTGCGCTCCACCACCCACAGCTCCAACCACACACCCCATATCCAGTGTAAACCCGAAGGAATAAGACCGGGAGGCATGCGGATGGGAACCACGTTTCATCAACGGAGCCGGCCCACACTCCTTCACAGGCAAACACTAGCACACTGTATTTGGGAATCAAGCGCACACAAGGCGGTGGCTGGACCGTAGTCCGCTCCACAATGACTGCATGGAACCACTCTTTGATCCTAACACGGCCACAAGGACCGTGCACCCTGTCCCCTCCAGCAACGACCAACTGTCTCCTGGAGCCAGATGGACGAGGTAGTGTGTAATAGACAGGTAGGCACCTTGTCAACATGCACATCAAGCGCAGCCACACCGGGGATATCAAACAACAGCCAAACACTTGAGAGAGAGAGAGAGAAGGAAAAAGAGAAAAACTCGATTAATGCATAAGGAAACGGTGATATAAACCTTAATTAAATAGCATATGTAATAAGTTGTTTACAAACAAATCCTAGCTAAGTGCACGAGGTCAGGAAATATAGTTCACGGAATGCCACGAACACAAATATGCTACGGAAATCGAATACAATTGGCTTAGGCGAGGTGTGCAAGTTAATGGAATAGAGTACTGGTAGACATTTATATGAGAAAGAAAAGCATTAAGGTAAAAACTGTAAACCCACCACCTGAAATAAAGAGACTTAGCATGCAAGCACGCGGTTAGTAAATCGAATTCAGCGTGCCTACAAACGCTGCGTCGGCTCGCCGTAATTCTCTGCAGGACCCGTCGTCGCTTCTGTAGTGGCCCCAAATGGCACAGCTCATGGCCCACTAGACATTTATATGAGAAAGAAAGGCATTAGGAGAGAATCGCAAACCCACCACCTGAAATAAAGAGACTTAGCATGCAAGCACGCGGTTAGTAAATCGAATTCAGCGTGCCTACAAACGCTGCGCCGGTGCTGCCTACGTTCACTGCTGGACCCGTCGGCGCTTCGGCAGTGGTCCCGAGTGACCTCTCTCATGGCTCACTAGGCCTGCCTGACTAAGGCACTCGCGACCGCATGTTCTACAGCACCATGCGCTCGATGTCGATGGAGTACAATTCATTGGTGCTTGCCGCTTCCGCACTTGCCGCTTCTTCTCTGCATGCATGAGGGCTTTCTCCCGCACTTCAGCAACTGCCTTCGTGATTAGATCGCGCCATGAACCACGATCAACCGCCTTCGATTCCCATGATCTGCAATCAAGATTAGAACGTGTGAGGCTCACTTTAATCATGTCCTGGTAACGTAACTTTGGTTTCCCCACGTGCCGCTTCCCTATACTCAGCTGACCGTATAAAAGTTGTTTCGGTATCCGCGTCGAATCCATACGGCTCACATGACCGAGCCATCTCAGGTGTCTCAGTAAAAGTATGCAGTCCACTGCATACATCCCACTTCGGCGCAACACCTCCGTGTCTGCAACTCTGGCGCCCCAACCGATCCGCAAAATTCGTCGCAGACACTGCTGATGGAACCGCTCGAGATATCGCACATCCCGACGGTACATCGTCCACGTTTCACTGCCGTATAGAAGAACGGACAGTACCATGGATTTGTACACCATCAGCTTTGTGCCAATGCTAAGCTGATGGTTGTTCCACACTCGGTACTCAAGTTTCCCGAATGCCGCTGCTGCCTTCGACACGCGAATACGCAACTCAACGTGTAGCTGTTGATCAGTCGATATCACACTCCCAAGGTAGCTGAAGCGGGAGGTGGTTTCCAATACTTCAGCACCAATGCTGATTCGCGGCAATATTGAAGATTGCACTTCCGGTGAAGGCTGAAAGAGACAGACAGTTTTGCTTGTGTTGATGGTGAGCCCGAATTTGGCCGCTGTCGAAGCCAGAGCACTAGTCATGTGCTGCAACTCATCCGCGCTGTGTGAAAACAACGCACAGTCGTCAGCAAACAGCAACATACGGATAGTTGTCTCACAGACTAGAGTTCTCGCACCGAAACGACGGATGTTCAGCAACCCACCATCAATACGGTGCTCCACACGAACACCGTAAGCACAAGCCGCATCAAAAGCACAAGACAACATTGCATGAAGATATATATTAAACAGGGCAGGAGCTAAGACACAGCCTTGCTTCACACCAGAGACAACTGCAAAGTCATCCGAGGTCTCTCCACTCAGCTGCACCCTCGCTCGCATACCACTGTGCAGACATTCAATTAAACTTACAAACTTACGCGGGCAACCAAACTTACCCAACACCAGCCACAATGCCTCGCGGTTCACCGTATCAAATGCCTTGGTGAAATCAACAAAAAGCGAGTACAATGGCTGGTGTCGTTCTCTGCACTTCTCCTGCAACTGACGAGCCGCAAACACCATATCTATAGTGCTGCGACCCGAACGGAATCCACACTGCTCTTCCGCCACGTTAGGTTCCACAACCTGACTCACGAGGCGATTGAGCAGGATTCGGGCAATCACCTTGCCCACACAACTCAGCAAGTTGATGCCACGATAATTCGTGCAACATTGCTTGCTACCTTTACCCTTGTACAGTGGTAGCACAAGGGCATCCTTCAGCTCAGGAGGCACCTCCTCCTCAATCCATACACGTTGCACCAAGTGGTGCAGCGCAGTCAACAACGCGGGTCCGCCGTGTTTCAATACTTCAGGCGGGATCCCGTCGGCTCCGGCACATTTGCCGCTTCGCAGCTGAGCAAGTGCTCTCTGCGTCTCATCCAGTGTCGGCGTATCCGCCAGATCCGCCTTCACATCGTGCTGCTTCAGGCCGTTCAATGTAGGCCAGTCGATCTCTGAACGGTTGTTCAAGAGACAGTCAAAGTGTTTCCGCCAGATCTGCATTATGTCTGCAGTCTGGGTGCAGGTAGTGCCTGAACTACCATCGATCAGTGTCCTCAGCGGCTCCAATCTCGGTCCATACACCGCCTTCAAGGAGTCAAAGAATTCCTTGTGTTGACGGCGTTTGGCGTAGCATTCCATCTGCTTCGCCTTCTCCGTCCACCATGCATTTTTAATGCGACGGAGCTCTCGGGTCAGTCGCCGTCGAAGTTTACGAAACTGACTACTCTTTCCCAAGTCACTGGGGTCTGCAACATGTGCAGCAAATGCTGCATTCTTCTCCGACACCAATGCGCCGATCGTCGCATTGTTGTCATCAAACCAATCAGGCCGTTTACAGTTTGCGCGCCCGATGGTCTCCTCGGCAGCAGCTGTCACCTGATCGCGAATGTGGTGCCACAGGTCGCCCACTGTGGCTATGCATTCCACATCACACAGGCGTGCAGCCATCGCCTTCTCCAGCTCAGTATGTTTCGCCACAGTACCGAGGGAGAGAATGTTAAATTTACGCCAATTCACGGCGGGAGTGCAATACATCGATTTACGAAAATATATGTACAGTTTGGTCCGCACCAACTTGTGATCAGTGCCACACTCAGCTCCACGCAGTACACGTGTCATGCGCACTTCACGCATATCACGCTGACGTACGATGACATAGTCGAACAGGTGAGCGTGACCACTCCGTGGATGCGTCCAAGTTGCTATATCACTCGCACTCAGTGCAAACCGAGTGTTCGTGATCGTCAGGCCGTGAGTGGCACATAGTGAGAGCAGCCTGTCACCGTTCGCATTCGCTGAACCAATGCCATGCGAACCGATAACATCTGTCCACGCTGATGCATCACGCCCAACGCGCGCGTTGAAATCACCCAGCAGAAATAGTCGGTCGCTCCTCGGCACAGACCGTATCACGGAGGATAGCTCAGTGTAGAACTGATCACGCGTGTCATCAGGATAACACATGGTCGGACCGTACGTGCTTATAAAAGTAGCAAACTTACCTCTTCCGAGTCGTAGGCGAACAGTCATCAGTCGCGCGCTGATGCCCGTTGGTTCACCCACCAGCTGGCCATTCAGGCGATCGGATATTGCAAATCCGACCCCATGTTCACGTGGTGCTGAGGCGGCGTTGCCCACCCAGTAGAATGTGTAGCCAGCACCTGCTTCATGTAACTTACCTTGCTCAGCGAGCCGAGTTTCACTGAGCGCCGCAATATCGATGTTGTAGCGCGCCAGCTCCATTGCGACGAGTGCAGTGCGTCGCTCCGGGCGCTCGCTGGAGTTCCGGTCCAGTAGTGTGCGCACGTTCCAGCACCCGATGCTGAGTGCTTTGCGCGCAGGCATACGATTGCATTGGTGGGCAATCGCACGTGAGGTGGTCGTTGTGCTTCGGAGGTTTGCTTGAGGGACTCCACCCGGAGCCTTTGGCTCAATAGCCTGACCCACAAGGCAGTGGGTGGTTTGGAGGTTTGCTTGAGGGACTCCGCCCGGAGCCTTTGGCTCAATAGCCTGACCCACAAGGCAGTGGAGAGCAGATCCAGCTCGGGAATGTGATTGCAGAGACAGATTGGGATCTGCTTGACGGCCGTCACACGCAGCCTTTGAGGTTCTGGAACAATTATCATATGTTTTGCGACCGTAATTGGATACGCACCTGCGACCACGGCCAGACGCAGGTGGGTTTTTGGCGGGTTTGCACCAATTTGACCAGGGGCTGCCTGGCTTGAGGCGGGCAGTAGCAAACCATTGAACACCCGGAGGTGTCCTCCCACCGTCAGAGACAATGCGTGGCCCTCGTGCTCTACGCCAATCGAGCTTTGAGAATATCACCCGTAAACCTGTTGTCTCCCATGGCTAGGTTTTACGGGAAGAGGGCCATCGACCACTTCCTAACCTCCGGAGAGGATGGACTAGGATACTGCCAGGGCGCCCACTCCTGACAGGAGAACGACTCGGGTCCTCAGCCAAAGCCTTCGATTAAATGAACACCCGAAAGGCAGCGGGTCTAGCACATGGTCAGTTAGCTGACTCATGCGGATTGGTGTCCTGGATCTTAGCAGAGAGAAGGGCGAAACCCAAATCCCACCCAGCGGTCGCCACGAGGAGGCGCCCAGGACATGAGCAAATGGCGCAACAGTAGCAGCAGTGGGTAGACCATTTGTCAGGATCTAGCCACCACCAGCCTCAGCGCACCATAGGCTCTCCCGCCATATATATATATATATATATATATATATATATATATATATATATATATGTTGACCCCGCTGATCCACTGCAGGTAACGACTTGTCCACCAAGTTAGGCCTACCCATAAACTACGAAAAATGCTGCATCATGCCTATTGGCGCTTCTGCGCCACTTGGAACTTACCACATTCAGAGCTTACTTTCTAAAAACACCGTTCAAGTAAAAGATCTAATCGTAATAATAACCCCCGACTTGAAAGGCACACAGGATACACTGAATAGAGTCGCCGCTGCAAAATGAATGTGTTGGGCCATACTAAGACTCTTCTTTGGAATGACACCGATGATTTTCATGCTTCCGTTTTCTACCCACTTGTTGGCGATACTAGAGTACGCTTTTCCAGCTGCATTCTAACTCTCTCCGCTTGAGTGTATCTTGATGGAAAATGTCCAGAGACGTGGCTCTAAGTCCGTTTTTTTCCAACTAACACATTCGACGAAAAATCGTTCAAATTAGACGAATACCAAACACACTTCTAACCGACTAGTTTTATTTTAGGGCTACACTTCAGCAGCCATTGAGTTGTCATCTTACTCTGGGCTTCACTATTTCCAAGTGGTCGGCCCGGTTCGTTGACTACACGTGGTTATCTGTTAGTGAAACGAAATTACCAATGGGTCCCTATAGGCATCCAGAATACTACCTTGTTCAAAAAGAAAGTGAACTCTTGCTATAACGTCTTTATTTCTCACTGTACATTTCACACTATCCCCCGCAATGTAGTCCCCTCTACTGACAGTGTATCTTTCTCAACAGTGCTTCCATTTTTGGAGAGTTTCTTGGAATGCATTTTCTGTGATGGCGGACGGGTCCTTTGTTGCATTGTCCCTAACCTCCTCTGTTTTGGAAATGATCTTGTCGCTCATTGTCTAATACCCTCCACCTCGTTTACTGTCTCCAGGCGACTGCATCGTTGCTGGGGGTAAGAGGTACACGGTCCTCGTGGCCTTGCTAGGCTCAAAGATTGGTTCCATCCATCCGGCCCAGCCACTGGCTTATGTACTTCTGGCACGCATGCTTTCTAACTTAGATAAACTGGTATACTGCTGCTGTTGTGCATGTTGAAGGAGTGTGGACCGACTCCATTGATGGAACGCGGCTCCCATCCACATGTCTCTCGGTCTTATTTCTCTCTTGTCGAACTGTCTCCTCGTGTTGCCAGCTGGGAGCTTCGGGTTTACCCCGATCCAGCAGTGATTCCGAAACGTGGTGGGATTTCACTTGGCAAGCTTTTTTCATATAAAAAGCCACAAATGTCTGTTTAGCAACACTGCGATGTGCTGGATTTGACTCGTCACTAAATAAAGTCACTGTCCCTTGCCTCACCTCGGGTGGGGGCATTGTACTCCAGCAATTGTGCTACTATCATGGGAAGGATTGGGCCTCTTTTTAGTAACCAACCAAACAAACTACGCATGGACTGATCATTCAGTCACCGACTCCCAATGATCCTGAATTCGCCCCGTTGCCTTGTGGGTAGGCTATTTACCCAAAGGCTCAGGGTAGTGTCCCCTAAGACAACTCCCTACTTCAGCTTGGACAACCGGGTGGTATCACGCCCACTGACAGACCCATGGATTTTTTATCTTCTATATCGCTCTCAGATGTTTTTGCTTCTGCTACTCACACACCTCACCCCGCATGTTTATTTGTTGCCAATCATCAGCTGATCCCTGTTTCCATGATTCTACTCCCGATGCTTTCCTCGATACCCATGGAGCTCGTCCAGAAACCCTCCTTCGGCCTCGATTATCGTTCCGTCTGGCATGTACGTACACCCATAAAGATCGTGCAGCAGCTTGGCCTTACGCGCACTTTGGATTCCCTCGTCATTGATGTCTGCCGTCTTTCCGAAACGCGCTTGCAAGATCCCAGTATCCTGATTGAATTGTGATCTCCCACTGCCCACGGAGTCATATTTCACCTAGGTCACAGAAGCAGCTGCTGCTGGCTTGGCTATTATTGGTGTAGCGCTAACCAGTAACGCCGAGGGCGCACTGCTATACTGGTTTCTGATTAATAGCCGACTGTGTGCAGTTCTGCTTCAGGGGTACTGCAAGATGTTGTGAGAGACGCAGCTTATTTGTGATCTCCGCTTATGCTCCAATTGACTGCAGTTGCGACTCGGTCAAGGACAATTTCTGTCGTGAACTTCACCAACTCTTAAGCAGAGCCTGCAAATCCTATACTGTTATCCTTGCTGGTGACATTGCAATGGTTGGTCCTCTATTATCATGTGAAAGTCACCTTGGTGGCCACGCTACGCTCGCTGAAAGCTGCTCAGGTAATGGAGAGGCTTGTCACTCCGTGCGAAGACAATCGTTTCTTTCCCTCGAGCATCAGCTTCAGACATTCGAGGAGACGTTCCACTACTTGGCGCATCCTTCTGCGTCTCAGACAGATTGATCATATCGCAATCCTTTTCAGATGACGGGGTAGTGTAAAGTGTTGCAGACCCATTTGGTCCATCTGATAGGTCATGCTCTTGTCTGTGCGAACATTGCATGAGTTTCGGAGCATCCCCGAAAACGAAGCATTGCAGCAGAGTTATCAGTCTTCCCTGACCGATGCATTCGGCTGTGACTCACCGCCAGCCCCTTAATGACCAATGGTCGTTCATGCAGAAAACAATGATTACTCCCGGGTGCTTAGTCTGTGATGTTACTCAGCACCGCCAGCCCGTAGCCTAAAGGTAACAAACTTGTCTTGTAATCGGACAGCGTGGGTTCGAGCCGGTCTAGGGGCATGGCCACCCTCACAGTATCCTTAGCCCACGTGCGACCCGTGGTGGTTGCGCGACAGCGAAGCGTCAGTACTAAGTACCGGCGTACTGCTGATACTTTTACAACCCCGTATGAAGGCTTGGATCTCCACGCGCTCTTTGAACCTATTTGACCGCCACAGTAATATACAGGCGCAGTCTAATCAAAATGAAGTGCGCCGTTCTGTCAGTCGGCAGCTCAAACCAAGCCTATGCAGTGCTCAGGGAGCTAGGTGGTCTCAGCGTACTTCGGAAATGAAGGCCGCTGCCCTCTCCGGCAATACTGGAAAGATCTTCCGGCTCATTCGATCTACTGGTCACATAAAGCTGTCAGTGACACTATTTGCGAAGCGAATTGTTCACCGATTAACATCTTACAGAGAAGCTTGTATCGATGGGCCAAACATTTCCACTCCCATTTCAATTTTCCCTCAACGTCCTCTTTTATGTTCGTGCTCACACTCGAAGGTACACCGCTTAAACAAGTGGATAGCTATGTCTACCTGGGCAGCTACGCGTTTTCTGGTGGCACTATTCAGTAGGATGTTTCCCTCCGCATCGCCAAAACTCGGCCGGCGTTTGTCTACTTGAAACACTTGTGGTGTCATCGTGATGTATCCCTCTTGGTAAGGGGTCGCGTTTACAATGCCACCATTCGGGCGGTGTTGCTAAATGGATGCGAGTCATGGTCAGTTCGCGTGGATGACGTGCGCTGGCTCCCGGCCTTCGACAATGAGTGCTTGAGGAGGATTGCTCGTGTGTGGTGGCAACAGTGTATCTGTAACAGGGAAGTCAGACGTCATGTTTTAGACAATACGAGTCTTCCGTTCAACGAGCTAGTTTTGCTATATCACTTCAAATGGCTCGGTCACTTCCTGCCTATTTTAGCTGTGTTTGCTGCATTGCGCCTTTCTCGCTCGTTCAGGACTTGGCTGGAGGAGACCACGTGGTGGTCAGCCTGACGACAGTATATGGTATCGTTGATTTCAAGTCTTGCAACCGTTGGATACATATGTCTGCCTCATTGGGGACCAAAGGATGAGCAGTGCCGATAGCTGAAAACAAATCGGGGTATGACGCGCAACGGAAACCAGTGAGAGGTCTGTGTACATACTTGTTTTGATTCAGCTGCTTACTAATTGAAAAAGACAAACCGGCGTGTCAAAAATTCACAAAAATCCTGTTCTTTTTATGGCACAATAGCTGAAGTGTGTTGCTCACCTTGCCATGATGATGATGCAAAGATCAAACCTGTCTTCTTCCGGTGATTGCTATAGTTTTGTTTCGCTCTGTCTATTCGTTTGATTGTTACTAATACATACATATATACCTTCAGGTTTACACTGGATATGTGATATCTGGATGGAGCTGTGGGTGGTGCAGCGCAAGCCACCCGTGGTCGCACTGTGGGCGCAGCCGTCGTGTGGCTGGCCGCAGTGACAGGCAAATCCGGAACCGGATGCATCCAATCATATATATATATATATATATATATATATATATATATATATATATATATATATATATATATATATATATATATATAATCGCGAGATCCCATGGTACGCTGCGGTTTGTAGTGGCCAGCTCTGATGGATCATCGACCCGCTGTTACTAATGTTGTGCTTTGGGCTCATGTCCTGGACGCCTCGTGGCGACCGCTGGATAGAAGTTGGATTACGTCCTAGCTAAGAGTCAGGACACACAATTCCGCATGAGTCGGTTCACTGACTCATGGCGCTCGGTCCGCTGCTTTTCAGGCGTATACTTTATCGAAGGCTTTGGCTGAGGACGCAAGTCGTTCTCCTGTCAGGTGTGGACACCCTGTCAGTGTCTTAGTCCAATCCCCCCCATATATGAATTACGCCAGTAATAATAAATCCATGCTGTATCGGCCGTTGCGCAATGGCCGTAGGAAAAGGGTCACCTTATCTGCCGCATACAGCGGGGTGGATGAGCGAAAATATGCTACTACTGGCGCCTTCTTTCGTCTTTCCTTGCGCATACTCTCGTCCCCATTTCATCTAACTTGCTACTTCCTCCAATCCAGGTCATCGCCACTCATACGTTTGCCGGCCAACGCAATCGTATGCCTCCGCACAAAGCGCTCAACATCGGGTGCTGGAACTTGCGCACTCCACTGGACCGGAACTCGAGTGAACGCCTAGAGCGACGCACTGTTCTGGTCGCGATGGAACTGACTCGCTGCAATATTGATATTGCGGCGCTCAACGAGACCCGGCTCGCTGAGTAAGGTAACTTGCATGAAGCTGACGCCGGCCATACGTTATACTAGGTGGGAAACGCCACCTCAGCACCGCGTGAACTTGGGGTCGGATTCGCACTATCCAACCGCCTAAACGGTCAGCTGGTCGGTGTTCCCACTGCCATCAGCGCGCGACTGGTGACTATTTGCCTACGACTGGGAAGAGGTACGTTTGCCACATTTATAAGCACGTACGCTCCGAACGTGTGTTATCCTGATGACACGCGCGATCAGATCTGTTACGAGGGGCACCTAACGAGTCGACCGGTGACGCTTGCTCTCAACAAGAACCAACGAATTCTGCCAAGATTTCTTCAAACAGTGTCGTTTATCAATGAAAAGAATGTACCCGAATATTCTGATACTATTATTGGCCAGTAGGGAAGGGAAAGGAACGAAGAATATTCAAGGTCGCCCAATACCTATAAATATAACCCACATGCTCCACCTATTGTCTTGTTGTTCGGCAAATACACGGTTTCACGAGGTCCGCCATTGTTGTTTGTTTATCCAATCCGTGGCCGCGGTCGTACAGCTAATCGGAGTGAAGCCGTGACCATAGCAACGCACAGGCCGGGTGTTCGCACAGCCAATTGAATTGAAGCCGTGGCCATAAGTTCTACCCCAAGTTATTTTCCGTGATACGGTCCGGGTCGAGGAGCGACCGACTATTCCTGCTGGGTGATTTCAACGCGCGCGTTGGGCGTGATGCATCGGTATGGACGGATGTCGGTCCGCATGGCATTGGTTCAGCGACTGCGAACGGTGACCGGCTGCTCTCTATCTGCTAACCACCGCCTGATGATCTTGAACACGGTTTGCACAGAGTGCTAGTGATAAAGCAACTTTGAAGCACCCACGGAGTGGTCACGCTCACCTGCTCAACTATGTCATCGTACGTCAGCGTGATATGCGTGAAGTGCGCATGACACTTGTACTGCGTGAAGCTGAGTGTGACAAATCACAAGTTGATGCGGACAAAATTTTACGTATGTTTTCGCAAATCTATGTCTTGCACTCCCGCCATGAATCGGCGGAAATGTAACCTTCTTTCCATATGTACTGTGGAGAAGAGGATGAAGCTGCAGAAGGCGCTGGATGCATATCTGTTCAATGTGGAATGCATGGCCACAGCGGGCGACCTGTAGCGCCACATTTGCGACTACGTGACAACTGCTACCTGGGAGACCATCGGGCGCGCAAACTGTAAGGGGCCCGATTGGTTTAATGCGAACACTGCGACGATTAGCCTATTGGTGTCTCAGAAGAATGCAGCGTTTGTTGCACCTGTGACAGACCACAATGACGGACGCGAGAGCTCCGTCTCAATACAAATGTATCGTAGGCGGAGAAGGCGAAACAGGTGGAATACTACCTCGAATGCCGCCAATATAAGGCAGTTTTTGACTCCTTGAAAGCGGTTTATAGACCGAGGCTGGAGCCGCGCTGAGGACACTGCTCGATGGTAGTTCAGGCGCTGTATGCATACATAATGGAACTGGCGAAATCACTTTGACTCTCTTGAACAACCGTTCAGATTGACTGGCCCACATTGAACGGCCTGCAACAACACTAGGTGAAGGTGAGTCTGGCGGACACGTCGACAGTGCATGAGATGCAGAGAGCACTTAATCAGCTGCGAAACGTCATGCGTGCCGGTGCCGACGGGATCCCGCCTGAAGTATTGAAACACGGCGGACCCGCGTTGGTGAATGCGATGTACCAGTTGGTGCAACCCGTGTGGATTGAGCATAAGGTGCCTACTGAGCTGAGCGATGCCCTTGTGCTACCACTGTACAAGGGCAAAGGGAGCAAGCAGTGTGCCACGAAGTATGGATGAATCAACTTCCTGAGTTTTGTGGGCAAGGTGATTGCCCGAATACTGCCCAACCGCGTCAGTCAGGTTGTGGAACCGACCGTGGCGGAAGCGCAATGTGGATTCTGTTCGGGTCCCAGCACCATAGATATGGTGTTGGCGGCTGGTCGATTGTAGGAGAGGTGCAGCGAGCGACACCAGCCGTTGTACTCACCGTTCGTTGATTTCATTAAAGCATTTGATACGGTGAATCTCGAGGCGTTGTGCCTTGTGTTGGGTACGTTTGGTTGTGCAAATGAGCTTGGACATCTAACTGAATGTCTGCACTGTGGTATGCCGGCGAGCCTACAACTGAGTGGACAGACCTCGAATGACTTTGCAATTGTCTCTGGTGTGAAGCAAGCCTGTGTCTTAGTCCCCCCCTGTTTAATATTTATCTTCATGCCATGCGTTTGATGCGGCTTGTGCTTACGGTGTTCGTGTGGAGCACCGTATTGATGGTGGGTTGCTGAATATCCGTCGTTTCGATGCGATGTGAGACAACTATCCATATGTTGCTGTTCGCTAACAATTGTGCTTTGTTTGCACACAGCGCGGATGAGTTGCAGCACATGACTAGTGCTCTGGCTTCGACAGCGGCCAAATTCGGGCTCACCATCAACACAAGCAAAACTGTCTGTCTCTTTCAGCCTTCACCGGAGGTGCAATCTGCAATATTGCCGCAAATCAGCATTGGTGATGAAGTATTGGAAACCACCTCCCGCTTCTGCTACCTTGGGAGTGTGGTTTCGACTGACCAACAAATTCACAGTGAGCTTCGTATCCGCGTATCGAAGGCAGCGGCGGCATTCGGGAAGCTAGAGTACCGAGTGTGGAACAACCACCAGCTTACCGTTGGCACGAAGCTGATGGTGTACAAATCCATGGTGCTGTCCGTTCTTCTATACGGCAGCGAAACGTGGACGATGTACCAGCGAGATGTGAGATATCTCGAGCGGTTTCATCAACAGTGTCTGCGACGGATTCTGCGCATCGGTTGGTGCGACAGAGTTGCAGACACGGAAGTGTTGCGCCGAAGTGGAATGTATGCAGTGGACTGCATACTTTTGCTGAGACACCTGAGGTGGCTCGGTCATGTGTGCCGTATGGATTCGACGCGGATACCGAAGCAGCTGTTATATGGTCAGCTGAGTGTTGGGAAGCGGCATGTGGGGAAACCGAAGCTTCGTTACCAGGACATGATCAAAGTGAGCCTATCACGTTCTAATGTTGATTTCAGGTGTTGGGAATCGAAGGCGGTTGATCGGTGTGCATGGCGCGATCTGATCACGAAGGCAGTTGCCGAAGTGCAGCGGAAGAAGCGGCTAACGCCGATAGAGTGTACTCCATCGACGTCGAGCGCATGGTGCTGTAGCACATGCGGTCGCGAGTGCCTGAGTCAGGCAGGCCTAGTGAGCCACGAGCGAGGCCACTCGGGACCAGCATCGAAACGACGACGAGTCCTGCTGAGAACGTAAGCAGAACCGGCGCAGCGTTGGTAGGTACGCTGCATTCGATTTACTAACCGCGTGCTTGCATGCTGAGTTTCTTTATTTCAGGTAATTGGTTTGTCATCTTGTCTTAATGCTTTTTTTACCTTATCTATTCGTCTACCTGAATAATCTTCTATTAACCTGCACACGTCGCTCAAGCTAACTCTGGTTAACTTCGTTAACTTTTTCACCTTTGTGGCATTTTTTAAATATCTTTTTTGACCTTTTACTTATCGCGGATTTGTTGATAACCAATTTGTTTCATATGTTCATTTAGCGAAGAGTTATGTTGGCATATGCGTATAGTATTTGCGATTTATTTTATGTGATACTGTCATTTCAAGTGATTGGCTGTTGCTTGACATCCCCGGTGTGACTGCGCTTGATGTTCATGTTAACAAGATGCCTACCTGTCTTTTACCCACTACCTCATCTGTACTGGCTCCAGGAGACAGTTGCTCGTTGCTGGAGGGGACAGGGTGTACGGTCTTCGTGGCCGTGCTAGTCTCTAAGGGTGGTTTCATGCACTCAGTGTGGAGCGGACTACGTTCCAGCCACCGCTTGATGTGCACTCTGCTCCCCAAATACAGCGTGCTTGTGTTTGCCTGTGAAGGAGTGTGGGCCGGCTCCGTTGATGAAACGTGGCTCCCATCCAAGTGCCTCCCGGTCTTATTCCTTCGGGTTTACACTGGATATGGGGTGTGTGGATGGAGCTGTGGGTGGTGCAGCGCAAGCCACCCATGGTCCCTCTGTAGGCGCAGGCGTCCTGTCGCTGTCCTATGGTGGCCACAGTGACAGGCTACTCCAGAACCGGATGTCGCCAACCATATGCGCTCACATTCTGGCCGTGTGCGTCCATCGAAACGTACCTGGTGGTCAGCACTTACAAACGCTTGATCGGGATCCACGCCTTTGCTGCTTTTGTATCATCAGTTTTAGACACAGCCTCTCCGTCGGTAAATGATCGCGATGTGATCAATTTGTGTCCTTGGCTGCTCCGAGACCGGTGGGCACCACGCTACTGCTGTGTCCGACGTTAGTGCTCGCTTGAGATAGATGAACATTTCCCACAGGTGTAGCAACCGCTCACCGTCATCGTTTCGGGAGCGTTTACCCTGATGGCCACTCAGATGCACCTCATCAATGGATAGTTTTTCAACGGTCGTTTAAATCATCATCCAGAACTGCGGTATCCATACATTTTCTGTAACGAACGAGTGCGTTCAGTTAATGCTAGAAGTCTTCTTTCACCGAGTGAGCGCTACAACTTGTAGTTGTGTAGGCAGCAGTAACAAAAGAGTAGCATTTGTCCCCGCACGACTTCGAAGTTTTGCACGAGCTAGTCAATCTGATAGCGCGCATCCGGCTGTTGATTTGGATCCAGTTGATAAAGGCAGCTTCAACCCAGGGACTCAGAATCACGGCTACACCGGTCTTACCAACGTTTAGAGCTGCCTTATCTCCGAAGAAGCACAATGAGAAAGCATCTCCGATGTCCCATATAAGAGCCATCAGCAGTATGCCGGTAGGTAGCATCGACGCTTCGCTGCCGTTGCCGTGCGACCATAGTCACACGTGGGCTGAGGATACTGCGAGGATCGTCCTGCCCCTACACAGCCTCGAACCCGCGCTCTCGGATCAAAAGGCAGACTTGTTATCCTTAAGGTTACGGACCGGCCCTGTGTCCAATACAGAGGATCGTAAGGTGAGCACAGAGCTGGAGTCTTACAGGGGGTTCCGACAAGTCGTAAGTAAATGCTGCCTGTTGGCTAATCTGTAACCATGCGCGCTTTGTGGCATGTCAGTATTCATCGTATCAAAAGCTCGAAATAGAAACGGATGAACTGTCTTCCGCTTGATTGAGCCTGTCGACTGGACCAGAGCGATGCACTGCGATGGCTTGTGAGTGGAAATTAGAACACATGCGACTATCGATGCAAGATGGAAAGGGGCCAAAATTTTGGGGTTGGAAACAGGAGGGACAATAATGAAGCTGGTAAGGAACGATAAGAATGAAAATGTGAAAAAGAGGGGAATAAAAAGACGAGAATGCTCAAGCAGTAGCATCCAAACCCTTATCCGCCCTTCTCGATGCATCAGATAGGGCGTCATAGATTATCCCGTGCGATGGCCAGAGCATGAAGGAACTGCGAAAAGGTGTTCATTGTATTGCGTGAGTAGGTTACTGTTAGGTTGCCGAAACCTGGACAGGAGAACGATTAGCATTCTCAACCAGCCATTGGTTCAAAACCCTGGCCACAGGCCATCGGGGTTTTGGCACTGGGCTACTTAGAGTCCGTTTCATGGAATAAAGAGGCACTATCCCCGTAACCTTCGACCTCGAAGGCCAGGACACCGGGATAGTCTGGCCTTTATCCATTGACCAGTTTGGTATGGGTGGCTGTGTAGGTGCAGAAGCAACACCCAGCACGATTCAGTGGGTCTTTGAGGCGCATTAGCCATTGAACCATGTTTAGATCCAGTCTTGTCGCGATGCTATCCTCTTGGCTGCCTACCAGATAAGTTAACTCATAACTCCGGAAACGTATACTAACTACCGGTGGCCGCGTATAGGTTAGGGATTTTTCTAGGTCACTTACACTCGGGTCGGTGATCTATAGATTACACTCCAGCTTCCTGAACCTCCGTGTTACCGGGGCCCGTCCATAGCAGCCATCAAAGCTAGTTCTCTCTCCCTCCGTCTGGAGCAGCCCGGAGAAGATTGGTTGTATGCCGCCTGTAGCCGATTTGTTAATCAATGGGAGTAAGCCAATAGCATCGTTTTACCTTGAGGTGGACCAATCAGAATGACCTGCCTTGAAGCCCTCTAGTAAGCACACTATCTGCTCAGCCAACAAGCGAGTTTTTGCGCAGCTAGTAGTTACCATAGTCAAGAACTTTCAATTAGCTCTTTCCTCTCATGAACTATATATTTTGGCTGTACATGCTTTCTCCCGAATGTTCCATACAAGTTCCACCACAGGCCTTTGTTTTCTCATTTAGAAGGTGGCTGTATCGTGACCAGAGTGGCTTCATCGGTTATCCGTACTATCAGTGGAAACACCACTCCGTTTCTGGCCTGTTTCGGTTAAGGCGACTTTTCATACTCCGAGACCATCGGTGCTCACTGAAGCTTAAGTTTGATGTGATATTCATGGTCATGCGTTTCTAACATGCCATTGGGTTTTCCAAACCCTTACAGGGGATCGTTTTGGTTCTCCAGCTAAATTGTTTGGCTCTAAAACGAGACGACAGGGTAGCTGAAGTACGACAATATTCTGTCGCAACAACCTATTATTGATGAATGTGTTGCACTTCCAGTTGCGGTATACGTATTTTTGGAATGAGCTCAACTATTTTTCACTGTACTTATTGATTTTGGTGAAGGTTTCAGAGCGGCTTTCATACGGGGTTGTTTTGCTTTTATTTACTTCAGACGGCTGCTTTCTACTTAGCCTTGATGGTAATACATCATCTCTCCTTTAACGTCCTCCATTTTTCCTGAAGCTCGAAACCCTTTGTGGTGTTGTCCTTGGCTTGTCCACGATTTTCAGAACCTTGAATCCTTCCAGAACTCACTGAGTACTCACTCACAAATTAGACTTAGCGGTCGCAAGGATGACGCCCGGAGTCAATTGTTTTGTTTGATACTGTTGGGATGATTGGACTTGTAGCGACATAATGGTTTAATATACAGGCAGCGTACATGAGTCTGCAAAGATGGACCAGTTGCATTTTTTAACATCACTCATATTCCAGCGATTACATATACTATTTAGTCAGTTTTTGATTGATTTTTGCCATTGCTCTCGAACTATACGGTACAATGTATGAAGTCTTTCGCTAACCTTCCACTTTCGCACTTTTAGCTTCGTCTAGTCACGTCCTTGGAGATTTTGGATGTCTAATGCAGCGGACTTCGACACTCTCCGTAGATCCTTGTTTGCCAGAAGAAGATCCTACTTTTGAAATTCCTTCTGACGCTCAGCGAGGTCGTCTGAATTGCGATCCTGCATCGTCAAATTGTTCCAAAGCAAACCGGATACCCGGTCAAAACGGCCACCCCACAGACATCCCTGTATCTCACTCTGCGCAATCCGTTCCGAGTCGTCGGAAACGTGTGCGGATATCTCCACTCTCGCGCATAGTGACTCCTCAGCCGAAAGACGATCCGCAACACCATGCTTCAGATACGTCTACAAATGCAAGAACCGACCTATATTCATCGGAGGGTCCCACTGCGCTCTCGGTTCCCCAGGTTTTATCCCAATTGAATCTGATCAAAATTGACCCAGACATACGTGATTTAATACGAAAGTACGTCCCATCTGACTCCATTGTACGATGTTTGGAGCTGGCAGGATTCACATCGCCTCATGTGTTGGCTTGCTTGAGTGAGGCTCAGATACAACGGCTGGAGGATTTCGTCGGGCATGCCTGTATGCTGATGGATCCCATTCAACTCCGGGAATTTTTTATTGGGCCCGTCTTTGCGCAGTTCCCTGAACATTTTCGCCTTCCGTCGGGTGCTATATGTGGTCTTCTGTTGGCAGCGGATGAAATAAAGACTAAATTTGTTCTTACCCCTGCTCCTACTTCTCCTGACAGTGTAACGCCTAACGGCAGTGGCCGGGTTGACACAGCCTCACAGACTGAATTGTCGATACCTTCTGCTTCCAACGCGAATCCTTTTTTGATGCTGTCCAGTGTCTATGGGTTGCCTGCCCTACACAACGCACCTTCATCAATCAGCCCACCTGCCTTATCCCAATCGATGATCGCATCGTCGCCTGCATCCATTGGTATGGCTCAATGTGCTGAGCATCGCGTAAAGCAAATGAATGCATCTTCTTTGCATTCTCAGTCGCCAATTGATCATTCAGTCCCTGCCTCCGACACTGTCGCCATCATGGCCGCAGCTTTCCAAGCAGCAGCCATCGCCGCGTCAAATAATGACTATTCGTTGCAAATCCAAAAGACAGATAGTTCCACTCAAGTTTCAGCCTACACCAGCGGATCTGATCTGCCCGCAGCTGCTAGTGAGCATCATACAAACACACTTGAACTGCCCCAATCTCTCAGTTCAGGTTTTCCTGTCGAACCAAACTCGTCCACTCAACAAGCGGTTCGACTTGTAGCAGCCGTGTCCGGGCGTTCTATTACTACGTCTGTGCCCTCCAACTCACCAAATTCCAACTATTCAATGACACATTATGATGAAGAGGTAGTGGATTTAGATCGGCTTAAGCAGCATTCTTCTGCTAGTGCTACTCGTCTAGCTTCCAGGCAATTTCTCAATGCTCATTTGGTCCGGGGGCGGGATTTTGATATGGAGATGGAGATTTCAACCACACCGGAGGGTGTGAAACGCGTTACAGGGATATTCTACTGTCATCTATGTCGAGAAAAACGCGAACGTACGTCGGCTGTCAGGTTTTCCATAGCTCGCAACCGATATCCCGTTTTGAGCAACGTGTTGTCGCATTTAAAGACTCATTTTCAGTACCGTGGACAGTTGTTCACGGGGTCCCATCTTTTCTCTACAGTGAGCACCATCTCGAATCATTCATCTGGATTCAACACTAACACCGTGCTACCGATCGTTGCTCATAGCACTTCGGTGCCACCTTGTTACCCTACTACAACGCCTAATACCGTCTCTCGGAATGCGGCACAAAACTTCGATCCGCACACATCTGGCACTCCGTCTACATGTGTAGGTACGAACACAGTTGCTCGTTGTGACGTTAACCCGCCAAATTTTATTTTTAAAGGTGAAGCCCCAGATGGCAAAACTAATGTAAATGACGGCTGTACTATTAGTGCTGGACGTGTTCGTAGAGTGAGCAATTTACGACGTCCTCCATCTCCCAGCAGTCAGTCACAGGACGCACCGATGACAGCCGAGACAAGCTTAACTGAATCATCTGATGGTTCTACGTTTAATTCAACGGTTGACCATTACAGCTACCAAAGCGATCCATCCACAAGATAAACTCATGCATTGAGATATCGCGCACAGTCTTGTAGCATATGTATTTCAACTCTCACATTAGACAATCTTTGTTCCCCATGCTTAATCGTCACAAAGTACTTTCATCGCTATCATTCCTCGTTTTTATTGGTTTCCTGTCATACTGAAGGCCGCCTTTTGAGCCTCTGTCTATTCTCGCTTATGTATTTGTTATTTATCACCCATGCCTCGCCTTTTATTCGTGCCATAAGGTCCATACTCATTCGTGCGATGCGTACCGAAGTCGGATACTGTAAAAATTATTCCTCCATTTGCTCATTTTTGTGACATTTGCAGTTACTTTACGCATTATCCCAAACCGGTTTCCGAAGGAATTTTTATTGTTTTCGGCTCGTCTCTTATCCTCTTACCATGTGTCATCGTGTGTCTTTGTCCATGAATAAGCACAGTTTTGGTACTTGAATTTCATCTAATCTGTCCGTTCAGAGTTTGTTCGATCGGCTGGCTTATTATCTAACTCGAATCTGAGGATGTTACTCTCCTGCAATGAAAATGATCATGCGGTAACCGTTGGGTTTTACTAGATACCCAGATCTTCGTGCTTTTTCCGTCATGCTGGTGTCGCCTAATGTAGCGACACCAAACCAATGTCGATGACCGTCAAATATGTACTCATGCCAGTCGATGAGGCTCATGCGGCTTTCACTTTTATTGCTAGCCAGTCATCAGGGTTTGAAAGTTATCGGCTCTTCACAGACGGGATTTACAACCGTTCATTGCTTCAAATATAACTGTTCGTCCGGTATTACGATAACGCTTTGATGGCATTAAGAGACAACTTGCTGTTGATTTCTCGCACCTTTGTTGCGATGCTTATCTTACAACTGATGCAAAGGTTTCGTTATATATATATATATATATATATATATATATATATATATATATATATATATATATACCATAGGTGTGGATGCGTTGGCAAGATACCAGCCCAATGAAATTTGACAGTCACAAGTACAAATACACGTTTTATCGATCGTCCCGCGGCAGAGGAAAAGCGGTTGCCTTGTTCACTGCATGCAGCTGGGTGAATAAGCAACAACTTCATTCGTTTTTCTCCTCCATTCTAGTCACTATTTAATCTGACTCATCCTTCTTGTCTCTAACCCAAATCCCCGCCCCAGCAATTGCCTGGCGCAACCGAGATCGGTAGACGTACGATGCTACCTACACAACACTACTTAGTGGAACGCGTTCGGTTTGATGAACAAGTGCCACATGGGTTGAAAGATGTCCTTTTACTACCACTGTATAACAACCAAGGAAGGAAATAATGTGCCGAGAATTATCGTTTCATCCACTTACTGAGCTGCGGCGGTCACGTGATGGCCCGGATTCTGCTCCACTCAGGTCCTTTAATTAAATGCGCCTGGATTGCAATTAGGATTCCCTTCCTACTCCAGCGGGACGACATCAAGTTGGTGTGGCAGGGTCCCTGATGCAGCGGCATGTACGGAGTGGAATGAAAGCTGCTAGTGTGACACTTGAGCTGGTTCGGGCATGTCCACCGTATGTATATGCCCAGGATGATGAAACGTCTGCTATATGGCTAACTGCATTCTGGTAAGCGAACTATTGGCAAACCGAGGTAAGTTTACTAACGACTACTGTTGGCTTTAGATGTTTGAGAACAATGGCAGTGGCTCGCTGCCAGTGATGTGAACACATCAATAATGGCGTTTCTCTGGTGCACGAGAGAGGACTATTACATCAGGAGGTAAAACACCGGTTGCACAAGCGTCAAATGTCGATGTATCCTGGTCCGTTGACATCATGCACCTGGCGCTGTAGCACATGCGGTCGTGTGTACCTCAGCCGAGTTAGTTTAGTAAGTCATCAAGGTATCCAGGAAGGTTAAATGTCGACCGGACGACGGTTAAGTTAAATTAGTATGTCAGCACGACGTAATAACGGTAATGGCGTCTTCATTTACTAGCTGAGCCAAACAATGCAGTAGACATGGCACGTATTGCATGGTCGCCGCACTTGGTCTATACAAGTGCTTGTGAGTTTATGTTGCCGCATTTTCGACGGGCCTCGCCGGTACGAGCGGAATCCGCACTGCCCTCTAACCACGTTTGGTTCAAGGACCTGAATAACGAGGCGGTGGAATAGAATCCGGGCCATCATTAGGTAGACGCAGCTTAGTAAGTCGATGCAACGATAAATGTTGGCACATTGTTTCCGCCCTATGCTGTTGTACAATGGTAGCGAAAGCGCATCTTTCAGCTCATCTGGCACAAGTTCTACATCAACAACAGCAGTACTTCGGCTATTTGAACTGATGCTTCACTGCCGTCCAACCACAGTGACCTAAGGAGCGAGGTGAGAATAAGGACCTTGCCTAAGGCCTTAGTGCCCTAAGCAAACACTCAGGATGAAGGCACATACACCTTGTCGACAGCATACTATCACAAGCAGCGGGCTATCATGCAGATAAGGCGGCATCAGCGAAACAGCTGTCTTGCGACTTTCACTGCCCCGCTTCGTAATCAGCCGTACCAAACACCATTAACAGTCTGACTAGGAGATGTCAGCAAACGCGCCACTAGTGCAGACTGCGAGCCGTGGCCTGTAACGTCTCGAACCAAGCACAAGGCATGTCACGTGGACTTTAGTCTGGAAGGCGAGGCGGCACCAAGTTTGGTCGTCAATGACTTCCTTTCCCACTGCCAAGTTAACAACTGTCCGCTTCGAGATTTGTCCCACCCTACATCTGGCAAACAAAACATAGCCATCCTCGGTAAGCGGTGACGTGGCATACCTAGTAAGTGCCCGAGCCAATATAACTTATTCAGTGCTATCTGTTGTTCTAAGGAACTAGTCTCAAATCAGCCAAACAGTCGTCTACGCACATTATCGTTTCACACACGCTGATATCATCTGACACCATCAGTGCTTCTCAGACAGCGATGATCAAAGTCTTGAAAGCACCACTGACCGAAGGGGCCATAGAATAGGATGACCCTCACTGTGGCCTTGTAAACACGGCCCTTCAGACCTGAGTGAATCCTCAATCTTTCCCCCAAATGCTTAACGCCTACGTGCGACCGCACGTAGAATATGCTATCCAGGTGTGGCAGAAACAGGATCTCGTTGTTCTCGAGACTCCTTGACGGAGGGCAACCAAGAGCGTCAGTGGCCTCTTTCATCTACCCTATCAGCTTAGACTGAAATCTAAGTAAGTACAACACTCGATATCGGCGTTTGCAGGGGGATCTCGTTATTGTTTACCAGATTCTGAAGAACCCAAACCACATTTGCCGTCCGCTGCTGGAAGTGTACCACAACACTAACCTAAGAGGTCATCCTCTGAAATTGACAATACAGCCGGCTTGATTGCCGTAGAAATTTTTTTCCCTCCGCGTGTGCCAGCCTTGGAACGCCTTCCCTAGTTATGTCCTCTCTGCTCTCAATCTGGCGATATTTAAAAAAATGAGTTGACGATGCGTTGTCTCATTTGCATTTCATTTTATAACTTGTTAGCCAGGGGACTACGAAACGCAATCAAACGGTCTCTTACCAAACTCCCAACCAATGGATTTATACTTTTAATACGCCATCACTATCCTACATAAGTCTATGGTGAGTCCACCAAAACGCTTCATGCAATTTTATTTTCGTATTAATTTCCATCCCACTGGACTTGTTAAGCATTGTCTTTTTTACCCGTAATACCCCATTGTTCAGTGGTTATGCGTCCGTCGTTACTGATGCAGCTGTCAAAGTAAGCGAAGTGATCAACTACACCGAGTTCTTCGTCATCAAAAGTCAAGGGGACATCAATTGACTGGTGGTCTTGGAACAACACTGCACTTTGTGGCGCGAAGCGCATATCAAATAATGGGACCATTCTGGAGAGGCTATTCTGTGTGGACTAGATCGCCCCAACATCGTTAAACAGCTAGACAATATCGTCCGCATAATCAAAATCAATTAGCCTTTCACCAGACTGCACCTACATCGTGCGATTTTGTAAGGGAGCACCCCATTGTAGTCCACGACGAAATTGAACAAAATTGGGGAAATTGGACAACCCTGACAAACGCCACTTGTGATCGGGAAGGTATCTAATAAGTAGCCGTAGACCCTGACGCCGCCTATGGTGTTCGAATTCGGGGTACGTTAAATTTTCACCTATTTTATGCGAACACCTGTTCTTCAAACCAAACGCGTGCCACTCAGTAGTGGAACGACACTTCTGATGATATCCCATCGTCACTGGAACACTTGCCGTCTCGAAACTGATCAAGTGCTGTCCGCGTTTTATGCAGTCTATAGGTGTAGACTATACCATTTCCCGGCCAAGTTGTCCTCTTGGGCAACAGAAATAATCTGAGGGGGCATTCAACATGAGTCTACTCAATTAATTTGTGCCGTGCGTACGCCAGTCACTTGTGTAGGTGTGCATGTATAGCCCGTCGCCTTCAGCCAATTGGACCTCAGACGCACTAAGTCATAGGAGTGCAGGGGGGACGCTTCAGCTCCTACGCACGGAACAAATTAATTGAGGAGACTCATGTTGAATGCCCCCTCAGATT
>OX104061.1:41156152-41218754 GCA_944474145.2 Dicrocoelium dendriticum
ACATTAGGTCCATGTCCTGCAGACCTCATGCCTGTGTAAGGGAAAGTAAGCACTATATGAAGACTAAGGAAAAACGCATATCCAAGCCATCAAAGTGCGCATGTCTCCCAAATGTTATCAGTGGGTCTTCAAGCTAAGTAAGGGTACAGTAAGAAGCAGCGTAGATGAAGAAAAAATGGAAGGCAAATCCCATCTACCCAACTCATCGACATGCCCATATTTTCATAGGTCACCACTGGCTCCAGGTGGGGGGATTTAACTACAATACTGCAACCTGGAACGTTAATTCGATCAACATCAATGTTGCGGTTGCAACGTTTGAACTCAGCTTAACGCGGCCAGTCACATCGCTCATATACTCTTGGCCTTTAGAACATTCCGGTTGGTAATATGTGGCACCTTCTGTGTGCGACACCCATGTATGTTCTTCCACTCCTTCTATTGACAAGTGCATTCATGCGAATCGCGAAGACCAAGGCTGGTTAGAGAGATTTTCAAGGGAAGGTTGGACTAGGTAAATGAAATTGGGTTGAAAATTCGCAGCGTATTGGGGCCGGACACGAAATAAGGTGAACGACGTTGAGGCGGTCCAGAATAACACTCAGTCAACTTGTTCACCGCTGGCCGGGTTAAACTACGGTCAAATGTTGCAACCGAAATAATGACAAAACTGCACACGTCACCAATGGAGACACTGCGTCCTGTGTGCTGTGTAGACAATTGTCGGTACTGGTGTAAATGCAACAGCATTCCCACAGTGAACCCAGGGATCAAGAGTGCGAGCTAGTGAATACACCACATAGTGAATGTGAACGGCATTAGTGTTATTTACGTATCCTGTTGCGTCGAAGATATCTTCAGAGTGGGTAGTTTATAACGTTTTGATGTTCGCATGGTTGAAGTCTGAAAACCCTACTTGTGAGAAATTAGCCGTTTCGCAAGCTACATTTCCTGAGCTGAGATACATGGTAGTAATGACATCAACATTTCAATTGTCTGTATCTGATGTTATGTCAGTACCACGTTAAACAACGTAGAAACATTTCCACGCCAACTACACCCCCATTTGCTTATGCACGCTATTGGGTCAAACGAGGGATCATCCGAACAATCAAGACTGTATCCAAGTCGTACTGGACAGCTATTCGGGCCATTTTTGCACGCAAATTAAATTGGGCTTACTGTAGGAATGGTTGCTTTTAAATCTAAAGTACAGCTTCCGAACCGGCTGATGTGGGTTCCGAACTTGACGGACCAACTTCCAATCGGGTAACGAATTAACGCGCCAGTGCGCTGAAATACAGCGGACAAACATCGCACAGAGACGGTTTCTATTAAACACGCGATTCATTCGTTCAGATTCAACGACAACATCTTGTCTGGTAATGGACGTGTTTGCGAACTCGCATCTAGCAGTTCCTCTCACTCTTGGAAAAGCCGGACATGACGTGCGCAGTAATTTCTTATTCACTACTATTCAACTATCCACGCTGATATCCCATACTGTGATACATCTGACGGTTACTTCCTCCGGCAAGCCCACTTGGTCCTACAAAGCGTTTTCCAAACATCCTAGTTTTCTGACCAAAGAAACTGTATCTACATTATCTCAGACTGATCATGAGAGAGTACGGCGCAGCGAATACCAGCATGAAAAGGACCATAAGTTGAACATATCACTCGGGCATGGCTCACTGGAAGTCGGTCCCGTGTCACTCCATTGCACCAGACATCAGATATCGCTCCAACCCCCGTACGAACACACAAACTTACGTATGTGCAAACATATTTTGGAAACACTGTGAATACTCACACGTCCCTACGCGCTGCCAGTAACGTGCTATACAACCAGATACGTAAAAAATAGGCCAGCAGCGTGATCAAAATATGTCATTTTTTCTAGACAACTAGTAAAATGTACACGCATATGTCGAATAGCATTACGACATCCCACAACGCTGATATCCTTGGTGGCTGCTTTGGCAATGCGTTCAAGGAACTGCAACCTCCATTCCATCTGCGTCATGAGTTTCTGGGGATCCCCAGCCAGAAGTTCATCGTAATGCCCCCTCATCTCATTTTTCACTCTGGCCTTCACCACCTGCCAAACATTCTCGATCGGATTGAGGAACGGAGAGTATGGGCTCAATCTCAGTATGGTTACTCCATCGGATCCATCTACTGACGACAGTTCTTCCAGTCGTGTGTGACATGGTGCAGTATCACATACCACGACAACCTGCCGGAGCTCCATCTACCGTTTCAGGTTGTCTAAATAGCTTCTCAGCCATTCGAGAGATAGGGAACCTGTGAATGAGCCTCTCCGGGTTGTCATCGACACTTTCCCTTCCATCGTGAGTGCACCGACTAAATGCAAATTGTGCCCTCTGCTGTTGCCAACTTTGCAACACGCCCTCACTCCTCTGGGCGCCCGACCACGAGTACGTTTGCAGTAAACGTTGAAGTTCGCTTCGTCAATCCAAATGAAGAACTTGCCATTGCTCTCAAGTTGGAGAAACTGTTGAACGAATTCCCTGCGTATCCCTTTGCTTCGCTCATTGTTCATTCCCTCGGGAACCTGATAGATATTTTTCATGGTTATCAATCGACCATCTAGGTGCCGTGCGATTGTTGACTCCGAAATGTCCTTGTCCATTTCTGCTCGTACTCGTACTCGCATTTCCCGTAGCGTAAGAGTTGAGTCCCTTGCGATCCAATCCAGGAAATCCAGGAACGTGAGAAGGCATGCCCACGACGTTAGAATCATACACATGGTTTCGGTCGTGCGCTTGTGTTCTAGCTGTTCATTGCTCTCAGACCAATTGTGATCCATCGTTTCGGACGTGAGGGGGGCGCATACAAGCCCGTTGCACCATCGAAGTGCATTCCTCTAAGGTTCATTCACAAGTCTCACGGGCAGCGCGCTCACCTCCCCAGACTAACGCACCGAACCTTGGCATCCGGCCAATGAGAACACACTTAAGGTCAGATGATTGGCTCTGAGCGGCTGGCCAATTGCACAGCGTTTTGCAACATTATGGACTTTCTTTGCGAAGTTTTGGACTTTCTTTCCAAAATTTTGGACCTTTTATGCAACTTTGCGGGAAATGCTGTAGTGTATCCGACCATGCCCCATCGAATACGTTGATCCGTTCAACATTCGTGTGCTTTATCTTCATCTTGGTGGACATGTAATCCAGTTGCTTTCGGCAGTGCCGTGGAACACTCAGCAGATCACTTTAACCAGGTGCAGCTGCAATTATCGCCTTGATTCCCACATAGTGGCATCAACAAGGTAACGAACGCTGAATCGCGTGTAGATTACTGCCGAAAAGTATTAAAGATACGATTTACTAGTCTACAACCTATCCCATAATGTACCGATTACACAAGTCACACCCTATAACGGACTCAACTAATGCGACTCATCTTTGAGCTGGCCCTACTAGAAACTTCAGTTGTGCTGTTGAGGAACAGAGTGCAGTTCAATGGAAAAAGCGTTGCAAATCCAAGTAACCAAGTCAAAAACCATCAGCATCGCTGCACCCCGATTGTTTACTTATTTAATTCACACAGCAACAATAATCAACAGTCCTTCGATATCAGTAAAACTACAGAAAACTGAGAATAATAGCATTGGGATGATACGATGAGACTACAAAGTCACTCACTTTGACACCTAGGGTGCAGGCGAAGAGACGCAACCAGAAAAATGACGTTAGTCAAGTCTTCCAGTGAAAGGGCGTTACGTAGTCACATATAGTGACTGGTACCACGTGCGCTTACCACATAGCTGTGCTCCCAAAACCCTTGAATGTGCATGCAGTATCCTTCCTTACCACTAACCTGTTCAACCACTCACTTCGCATCTAATGATAGAATCTAGTCCCCTTACAGGCCTGGCGATCTAAACAATGCGTCTTGTTCAGTGCTGATTGAGGTCAGGCTCCACTTTGTATTCAGAAGTAAGGTTTATACGGATGCAGTTACAGATCCAATAGTCAAACAGAACCTTTTTCTCTGAGGCAGCAAGGCGGTTTGTTACACGTGAGTTACGTGGCTGTAGTGTGTGTCAAAGGCCAGGAAGCGCCGGGAAGTGTTAGTAATCGTACAATGGGCAATTGACCCTAAAGGAGTTGACGCTGAGGATTCAGAAAGGTGTAAAAAATGTCGTCTCCCGGAGAGAATAACAGAAGGCGGTGAGCTAAACACAAACAGTTGTTTTAAATTACATCTTCATCAGGCGTATACAGTAATAAGGGTGGGTACATTGTTAGGTTTAATTCATTAGTAAAAAAGAAACAGAAACAACTGATTGTTCATTTGGTGATCAAAGTGCCAAATGGATGTTTGTAGACCCGTGACTTTACTGGCTATGTTCGCATCTGCCACATCCGGTGGTTGGTCATGGTATTTTCAACAACTGCACCATTTTCGTTTGCACGCATAAGTCGGGTTTCGTTAACTGTATGCATACCGCCTCCGCGATAGCAAACAGCCTCGCTCTCAGTCCATGGCTGTATGAAGATGGCATTTGTGAGGATTTTGAAATCCGTTTGCTTGTCAACATGATGACCGGTGTTGAGGTGGCCTGTTATTGAGCTACACAATGCTCTATCTTTGTGGTTACTGAGTCAACTCGGCATATGTTCCTTGATTCTCTGACCTAAGTGCGTGATGGTACGTACAACGTGCCTGGACCAACAGGAACAGGTGAACCGGTAAATTACCATAGATTAAAAAATTACTTGACACGGAGCATACTGCATACGCTGTTGCGTACAACCGCAGATGGAAATGCATCCGGATAATCTGAGTTACCAAGATTGATTGCATTCTGTCCAAACTCAACGTCAAACCGAGGTAAACGAAAGCTGATCTCTCATAACATTAGGCTTGTCCATATATTAGACATTCGATCCGAGGTGCAACATATGCGCCTGCACAGCATGTGATCGGCGCAAACTCCCAGGCGATAGTCTGTGAAATTAAAAGTGGATAGTCACTTGCGCTTCATTAGGCATCATGTTTACTGCATTAACACGCAAAAAATGGCATCAACAATACTCCGGTACGCAGTACCGACGCTCCGCTGCTGCGCAACCACCACCGGTTGCACGTGGGCTAAGGATACTGCGAGAGTCGTCTGGTGCCTACGAATGCTTGAAACCGCGCCCTCAGATGACAAGGCAGGCTTGTGATCCTTAAGGCCACGGGCCGGCAATGATACGCAAATGTGAGAGGTTAAACGGTTAAGGAAGTTATAACTGCGTTAAGCAGCTAAGTGATCCGTTACAGTCATTGGTTACGGATGTAAGATAGGGTATGGTGTAAGCGTAGCATCGAGATTCTCGTGTGTGACAATCCGTCCTTTGTCAGCTGACTCATGGACACATAGTCTACTTCTTGTGCAACAATACGTGCCCATTAAGCTAATCCCACAAACACAAACATAGGACACAAACGGGATATTAGTCGCACTGGTGCATTGAATCCGGTGACAAAGTCGGGCTGGCGTCTGTTACTAAATGCGCTGAGTACAACTTGGTAGGTGATCCGAAAATCAATCTTTCTGTTGGTTATTTATACAGATCGTGGGTTTACACCCAGCTATGTTGACACAGGGTAATGCGAATGGATGAGGCACCCGCTCAGAAGATGGGTGATCCCTCTGTCCGTGAAATCAGCGAATAATTAGGTGTAACATAATCTACGTGATGTAGCAAGAAACCACTCACATAAGTAGAGCGATCTTACTGCTACGCAGACGATTTGGCGTGCTCATTGGGGCAACATCCAAACAACAAAGGTCACAAGGGAGACAGTGAGCCCAGGCGCCCGTCCATGCCACCCATCCGCGTAAGATGAAGTGCCTGCACAACCCCTAATGATTCAACATTGACATAAAGCGCAACCACCTCCTCGGCGCAAAATTACGTGCCATCATAAATACCAGAGCATCAGCCGATCATTTAATGCTTCTACTCACAGTGGCGTGATTAAAGCAGTGTTGAAGGTCAGGTTAATTGAAGATTGGTCATCTGTTCGTTATACATGTAGCCTGTACTCGATAATTATACGCAACCAACCAGAACTTGGAGGCTGAAGAAAATTGTGAAAGTGTCTTACCTACATTACTGACGAAGCTTTGTGGAGAGTCTAGTTCAAGCTTTTCTGTAGATTTTTGATTGATTTGCAATTAGGTGAACGGAATGTAAAAGTTTTTGTCGACAAAATTTAAACAATTCTGTGATGATCCCGGTGAGTTCACGTGTTCCATGCAAGCATTTCGAATAGAGTCCATCCTCTCCTTGGTGAACATATGCGGTAATTGACACATCGCGAATATGGTATAATAAAGGATCAACAACACGTAACGTTGAGGCAAATATGCATGAGAGAAGCGTATAAGACAAAGGCTGAATCATGCCCGTCCCACCCTTCGAGTCCATTAAAGATGTGCATTCGAGCTATCCGAATAATGGTTGACTGTCTTCCGAGAGCTGTAATGGTAGAGGTGGAACACACAACTTGTTAACCCCCCCCCCTTCCCAACCCGAAAAATATCATGGGGAGTAGCAAATAGGTGTGTAACACGGAACTCGGGAAACGATTCAACTCTATCGCTTGGTTAGGACGTCGGAGCAGAGTGGAATATTGCCTCGGTGAAACAGCGGCCGCACAACAGCTAGTACATCATCGTTTGTGTGATACATAACATGAAAGTTGTTCAAACTTGGGTCTATACAGTTAGTGGGCAGAGTGAAAGTCGAATGAAGAGGACGTCCAGGATAATTCGCAGAATCAGCACAAACTTAGGTGGCGTACAGTGAGCATATGGCTCAATATAGGTGAAACACAGCCATATCGGACCTGGTAGGAGAATAAACAATATGCAATCAAAATGAAGCAAAGTGGTTCAAACATCTGAGAGAAGTCCCAACATGTGGCATAATTTGACCTACATGGGACACAAGTCGATGACTCGAAAGATAAAGAAAGACATCAGCAGTACGCCGGTACGCAGTACCGACGCTTCGCTGCCGCGCAACCACCACCGGCCACACGTGGGCTAAGGATACTGAGAGGGTCGCACTGTCTCTACGCAGGCTCGAACCCGCGCCGTCAGACTATAAAACAAAGTCGACATAGCAACTAAAAGAGACTGAGTCGTCATAACGAAGACGGGCGAACTAAAGAACAAGTAATCCATCTATATTTTTCATTACATCAGACTGTCCGACGTAAAGCGCAGGGAAACGGGAAAAACACTTGGAGCAACAGCAGTCACGCACGGAGAAGATCGTCAACTGCGCGCAGATTGTCGGGAAACACATCACAGCATAGTAAATCAAAACTCGAACGGTTTGCTGATGGTGCAGTACGATGTCAATCACACCAAAGGCAACAGCAGTACGCCGGCACACTGCTGACGCCTCGCTAGCACATGACCATCACCAGTCACGCGTAGGCTGGGTTGGCAGCGAGGTCAATCGCACCAACGCAAAGCCGAAGAAAATAAAAATGAACGATTGAACAGTGACGTAATTGCGGACACATACAGAAACACACGTACAGCTCGATAGCAGCTCCAACACCGTAAGTATCGCACGCAGTCGATGCCGCAATGGTAATCGGGATGATGGTACGTACAGCACACTAACCAGTCAGATGCGATTCCGCATTCGTCTGTCCAAAAACTGAGTGTGTGCACCAGTAAACACACGAGCGGCTATTGTCGCACGACTGTCTGAATTGTACACAATGCTGTACGGAGCAAAGCGGTAATCACAAGGGAATCCAGCATGGAACGAAGCCCACTCGTAGATGGCCGAAACGATGTAATCCATTTTGAAAGTGGGTACAAGGAGAAACGGATAATGGCGCGAAAATAGGCTTACACAGAACAGATAGAACGATGGAGTAACCAAGTAAATACCTTATAAACATAAAAACATGGTTCGCATCGAATTGTAGATATATTTTCGCAAATCTATGTACCGTTTCTGCGCCGTGAAGTGGCAGAAATTTGATGTTCGTTTTCTAAGTAACGCTGAGATGAGCAAACTGGAGAATGTCATCACTACCCGCCTTGGCGAAATTGATTTCAATGATTCAGTCAGCACCATATTGTAGAAGGGCCGCTTCCAAGAATTGCTCTGGGGAGCTCTCCGGAGCTAGCTGAGAGCGGATCGCGAAAGACGGCTAGCGACGAGCCTGGGCCCGGAACTACGGAGCGGGAATATGTGGACAGCGCAATAAATCAGACAAATACGCCGCTAGCGCAGCCCACAGGACCGAGGCCGAGCCGATTGACACAGCCCAGAACAAGCAAGTCGAGAGCTCTCGAACGACTCCTGGCCGGTCCAAATCGGGTGCAGAGAAGCGGAGATCGAGGCGAAAACAGAAAGGCGGATCTTCCAAGTCAGAGCTCCCGAGGCGAAAGGACTGGCTCGCTTCTAACATCCGTACCTGTGTTGCGTGGTGGGACGGAAATCTAGTCGATATTCGATGGTGCGCGCGAGACCCTGATGTGCCCATTTTCGGTGTGCAATAAACGTCTACCCCCCCTGTCGTGTCGTTCTCGCTACACTGGTGCCGTGACCAATCGCGATGGAGTTGACCCGGTTGGAGCAATTTGCGGCCGGTGACGTGGAGGCATGGCTCGATGAGTTCGACGGAATTGCGGCTTGCACGGGTGTGAGGGGGGATGCAAATTTGCTAATTACTTTGGGCACACGGTTGAGTGGACGAGCCAAGGCGGTGTATCTGCTCACTCGAAAGGCCAAACCCGGTTGTTCGTTCGCTGAGATGAGGGCTGCCTTGTGTGCAGAATTTGGGAAGGATCTGGAGAGAGAACGAGCACTGCAACGATTTCAGGCAGCCAGATGGGACCAACAGGAGGATTTGATGGTGTTTTTCCAGCAGCTGGACAGACATCTAATGATTGGGCTCCCCGAGTTAGAGGGTAACGCAAGAGAGCGCCTACTGAAACAGCAGTTTATCCGAAGTCTGCCCGGTCCACTCCATGATCAGGTGAAATTTTCGTCGATGGTGGGAGACAGCAAAGCGTTGGATCTGGTGACGGTCGCCCAGAATTTGTCGGAACGAGTGACAGTGAGAAGCATCCAGCATGCTGAGTTGGAACAGAAAGTAAATCGCCTATCCGAAATGGTGGAGCAGCTGTTGTCGATAGAGTCTACAAGCACCACTTCACAACGCAATGTACGGGTAATCCGGAACGGTCGCCGCTGTTTCCGATGCAACCAGAATGGTCATGTGGCGAGATTCTGCACCAACGTCAATGTGCCCCATTGTTTCTCTCTATCCATGCCGAGTCGGTGGCGAGTACCAGTCCTCCAGGTAACTATAGAAGGTGTGTCTGTCCGAGCCATAGTAGACACAGGAGCCGCAGTGTCAATTACGAAGAGGTTCAATGGGGTTCCAGTAAACCCATCTTCAATCACGATGCAGACGGTCGGCGGGCATTCTTTGAAAGTGACGGGCACGCAGCGGTTACGAATCAGGATAGGAGAAACGCTCATCAGCCATGACATGTTCATCGTGGAGGAGACGACGGAAACCATCATCGGAACCGACATCCTGAAACGGCTCGGTGTCACAATTGACCTGAAAAACGATGTGGTGATCGTGGCTAACGAGACGATCGAGATAAACAAGGGGAAAACCGACCGGGTTGGTGCCCTCAAAGCCGTGCCTGATTGTCAGAACCGTGCAATACGCAACGTACTGAGCAGGTATGCCCACTTATTCACAGACGCGGAAGATGATTACGGATTTTGCAATTGGGTTGAACACCGAATATCGTTGATCCCAGGAGGACAATGCAAGCCAATCTTCAGACGAATTCCACAGAACACCTTGGTTGAGGTACAGAAGCAGGTGACCGAGATGGAATCGAAAGGAACCATCAGGCGAACGCACAGCCCGTATTCATCACCCGTGCTATTGACGAAGAAGGCCGACGGAACCTATCGATTTTGCATCGATTTCAGAGAACTAAACAGGGTGACGGTGAAGGATGCATTCCCGATGCCTCAGATGGAAGAAATTTTCTCAAGCCTTCACAGTGCGAAGCAGATATCTCTGATTGATCTCCGCTCGGGATATTGGCAACTGCCGATCGCAGAAGAAGATCGCCACAAGACGGCTTTCAGTGTCAATGGCCGGCAGTATGAGTTTTTGAGAATGCCGTTTGGATTGTGCAACGCCCCGGCTACATTCAGGCGTTTGTTGCTGATGGTCCTCGCGAACCTGCAAGGCGTGGTTGTGTACGGTGATGACATCATCGTCTTCTCTGAGACGGAACAGGAACTTGTGACCAGACTTGGAGCAGTACTGCAGAGGCTAGATGAAGCTGGTCTGAAACTCAGTCGTAAAAAGTCGCAGATTGCCCAAAAGTCAATTGTATGCTTGGGTCACATCGTGGGCAATGGTCAAGTCCATCCACTTCCGGAGAAACGCGAGACGATCAAGTGCTTCGCAAAACCAAAATCCAAGCGTCAGCTCCGTTCGTTCTTGGGAGTGGTGGCATATGATTCAAAGTTTGTGCCCCAGTTCGCAGAGAAGGTCAGCCCGTTGTTAAAGCTGCTTCGAAAGGACGTGCCCTTTGTGTGGACAGCTGAAGCGGATCAGGCCTTTGACCATCTAAAGGCAGGCATAGCAGAAGCTCCGACATGTCTACGGCTACCCAATCCTGGTGAGAGGTTCACTGTGGCTGTCGACGCAAGCAACATGGCCATCGGTGCGGTTTTGTCTCAACCGGCTGGGGTGGTGGAGTACGCGAGCAGAGTGCTGACGGGGGCGGAACAGAAGTATTCAACAACGGAGAAAGAATGCTTAGCCATCGTGTGGGCGTTAGAGAAGTGGTGAAATTACTTACTGGCGAATGAATTCCGGGTCGTCACTGACCACAAACCGCTCTCGTGGTTGATGACGGCGAAAGACCCGCGGGGACGGCTTGCGCGATGGGCCTACCGATTGCAGGAATTCAACTTCACCATTGAGCACGTGGATGGAACGCAGAATGTATTGCCAGATATGTTGTCACGCCCGTGTTTGGACGACATCATGCCAGACAATGCCATACCGGTGCGTGCGATCGCGATGGGGGAGAGGAACCTGCTGGGAGATCAAAGGACAGATGAATTCGTGAAGGTGTTGTGCTCTCACTTACGGGCTGGCACCAAACCGGAGGCTACATCGGAGGAGGTGGAGGAACTCCTCAAGATCTGGGACAGGCTGAAGATCGAAAACGATAACGTGGTGGTGGCGATAGACGGACGGAAAGTGCCTTTTGTTCCACCAAATCAGCGAGAACGTGTGATGCGCATAACTCATGATGGCGCCCACATGGGATTCAAGCGGGTCTTTGAATTGCTGCGGAGGCGAGTGTTTTGGCCAACCATGAGGAAGGACGTCGCGGCATACATTCGGGGGTGCCCAAACTGCCAAACGAGTCGGGAGATGGAGTCCCCGAGACCGCCGATGCGTTCGATGGAGGTTGGTGAGCCACTTCAGTGTTGGGGACTGGACGTCTTTGGGCCCTTACCAGTGAGTCGAACAGGAAACAGATACATTCTAGTGATGATTGACCACTTCACTCGATGGGTGGAAGCCATACCAATCAAGGACCAAACAGGCGAGACAGTGTCACAAGTATTCGAATTCAATGTGCCTGCAAGGTATGGGATCCCACAGTGTATCATCACGGACCAAGGGCCCTGCTTCGAGTCAAGAGCGTTTAAGTCAGTGTTGGACAAGTGGGGCATCCAGAGACGGCGAACTTCACCGTACCACCCACAAACCAACGGGATGACCGAGCGGTTCAACCGGACATTGAAGACGTGGATAAACTGCACGAAGTTGGTATGGGAAGATGCTTTGCCTCAGGTTCTGATCGCGTATCGGACCAGCATGCAATCAACCACAAAGGTCTCGCCATTCGAATTACTGTTCGGCAGAGAACCACGGATTGCGCTCGATACTTGCCTACCGAACCAGGGTGAGTGGAAACATCCAGCTGAGCATCAAGAGCGACTGCGATGGAAAGCTAGAAGCGAAACCAAAGCTCGACAAGCGCGGAATAAGCGAAATTACGACGCCAGGCATGAGGCTCACAAGTGGAGGCCATTCAGGATTGGAGAACGGGTCAAGTTACGGAACTACGATCGGCCGGATCATGACGGGCCGGGCGCAAGCAAGTTCAGAGAACGCTGGAAAGGCCCCTACACCATTATCGACCAGAAAGCGGGCAACTTCTTAATCGACTGCGGAGGAATGAAACGTTGGGTGAATGCTGCTCTCCTGCGACCATGGTACGAGAGGAAGAAAGGTCCTGGAGGAGGGGCGGGTGTAGAAGGGCCGCTTCCAAGAATTGCTCTGGGGAGCTCTCCGGAGCTAGCTGAGAGCGGATCGCGAAAGACGGCTAGCGACGAGCCTGGGCCCGGAACTACGGAGCGGGAATATGTGGACAGCGCAATAAATCAGACAAATACGCCGCTAGCGCAGCCCACAGGACCGAGGCCGAGCCGATTGACACAGCCCAGAACAAGCAAGTCGAGAGCTCTCGAACGACTCCTGGCCGGTCCAAATCGGGTGCAGAGAAGCGGAGATCGAGGCGAAAACAGAAAGGCGGATCTTCCAAGTCAGAGCTCCCGAGGCGAAAGGACTGGCTCGCTTCTAACATCCGTACCTGTGTTGCGTGGTGGGACGGAAATCTAGTCGATATTCGATGGCGCGCGCGAGACCCTGATGTGCCCATTTTCGGTGTGCAATAAACGTCTACCCCCCCTGTCGTGTCGTTCTCGCTACAATATGGCACTACATCAAGGAGCAGGTAACCGTTGCGGCTGAGACGAACATGCGTGAAAATGGTGATTGGCCTGATTGGTTTGATGACAGCAGTGCATTGGTGCCTGAGAAGAGAGCGGCATTTGCTGTGCACGCGGAGGACCTCGGCAACTCGGAGATGAAAGGTTAAGTTTCGCAAGATCTGTCGGCGAATAGTGGAGTTCCGTCGCATCAAGAATGAATGGTGGGCGGAGAAGGCTGAGCGGATGGAACGATATGCCGAAAGCTTTCAACAGGAGCAGTTCTACGACTTCTTCAAAGCTTCGCAACCGATGGAATGCGCACTGCTGACGATTCCCTAAACGATGAAACCTGCGTGCAGTGCATTTCCGAATGTGTGACGGCTGTTTGTGTCAGTTTTTTGCGTGACGAATTACCACCTGTACGATTCAACTCCCCTACTGCTCTTCTGCAATCAGTACACAGACCGAACTGCTTATAGTGCCATAGGTTAATTGGCGACTTAATTTTGGTAAGCTCGTCGCTTGGTGAGGCGACCACCCTGTCCTCTGCACGGCAGTAACGTGTAAGTCAGTGGATAGTGAGCGGCGCTATTTCACATCCCGAAACTTATTTACCACGGTGGTTGGCGTCCCCCGTTACTCAGTGGTCTCAACCCCTCACTGCGAGAATCAAGTTGCGGGTTCGAGCCCTACCAGTGTCCGAGGGAATGCGCACTGCTGACGATTCCCGAAAGGATGAAAATTGCCTACAGTCTATTACCGGGCGTGTGACGGCTGTCTGAATTAGTCTAGATATGTCGAAATCCTGCTTATACTATTCAACACCTACAACTACTGCTATCTGTAAACTGACAAAATGTTTATAATGCTATAGGCTTATTGACGACTTAAATTTGATAAGCTTGTCCCTTGTTGCGAATGCTACGTTGTCATCAGCACGGCAGTAACGTGTAAGTCAGTGGATAGTGAGCGGCGCTATATCACATCTGATGACTTATTTACGATGGTCGTTGCCGTCCCCCGTAGCTCATTGTCCTCAACCACGGACTGACAGCAGTCAAGTTGCGGGTTCGAGCCCTACCATGGTCCGATCGAATGCGCACTGCTGACGGTTCCCGAAATTTGCAACGCGCGTGCAGTGTTTTTCCGGGAATGTGACGGCTGTCTGAGTGAGTCTAGATGTGACGAATTTGATGTGCATGTTGACAAGGTGCTTACCTGTCTATTACCCACTACCTCGTCCATACATTTGACAATATGGACGACGACATCAATGTTCAAAGAGAGTAGAACAAAATCAACTCCCACTTCACTGCAGCAGAGAAATGAAATAAGACGTTATTCAGTGCAGCGTTCCTTGCTTGGCTTCCATGGTTAAAATGTTACTCTGTAACCCGATTACGCTGCTCTAATCATAGGTTCAAGAGTTACTTGAGTTGTGAGATGCGCCCACAGAAGTGGACGTCGGTAAAATGTGACAAAATCCGGCGGTCAGGAAGGCACAGTACAGAAAACGAATACCGACGCAGCAGAACCTGCAAAACACCAGCACGGGAACTTCTGGCCAAACGTATTGAAGCACATAATTCTCGTGTTAGGACCAGTGAAAGATGATGCCAGAATTTGGGCAAATTGGGTTCCACCACATGAAGTACTCGGTGCTTCAGTAAGAACTGGGTGGTCAGCTTCTGCCAATAAAGTGAACATATACCACATTGTTTGGTAGCATTGTGTTTCACTTAACACTATGGGCATACTTGAACACTACAGGGAGTCGCTCTGATGCGTACACAACTAGGCAGCACCGCGCATGGGCCCAATAACTGCTTAGGTGTGTCGACAATATCCGCACATTTTTAATGCCTTACGTCGTGTATCTTGCGATCCGTTTGCGCAGTTCTTCGCCCGAATCACTGTGCCGTGCCGTGCCTTGTTCTTGCCTAACTACGGTCTGGAGGCGTGCTTTGCTTGGATTCGTTACGAGGTATTAATGCTCAAGACCCAGGCAGCCTAACTGATTATATCAAGGGTTTCTGTGTGTGTAACGTGGGTTAGTGGTTTTACATTAGCAATGCATCACTGATTGTTTTTTGTTACGCAGTACTACCTTGAACGCGGTCCCCGGGTTCATATGATGATGAATTGCTATGTGATGCCTAGTGTTAGAATATGATGAGTTGGCGTCCACCATAGAATGCGCTCCGTTTTGTTGCTTGCCTGGTTTCCCCAGCCGCCTCAAAAGAAAGACACACCGGATCAGCACACAAACACTCACTTCTGATGTTCTATACACTTAGCTGTGTTTTTAAAAATTCACTCGATCGGACGCACTGAAACAGACACCTGACTTGGTCGCGATAGCGTGGGCCGTCAGTTTGTTCGGTGATTGCGAGCGCACGTGTGAAACTGACCTTGCTCGCTCTACAACTACCACGACAGATTTCTTATTAGAAATGCGCCACTGTGCTTTCTTTTACGCAATAACACCTTGAACGCGGTCTCCAGCTTTACATGATAACGAACTACCATGTGATGCCTGGTGTTAGATGATGATGAGCTCACCTCCACTCTAGAATCCGCTCTGTTTTATTGCGTCACCAATTATCCCAAACACCTTAGCAGTGTGGCTGCGACTTTGCACGCAATAATATGTCTTCACTGAGTTTACCTAACGTTGCTGCTATGGTTACGTATGGCTTCTTTAGTTCCTTCTGCGGAAATAACCGATGCGGTCCATGCAACAGTTTGTTCAAGTTGATTAATTAAACCTCCATGCAAAAGAGATTATTCCATGGCAAGGAAATATAAAATGCATACTGGACAGCTTTGGTATGTGTGATACAACCTTATTCGTTTTTTTCGGTACACTTTCTCCTCTGGTACATTTCGTATCCAACGCTCTACATGCCGGTACCTATGATTCAGTCATTAACTATATATTTGCAAAGGTCTACGAATAGACATAATGCCATCAGAAACCATGAGATTCAAACGAAGGTACAGAAATGTAAAGGAAAACACAACACAAAAATGTCCATGGTTTCGTCAGAGGGTGAGATACTACCCGATTGCCCAAGCCGAAGTAGGGTGTTGACTTAGGGGACACCACCCCGAGCCTTTGGCTGAATAGCCTGTCCGCAAGGCAGCGGAGCGAATTCAGGGAATCGCGCCCATTGGGAGCCGGTGACTGATTGCTCAGTTCATACGCTTTTCGTTTGTTATTCTGTCAAACAGGGGCCCAATGCTCCCCAGGACTACAGCATAACGTTGCTGGAATACAATGCTTCGCCAAGATGAAGCAAGGGGCAGTGACTTTATTTAGTGGCGAGTCACGTCTGCCACGTCACAGTGTTGTTAAACGGACATATGTGGCTTTTATAGGGAGAAGGCTTGCCAGGCGAAAACCCACCACGTCCTGGAACACTGCCGCCGAACCATTTGCTGGAACGGGAAAATCCCGAACCACCCAGCTGGCACCACAAGGAGGTTGTTCGGCAAGCCAGCCAGACGGGCAAGGATTCGAAATTGAGAAAGCTGTTTTTGGATTCGCCTTATTCTTGGTGAGATTATCAAGATTCCCTAGGAGTTTTTTCATTAACATAAGGCTGCTTGCTTCAGATACTTATTTCAGCTGAGTAAACGAGCGGATTCTACCGGATACTTTAATACTAGGCTTTCGGCAGGAGGCAACAGCCATCCCAATGTGGAACTCATATTTATGTGTGCCTGCTTGCTGTGCTTCTCAGAAAGGTAAAACATAACCCCCTTTAGCCATTTAGCCATCTTTTTCTTACTGTTCTTCACCAATGACAATAAGTTGACCACTCATTTATTTTCTCCGCCGCGCGGAACGCTCTTAACTTTTCCCGCAAAATCCGAATTCTGGTCACACCTGCACATTGAGTCGGAGAAGTGTAACAATGAAGGCTCCAGCAAGGGTGAAACGGCCACTATGCACGGCAATGCATTAACTGACTACTGCATGTAGCTAACCACCCTGAAAGATGGACTGTTACTCTTGCTATTTTTATAGTCCACTATATTGACTTTAATCACTTCTTTGTAGAGTCCGTTAGTTCAGAATTTGGTATTTTTTTAGTACACTGGCTTTCACATGCTTTGCGAACCACTGACACTCAGTACGGTTTAGTTGACCCACAACTTACCCTCTGGTATGTGGGCTGAAATACGGTTCAAAACATACCGATTTATAGTGCATTAGCCAGTTGCCGTTCACAGATATCGTCGCTGCCTGTGGACAAATAGAATCGAGAATAGATTGACCCGCTGTAGTAGATTTGCGCTTCAAGTCAGATCGATTCGTGAGGACGGAAACCAACAAGAACCAGCGTAGTTTGGTGGCGGAGTAGGGCGCTTCCGCTTCGGTTTTGACTGGCTTCCCAGAAACTCACTGTTGGCGTTCTAACGAGTACATCGATCATATGGATTTATTGATTGCTGTACTTTAACTGCTAGAGGAGCCCAACCAGTCCGTTAAGGAAGGGCACGTGAAGAGCCACATCGGGGTTCCATTCTCAGGTCAGTCGCCGAACACTGACAGCCTTGTATTTATCGACGACCGTTCAAATCCCGGGCATACTCAAACGCCCAAGCTTCTTGAACTCCCACCACGTCGCGTCCACGGGTCCGTGCGTGCTTTCCACATGTTCTCTGGTCACATACAGGTGACTTGCAAGTAACGCTCACTTGTGCGGCGGCTACTTTTGACCTCACGCCGGCGTCACATGCCATTTGACAGTAACCTAGGCGACAAACGATCTTAGTGTTGAGTTTGCTTTATTGTCGGCTGTGACATTTGCGCACTGTTACGGGCTTATAAGGCTTAATTCCATAATATTCTCGTGTGCCTTACAGATTTGTCCCTTTATCAGAGCCATCGCAGTTACTCAGTTGCACATGAAAGGTGGCCTGCATTGGCGCTCGTTGACCCTGCAATTTTACTAGCTATCTCTGTTACCGTGGCGATTGTGACCACGATCCCGACCACAAGGTCATCGTGAATTACTTGATAGACTCTAGGATCTTATACCGTCCAAATCGTTTTGATAACTCTTACAACCTTATGTTAGGTTGGATAAACAACTCCCTAATTCAATGTCAGCTAAATGTGAGCGTCCGCAGATCCATCTCCGACCCAAATGAAGTGCAGTGTGGTGTGCCCCAAGAATGGGTACTGGGACCAAGTTTGTTCCTAGTATTCATCAACTATCTTACTAGAGTGCTCCAGTCAGACTTCTTACTATTTGCCGACGACGTCAAGATCTGGCATAACATCCAGACAGTGGACGACCACGCGACACCACAAATATATCTCGACAGGTCCTACGCATAGTCCTCCGTAAATCGGCATCAGTTTAATTTAACGAAATGCAAACTTATGAGCATACGCTCTCAGTGTACTCACGACTATCGACTGGTGGAGCAGCTACTGCAACATGCTAGGCAGCAAAGCAACCTCGGGGTAATTGTACAGGACGATCTTGGCTGCTCGAAACAAACCGAAAAGGCATCGCGAAGGGCCAGTCAGCATCTTGTGCTACTATGATGGGCGTTCAGGACGTTCGATCCATAAATCTTCCCATAAATGCTGAACGCCTACGTAAGGCTGCACGTGGAATACGTTATCGAGGCCTGGCGACCTCGGCGCAGACACGATGCTGCTGCGCTCGAAGCCCCACAACGTAGCTACGAAAATCCTTAGAGGACTGTTTCACCTCTCCTACAAACGCAGACTGCAGGCTCTACGTTTGTACAACGGTGAATACCCGTGCCTACTATGAGACCGAATTATGGTATACCAAATACTGGCTAATCCAAATCGCCTGTCGTGATCTGTTGCAAGTCAGCCACAATACCAACCTGAAGGGCCATCTGCTCAAACTGACCACACACACCACAGTCGACTTGATTGCCGACCAAACTCTCTCCTTTCAGGTATCCAAAACCTGGAACGCTCTTCTTACGTTATTTTCGCCTGCACATTAACACTTTAAGAAGCGATCGAACCACTATCCCATTGACATTAATTGACATAGTTCGCTTCCATCAATCAAAACAATTAACAAACAGCGTGCTCACCGACCCTCTCCGTTACTTAGCGGTGAGCAGCTCAGCACGTGTTCATGTGAATAACTCAGTGAGTCACCTCGAACCAAAATTTTCCTTTTTTCATCTCCCTTTAAACAAGCATTTTAAAATCACCACTCTAGTCGTTCCACGGGCAGGTATCAGAAGTACGCCGGTACGCAGTACCGACGCTTCGCTGCCGCGTAACCACCACCGGTCGCTCGTGAGCTAAGAATACTGTGAGGGTCTCCATGTCCTTATGCAGCCTCGAACCCGCGCCGCAAGATTACAAAACTTACGGGACCTGTCAAACAGTGCTTTTTTGCCCGTTTTAAATCATTTTGAATTCTACAAATCTTTTTAGTTACCGTCACTGTGTTGACAATTAGCACGACTTTTTCCCATTTTACACTAGCCTGTTGGACTGTCAGCTCAGTTGTATCCTCGCCCTTCGCTGTTGGCATTCTGTCCAGCTTCAACGTTGCAGTGGGTGGCAGTGCATCGGGGTGCGATTTAACTGATTTATGTATGCGGTAGCAAGTCCTGATGTTGTCCGTTGCATCTACACGAGTTGCTGTCTCGGTGCTCAGCAATCCGAGCGGTGACACTTCATGTAGGGGATCTCAATGCCCCCTTCACTTGCTTCTAGTGGCCGCATCGGTACTCTTGTGGACAAAGATGATCATGCTTCGATTCTTCGGGTCCTCAGCACCACGGTGTGTGCAAATTTGATGGTTTTCTGAGCTACGTCGATTCCCATCACTCGAGTGTCTATCCGCTGCCTTTTCAAGGATGAGGTGTGATACCAAAGCATAGTTGTTTCTACCAATACTTTTGAGTTCGAAGTAGGACGTAGCGAACAAGCTTATTTTCAGTGGATCATCATCAGGCTAGTACAACCACAGGTCCAAAATGAACATATGAATTACAGGCGTCAATAGATCAAATATCTCGTCAATAAGGCTATGTGATTAGCCCCACCTGTGTGAAGTCGGGGGGAATGGCATGATATGTCTGCTTACTTGTGTTAGTCTTGGGTCAGGGTAAACAGAGCGTCTGCACAAAATTCTTCTGTGCACACAACGGGTTATGGAGCCGAATTGCGATTGCCTGCTGTCGACAGTAGACGGCATCTGACAGCTCTAGTGTGACGTCCTGACACACAGTTCCCCATTCGCACTGTTATAAGGGGCACGTTTACCGGATTCGGAAGACTTTCTCTGCGACAGACACTGTGTGTTGCACAAAGAATCTCTCTAAAACGACCTATCCTTGGTTAAAAGCGATGAATTCTCTCTGTTTTTCTGCGAATCCATTTGTTGATTAGAATGAATTGGATATTACTGGTGAATCACACACTAATCCGGCTTAATGATCTTTCGAGCTGAATACTAAACATTATCCAAAGCATTCAATGCGATTTTGCGAACGCAAGCAGGAATCGCACGAAAACCTCTGTTTGAGCAACTTTCCGTCATATAAGTACGCTCAATTGCATTAACGCACCACTATTCTCTCATGTAGACACTACACAGCAACCTGAAACGGTTGAAACTTTTGATTTCAGTACACAATATGCGGAGGTTGACCTGATTTTAACATCGCGATAACTAGTTGCACGAGAGAGAGTTTTCTAAACACTCATGACAACAATCACGATGACATAAATCTGAGCCTCAACGCATGTGTCTGAAGGCCTTCTGAATCAATGCATTTGTCGTAAAAGAGTGACGTAAATCCGATCTGAATTTGCATAGGACACCGCTACATACAATATACACTGTGAAGGAAAATACGTGCGTAGGTTTTTTAACCGACCGTTCGATTAGGGTGAACAGGTTGTCGATACACAAAGAATAGTGGTTTTCTAATTACGTCAAGATTTCTTATGTAATGCGTTTGGTTTATGTGATTTCGGACGGCCTGAATGATGCAGGCATTCCATAAACTAGATAGATCCTTTCATGTGCCTAACTCTTAGGTGATAGTAGGCGCTGTAGACAATTGGGGAGTAGAAATTTGGCAAAATTTGTTTCTAAAGTAATGTGTGCATACGTTTATACAACACTCACTGCACGGTTAAATATTAATTCATCTGGTTGAGGAAGTTGCGATTATCTTCAGTAAGTTGCTGCATAGTGTACGGCAACGAGGTAGAATATAACTTGGATGATATCACAGACCCGATGATCACATATAACATGGCTTCTTTTGTGCCAGGGATACACCGGCAAAAACCTGGATTTTGATAATGCCTTTGCTTTTAGGCTTGGTTTGATAGCTCCGACAGACGGTGCTTTGGCGGCAGATCAGCATCGATATTAGATATTGCACGGAAACGGGAAAACGAATGAATGCTCCGAAATTCCCTTTGAGTTTCGTAGGCTAGGGACATGCTGTCTTCAGGTTCTAATGTGGACAAAACCAGTGGGGTTAAACTCAGTTTACTCACCATCATCTTTTGGCATATGTTTCACTTAAATGCTTCCCTCACTGTTACGCCCGAGTGGAATCAGAAACAATTTGGGGGGAATAGAAGTTAATCATAGAACAAATTAGCCATACAAGCGTTTTGGTGGATAACCCAACAGTAGTAGGGGCTGAGTCTGCGTTTGATTAGGCAGGTAATAAGCGCAGTGAAGAACGAATTTGACCTGAGCAGTGGGGCTTCAGTCGTTAGTGAGCAGTCACACATGTGCAGTACCGGAGTTTGGGGATTTTGGTCACAGATTGACTCGGAGTTCAACTGACTTGGCCGCACGTCACACGACTTTACCTCTATGATCTGTCCGTGAGTCGTCTTAACAACAGTTAGTTTCCGTCCAGGGTCTGGAGGCAAACGTACGTATACTGGGTCTGACTGTTATCAGCCTGGCTTTACTGTGAGCATTGTATTGTTCCTTCGCTCGTTCTTGTTTATCAAGGACTTCAGATCCCAGAGTTCCGTGAAGTAGTCTAAGCGCGCTCCACAGTACTACTTCCGATTGTATCGTTCACAATATTTCGGTAAGTGGAACAGGCACCATCCGGTCGCACACGCGTGGTGCACTCGCTTTGTAGGTCATCATATTTTTCACTGTTTGCATGGTCCTGTTAATCAATCTCTTTGTGGACAGATGACTTGGACTAGTAGTTATGTACCTGAATCCATTTGAAATGCGGGAGGTGGAAATCGGCGCTGTTCAACACAGATCCGTTGTCCGACACTAGGGTTTCGGGGAGTCCAAAGGTGCCGGATGTAGTGCGCATTTGGCCTATTGTGTTAGCTGATATATCTGTGGCCAGCATATCGGCGTCAATGTCAAGGTCGTCGCTTGCCGGTGAAACTTCATTGCTGCTGCATTTTCATCGTTCTTAAATCTGGATATTATTGCATATTCACCGCAGCACACTCATTCGATCAGGCTTGGTCAAGCCTACACAGTGTGCGAGCTTCCTGGTCTGTATTCCTAACGGATCGTCGTCTACCGCTGATTGCCGATTTCTGCGACATTTCAGCGTAAGCAGAAGTGGACTAAGCCAACGCACTTACTACTTCCATCGAGGTTCGTAGAATCGTTGGAAAGTACATTAAGAGGCCCATCTAGCAAAAGTGATTCCAAACACGTCGGTAGCTCTGCAAAACCACCACCAGCGCTTACATCCTTCCTCCCTGCTTTCGCTAACGACAGCGAACCCTTGGCCTATCTCCCAAGTCTAACTTCCGAGCGGAATTGTCAAGCCGGTCAATCGTCCCACTCTGTCTGGTTGAACAGAACGTGTGCGCGCACAGGAACAAACGGATCGACGCATCGCGGCACGGCACAGAGCTGACCTCAGAGCTTACGTGTGCGCAGGACTGACTAACAAAGGACACTCCGGTGCGCTTTGAGATAACCGGCCATCAGAAAGGGGATAAACACCTGGTTGGTTTGTATCGATATTTGCATCTGACACGGTGCCCATTTTAGTTCACTGCCCGTTTGCCTTAACTAAGTTTTACAGGCCCTGAACCCTAGGGCTAAATCACCAAACACTCGTTAGCACCGTCAAAACGAGAAGCTCTAGTCTTAGCACAAAGAAGGAAGAGGAATGCACAGAACATCTCGCAATCCCTAAGCAATGTGGAAACTAAAGCCTCATGTTCTGTTAGTTTGCCTGCCATTAAGCGCAACTTACCAAAGTGTAAAGTGACTGTTAAGACGAGCAACACTCCGATAACTACTAAAACTGCGAGACTTGATAATTTAGCTGAAGGGAAACTATGTCTAGCTGCCCTGCCAGTTCAGGCTATTAACTTAAAAAACATCCAAGGCAAAGTTACCCAACCTAAAGCCAAAATGTTTACCATCGATAACTCCGTGTCTGTTATCCGTACACTAGAGCCTATAACTTCCGTATTATAAAAGACGATAAGTCCCAAAGTAGATATATGTTACCCTGCGGGTAACTCATCGATTCGATCGCCGCAGAACTAGTCGGCAGCGCGTATCGTTCTAATAATGCAGTTGTTTTTAATGTCCCGGATAATATTCCGCTTGCAGCCTTGCGGGATATTCTAATTAAAGCTGGTAACATGGTTGGCACGGAGTGTAGTCGCATGAGACTCAAAAAGAAAGTCCAGCGCCACTCGTGTCCAATCCTGTTCAAATTTCAAATTGCCTTAACTGCCAGTGAATTTATAAATAGACAAGATCAAATAGTTGCTAACACTACCTTTAAGACCCTGAGGGTAGTCCCTGATAGAACACCTTTAAAAAGATTAATTCTGCATGAAGATTCTGACCCAACTCTACGACGCGAGTCACAACCCTCAAATGTGTTCACATCTACAACAATTGCTAATCTCGTTCACAACTGCCAAACTGACACCCGTACCTTAAGGTTATTTATACACGTTGTCACCAATAACCAGTACACAAAAATATAATAAACACCCCCGAATCTCCACGGATGACGCTATGCGTAGCAAAAAACCTAAAACCCTCGATCTTTAAAAGTAAGTTTGTAGTAACCCAAAGGATATTTCTTATATACTAATTTCTTACTCGAATGTACATTATTGGTTTTTGTTTTAACGCCGATCCTGTCCATTTTTACCTACGTCCGCCTCATCACTTGTGTCCACGATGAGTTCCGACACTGACGAATGCTCTCCTCGCTTCATCCGTCCGCGTCCTCTTGTAGCCCATAGAATACAGTCCGCTGTGTCCGACCACAATTGCCTTCTGATAACCGCGCGTAATTTCGCGCACTGTCTCGGACTGGCATTCACTAGTCCTACAAATTGGTGACCCCGATTCGCACGCGCGGATTGAAAGCTTTTTCGCCGTTTGTACTTTTTTTGTGAGTTCGTTCCTTTTCGCGATTATACACGCGTATTCATTTGCTTCTTGCGTAATTTCAGTAGTTTCTCCGTGTTTTGTTCATCCCTGATCTATCGATTCACATTTCGAAAGTGGCATCTTATTCGTTTCACAGCGTAATCATGCATAATTTGGCTGTTCCAGGTTTTATGGAACACAGCCCAGAGATTTGGTTCGCGATATTCGAGATCGAACTGGAAAATAAGGGCATTACGACGGACCGTCCGAATGAGACAAATTATGAAACGATGAAGCAAGCAATACTAAAAAAGAGTTACAGCCAAGCGCACGAGCTCGATTTGAACAGCTCAATGGTCTCAATTTTGGAGATCACAAGCCGTCGAGGTTGCATTGCGAAATTCAGCATATCGCTGATCCCTTATTCTTGTGCAAAGAAGGGATAAAGGAACTGTGGTTTGTACGTCTCTCAGAGCCTTTGCCGGTTATACTGTCCATGTTTCTGGATACGCCCCTGAAAGAATTAGCTACCGAGGCAGACCCTGCGTTCGAACGTCTTCCACAGCAGACGACCAGTAACTTCGGTGACGTATTCTCACCGATGAAAACCGAGTCTCATATTGGCTCCAAGTCGTTAGGTCGATCTGACCCTAAAGACGAGGAAATTGCGCTACTTCGTAGCAGGCTAGCAGCAATGAAGACTTCGAAGCAGCGTATGCCACGGTCAGATGCAGACCACGTTTTGACTACCGTTCATTGCGGCTCGTCTGTGCCTGCACCGAGTACGTCTCGTTGGACGGAAAAGCGCAGCATTTTCTCTACACGTTTTCAGTCTGACAATACCAGTTCTGTCAAACAATTGTTGTTGTCATCACCAACATGGTGGAAGATCTAGACGTTGTCGGGCTCCCGGCATTAGGCACGACATCCGCTTCATGGAAAGCGAATAGCCCGCATACTAGCACGACCAACATAACCGTCAATAAGCAAACAAATCGCCTGTTTTACGTTATGGGTCGACGTTCTTCCATCACGTTCCTCATCCACACGGAAGCGGGTCAGCGTCCTCCCTCCGAACGCGAACGACAAACCCGCAAGGCTTAGGTATAACTTGCGTGCGGTCAACGGTTCTTCGATAGCTTCATTCGGTCAGCACATGATGAACCTGGACCTCAATCTTCGTCGAGATTTTCAGTGGGTCTTCATGCTTGCATCTGTAACATTCGTAATTATCGGTATCGACTTGTTGATGCTGGTCGCTGCACTCTTTTAACCGACCATACTAAACTAGGGGTTGAAGGCATTCTTACGGATGCCCCGATAATCAGTCCCGTTTTCCGAATCGACGGTGTACCTTCAGATTATGCGAACCTACTCTCTGAATAACCGCGACTGGTGCGGCCAGCTGCAGAGCTTCAGTGAGTCACGACAAAGGTCGATTACTACATAGTCACGCGCGGTCAACCAGTTAGCACACGACCAAGACGGCTTGCTCCAGACGAACTACGTGCAACACGACCACATGCTTCAGCTCGGTATCGTCACACCGTCCAACAGCCCATGGGCGTCGCCTCTCCACATATTCCCGAAGAAGGTCATGGGGGACTAGCATCCTTGCGGAGACTGTCGAACCTTGAATACGGCTACCACGCCCGATCGCTATCCGATCCCACACACAGTGGACCTCACCGCCAGTCTGGCGGGTAAAAGTATCTGCAGCAAAATCGACTTGGTGCGCGGTGACAACCAAATTCCGGTATCCGAAGCTGACATCGCTAAAACTGTTGTGACAACTCCATTTGGTTTGTTCGAATTCCTGCACCTGCCATTTGGTTTAAAGGATGCCGCACGAACTTTTCAGCACTTCATCGACAAAGTTTGTCGCGGCTTAAACTTCGCTTGCGCCTTTCTCGACGACATTTTCATCGCGAGCTCTTCACGAGAAGAGCACATGCGCCACGTACGAACATTTTTTGATCATTTGTCTTAACACGGGGTGACGGTCAACGCAGAAATGTGTTCGTTTAGTGTCGACTCAGACAATTTCCTCGGCCATCGTATCTCCTCTGCAGGCGTCGTGCCACTGCAGGATAAAGTTCAAGCTATCACCGACTACCCCGAGCCTCATTCTTTCAAACATCTCAGGCATTTTGATGGGCTTGTCAACTTTTACCGATGGTTCATACCAAACTGCGCGTCACTGACACAAGCCCTCACGGACCTACTCCAAAGGGAAACATAAGCAATTCGATTTTCCTGCCGCAGCACGCGTTGCTTTTAAGTCGCTGAAAGAGGCTATCGCCAACATAGCTTCTATAGCACATCACGATCCGGCCGTCCTACTATCCCTAAGTACTGACACCTCGGACGTGGCAGTTGGCGCTGTTTTGCAGCAACGAGTAGCCGACACTTGGCAGCTCTTAGCGTTTTTCTCCAAACGCCTACAACCCACCAAGTCTCGCTACAGCACGTTCGGTAGAGAATTACTAGCCATATACCTAGCGATACATCACTTGTGACACGTCTTAGAAGGCCGCTACTTTGCCGTCTTCATTGACCACAAACCTCTGACTTACGTGCTTAGGTCGACTACGACCGATGCTCTCCTAGAGAGTCGCGCCACCTAGACTATACCCCTCTATTTACGACCGATATACGGCATGTCTCAGGTGTGTACAACACCGTCGCCGATGCACTTTCCCGCATCCAAACTATCTCTGCTGACGCCGGCACTGCTATCGACTTGGCAGCCATGGCCACAGCACAACTCAACGATCCTGAGGTTGACCTACTACGCAGGTCTCCTTCACTGGACATAAGACCTGTTCCACTGACATCCTCAGACGGAAGTATACTTTGCGATTTATCTCTGGGCACGCCGCGCCCAGTCGTCCCACGCGAGTTTCGACAGACCGTGTTCGACACGTTACACGACTTGTCTCAACCAGGCATTCGTGCATCAGTTAAACTTGTAACCGCACGATTCGTTTGGCGCAATGTCAATCGGCATGTCCGTACTTGAGCAGCTGCCTGCCTTCCGTGTCAACGCGCGAAAGTGCACAAACACACGAAAAGCCCATTAGGCACGTTTCCAATGCCAGACCCACGTTTTCATCACGTGCACTTCGATCTCGTAAGTCCTCTGCCGCCGTCGAAAGGCTCTGTATATCTACTGACCTGTATCGATCGATTTACTAAATGGACTGAGGCTGTCCCAATCCCAAATTGCTCTTCAGAAACAGTTGCGAAAGCTTTTACAGAACACTGAGTTGTAAAGTACCGCTGCCCTGCCATAATGACCACTGTACGTGGGGCACACATTTCCTCCACGTTTGCTTCTTTGCTTAAAGACAGGTTACCGTCAAGTCCAAACGACGGCGTACCATCCGGCCGCTAACCGCATGGTAGAGCATTTAGGCCGGCAGTTGAAGGCAGCCCTACGTGCGCTCGGAGATCCTTCATGGTTTGAAACACGTCCTCTCGTCCTCCTAGGCTTAAGAAACACGGTCAAAACCGATTTCGATGCAACACCGGCGCAGATTGTCTACGGCTGCATGCTGCGATTGCGTGGACAGCTGGTAGCACCAGCCCCGTCTACTTCCTCTTTTGATTACGGAACTTACACCGATCGATTGGCTCATCAGATGCGTACGCTACGTCCACCCGCTCCTCGCTCGCAGAAGGCACAAGTGTACCTGCCCGAGAAGCTGTCTAAGTGTTTACACGTCCTTCTTCGCGCAGACGGTGTTCGACAGGCTCTTCAGTCGCCGTACGTAGGAAATTTCAAAGGGCTACACCGTGCGAATAAGACGTACACTACTGACCGCGGTGGCTGGCCGACGTGAAGTTGTCATCATCGACCGTCTGAAGCCTGCCTTTATAGAAGAAGTCACCTCGCCCACTTCGTTTAGTAGTGCTTCGTGCGACGTCACAACTCACCGCACCAACTTTCAGCATCCTAGTGAAGTTCAACCAGACCACGATCTCGGCCTACAAGCATCCGCCGTCCCGACATCTACCGAATCTAGCCCGCCGCCACCCACGACCAATCGCCGTGGTCGGGAGGTGCGTAAGCCCGTTCGTTATTCCAACTATGTGCAGTGTAAATACGTATAGGTTTGTAGATATTGCGTATATTTGCCCCGTTTTTGGTCGATTAACGTTTTAAAAACCAAAAAAACAAAAACTGAAAAACCTTTTCTAAAAATATTTATAAACATGCAGATCATTCGTTTGTTCTTTCTGGCGTATTTTGTGCGTGTTTTATGGTTTTCTCGTCTCTACATGCCCCAACCCTCCTATTCGCTCGAGTGGCCTACACGAGCAATGTTTTCGAGGATCGGCGCATTTAACGAGGATCCTGACGCGAACGCTGGTCGCTTATCCGCGGGACGAGGGTCTTTTCTTTGTGGGACGATGGTCGTTTCTCCGTGAGACGCGGGTAGTTTTGGCACGGGGCGGGGTGCGCCGGGGAGAGAGACCACGCCCAAGCGTACCGTTTGGCAGCAGCGGAGGTTGAGGTCCTGTCGACCATTTTCTGGGCTAGCCCGTTTATTTTGTAGTCTGACAAGCCCGCTCCAACTTCTCGCCGAAATGCACCATGCCCTGCAGTCAATAAATAACATATACCGAACGGCACAGCGGATCCTAATTGTTGGCTACATCCATTTCCCAACACGAAAAGATACTCCTCTGCGTACGAATTCCTTGTATAAACTTCGATCCACAACCATTTTTGATTTCTATGGCTTCCTATTTCAGCCTTCTAGGAGGGGAGCTCTGTATTAACCTAATATATATTTCTTATGTACTAATTTGTTAGTCAATCGTACATTATTGGTTTCTGTTTTAACGCCGACCCTACGGCCATTTTTACCTACGTCCGCCTCATCACTTGTGTCCACGACGAGTTCCGACACTGACGAACGCTCTCTTCGCTTCATCTGTCCACGTCTTCTTGTAGCCCGTCGAATACAGTCCGCTGTGTCCGACTCCGATTGCCTTCTAATATCCGCGCTTAATTTCGCGAACCTTCTCGGGCTAGTATATACCAGCTCTACAGACCCCACCTGATTCCACCGCTAAGAGCACAGCTGTTCATTCTAAACGAACACCTCAATGTGCATCCAGGCGTCACCCGGAATGAATGCCGTGGCACGCGGTTATTGCTGGTAGCCTGGCCTAGATTCAGAAATAGATAACTATTTAATAAACACGTGGTCTGTGTCAGCAGTATTAGTCAAATAAATCTCCCGGTCCTGTACACCGTTGATGTTGGTCTAAAAAGCCATGGCAAAGTATACATGCGGACTACTTTGGATCCATTAATGTTGTATTTTCCCTACTGCTAAGTGACGCGCATTCGAAATGGATAGATGTTTATTCCGTTTCCCACCCCACTACGGAAATAAGCGCTCAAAAATGCCCTCGTCATTTATCATATTTGTGATACCAGATACAATCTGCACAGACAATGGGCCCTGTTCCACTAGCAAAGAATTTTGAAATCTTCATGAATAGCAATGGTTTCCAGCACGTCCCTATAGCTCCATATCATCCTGCTTCTAATTGGATAGCGGAAAGGGCGGTGCAAACAATTAAAAGAGGTCTTTTGAAACAAGAACCAGGAACTATTCAGACGAGATTAGATCGCTTGCTGTTTGCTTACAGGATAACGCCAACGGAAGCCACCGGTAAATCACCTGGATCTTCTGTTTACAAATCATAGAGCACAAAGGGAGAGAAAACAAGACAAAGTTGCCGCATCGCAAGATGACAACAACTCTAGTTGGCAGCCGGGCGATCCGGTATACACGCGACCCCCACAAGCGCTGCTGGGAACCCGCAACTGTAATTAAAGGTGACTGTACCCAAGCAGATCTCGAATTAAATGGTCGGACAGTATGGCGACACTCAGATCACATATTCCCACTTTGTGTTGGAACAACAGCAGATGAACATCTGAGAGAATCAGATTCGGTTCAGCCGGAAACGGGAGCAACCCCCAATATTCCGTACAATCGTCAGATGCACCATCGCTTCGTAGATGTCAGGGTACACATAAACCCGTTCACTGTATGTGCCAGGAGTACAAACATTTCAAGAAATGAGGGGATGTCACGTGCGCGAATGACTTCGATCCGTTTACTTCAGGTGTGCACGGATTGGTTAGCACTCACACCAGCCAGCCAATCATCTGACACGCCCCCGGTCTGGCAACGCGAGTTTTCGTGAGTCTTGTACCTTCCTCAATTGATTGATAAACCTCCTGTTGTTCAGACGTCTTATGCTTGCTGGGACTACGTGTCTCGGAAGCGTATTACGTATTTTGCGGTACTGCGTTTTATTTAGCAGCATGCTAATAGGACCAAATTTTTCCCCCAGGTCTTTTTGTTTCTTTTGTTTATCCTTCCGGACGAGTTTGACACAGTGGTTCCTTTATGTTGCGTAGACATCCCAAGTGTCCTCGCCCGGAGAGGCTATGTAGGTGAGTCATGCCAACTTCCTCAATATCATGCATTAGGCTGTGCTGCTTCTTACGACAGTCTTCACCTTTTTAGATCAGTGGATTTTCGTTTCAGATGTGCTCGCCACGAGCTTTTTGAATCTGTTGACGAATTCTCCGCAGGCCGCCTCAGGGTACCATTCGGCTAGGAACGACCAGCTTGTTGTACTAATGAGCTCGAAAGGATCGTCATAGTTGGTTACGACGATAGACTCCTCGGCATGCACTTTAAGCAACTCCGCGTAGGACATGTAACGGAACACTAGTGTCGCATGATCGCTGCAGCCCAAAGAAGTACGCGTTGTTATTACCTCGAGCATGAGTTCCTCGTCGTTGAAGACGAGATCCAAGACGGCCGGATTATTTCCTGTCCTGAAACGCGTTGGGGAAGTGACATGTTTGTATAGCGGTTAATCAGCGATTAGGTCTTGCAGCTCCGCCTTGAATTGCTCACCAGGCTTGGCCGGGGTTTCTAGGCAGTGCAGGAGAACGTGACTGTAAAATCGTGCAGGTAGGTTTTTCACGGCAGAGACTAAGATCAGATCCATTTCTAAAGTGGACATTACTGGGCGGTATACAATGGCCACCAAGCATCTGTCGCCTTGCCTTAGGTGTAGGCAACACCATAAGGCGTCCACAGTTTCAGTCCCAGGATCGTTTACGCTGTCGAGGAGTAGGTCGGAACGGTAGTAGAGAATTACACCGCCTCCCTTTGTGGGTCGGTCGTTGCGCAAGAGTGACATACCAGGTAGTGCGATCTCGGCATCGGTAATCCCGTCGCTAAGCCATGTCTCCGTTACCATGATGAGATCCCAACACACTGAGTTATGACGAGATCGAAGCTGGGCCAATTTACTGAGAAGTCTATGTGCGATTGTTTACAAACAGTTTAGAGCAACGGATGCCAGAAGCGTATCTGAACATATAAACGTTTCCCGTGGAGCCGACTGACAATCGTTTTTTGTAGGTATTCCTTGCCTACTTCCCATCGCCGTTTCGATCGGTTGCATAGAGCACCCACTACCTAATCCTTCCGAGGCGAATTGCGGCGGATTTCCTGTACCTTCATCTTCGGACGACTGGGGAATTGCACTACGCTCTGGTTTAGAAATGCAGACAGTGGGGCTAGCGACAACTTCTGGCTGGTCTTTTGTTCCCTCAGCCAATAGTGACCTGGTTTTGACCACCTTCAGACGTATTTCTGATGGCAATTTGGTGCGGAACTTGTGCCAACTTCCGAGCACCCTTTCAACCACTTGTTTGGAGTAGAGCAGGACTTTCAACACCCTTGCACCAATTCATTTGTAGTCTGGTGATATGGGCGACGTTGACGTTGAGTTGGCAATCACATCGTGAAGAGACAGAGAGCTTTGCGGATATAGCGCCACTCTTCCAAGTTATGAGATTGGACCTGCGACTTATCGGATGACTGGATTTCGTGGGCATTATAAACAAAGTTGGATCTTCCGTCGGTTGGCTTGAGGTGTTCTCCTAAGCTTTGCTTTCTTTGCCGACGATCACTCCTATGGGTGTTAGGAAATATGGGAACGCCGCATGACGAATCACGAAGACATTGAGCTGACAATAGAGCGGTCTGCGCTTACGCATGGAACGCAGTTCACCAGAATGCTTTCAACACAGTAAAGAAACTTTTGGCATCAACTAGTGTCCTTGTATCTTATGGTCCTCTCTCGTGAAGCTTCTCCTTACGGCCTCGGGGCTGTCTTGCTGCACAAACTACCTGATGATTCGCAGCGACCTGTTGCTTACGCTTCACGAACCTTAAATTCAGTCGAGAGGAACTACTCCCAACTCGACTGGTACCAACCGATTCAACCAGTGCTTGTTCGACCAGAATTTCGTGATTCATACAGACCATAATCACCTTATCTCGATTCTGGGACATGAAAAAGGAATTTGACAAATGACCTCGCCCAGAATTTCCGCTAGTCCCACATCTTATCCACTTACACATGCACATTAAATACATCCCTATCCGAAAGAATATCAACGCCATGTTTGCTTCGACTTCCCTTACCGGAGATCGCTCTGAAGGAATTTACTCCGCGATAAATTGCAGACCCAATTCAGTTTTTCAAAAAGTCCCATGTCACGTCCACAAATTAATGTTAGACGAACTATCGAAACACGTTAATAGGTTTTGTGAAGCATTACGTTCAGGTTTAACGGCGTAAGGACACATCAGAAGAACTTATGCGTTTCCGTAATAGAATGACTGATCTCAATCTCCGAAATGGATGTTTGATGTGAGGAGATCGGATCGTGATCCCCAAAAGCTTGCGACTAAGTATCGTGGAAGAACTTGACGATGTGCATCCTGGAGTAGCTAAAATGAAGGGGATTGCTCGTTTGCAAATATCTGATGGCCCGGAACCGGATGGTGGTATTAGGACAAAAGTTGATTGTTGCATGCTCTGCCAAGTATCACGAAACGCTGCCTCCGTGTACCCTTGTGGACTTGCAGAAGGCCAGAGATGTCTTGGAACGTCTTCACATAGACTTTATTGGTCCATCCGAAAGTCAGATGATCCTTTTAGTCACGGAAGCTCATTAAACAAACACACAAATAAACAAACAAACAAATAAATGATTAACCATTATAAACAAATAAACCAAACGAACAAATAAGTTAAAAGTCGAAATTAGAGGGCTACCCCACCACCTTTGCAGTGTCGATCATTCCGGACAACAGACAAACCGGTTAGCTAGATTTCTGCGTCCGTTATCTCACAGTGCAACCAGGTTTGCTTGATAGCGATGAGGTCCCAATCTGCTGACGCGAGTTGAAGTCTTAATTCCGTTACTTTGCTGAGTGGACGTTGGACATTTGTGTAAATGCATGAGAGCTTCTCGGAAACCAAAAATTTGTTGGATGAGATGAAGTAAGCGTGAGTTTACGCCGACTGATGTAAGGTCGGCGGATAAAAATCTTTATATGGGTTACAGACTCTTAAGACGAATTTGGTATATATTTAACTTTCAGATGCCCCGGATCCCGTTGTTCGCTCAGGTTCTGCTGTGTCCCTCCGGATGTTAAGGATACTGTTGAAACCGTCACCCAGTCATGTCTTACAGTTGGTATTTTCACTAAGACTTGCGCCTCCACTGAGTTGTCATTAGAAGGTGGTGGTGTTTCTGCTTCTTTCAGACGAATTTCCGTTGGCAGCCTGCTACGGAATTTAGTTCACTTCTCTATAAAAGTTGGTGCCGTTCGTTATGATCGCAACACCCTTTTCAACAACCTGAGACCGCATCCCCCTATAGTTCAGTGATACGGGGGTGCTTCAACGAGATAGCCACGACATTTTCGAGAGAAAGCGCCTCACGGATTTAGTGCACTTGCTCCCGTTCGTGTACTTGTGTGTCGTCGGAAGAGGAATCTGTAAGGTCAGGAACACCGTGAGCGATCACAGTTTTCTTATCTGGACTTTTTATGTTCCTCGGTCTGTTAGTGGGATCCGCTCAACATTCATTCCACAGGATTTCAGGTAGTATGCGCACTCTACTTGAGGCATTGTGGAGTCGGTTCGCAGACAGCAGAACGGCCTCTGTCTCATCCACGGAATGTAGTGTTATCTGAAGTAACCGGGGTTCACCGTAGTGCAAAGCGTTTGGGTGACACGAGATGCGTTTTCATGTCGTGGGATCCGCATGGACACCGATCACTGTACAGATGGAATCCCTTGTTTTCGATCGTCTGTCAGCCTACCCTCACTTGTATTGGATTTGTATTCAGGGACATCAGTGCAGAAAATGTTTAAGGCACAGTGGTTGCGCCTGGTGGCTACTGGTTTTGGAGCCTAAGTTTCCGGTGCTTCTGGTGAATTGGTGGACGGCACTGATGGAGGCCATCCGGGCTGCGACACTTTAGTTTTCTCTACCTCGGCTACCAAGGTTACCAGTGCTATTTCCTGTGGTTGCTTGGCGGCAACCGATGCGTATATTACCTGCTTCCTCGCAATGGCTGATTGACTGTAGCTTAGGGTCGCTTGTATAGCGAAAAATCTACTAGGTGTAACACCCTGTGCAGAAGTTGAAGCAGGCACGTTACACCCAATATTTTTACTTATGGGAGAGAGAGAAAGGACTTGATATGATTGAGACCGAGTCGTTGGAGTAAGGTTATGACACATGGCTCCTTTCTACGGCGCGAATTTGGAATTCGGGGTGTTAGTCTCACACACAATTGCAGGTCCGTTTCCTCCCATAGGTGTAGTCCTGGCGCACTCCAGTTGCTCGGTTGCTTCTGTTAGTCTTTACACTGCTTCAGTAGCACAGTTAGGCAGCTAACAACTGAGATAGCGCTGCATACTGGGCAGAACGAAAAGTCTCTGCCGTGTTATTGTAGCGTCTCGTTTTTATCGACCCTGTCCCGAGGCACTTTTTGATGGGTTTTCAAGCAACCGCTGCGAACTAGCCCACACTTCACATAGACATGAACTTCACTGTCTCCAGCGTAGCTTGATGGCATTTAATCTTATCGACAGGAGGTATACGTTAGCGTGGGAACTTACAAGGCGGTCGTGTCGAGCCGGTTGTAAAGAAGATTACAACAAGAAAGAATAATAAACAATCGGTTACCAATCAAATAGTACATAAAAGATAGCAATCTTTTTGGACGCTACGGAGCTCCCCCATAGAAGACTGAACATAGAAAGCCTTCGATGTCAAAAATGACTGTTGAAGCAAGGTTTGTGGGGCAAAATCGTGCCGAATACGAATGAGCGAGCATTCGTGTCAAATGGGGTTCGTCGGAAATCTGAGTCCGCTGTGCCGTGGGCCAGTCAATCGAAGGGGAGGGTTGGGGCGTTTAGAGAAAAGAAAATGGCAGAACACGCTCAGAAAACTCCAGAAAGAATGAACGAATGATCTGGGTCTTTAGATTGTTTGGTGTTTACATTTTTCAGAAAAAGGTTTTTTTGGAAACCATTTTTTTCAAAACATTAGTCGACCGAAAAGGGGGCAAATATATACGATATATACAAACCTAAACGTATTTACACTGTACATTGTCGGAGAACCGAACCGGCTTACGCAACTACCGACCACGGCGATTGGTCCTGGGAGGCGGCGGGCTAGATATGGAAGATGTCAGATGGTCTGAAGTTTGTAGACAGGGATCGTGGTCCGGTTGAACTATAATAGGATGCTGAAAGTCGGTGCAGTGAGTTGTGACGTCGCACGAAGCACTACTAGACGAAGTACGCGAAGTGGTTTCTTCCATAAAGGCGGGATTTAGACGGTCGATGATGACGACTTCGCGTCGACCACCGCGGATGTGACTCACCACTGAATCAAGTCACTGCCCAGAACTACATACTGGCAGGTCGACAAGAGACATATTTCAATATCTTGTTGAAAAGTACAAGAATAAAATACTCTCTGTCTACATATACCGTTTTCCCTAAACTTATCGTGCCTTGACTGTTTGCACTATGCGCACTTGAACCCAAAGTATCGTCATACGTTGACGACTTCATTTCTCATGATTAGTTCCTCAATCTCCCCAGCCAGTACATCTTTCGACCAGTGCCGATTACATACATAGCAACGTGTCTGTAGCGAAACATAACTGCCTGTAAACTTTGATCATGCTTGATTTGCTTTGCCTCGATAAATTCGAGGATAAAGCATTTACTTATTTAATTAAGTGAGGTTCTTCGCAGCCAGTTTCCAAATCAGATAGTCGTCCACATGTCCAGAAAAGCACTAGACTGCAGTTTCAGCCTGTTGGGCATCGTCAGTAGTGAGCACCCATCGGATCCATCAGGATTTGAACCCATGACCATCAGCCGCTTGAAACGCTAGTCAGCAGCTTATGCCACTGGGTCACGGGGGACAGCTTCGGACCGTCATGATTTACAAGCTAACTGTGTTATAGCGCGTATTATCCTCCACTGCCATGCAAGTTACGAACGTTGCAGAGGACAGGGTTGGCACCGAAAGACACGAAGTCTGATTTGGAAACTGGCTGCGAAGAACTTCACTTATTACATCGAAATCCCCTACTCATGAGTACATTTATTTATTTATTTACAACGTGTATTATGTGCGTACATTGCACAAGGCCATAGTATTGCGAAACGTACAGGTTCATCATAAGCGTTCCATTCGTTTTACGCTGCACACCGGGCTTTTTGTCTTCAAACTTCCTTTCATCCCCTTCGGTGCTACCGTGGAAGGATAGACAAATCATACATGGATTAGTATCTAGCATTATTCACGCATATGAAACCACCAGAGCCATGTTGGCCCAATCAACAACTGGTTACACCACCGCACCAAGCTGAGGGGATTGACTTTATGCGGTGGACGCAAACAGAAGAAGAAATTACATCCACCTTCATTGTTGCATGGCAATGAAATTAGTAGTAACGTCGCGTATATTTAACCATATCATTACCGCAATGCAACTAAGCAGAACATGAAAAACGCGTTGACATGTCCGGGCTGCAAAAGGCGACCAACTCACTTCGCAGTGTCATGCAAATATCTGTTCGCAGATAAAGCACCAGAAAACAGTTCTTCTGGGGGGCTGCAGAGGACAGCTTTGATGATACCAACGCGTACAATACGGGCATTGAACACGGTGTATTGTTCGTCCCTCGTTTTCTTCCGTATCTTGTAAGCCGCATTCTTCGCGTATATCTTCATCAATCACCAAATCTTGCAGAGTTGGATGGATGGTTTGTTCGCCAGCTGTTGTGTCCCGAGGTACATGCTTTGCATCGTAAACAGCGGCCGTCGGCTTTGCACCAGGTAGAACCGCTGGTATAGTACCTTCTTCATCCGAACTTGCAATTGTCACATTACATTCGTCGCCAAAGACAGCGTTATCGGTGGCCGAGGTGACAATCCCCACCGGTAATGCCGACAGACGGTGAGCTGCAGCATCTAACTTCAGAAATTTGGACTCCGGCAGCTAGTTGTAATTGGCAAAGTTTGTTCCCGTGGCCAGGTCCACTGGAGGGGGAACGTGAACGGAGGCATTTCTTGCGGGCCTGTCTGTTGAATAAAACTCCGTTGCCACGCGGTATACAGAGCGAGGTGCGCTTGCTGCGGTCGCTGATACAGTGCACGTAGGTCGTTGAACGCCATATTCCAAATGGCGCTCGGTTATTGCCTTCCGATTATTGGCGCCTTCAACGGCGCGATTGCAACGGCAAGGGCCCCATTATTCTCTCTCGTCCATCGTAGGCTGACCAGCAGGTCGCTGAGATCCACGCTGTTAAGCTATATGAAGTGCAGCAAGTGTCTGTATAGAAGTCCAAATCCGATGTTACTTTTGCATGTGCACTTATGACTGTCGTAGTTTGCCGTCTCCAGACGACGATCGCTGAAAGTGGTTGCATGCTCACTGCTGCTGAAAACCACAAGCGGATACGTTGAACTCAAGTCACACGCTAGTACGAAAATAGCGTACGGCATCAGTCGGCGGCACAAGCGGTCCAACTCCGGATGACCGACAATACGGTAGTGGCGACGATATGTATTCGATATTGCCTTTTGTCGGTCCTATATCAGATATGTCGTGCTCATCCGTGACACTCGTATAGCTTTCCACGATCCATTTCGCTCATTCAGTAGTTCTATCTTCAAGCAGGGATGCATGGATTCCACCATCTTCCTGTCGTGTATGCCGTACGTTGCAGCACCAGGCATCCTGCTGTTGGCCCATCTGCAGGCGTTGGGAAGAATAGAGGGACTGATATAGTGGAAGAGAGGTTGACCATTAGTACGAATGAGTTCCAAATTAGCTAAATATTTCCAAAATTTGCACATGTACATCGCGATGGAAAAACGTCTGAATGAAGTGGATTGGGGAAAGGTTTGCTAACATTTCTAATTATATGAATGCGACATAAGATATGATGTGCTGAAGGAAGGTGGTTATGTACAGCGTTCGCCATGGCCAGTGCACCACCGGACATGATGCACTTGATGCCAGAAGCTGCACCTACAAGCTCCATAAACAAGAAGAGGAAGTTTCCGACGTCAGTCTCCGTCTCCCGCCAGAGAAAAGCAATAGCAACCGGCAGAGTTTTGCCACAGCCATCGACTATAAGCAGTTGGTATAAAAAGTACCTCTGTTGATTAGTGGAGGTGCTATCAATAAGCACAAAGTTGGGAAAACCGGAATACCGTTCAGCATCTCGGGTGTGGAGTAGACGAATTGGGTGATCTGATTGTTCTCTTCGCGCAAACACCGGGCTCGCCCTTGCTCGTTAAACTGTGGTTCTAGGTCCAGTATATATATCCTAAAACAGTGCATTTTAAGCAACCTAATCAAAAAATACGTTGTCTGAATTGTAACGCCCGAGAATATGCCTCGTTAGAACGTTGCGCTCGTCCGCGTTCGTCAAGTATTTTCTGAACATCGATCGGACGTTGAACCGGATGTTGAAACATCGCCTTCGGCATTCAAGCATCGGCTTGAGTATCTCTAGCTCCTCCGGCAAAAACCCGACGGTTTCTACTGAACCACTTTAATGCTTCATCTTCCAGAAGCTCGTGGTTATGGGTGTGGCAGAACCACTGGCGGTCTCAACCAGCGCATGGGTACCAGTGGTATTTGAAGCCATAGCGAGGGTGCCGTATTCAGGATGGTTGGTGGCATCAGGTTTCGGATTTGCCTGTCACTGTAGCCAGCCACAGGACGTCTGCGCCCATAAAAGGACCATGGGTGGCTTGCGCTGCACCACCCACAGCCCCAAACAGATACCCCATAACTAGTGTAAACCCGAAGAAATAAGACCGGGAAGCATGTGGATGGGAGCCACGTTTCATCAACGGAGCCGGCCCACGCGCCTTCACATGCCAACAAAATCACGCTGTATTTTGGGTATCAAGCGCACACAAGGCGGTGGCTGGACCGTAGTCCGCTCCACACTGACTGCATGGAACCACTCTTCGAGCCTAGCACGGCCACAAGGACCGCGCACCCCGTCCCCTCCAGCAACGACCAGCTGTCTCCTGGAGCCAGTATGGACGAGGTAGTGTGTAATACACAGGTAGGCACCTTGTCAACATGCACATCAAGCGCAGCCACACCAGGGATATCAGACAACAGCCCATCAATTGAAACGACAAGATGAAATATAATAAATCAAATAATGCATAGAGATACAATAACTTGATTCTTCGCTAACTTAGCATATAAAGTACGTTGGTTAGCAACGAATCCGCGATAAATAAAAAATGTCCACAAATTACTTAAAAGTGCTACAAACTCAACGGTGATCGAAGATAAGCTCAATTAGCGTAAGCAACATGGCCAGTTAATAGAAGATTATTCAGGTAGGCAGAACAAAACAAATAAATTGGAATGAAATGTATTCAACTTAATAAGACCTAGTTTAAGTGTAAGTTGGTATAGCCCAACTGCGGTGAAGAATCATCAAGAAAGCAACATCAGCCTCAGCATGGGGCACCGTATCCAGAATACATCGGTTACGTGCCATACTGCAGCCAATGAAACCGCATGAGAAATTTATTCTTCTTACTTACTACTCGTGTTTGTTAGTAGCGTGAATTCATATGATAGGAACGTTACACACTCGTTTTCTTCGACAAACAGCGCACCAAAAAGGTTGTGGAAATAGTGATATCCATCTATGACAGTGCATCCCGCTCATTTTCCTACTGATGTTTAAACAGCATTTTTACGGTAACTCTTTGGTACATTGACAACTGATAATGTAAAATGCCGAAAATGCCCCCATCTAGGTACATGAAGCTTATACTGATTTGACTTGATTGATTGCATCAGTATACGTCTACCAATTTTATTGTAAGGCGTGCATGAGCCGACAAGCTCATACGTGCGTTCCGCTGCTACCATGGTCTTTGCTGCATGGGGAAGCAGCACAACTGCACCCAATGGCACCTAGAAGGAAATAGTCCCACCCGTCCATACTGGGACTGGTAATGAGCAAAGACGTATGAGGCGTTAAGCTGCATTTCTTGGTGAAGCAGTGAATTAAAATGCAATCATGGTACGGCCTACATTGATGACTGTTGCTACTTACCGACCGTGTATTCGTAATTCGTGTATGGACCCGTAGTCCGTTTAGACGTAGGAAAACCACCAACGCCAGATGGTAGGTGTGAATCTATATTCCGCTCCTAACCGGAGCCAAGTGAAAACATGTAGGACCAAAAGGAAACGATGATAAACAGAGACCAATCAGCGAATAGAATATAGTCATGTGACTGGGCGGGTGTAGTTAGTGGGTGTGGCGTGACGCGTCGGTTGTGGATCTCCGTAAAAGCTGTGAACCAAGCTTTTACGGATATAGCCTCAGCGATTGTCTTAAACACTTCAACATTCCAATCCATCGGTACAGCAGCATCTACCCGGATTTTGTGGGTGATAGATCTACAGGAGTACCATGGACACGCTTAAACTTCAGTTTAGTCGGAGCCATTAGCGAACGATATCTGATATACATGGGTGTTTTCAGCTCGTGTCCGGAGGTTCTCATTAAGGGTTCAGCCAAACCAACCGCTACCGATGTCAAAATACGAGACTAGTTTTCTATCTCCGGTTTTCATGGACGATCGTGTCCGACAACGTGTGCAAGTTCACATCGCGGCGACCTTCGTAATTCACAAATATGCACGGTGTTTTTCATGTTGGAGTACATTATTTTCAGTCACAATCCGATGAGTAACCAGAAGGTTGGTGAATAAAGTGAAGCCAGCCCCTCCGAGGTTTATGGAGAAAAAACTGCAGCTGAGATTCTGGACACACTTCTACTGTACTATAAGGCTATCAAAAACGCATATTCGAAAGGCTGCTCACCCAATGAAGCTCTGATGAATGGCCAGTTACTTCTAGCACATTAAGTTATCCGGCCAAGTACGAAACAGTAGTTTCGATTAGTGGTCGAAAAAGTTACGCGCGTGTGTTGTACTCCGATCACTGGTTTGAATCCGCTTACGCACGGGTGACCTCGCCTTGTACCCAGACCTTGCGCAACTGCTGGTCGCTGCGGAGCGGCGAAGCGTGGATACGATGAGTCGGCGTATTTCTGATGCAACGAAGTTGGACTTTAACGCGATACAATATTTTGTGCACCTCTTCAACCTGTTGAACCATAATGGGTAAATCCCTTAGACCCTTTGAGCGCTTCTCCTATCATGTTGGCTAATGGTAAGATCAGACGAACTCAGTGTGCTGATCTGCTAGGATGGAGCTATTAAATGGGATGGCGCCATTAATGAAAAACCCGAATCACTTCCCCCTTCCTGCTGCCTTGTAGACTGGCTTTTGAACCAAAGGTTTTGGATGAGGACGCTAATCTTCATCTTGCCTAGGTTTGAGTGCCCTAGCAGTATCTGGATTCGCGTACAACAGTGACTGTCTCATGGAACCCAATGATGCGTGGCCGGTGACAATGGCAAAAGAGTTGGTTGCATCAAGCCCAGTGCTCGTGTAGGTCCGCTGTTTGGCAGGTGCGCAGCCAACCAGCTCCAAAGGACGCATTTATTTGCGTCAAAGATTGATGTATTTCATTAAGCCCTCGACGTTCCCTAGGGGAGTTTGAACACAAAAATCCATATTGATGCAGAAATGGCTCCAACAACTGCAACCCGCGACGTGTATCACATCACGTGCAAGAAGCAGGATTTGTACAGTAAGGTGGGTGATTGTCATCACGAACATCATATAGGTTTTCTGGAGGTACGAAATGTGCTGACCATTGTGTCGCAAAACAATAAAATAACGTGGTCGTAAAAGAAATAAACAAATAATGCTCTGCATCTTTTGTATCATGCAAGAGCAATAAGACCGGGGTTGGGACTGGAGGCCAAGCTGGAGAGGAAAAAAGAAACAATACAAAAGCCATTAAGGTTGACTCTTCGCCACACAGAAAAGTGTATTCAGGCAGATATGTTCATCGTTTTTCGGATCTCAACCCGGCAGTCGGTAGGCAGCAACCGAGGATAAGTATAACGTGGGTGCATTCATTTTTCTTGAGTAAAGCATTAGTTGACCTTCACTCCTCTTCCATCCAGACGTCAGTTGGAGGAATCGGTGTGCTAGCATGTGTAACACGACCCAGTCACCGCAGCAGGGCGCGTAAAATACCGGTGCTGGATGGTTCACTTGCTATTCTTATGCTATAAACACGAAGCCGAACACACACATTACTCACGCGGTCTCCATACCTGATATGAGTCAAACTGCGAAGGCACCGTAGGTCGAACGTAACGAGTCACTACAGTTATCGACTTGATTGGCCAAGTTTAACAACTTTCTAGTAGTGATGTATGAAAGGCCACATTGTAGATTCTTGTTGTGTCGGAGCCCCACGACTGCTTCCACCCACTAACGGTAGTGAGAACACCAACGACCGAGCAACAAACAATGTTCACGCCGCACTCCAAACCGGCCACCAAGCGTCTGTGTGAAATTTTGTTTTTCCATGCAAGTTGCAAAATTTGGTCTGAATCAGTGGCGCCAACTCGACTTGATTCTCAGCCAGCGCAATTTTCTTCGGAGCAGGCCTTTCGAGACTTAACAATCCTACTTTCCAGGGAGACAGTAATGTCACGCCGGTGATATAAGTACTGACGTCGAGCAAAAGGCTTTCGAGTTTTGGCCATACGGCTTGGCAATGCATCCTCTATTGCACAACCGGCGATATGGCTAACCAGGTAGTTGCATTTCTGGTATTTCTAGCTTACTCCAGCAAGGCTGACTGCAGGAGGTGGCCTCCCATTTTCGGAGGAAATCTTTGAATGTGGAGTTCAAAGCAAAGCCTAAAGCAGCGGTCAGCCACTGCTAATATGTCGCTTTGGACGTGTGTGAGTTGTCACAGATCAGGGTAATATCGTCAGTATACTCCAGTCTAAGCAGTTTATCACCTAGAAGCAATTTCACACCTTCCAAGTCGTGTATGGTGAACGAAGCTCCCATGACTTCGTCGATAGCAATGTTAAAAAAGAAACATGACAAGATGCTACCCTGTCTCATACCACTAGATATGGAAGCGGAGCGACAGGTTGCCGATCTACGCACATAAAGCGCTCTGGTGATGATGTGCCAGTGTTGGGATGAGCATCACCGAAACACCTCCATTTCGGTTACAGTCCTTGTGATCGGATTAACGGAGCTTTACAAAATGAATTTATGTCTACTTAGAGATTACATGTCGCAATGCAGCCACATTGTGGGTACTGCAAATCCAGCTTTGAATTCCTTACCGCTGTGCCAAGCGTTGCGTGCGGTTCTTAGTGGCATAGTGATCAAGGGGTCAGCATTTAACCACTAGCCCTCGAGTACCGCCTCAGTTCAGGTTATCTCCATCGGAAGGGCCCAATGAGGACGAAACCAGGCATTGGGTGTCAATGTTGGAAGGAGAAACACCGAAACACCGCTCTGATGATGTTTACGTATTTCCAGGACACATTTCCAAATTAAATAGCCCCAAATGGAATATCAACCCACCACATCGAATGCTCCTTTACTGCCGAGGAACACAACTAGGGTGGATCTCCACTATAAGTGACAGTGATTCTGTCAATGGCGTAGTACGGTTGTGGTCAGCGCAGCTTTGCTTTCAATGAAATCAGGCTTGTTCCTCACTAATATAAGGTTTTCATGAGCGCCAGTTAGTCGATGAAACGGCAAGTAACTTGGAGATTGTGATAAGATTGATACCTCCACGACTGAGTCTCGACCTCTCTTAGAAATCGAGGTTATAACGGAGCAGTCTCAATTTACTATCACCACAGTTTCCCTGATAAAGCATGCAAACCGACCAAAAGTGGTTACCGAATTTGAAGGAAGCCGAAAGAAAATCATCCGGTCCCGCGACCTTAATCCGTTTTAGCAGTCCGATTTCAAGTTCTACTTCAGAACGAGATGGTAAATCCAACGGGACGACCAAGAGAATAGGGCGATCACTGGCCGTCAAGGAAGCTGGTAATGCCGGTTGATTAAACTGCTTTTGGGAGTGTTCAGCATTACCCATTAAGTGTTTGGAAGTTTATGGATAGGCTGTTCACTCTAGTTGTATATAGATGGGCCAACACTAAGTCTCCTGCAACCTGTTTCTGGGATCAGACGGAATAACTTCCCAGGGTCTCCAAGAACAGTGGCCAATCTTATCTCCGCTGCACAGTGAGACCACCAGGGTTAGCGGTCGCTCCTGGGGTTAGCAAGCAGTTTTGTGCCGGAGTATTTTTTGAATCGCGGTGTGTTCGCTTTCATAAATAATATGTCCGTGACCATGCAGAAATTCCAGAGATTACGTAGAGATCTACTGTCGAGGCTGGCGATCGGATTTGCTGCAAGAATACATGTAGAATGCTGATAAGATCTGATGGATTTGCGACTCGTGAGCTTCGACTACTTTCAATGGGTGCTGACTCAAACCGAATGCCAGAGAACTTTAACAAACACCCGGAACATCTGGCGTCGCCAGTTGGGAGATCTCTACGTGCTCACAGTGTCATCTCGAGTATCTACCGAAACGCACCAGCAGATAAGCACATAAAAGCGCATGGTCGGAGTTAACACAACTGATAAAAATCTAGCGCAGTTTTGAACGTAGTCCATCCAACGGTAACTGAGTGTGATGTGATCGATTTGCATCCATGGTTAGCGGGCGCGGGATAGCGATGTGCTGAAAATTTAGAGCTGGAGAGAAATGGACAAACATCTCCATACTGTCAACCAGTCACCATTAACATTACAAGAGTTCACTCAGATGCAGCTTCTCTTTGGACAATTTTCTACCTTGGGCTTGCAGATAATCAGCCAGCACTACAGTATCCGTAGTAATTCCGTGACGAAATAGCTCAATCGGTTGATGATAGAAGTCACCTTTCATCCATACGGCGCTACACTTTGTGGAAGCGTAGGCTGTAATAACAAACAGGCACCTATTGTCGCCGAGCAACTTCGAAGCTTTGAACGAGACAACTGCTTATTGGCATCCAGTCGATCAGAGCAGCTTCAGTGCCTTGGCTCGGAGCAATGACCACACTGACATGATCAACATTGAACTCTGCATTACCTGAGGATTAGTGCAATATGAAAGTGCTGCTAATATCACAGGGTGAGCACCGAGGTGGGGTATTGAAGGCAGGTTCTTGCTAAGCAGCAGATTTAAAGAAACACATATATTGTTTATTTTAGATAAAATGAAGCACATCAGTAAAGGCATGATCAGATAGGCGCAACAAGCATACTTGGGCTGGAATCGCACAAATTATGCCTGGAAAATCTTTGCAATTGGTACGTATGAATAATGTATCAGATCGTGGTACAGAACAGGAGTTCTGCTGAGCATAGTAGAGGTTGTAGAGCATTGTGTCATCAACCAAGAAAGGTGGTTGAGGTGAGTTCCAGGCATAGTGACGAGCAAGTTGTGATGAGTCTGAGTACGTGTGAATTAGGAACAGGTAGGCTTATCGCTTTCGTTTGTTTAAGATAATCCACACTCTAGATGATATTAGGTAAGAAAAATAGTGAAAGGTCCCTCCTTCCATGGAAGATTGATAAAACTCCCGGGGAAGTACATTATATCATAATGTATGGTGAATAGGTGTATATTCCATCTAAGACAAATTGAAAAATAAAGTGGAACTCGAAAAGAGCAATTTTGTTTTCTACTTTAGAATAAATGTCCAGCGTAATGTATTCAGCACATCATCATGTAAATAATATATGAACACGTTCATGTATTTGTATTAATAGCCGATTCCCAGAATCTCCGACATTCGAATAAATGCTACCAGTTCCTGATCTACAACATAATACGCTTGACTATACATGCCAGTCTTTGTGATGATTCAGGGCTCCAAAGAAAAGAGTGTCAATTGAGACTGTCCTCTTGATGAGACATGGACTCGACGAGAGGGGAGAAGTGTGAGTTGAAACTAGACGGCAAAAGCCTACCAAAACATGATAAAAAAGGAGTAAACCTTTTGATGTTGAAAAATGTGGGAACTAAAAACAGTTGGAACGAGAAGATGAAGAAGAAAAAGTGTCGGAGTTAGGAACAGTAATACAGCTAGGGAGCCATTGATTACGCTCTGCGACAACCGGAACGTCAGAATATGGTTTGAAGAAATGTTCATTGGGTTGCGAGGGCAGGATACTGGCAGTTCTCCCATACATAGACAAGAGAACGAATAGGGTTCTCACGTATAGCCTACATCAAGAAGCATAACCACAAGGTAGCGGTGGCTCGCCAATGAGCTGCGGGGATTCCATTTTGATGAATAAGCAGCCCCCTCATTCCAGTTCCCGGTACGGTCCCTAATCGTTGATCATTCTGGCATGAGTGGCTCTGAAGATACACAGAACATAGTGGATCAGTGGATCTTTCAGTTATGCAAAGTATCGCACTATCTTAAGATCCAGTCTCGACGCCATGGGTGATTTTAATTCAAAATGACGGAGGAGAGCGAAATTTGGAAAGGGTGGTGGATTGTTTTCCTCCCTTCCAGTAGTAATGCAAACAAACCGGTTTTGTTTTGCTTCCTCTCTGGGGAGCAAACCACCTGAGAACGCATCTTACCATATCGGATACAGTTAAAACTCGCACTATCAGCCATACTGGAGTTCCTGACCACGTATCTGAAACACTGGTTCCAAACCTTAGTGTAATTAAACCCAAAGAGGTGATGTGGGATTTTGCGAGGGTTGGACCATCCCTCAGCCACGGAAGAAAATTATTGACAAAATAACCTGTATAAACAGGAAGTCGTTTGTTGAGATATTTAATACACGACTCTATCCAGAAAAATTTCAAAATAGCAAGTAGAAACAACATTTCAGTAGAAAAATTTGAGTTCAGATACGACGGTGTTTGGAATGGTTATGTTTAAATAAAGCTAATCCATAACCTCACCTAAGCAAGGTGATGGTAGTCACAAACACCGTCTGCTTACATAAGTTGGGTTTTAGCCGACGAATCACTGAAGCCCCTGCAAATTGGAGCACACGTGCAGTGCTCTATCGAGTAAGGATCTTGAATCGTTCCCGCGGGTGTTTGCACGCGGAGCAATCAAGGATATGCTGGGCGATGGAGCTTGCGGGCAGCTTAGGGTCCTTTGTCACCAGGTTACTTGGGACATGTTCTGAAATCCTATTGGACAGCCTCCTCTCAGTTCGGCCCACATACTTGCTACCGAAAGTACAATGAAAGAGGCGGATGCAGGTGACGGAAAGTTTAGAGTCTGGTCTGTCCAGATCGAATTTGCAGAACAATCCTTTAACTTGGTGGAGTAGGGTTAGTTTGGCCGCATCATAGCATTTCTTGATGGACTCGCGAAGACGATGACGAAATCGCCTGGCGACAGCCACAGACGACGCAGACGGTTAGTTTAGGGGTGGACCTGGCTAACCAATGTTGTATAAGAGACTGAAGAAAGCAAAATTTTTGAGAACAGAGCGCCGGAAAGCCTTAAAATAACTGCGCAAAAATGAAGGCGTGGTAATATTAAACCGAACAAGGGATTTGAGGTTATTATTCTGAAGAAACAAGAAGTTGTTCAGAAAATGCAGGCAATTTTCGCAGACGCCAATCGATTTGTTCGCGGTTTAGCAGGTCGCGATAAAACTAAAGTAGTTGAAGAGTCCATTACTCGTAAATTTAATAGTCTACTGAAAGTTGAACTGATTGATGCGAAACCCATGGCACAGCTCCGCGCTCGGGGAGGTCAACTACCTCACAAGACTCATAAGGAAGCATTTTCACTTCGCCCAATAGTCTCAGTGTTGGGTGCACCATACCAAAAGTTGGAATGATGGTTAGCGCAGATTATCTAACTACCTGACACGAGTTAATCGGATATGCCTTCAAGGATACCTTTGAATTTGTCGACAACATAGGCGATTTAAACCTAGACGGAAAACAAATGGTTTCATTCGAAGTTGGCTCGTTGCTCACCAATGTTCCTTAAGAAGAGACACCCAACATTATTGGTACTCATGCAGCCAAAGCTGGGGTTACAGCAAATCATCCCCAGTCGCTAATCCGACCATGCACGAAAGAGATCCAGTTCCAATTCAATGGAACAGTGTACCGAAAAATAGATGGGGTGGCCATGGGCAGCCCAATTGAGCCAGTCCTAGCGGAGATTTTCGTGCGCCACTTGGAGAACACCAAACTTCGTCCTTTTATACAAATTATGCATCTAAACAGAAGATACCTGGACGATACATTGTTTGTAGTTCATAGCGTCCATCAGGCAGCACATTTACTTGATGCTCTGAACGAGTGTAATCTTTCGATCAAGTTTACAATGGACAATGACACGGATGACACTTTCCTTTTATTGGATGTAAAACTGAAAAAAATCCAGGTAGTACATCCACCCAATCGGCGTACCGAATGACTACTTGGACAGGATGGTTTCTTCGCTTTAACAGTTTCTGTCCCATAAAATATAAACTCTCACTCGTATGCGCTATTTTCGTAAGAGCTCGTAAGATATTCTCCGAAGCGACAATTGACAGAGAGATGCAACGTGTCGCAGCAACACGGGTAGCCCCAGAAATTCATCACGTGCCACTCAGACAAAAAGCAATCGAGGAAAGTACAGCCGAAGTCCTTAAGAAGAAGGTATTTATCATTCTGCCATTTAAAGGGGACCAAAATGACAGGTGATTTCGTTATCGTCTTCGCCAGTCCATCAAGAAATGCTATTATGCGGCCAAACTAACCCTACTCCACCAAGTTAAAAGATTGTTCTGCAAATTCGATCTGGACAGGCCAGACTCTAAACTTTCCGTCACCTGCATCTGCCTCTTTCATTGTACTTTCGGTAGCAAGTACGTGGGCCGAACTGAGAGGAGGCTGTCCAATAGGATTTCAGAACATGTCCCAAGTAACCTGGTGACAAAGGACCCTAAGCTGCCCGCAAGCTCCATCGCCCAGCATATCCTTGATTGCTCCGTGTGCAAACACCCGTGGGAACGATTCAAAATTCTTACTCGATAGAACACAGCACGTGTGCTCTAATTTGCAGGGGCTTCAGTGATTCGTCGGCTAAAACCCAACTTATGTAAGCAGACGGCGTTTGTGACTACCATCACCTTGCTTTGGTGAGGTTATGGATTAGCTTTATTTAAACATAACCATTCCAAGCACTGTCCTATCGTCGTGTGTACAGTGTCCTGATTCCACAGATCGTCTGCACACAGCTGATGAGAAGACACGAAATATCTGAAAGCAGATTATTCCGATAAAATATTATTTTTTCATGCTATTATGAAAGTTACCTGTATCAAATCATTTAACTTAGTGCCTAACCACTAATGATTAGTCATTGGTAACAAATCGTCCGTGATTTCTTAGTGAATCAGATCATTTCATGTAATAACTATTACTTCGTGAATTACGAATACAAGCATGCACATCAGCGCCGCTAGATGGCGCATCTATCGGCTCTCTTGTCGATCACTTGTGTCAGGTAGTCGTTCGCCGCACTATGACCAATTCATGCATGTGACGATGACATAGAGGATTTCCTTAACTTCTGAATATATTATGTTTTGTGCAGAGGTGAAGCAAAATCAGTTGAGTGAATTAACGATATGAGAATATGTTCCGGATTTAGAAAGCCACCAAGTAAATGTATGGGTGTTAAGTATCATTTTAATGGATTGAAGAATATTTCCCAATGCAGAAATTGAAGCCAAAACATAATTCCAGGGAGGTCGGGACGACAACACATTAAAAATAAATTTCTTGAGCTTACAGCAGCAAGATTTTGGTGCATATCCAAAATTAGTGTGGAAATCACAAGGAACTACTGGTCCCACTCACCGCAATTTACAGGCGTGAAAATGGATTTTCGAAAATGATGATAACGAGAACATAATCAAACAGCCGATTTAACTTGTTGGGCGGAGCCTGGGATACTAGTCGGTAAGCAATAACCCGTAAGACGTGTCAAGTACGACAGTATAGAAGTCGGAGGCAACTGAACCCAACGTATATTGTACAGGATACAAGAATAAGAAGCGAATCAGACGGAGCGAGAAACGTGCAGCGAAGAACTCACCAAAACGGTTTGTGACAACGGATGTGCAGTCAGTTAAACAAATGGACGTTTCGAAGGTTAAAACAACCATAAAATTCAATGTTACAAGATACTGAAAGAGCATGTTTTCTGTTGCACTACAAACTTAGAGCACGACTGCTATGTGCATTAACCGAAGCTTCACCGAATGTTAAAGAAATTATTAAAAACAGCAATATCAGCGATCTGATTAGCACAGATTACCTCTTGATTTTATAAAACAAAATGATTGCTCACTTTGTAGGTGATTTCTTTTATGATTGATTAAAATTCATTGACAAAAGAAATAAAATACCATTAAGCAAAAATATGCAATGGCTAATGGTTAATTTGTTTGCTGCTAAATTTTTCCGGGTAGTTGTTTATATTCAACCCACTTTGTGAATAATGGACTTAAAATTGTTTGAAAACATCTATCTAGATGATGTACACCAGCTATAAAGCAATTTCGGAATTAAAACAAAACACGCGGACTGCACCTGGCCCTTCAGTTGATCGTCACACAGGAACCGCAGAGCCCCAAACAGAACAGAGCAGCATAGAAGCGACGAATTTGCTTACCTCGTGCGTGTTTCGGGAACACGTCTTACACTGACTAGAGGAGAAGGAACTAGCATCTAGTATTGTTTGTCATCCTGCTGAACTGGGTATACAATGGGGAAATTGACCTGAAATGAGAAGCGGCCAAAAAGTACGATCTTAGCACTCTATGAGCAAATGCTGCAAGGTCAGGAACGGTTTCTTGCGGAGTACACCAGAAAGAAGTGACGCAGCAGAAGGGAAGAAAGGTGATATTTCTGACGGAGATTGCGGACTGTGAGACTTATTCAGAAGTCATTAGTGATGGACTCTTCAAGGAATCCGATAATCAATAGTTGACACCGCTCTAAATGAGAAAATCAGAAGGCGGAGACTAAGATGCGACTGTCATATCGTTCAATATTATCAATGAAATGCATACAGCGGATGATGAGTATGAGAACGATAAGGCTACGCGTGATCGATTGGTTGTCAAGTGGTCAACTAACGAGTTACATTGGAGCTCTAAACTGAATGTAACTCAGTCGTTTTTGAACAATGCGTCTGGCGCCCGCAATCCATAAGTATGGCCTGAAGGAGGTGAGACTTTTGATTGTGTGAGAACCTTGTATAATGCACCGGGATTGACCAGTATTCAGTAAAAGCTTCTCGACTGTTGAGGCAGCCGTATTTCTAGATTCACCCGGTTCAAAAACCCATCGATGTGTTTCCTCAGAGATAATCAATGGTGTATCTACTCCTCGTCAGTGAAAGACTGAACAAATAAGGAATACTAAAATCGCTTCGCTAGCAGAAAGCTGGGCTGCAAATAGGTCGCAGTCCTCCCCAACAGGCTCCACTTCAGGCTTGATGAGAGGAGCTAGGCAGCGAGCTAACAAATGCATCACTTGTAGCTTTGACCATCCATCAGGGAGTCGATACCACCAGTGGCCCGAATGTAGCTGAACAAACCACCTTCATTCCGATCGGAATAGGGCCTTGCTCACTACTTAAACTGTCCCGAAATCTCAGAAGGGTCTTGATACGAGTGCTGGCTAGAACGTGATTACTGTCGAGGATACCCGGAAACTTAGGTCTTCAGCTGCGCACTGAATCCACAATTATTAAAGAAGGCGAATTTAGTTACACTTTCTCCAACGATTGTACGCAGATCATAGGAGCAATCGACCACAGCCCAGACTACACAAAGGGTCTTTGAGAGACCACAAGTGTACTGACAGTACTTTGTACGATTGTCCCTGAAAAGATGACGAATTCCTTAAAAGGAAATTGACTCTGCGAAACGGATCAGTTGAACTTCTCATGTGACCTCTTAGGTGTTGTAGTTAAGCCCACCAACTTGATGCGGTTCACCTGTCACCCAAACTCGAAGCATTATGGCGAACCGATGCTTCCCCGAGTTACATTGACTTCCACAGCTGAAGCAGTTCTGTTCTCGACAGCTCGTCTCCGGAAAGCGTCCTATTCCATCCGCACCTTCCCGGATATCCATTGGAGCGAGTGTAAGCAAGCAAAACATGACTTGGGAAAATACCGGAAGGAAATCGTAGCTAAGACCATCCTTGTACACCATGTTCCCGAGGCTGCAAGACATGATGAGCGGGAGACGACAACACACGACCAAGAGCACTTGTGTTACATTCAGCGAGGCCGTGTTTTACCGTAGCTGATTCCGAAGCTACACAGATCGCCGTTGCAAAGAATGTGGCCCGGGGATTGTGGAGGCAGTGATTCAATCCAGACAAATGTTAGTAAGGGTATTGGAGCACTAGTATGTGGCTCGCAGCAGCCTACCTTACGAACTCCGGCGGGGCCATCAAAATTGGTCGTGCATTCCTTTTTCATTCACGGAATTACTCACTTACGCCTTCGACAAATCTGCTTTGTTTTTCTTCATCAAGCCATAAGATAATTAAGGTTATGTTAACCTACACTCAAAATATTTTAAAATCCCTGTGTTTCTACTCCCCTAAACACTTAACTGCCTCCTGGTCAAACCATAAAAACTAAACTGAAGCGAATCTACAAAAGAAGACCAAAGATATTAAAAAGCACCTTGCTGGATGGAGGGTCGCTCTACGCAAGAAAACATTGCGGAGAACAAGTATACACATCATACTCAACTGAAATAGCAGAGTAATTGTGAGCAAAAAAGGATGAGATTAAAACTGCAGTCTTTGCTCGTAAATACTCGAAGCCAGGCGTAGTTATGCCTCCAGATACCTGGTTCCATGAGGACGTCGTCGTGATCAAGGGATTTATTTGCCATCGGCCAAGCGGAAATGTACCTAACACAAAAGTGGCAGGGGAGTTATCCAAACCGTCTTGGTGCACATCATCAAATGTATGCTTCGCATCTTTTCCTCAAATAACTGTTTAATATTGAAATATAGGCCAAGATGCATAAGCGGCTAGCAATCGATTATACTGGCAAAAACAACATTACCCTAGCTGCCGCACAAAAGAAGCAGCTACATGTTAAAATCAATTCACATCAACTAATATCGACCACAATAATTATTCTCTCTGCATTTTGCTGGTGATTTCAACAGGTTTGAAACAAATTTTCACAATGAGCTTGGGTTACAAAATGTTATCAACTCTCCCACAGTACCATATCTCAAGTGCTAACAAACTTGACTCAATCACTTACATCCTTAGTGCAGAAGCTATCATTCCTAGTGCAGTAGCTTTCCTCCTTAATGCAAAGGCTATCATCCGATAATTATCGCACTTGCATCCACGTAGCACTGCGTGGGCAGAGGCTACAAGCCAATAGAATTCGATTTAGCGTAGAGACTGAACACAGTTACGCGCAGAATACTCACGCTTTCGGAGGTGGGTAGGAAAACTGTGAGACTTGGGTGGGACTAGCGTGGTCCAAATCAAATGGAGGGCAATTGAGACTTTACTAAACGGAGCTCAGCCGGTGCATAGTGTGCCGCGCGCCCTCACTGGACAATAGGGGGTGTCTGAGACATTCATTGGAGCGCGCACAGTCCCTGAGGGAGAGGAAACGCGTGCGCTCAGAGCACCGAGTATAAGTCTGAAGTGTAGTCAAGCCTCTTTTGTAAGTGATCAAAGGAGATGTTTGAGGCTATGCCGCAAGTGATGCACGCAGGACAACGGTGCACAACGTTGGCTTGGTACTAAAAAGATGCTCTAAACAAGAGGCGCGGATAGGTTGCCTCGTTTTGGTGGATATTCAGGTTAGTTCGGTCGGATAGTTGAAGGCGCAGTAGAAGCTACCGTTTGACCTCGAAGTCAAGTTGTCCGTAACCTAAGAAGCGGAACGATCTCCGTCGCATCAGAATGGATTTCAGTCACTACACGTAACTTCTTTCCTTACGCGGTGAAATATCACTTTTGTGACGGATCCACAGGTCTAAGTTGAACACGAGGTAGAAGTTATTAGATTCCAAACAATTCGCCCCCATACGAACCACACAGGTCAAATCTCATCGACGTAGACAGGACAGCTCCCTGGTGGACTGATATAATCACCAATGGAGGGATGAAAGTGGTATGTGCTGGATGTTTGATTGCAGCCTTGCAATTTCCTTTCAAAAGATATTTTAAACGGTGAATTGTATTACTTTCCTCTTTGTTCCGCATGTACGCAGACATGCAATATTTCGTTGCGATGTGAGTACACTACAAGCAGCTGGTCTCATGAAATATGGGGTATTGCGAGCCGGTGCACCTTACGGCAATGGTCCCCAAACTTTGTATCGCCGTGGGCCGGTCGGCGTTTGATAATTGTACCCCGGCCCGTTGAGGAGTTTTGTTGAACGTTTAACCTTTAGATCGTTTTGAGTGCATAATTTTACTTTAATTATGATTGAACATGCTTTGAAAATCAAATCCAGTTGCATAAAATATAGATGTAAAGTGATATAATAGGTTAACTCGCTATAGCACTTAATTACGGACAACCATGAGCGTGTTCCTTTGCAACGGGACTGCTTCATGTTTACATGCAACAGAGAGGTAACATTCTTCTAGTCGTCGCCTTCCTTATAGTACATCAGTATAATGACCTTCACATCAGCCGGATAGTGGATGCGTGTTCCTCTTTGTTCCATCGCGATTAGCCTAAACTAAATATAACAAACCTTGAAAATCTAATCAAAGGCAAACCTTGCGTCGTTAGACGAATCTTTCGAATAGGATCGGTGTCGTAACTTAGACCTATCTCTACGCAATGCCTGGGAAAGCCAGAAGCGACGAGTTGGATAACCAGATAGCGAATGTGCTATCATTAGTCATGTCCATGTTAATATGTCTAACATAGGCCATCGCAATGGCGCTTCGGCTGTAGGCTTCCACTCCCGTACTCGAAGTTCCTTTGCTGTCTTTTGATTCGGTGTGCTGGTCAGCACATATGGTTAGCCGCGCGTACGAGACATTTGCAGACCAGACGTGTCCGGCCCCTTTTGTAGTTAGACCCTACCCAGCCCCATTGGGTAGTTCCATGCTCAAGTGCAAGTGCTTCTTAGGCGAGCGAGCAAGTCACCGCTGACAGTGTGCATTTCGTCTCTGCTGCCACATCTGTTAAGGGTGGTTGTACAAGTGCGAAGCCCCATACAGCATGACTCGCCCGTTTTGGAGACACAAATATCTGTGCGTCACGGCCGTCCCCAACTGACAACGTTCTCAGGCCTGACTTGACGGGCCCCTGTCCGACACTTTCCACGACTATTTCATAGTTCGACGTCCGAAGTCCATTAACATATTAGTCCAAGCAGCACTAACGCGTCGGAGGGTGTGAACAGTAAGGCCACCTTCGCCGTCCCATATTCAAGGATTTAGCCGACTTAATAACTCCTCATGTTGAAAGGCTGCATGTACCCAAACGCGACGCATGGATGTGAGTTGTGCGACGGTCTAAGGTGTCCGGTCTGCCAGAAGTCAAAAAACGATTCATATTCCAGTGAATTACTGGGTATGTTGAGGGTCGGCAGGACAACTATTTCCATTTCATTGTTTATAATGAAAACCAGAAACCAAATTGTGTGCGAATAACTTTTTCGTTTCATGTTGCAGAGCTGAGGGGCAGGTGCGCTGCACAAAATTGAGCGGTCTGGTCTGTTGAGCTGCACTAACAATTACGAGTCGTCTGCGCGTGTAGCACATTAGAATAACGACGCAAGATGTACCCGCAGGTAATCAGCTCCCAGACAGATACACCTTAAACCCTGTGTAGGGCACCTACCAAAGGCTTGAACAATAACACAGGTTAACTGAACTTTGAGAGGACTTCACAGGATGTCTAGGGAGTATACTTGTCCATTGCTGTTGAACGCTATCAGTCCATCAGATGCAAATGCATTGTTTCGGAGCAACGCAATCTTCCCATAGTCTACGGATTTCTAATGTACCGTCATTAAACTGGACATACGACCAGGAACGGCAAGCAAACTCGATCCTGCATAGTCGCTCACCTAAGTGTAATAACTGCGGTCAATGGGGCTTAGGGCCGTAAAACAAAGACCTTCACCGCACCGGACAGTGTATGGACCAGATCTCAAGTCACATGGAACGGACAAGACAACCGACTACAAAGGTTACGGTGTGAGTGTTTCGGGCTGGAGGCGGCCTGGTGGATATGAACTGCAGTGAATCATTGGGTGAGAGTGAAGTTCACGGTCAGGTGTGTGGGACAACATTGTACTTTTAAGGCACAAAATTGCCTATTATAACATCTCCCTCTTTGAAAACACGCTCTCCAGACTCATACGCATGAAGCGCTGGTTTCACCTGTAAACGTTGCATAGGTTTAGTACGCCGCATAATTTCACCAGTGACTCCGTCGCATGGCTCTGCGCACGTCTCTGTCAGTTCAATACTCTCCAAAATTTTTGGTAGTTCAAACGTGTCCAGCAATATATCAAACGCCAACTCGAAAGTAGAAGTGATTGTTTGTTCCATCCGTTGTTTGCGTCGCTAATAAACGTGCCGTATGACAGACAACGTTCCGACAGACTCCACCTACAGCACAGAGCATTTTCTTTATCGTGCCACTGCAGGTTGCCAGGTTTGGTGGTTCGGCCATGCATCCAACGTGTACACCGGCTCCCCTAGTAGAAAACGTCTGTTCACGCCTGACACCAATAGCTGCTGCGTAACCTTTCGGAGTACTGTATCATTTGGAGGACGTGTCTCACGCCCGGAGATGGCTTCCGCTGGGGATCTGCCGTCTGGTAGATCGGGGTTTTGCGTTGCCCAGATTACTTAACAGGAATAGCTGTATGATCTCCTTTGTGCGTCCTTCCCCGCAGTTTTAGAACTAAACGTTTGATGGTATCCACGAATCTTTCGGCTTACCCGCTGGACTGGGGCTGCCCCGGAGGCGACCGGCAGTGCTTGAAACAGTTACCCTGGCAAAGAACACCAACATCGTCAGAGATAGATTGCGAATCGTTATCGGAAACCAAGGTGTATGATGAACCGAACTGTGCAAATAACTGTTGTAATTGCCGTACCGTGGTCGCTGTCGTATTTGTGTTCATCAGGTATACGTACGGCCACTTGGTGTACACATCAAACACAGTACAAAAAATGACCTTGAACGGGAACAGGGAAATCAAGGTGAATTCTCTCCCATGGCTTAGAGGCTGGCATCCAGGGTTGGATGAATTTGCTTGGAAGTTGCCCTGCTGATGCACATCTGTTACATGTGGCGACACAATAATGGATAACGTTGTCCCTAAAAGAAGGCCAATATAAACGTAACTTCTGGCTGAAGCTTTCATCCGGGATGTTCCGGGAAAATGTAGGTTCAAATATCTTAATAACTTTGCCATTGAGCAAGTGCTAAAGAATGCTATGCATAATTCGTTAAACGCGCTGGCGTTGAGCTCCTCCCAGGTAGCCGAGCTGTTGACTTGGACTACGCTGATGATATCGTCTTGCTGGGTGACAGTCCACAGGCCGTCCAACTTGCACTCAACCACTTGGCGATTGAAGCATCAAACTATGGGATAACTTTTCCCCATCCAAGTCCAAAGCTCTTTTCCAAGACTTTCAGATGCCTGTACCTGCACTCACTCTTGGTGGTGAGACACTGGAAGTTACGGAGAGTTTTGCCTACCTGGGTAGTTGCATCACAGCCAATGGAGCTATTGAAAATCAGATCTCGTTGCGTATCCCAAGAGCTCGCCTCGCTTTCTCTAAGCTGAAGCACTTGTGGCACCGCCATGACATTGGTATATCCATCAAAGGACGGGTTTATGGTGCGACTGCCCGCGCTGTACTGTTGTACGGTTGCGAGACTTGGCCTGTTCGTATCGCTGACCTGCGCCGTCTCTCTGTGCTCAAGCACCGTTGCTTGCGGTCGATTGCCCGTGTGTGGCCGCTGCACCACGTAACCAATGTGGAAGTTAGACAGCGTGGTTTGGGTGGAGGCAACCATTCGCTGAAGGAGCTCGTCCCGCTGCGTCAGCTGCGGTGTCTTGGACACGTACTACGCATGCCCCGTCATCGTCTTCCGTGTCGCGCGTCCTTCGCTTTTGCTGGACAGGCGCGGTGGACAACCAACGACATGGAGATGCCACACCAGAATTGTCGAGTGATGCATCAATCCTCCCCGGGTTTTCACCCAATGTAACTAATGCATGTATGCCGCTATTGGCTGTGCAATGAACAAATCTGATAGAGCCGTCACACAATAAAAGAGCAGTGGTACTCCCCTCGCGCACTCTGGGATTCGTGCTACTGCCATACAGTCGCAAGTACTGTGACTATCACTTTCTGTGTGTATTTGTTTACTGTGTAACCAATCGATTGTCAGAACTGAGCGTGTACTGCTGACGTACGTCCTTACTGAATATTCATGTTCGTTTTATAGTTCTTTTGGAGCGTTAGTACGGAGGACAAAATGACTAGTTCCATTTCAACAAAGCCAAGGGCATTCACATTTAAAGAAATGGTATCAGTGACTCGACGATGTTAAGAAGGAACAGTTCGCTAACATTGGCGTAGGAAGAACACAATGTAACATAAGAGGAAAGCCGTTTTGAATGACTTTGGGAACCATACCCCAAGCCTGAAAAAAATGATAGAAAATGCGTAACGAAGACATGAACACAAATTGCTGGAAATAGTGCCAGTCAGCAGTGACGGGAAAGTCTCATTATCTGGACACATGATTCAAGAACAAGCGTTACATTTCTCAAAAGAATTGCAAAACACAGACTTTACGTAGTCAAATAGTTGGCTGCCAGCTTTCCCCTGTAGACAATCTTGTGTTTGGTAAGCAATCGGGCGAAAGCGGTGACTTAGATATGTGTGTTGCATCCGATTAGGCTGAAACATTGCCCGGAATATGTTTCGGCTACACAGCTCAAGACATTTCTAATTCATATGAAATTGCTTTGCTATTCAAAACGACGTCGGATAAAGGCTTTGTATAAAATAATGGAAATGCGCAGGTGGGAAATACGCAAGGCGGTCATCACAGTTATGCTGTGCACTACCACATTGGGGGAGCGAGAACCGTCCGCAGTGATATGGAAATCAGCCAACGCTCGAAATTTAGAAATATCAACGTGAAAAACTACCGGCAATTTACAAGGATAATAAAAAGGCACAGATGAATGCAGCTATTTCAGAAGATTTAATAGCAAAATAAAGAATATCGAAATATCATACCTTCTCTCGACAAAGCTGTGATGGGGGCTGCACATGCTGGTGATTGGGAACGCTATAATGCCGATCGAACGGCACAGGCCAGACCGATAAGGAGTGAGCATGTTGCCGGAAGCAGATTGGGCAGCCAATCAGGAAATAGTTGGCCCGTAATCGCGACCAACATGCAGATATCCACTGAACGTGCAAGTGACCAATCAGGCGCCGTCAGTCGAAGGAGCGCATACTCGTACACCCTTGAGCCAAGGCTTGTGGCATTGGACCGAGGTACGAAGCTCGCGGGCCCAATCCCGACAATCGTGCATCGACTAAGAAAGCCAAGGTTATTTGGACAGAGTGAACGTCGCGAGCAAGCCTAAACCAATGGAAAGGGGGCCAACGACACAATGCGAATAACAGGAATGAGCTATTGAGACGGACGGCGGTAAATAATGTATATACTCTATAAATATTCGAGCGTATTCTTAATAAATGACTTAGTGATCGCGGCCTAGTCTCCTTGCTTCCCGGAGGGCTCCACGACAAAAGCCCTTGCCCTCCCTAATTCTACCTACTTCATATCAAATTGCAGTTCCTACCACCATACACCACTGTGTTACTTCAATCCTGCGACCATGGTGTCATTCAGATGCTTAAATCGAAGTTTAGGAGAAAAGCAGCTTCCCCATCTTATAATGATCATGGAATTCCACAAACACATGTCCGGAACTGGTTTCATGGAACGAGTAAATTTATTAGACCTCGTGTTCTACATAACTTCTACCCGGAAAGTGGTGCAGAACTCAACCATCTCTATATTTTAAAGCGGGGTTTCCTTGTACTGCAGAAATAGATTCTGAGAGAACAAACTTGACCAGAGACATGAGTAAATTTTGCCGCCTTCAAACGCATTTGCCATGGATACTCTCTCAGAAGAATTGTTTGGATGCAAACTGGCTGATAGCCATCTGGTTGATTCTTACTTCCAAACATATCACACAACAGAAATAAACTGGGACCTGCCAACCACATCAATTTTAGCACCTGAGGATGTGAATACTGAATCTGTAGCGCCTATAAATTTGCTTATTTTCATTGTACATTCCTTTCCTATTACAACCAATTCTTGTACGTTAACCTTGTATACTTGTTTTGATTGATAAATAACACACTTTTTGAACCACGCGGGCAAATCGACGTGTTCTCTCTGTGTTCTTGTGCCACGGATTTTATGGCATTGTCGCTCACTACGTTCTAACCTAGAGCAATACTCATCTACAGATCTCGTTCCGTCTCAACTGGTTTCACCATCGTCGTTTGTCATCCATCGGAGTGGCTGACGCAAGAGGACTAGGAAGTTTTATGTGGTTGGACTTCTACCCCACGTCGAAACCCTTCTGTGAATCTTGTCATTTCTGGTCATCATTTATTCATCTTTATTTCTCTTTGGGTCCAAGTCCACTACAAACCAGACTACCAGCAGGAACAGGATTCTCAAACGTTCTGGAAACGTATACATTCACAACCCACAGGGCGAAGTTGCTATTTCGCGCTCCTACGCAATACATAGCGGACACCCTGGCATGCTTGCACTTCTTCTGGATGTGAGGGAAAAACTAAATTCCTTCATCTCAATTGCTAATCAACAAAACACATGATTTGATTTTTTTCATCTGGTGGATAATTATTATGACAATAGAAAGGTGTGTATGATATTTTAAAGGTTGTGGATTTCGAGGATTTGCAAGTCAGTTTCTAAACTGTTGACTCGCAATCTGTGAGCTTATCGCATTATTATTACTCATCTATCCCACATTATGCACCACTACTGAGATTGCGAATGATGGCGGCCTTGATAGTACCATTGTGACAAAACAACCTCGCCTGTGTTCAGCTATTGAATTCATAGTGAATTACGCGCAGATTGTCATTTCTAACAAACTAGCTGGGGGAAGTAGGGTTTTCTGCAGCATCAGCAGCCGAAGCAAGGCAACCAAATTAACTGGACTTAGGCAGTACACATCAAGCGTCATTGTCTCCTATTTCTCTCAGATGGAGGAGTCTCGTTGCAAAGGAACACGCTCATGGTTGTCCGTAATTTAGTGCTATAGCGAGTTAACCTATTATATCACTTTACATCTATATTTTATGCAACTAGATTTTATTTTCAAAGCATGTTCAATCATAATTAAAGTAAAATTATGCACTAAAAACGATCTAAAAGTTAAACGTCCAACAAAACTCCTCAACGGGCCGGGGTACAATTATCAAACGCCGACCGGCCCACGGCGATACAAAGTTTGGGGACCACTGCCGTAAGGTGCACTGGCTCGCAATACCCCATATTTCATGAGACCAGCTGCTTGTAGTGTACTCACATCGCAACGAAATATTGCATGTCTGCGTACTTGCGGAACAAGGAGGAAGGTAATACAATTCACCGTTTAAAATATCTTTTCAAAGGAAATTGCAAGGCTGCAATCAAACATCCAGCACATGCCGCTTTCATCCCTCCATTGGTGATTATATCAGTCCACCAGGGAGCTGTCCTGTCTACGTCGATGAGATTTGACCTGTGTGGTTCGTATGGGGGCGAATTGTTTGGAATCTAATAACTTCTACCTCGTGTTCAA
>OX104061.1:41219251-41428697 GCA_944474145.2 Dicrocoelium dendriticum
AAAAGGTGAAGGAAACACTACCTGCGCTTGATTCTCCAAATACATCGTGCATGTGTTTGCCTGTGAAGGAGTGTGCGCCGGTTCCTTTGATGAAACGCGACTCCCATCCACATGCCTCCCGGTCTCATTCCTTCCGGTTTACACTGGATATGCAGTATATAGATGGAACTGTGGGTGGTGCAGCGCAAGCTACCCGTGGTCCCTCTGCAGGCGCAGGCGTCCTGTGGCTTGCCACAGTGACAGATGAATCCGAATTTGGATGCCGGTAATCATTTATATACTTTAATTTAGCTATGAATATATCGCTTGAGAGAATTGGACATGTTTACACACTTCCTTGCCTAACCATTTACAACGAATCCGCTCATCATTTTGCTTTCACCTCGGCCACGTCAACAGCTTACCTCACCGTAACATTCTAGGCACTTACATAGCATATCCTATACATGGACCCTCCTAGATTTCGGATTATTAACTATGCATCCTTGCAAGTACCTCATTGTCAGGCAACGTAGAGCTGCTTTCGTTAAGCAGTTCAAGACATACTGGTCCTTCTTCAACCACTTATGTACAGTAATTGGTTAACGTTTTACAGCTTTTACGACTTCCCAATTAAGCATGTTACATTACAGCTTCCAGCTTTTTAATGTTCCGGTGCTCATTATGCGCACCTTTCGCAATAGGTTACCACATTAAAGCCCATATATGTAGTGGACCCGGCACCCAGTTTTCCTGATGAGTAAAAGGCCGCATTCGATAAACCGCGGTTGGCGGCCACTACGGTCCCGCTTTCTATCGGCAAAATTCAAGCTGATTAAATCTGCGAAAAACGAACAACCTTTCTAAGGTCAGAATATTACAACTAGTCGCAAAAACTAAGCTACCTAGAACACATTTTAACCGCTGATTATGTTAAAAAATGCTAAGCAATAATTACCGTAATTATCACTTTATTCGTGATAGGACAATGGTCCGCGAATAAGGCCATTGGTTTATTCGCTAAAATGGCTTTCCGCTTTGTAAGCTGATATCAGCAAAAGAAAAAAGATGTAAAAGTGGCGAAGCGGTTTAAGTTGTAAACAAGCACACCTAGTTGGTAATGATCTAGGGTGAGTAAAATGCTTTGTTGTAAATAGGTACTAGGTAAACGGCAGAAAAGCGAACTTTTGTAGCATATATAGCAAATATAGGCAAATTGGTGCTAACGATTTTTGAAAAAGCCAGAAATCCAGTGAGAAATTTTATATATGCGATATCTAAAATTATCCGACGGCCAGAAGGCATCTATGCACCATTTTCAGAGAATATTGAGCCACATCTAGCACTATAAATATAGGGTTAAGTATATCTAGGCCGCTAACCGTTTGCGTAGATTATGACAAGACTGCATGTGCCGGGTCTACCTGGATAATACACAAAGGCTTTAGGATCGTTTGACACGTTTGGCATGAAAAGGTCGCATATTTGTTTGACTAATACCGCCTTTTATCTCTTAGCACCTTTTTTCTTTATTCTTTGGGTTATATCACTAACACCGATGAGCTAGAGAAACCTGTATTTAATAATAAATAAAGGAAGACCGAACAAATTAGCAAAAGGATTCGGGGTGTGAAATCCGTTCGTGTCTGCGTTGATGCGGCATCAACTACTCTGCTTCTGGGGATTGAGTTTGCTGAATGATGAAGGAACATTGTGCTTTATAGGTTGTTACGCACTGATGTGAATCGCTGCTTAATTCCGGTCTTACTCTTGCCCATTTTAAGTTCTGTAGCGAGTGCTAGCGGTTGCATTTAGGTTGAACGGTTAACTAGTACCGTAGTGTAGCAGCAGCTATTACCTTGATGGCTTTTCTGAGGAGATTGTTTTTGCACCATTGACAAACACTGGTAAGGTAAGCGAATATGGCAAACGTAGGTAAAAAAAGGTGGCAGCTGGTGGTCCACCCACCATTACACATAACACATTATAGGCTTTGGAGTCATGTAAAATATAAACAACGCACTGACAGCCTAAACAAGGCGAAGCAGGTAGTTAAACGTTTCTGAATGTCCAGTCAATCGGTGCGACATGGGCCTCTTTGTCGCCGATTAGCTTTCATGCCAGTAAGATGAAATCTCGAAATGCAAAGGTTTAACTGGCAAATGCGATTAAAAAGGGGATCTGGGTTGCATGTTGCCTAATTAGTAGTGTTTCCAATAGTGATCGGCGCCCGAAAAACCAGCTAAAACTAAGTATAGGGGGCCAAGAGAGAATAAGTGGATTGTAACATGCCTGGAACTTTGGGCCTATGGTTTTTATAGTGCCACTTTATCGACCGGATGGAGTATATGTATATTATTTTGTAGTATGCATACCGATCGTACTTGTAAACGGCAGAGTAAAGTAGCAAGTACGCAGTCGTAATGCAAACGCAACAAGTAAGACCACATACCAACTGACATCTACTAATGCACAAATAAGTACATGTCAAGCTGCCGTTAAGACGAGGTTTTAGACAATTCGAACGCTACCTTATGTGTATTATGTGTATCAACGGCAACAAAAAGCAGGAGTGTCTTATACAAGGCTTATGTCTGTTAGAATGGCTTTACTAGTCGTGCCTCAAAGATCATAGGCCCAATAAATTTTCCTAACCAAGTGATCTAAGGCTTTGGAAAGTGATAAAGTTCAAGCCGGAACCCAAGCAATGAAGGTTTAGATAAGATGGAAGGACTATAGGTTTCGGGATTAGATGGACTCGTTATTGCCCAGCGATATCCTATACTAGGAATACCCACGGATGCGCAAACCAGCCAGTCAGTAGTCTAAGAAGTACTATTTGTTGAGCTGTCTGAACATTGAAGAGCGGAAGTTGATGAGGTGTATGCACCGCTTGGTTCTCGCAGCATTTTGACAAGTGTCAGTGGAGGGAGCGAAGCGGGTCAGGAACTAAGCAGGAATGTCTAAATGCATGTTGTATTCACAATTTCGGCCTTAGCGCCTGTAAAGTGCGTGTGACAGACCTGGCTGAGACATACATGAAGTAGTGACTGCAGTAGTGGATTGGATGCAAGCTAGGGTGAACCTTGATAAAGACGATTCAAGGGCTTAACCTACCGATTAGTATTTACAGCAACTGGTTTTCCCCAACCACTACGCATAACGCGCGACAAGATGTAAGGTCAGGTAAAAAAGAAAATTATTCACGGAAGGCCATAAGGAGGTCAAGTGTTAGACAGAAATTTCTGTATCTCCAGCTAACCTGTGTGACAGGGGCATGGTTGGCTTTTGTTCCAGCGAAATGGAATCTGGAAGTGTACGTTGTGATAGCAAAGCCGGCTGAAGAAAAGGATCTATATTTTCATAATGCCTGTTCACTAAATAAATAAAATTAAAAATAACTAGTTTATTCTCAAAGTTATCAAGGCACACCAATCAGGCATGATCAAAGTTGCAAGCATTTATGTTTTGCAATGAACGCGTTGCTATGTAAATAAGTGGCAGTAGCCAAAAGTTGTACAGGCTGCGGAACGTGAAGGATTAACCATGAGGAATAGTCGTCCATGAATGACTATATTTTGGGTGCAAATGTGCATAGTGCGAAAAGTTAAGACACTATAAGTGCAATAAAAACAGTAGATGTAGATAGAGCGTATCCCACTATTGTACGCGTCAAGAAAATATTGAATTATGGCTCCAGTCTATTTGAGGGGAGGTAATTGTAGGCAGTGTGTCTAACGGTGTTCGGCATAAGTAGCACCAGGTAAATTTAAGTACATAAGGCCAAATAGGATTAGGTGTAAAGGAACTGCTTGAGTTTCGAGACGGAGGCTTAAGTCGTGATTACTTTGGCCACAACTTCTAGTAAATCTTTTTAATACAATGATTGCAGTCATAGGCGACGTAATTAAGCAGGCGGGTTGTTGGTCTTTTACTTAGAATACTTTGGGTGGAATGGAGCCATTTATCCAACCGATTAAAAGAGATGAAAATTAGGTTTAACCAGTAAAGTATCGATTGATAAGGAAATCTTATGGCCATGTATGCTTTTACCATTTCGCTAAACGTGGAGGCCAGCTAGGAAGAAACAGGGCACGCTCCGGCAAATAACAATGGACAAGATACTATAGTAGTCTGGAAGTGTTCAGCAAGCAGGTAGTTTAGCGCAGGTCTGGTGTAATGGTTGACTGGATCAGGGTGAGAGCAAGTATGAGAACCATGGGGTGCAAAATTCATAGTAGAAAGGCGGAGTGATGGTGTAAAGTCGCACATGAGAGATGCAAGAAGTTACCAGAGATAGAAGGACAAGGATCAGGGAGGTATCGGTGCTCAAGCGGTTCTCCGTAGACGGGGTGTATACAGGCAGAACTAGGAATGTGCTAAGCAGTACTTGCATGCTAAGGTTTAAATAATGACCCTCAGGTTCAGGCTATAGGAATGAAGGCTGTGATAAAAAACAAAAAGTTGCAGGGATAAAGTTAAAAAATAATATTTATGGAGTGTGGTGGCTGTGTGCGCGAGCAGACTTTCTGAAGCAGAAAAGTTAGCTGTCTACTGCTCGTAAGGTGGTCGGACATGAATAAGGCACCCACAAGCACGGTCGAGTAGTCGGCTAAAAGAGCTAAGTATGTACTGATTCTGGTATGCTAGGAACGTAACCAGATAGAAAGAAACAATTCAAGGCTAGATTAGTGTAATGATTGTTATAGAGAAGATGGGGACAGACAGGGCAGCTAAAGGCATGATAACCTTATGATAGAATGGCAGAGTGATGATAGATGCAGGAAGCATCTGCTCTGGGGAGAACAGGAGGAGTCAAGCATCAGTGACTAACAGTGACTTCTAAGCATAAGGTCCTTGTATGTCACGCGGCTAAAAGGATTGCAAACTAAGCTTGTAGAGCAGCTCTAGACGTCCTCCTTCATCTCACTGATCCAGATTCAAAATATGATCATCAGAAGCGCGGATATTCCAAAGGAGTATTATTTTATCTAGGAACATGAAGTTTTGAACCTCCTTCTTAAACGCCTGTGGAAGGTGCATTTCTCGTGTTTACGCTGATTAACCGTTCCAGATATTTAGGAGGGCAAACAGAAAGAAGGTATGTGACGTGGGCGAATGTGAACCCCATAAAGATTTAGTCGTGTCGCGGCTGTGCTTATGTGACGGCCTATTTGTAGTGGTAATTGTCTGGCATTTACAAATTGATAGTGAACATTCACTGAGAATTTGCGACCCGTAGGATTCCACTGTTACTGACAAATCTGTCTTAGAACATGAGAAGCTCCTAGCGCAGCGGGATCAATCCAAACGTCAAAGCCGGAAGAGCTAAGGTGTTATGTATAAATGGTTAGACAACAATTAAGTAACAGGCCTCAAACAATTACCAGACCAAATGTGTACAATAATTGGGCTCGCAATTTCAACGTGCCGCCAACAGCAATGATCAACAGATAAGCACAATGAAACGAAGCGTTGATAGCCTCAACGTGGTTTAAAGCGAAGGGATCAACAGTAGTCGATTAGCCACGCGGCGTGATGGACCAAATGAGGAAAACGGTGTACGGTGATTAGGTCGAAAGAGTCAGTTAAGGTTTCGGGCAGGCAAACAAAAGAAGTAGGACGGGATCAGTACAGACTAATGAAGCTGAGTGTGTACCTGGGCCATACAACACGCACAAGGGGTAAGGCAGAAGGTGGAAGTAGCAAGTTTACCAATTGAGCGGTGCAAGACGGGTAAACACGTGGTAAAGTAAAGTCCAAGTGTTAACGAGAAACGAAGTAACTAAGGTTTTGTCATGCAAATTCCAGTGAGCAATAAAGGGAGAACGCTTGGTCGTTCTCTGGTCAACCTGTTAGAGATATCTCTAGATAGGTTGAACAAGTTAATTTGCCCACCGCAGCCGTAACTTAAGGCTTTTGCAAATATATTCCCTTCTATATATTCTATTTAACTTCAATGTGCTATTAAGTGCGGAGCATTTGTGGGTCATGAGAACCGAGTTATTATCGAAAACTCATTTAATACTGCTGACGCCCTGAATTTGAAATCTTCCGTCCTCACGGAATGTGCGCAGTGTGGGAATCTTTGTACTTGAGGGAAAGACAAGTACGACTTTTATATCGTGGCGAAGAGAAAGGGACGGCCATATCGTAGGTCGTTACTGAAGTCGTTCACATACATCTAAAACAGGGTCGGTCCAAGCACGCTTTCTTTGTACGACACCACTGAAACCTGTGACAGGGATGGGTTCATCCTGCGTAATATTTATTTTCCATCGTGCAGTCCGGAACTATACATACAGCAACCGTGGCGCATCTATTAATTATATCGATCCGCCGCGGCGCTCAACATCGAAGGGTATGTTTAATTTCTCTTCTTTATCTAGTAACTGATTAATTTTGTAACGTAAGCCAAGATTCCTAAGCGGCTGCCAGTGTATTTGATTGGCAAATACGCACAGTATCCCAGCTGCTCCAGTTCTGAACCACCAGCAGCCTAAGGATTATTTTAGTTTGACTGTCAGCAACCCCATAGCTTGTTTGCTAGCCCTGTTCGCTAATGATTTGAAAAGCCTTGACACTACTTTTTGAACTATACTCGGGTTAAACTATTGTAAACTCTCTTACCTAGACTGGAAGCAACCCTAGACCTGATAGTTGTAAACTATCCTTAGTTCATTTTCGTTTGTAATCAGGCGTGGTTCAGTACCTCTAAGCAAATACCGGCCAAGTTATCTGTGGTATACTGCATAATAGCTCACAACTAGCTCACCCGCTGTAAAGTTTGTAATCTTAGAAATAAGACGTTCGCATCAAAACTATATTCACTACAAGGTTTAATTACTTATACAATCCTTAGTATATTACTTGACACTGAGTTACTTGTGTATTGTGACCAGTTACCGAGCTATATCAACCAGTTTTGGCACCTGCCGTCTACGAGCAACGAATGGTTTCCTTGTTGGTATGTCATCTTTCGCGTATTTCAAAAGCCTGCATAGACCCAAGAGAAAGCATTCCTACAGTTAGTTTACGTAGCAGTGAAATCACTTTATTTTTCTACCAGGCTAGTGTTCTGTCGTCTATACCAACCACCTGCTCAAACCAGGCTCTGAAACAATAGCTGCAGAGAGATTTGGCGGATGCATAAACAACTTAGTTTTGCACCTCACTGCCTAACTTCCAGACGTAAGGCATTAAGTTTTAAAGCAAACCATTTATTGTTTTATTACTAGCTAAACGTCGTACACTTCCCACCCGTGATTGTACGGTCTCACAAGCACTTTAGCAGCAACTGACGGGAATACACTACTTAAGTAGCTGCTGAATCTAAATTTCAACAACCAAGTGGATCCGTCGACTTATCTCAACTTGTCGCGTAGGTGTGCGCGGCGTTCTTCGCTCAGCCTCTGTCTAACCTGTACAAATCGCGCATCCAGGAATGTAAAATTTCCGCTGTTGGTAAAATGCTGGAATTACAAATTTACCAAAGAAATGTTCAGCTTCCTACTACCATTTGCTTGCACCTTATTAAAACCAAAGGTCCTCGCAAAGCTTATTCTACTAAGGACGATGGCTCAAACTATTTCTGATTATCCGCTACATTTTGCGGATTGTTGGCTGAGGCCTACAGAAGACGCATTTGCCTTTCTAGTACATTGAGCTCCGGCGTCATTGGACAATGAAGGCAAATCCCTGAGATTGTCTTATGAATGTGGCAATGCTTTCCATATTATAAAACGTGAGTTGCTCTTGAGAGTACTATCCGAGACCAGAATTCAACATTTCACATTTCACCTGCTGAACGACTATTTCTCTGGACGTGACCATTTCACTTGAATTAAATGTAATAGTTCCTCGATACACACCACAGCCACCGAAGTTCTTCAGGGTGCAATATTGGCACCAATCCATTTGTTCACTTGTCGCTTTAGTACCCGCTCCCTACGGAAGGCTGTCACTGCAATATGCAGACGACGTGGTCTTAGGTATCCAGTAGCTGACCTAAGTCACATTAGCCAACTTATCAGTTTAGCTGAACAACCTTGTTTTATAGTCAAGTGCTCACATTTTATCCCTAATTTGACCAAGCTTTAGTGACGTCTTTTCTTTTCAACATAAACTCCGTTAGCAGCAACCTACTATAGCTCGCCCCGAAGTTCGCGTAGTTGGGGAGTGGTAGTAAACTACAATATCTGTTAAGTATCTAGGACTTACACTCAGCCGTGATCTACTATGACCCAACCAGGTGAATGAAAGTTTTACAAGTGAGGTAGCTTTTGTTTTACGACGCCCGTATGTGATCCTGCTGTGCCCCGCTAACCAATCCTGCGATTTATCCCTCTCTTTATTACACCACCTAACCTTTTGCTCAACTGTGAACTTACCCGGTTTCTTTAAGAAGCACTTCGAAATTTTCTATAGGCCATGCACACAACTGTCTCGCGGTAGTGGTACTCTGAAGTCGACTTTTGTTTATATTATTGTGTCTACTCATTCCAGTTCATGCACATGGTTTGCTTCGAAAATACGCGCAGATGCAACTAACTCTTTTATGGTGCTCTACTTATTGTATATTAACGTATTCGACTGGAAATAACTGCGGACCCATTTATTCCCGTACAAAAGCATACCACTCCTCCGTAATCCCATTTTGGAGTGCAGTTGTTTTAACCAGACCACAGTCGGTTAAAAAATGTACAAGATAACTTTAATGCAGTCTTTGCGACTTAGTACGTTTTAGGTGCATTCCATTCGAACTGCAGAAGGCGCGTGTATAACACACGGTTACTTCAAATTCCCCCAACATTCACAATGTTTCAGCTCCATGCCAAAGACTGTACAACAACATTGAGAGTATTGCTAGGCGCAACCGTCTACAATGTATCCTGACTAAGTCACTCTTTCAGCCAACAGAGGACATTGGATACAGCGTAATTGCACCAAATTTTGCGATAAGTCGATCAGCCTTCAACCTCTTTACTGACATTTGTCTGAAATTACGATTAATAGCAATGGTAAAGGACGTGGTAGATTTTCGTCTGTCATGCTTTTGCCCAGTAAATAGTCACAATTGTCTGCTTATCCACCCTGCAAAGTGGCGGATGTGACGCGCCACTAAATAAAAGCAATACGGTATGCACCACACTACCAAGTCTCTTTACTTTACAATATCACTAATTCTGATGCAAGCCCTCATACAGGTTTACACACTCTCGTAAAACATATGCGCCCCCTACTTAGCATCTTGGCACTAATTATATTGCTTCTTACAAGTTCACATCACATTTTCACGCCTTGCATGTCATCTACTCTAACATTTGCGAAGCCGCACTGCTTGTACAATTGTGCCCGTGCCCAGTTTGGCGTGCCTCGAAACATGCAAGGGGCAAATGTTGTTTACTTCTTTTTAAACTTTTTGTTTCTGTTTTTACGGTGAACACGGTAGACAATGAGATAGTGTGTCCAGTTAGGGTTGTGTCATCATCTGTATCATTTCTGAGAACATGGATCCTCTTTTATGGTTTGCGCACAGAAGCTGACAAATGTAAGCACTAAATTAACCGGGACAACGATACGTATAGCAAGCTTCTTACACAACCCCGAGGAGGGTTATATGCAAATCAAATGTGTCGTTAATTCTGTCACAAACCGCCTTTAGGCCCTTTATGAGGCCAACAAAAGGCTCGCCGTGCTTTCTGAGAAAATGTGCCAGCAGTGGCTATACAAAAACTTGCCTTTGAGCTACAGAAGTCCTCAAATTTTCCTCGAATGCACTCGCTTATCGGTTAGTCAACCGTGGACGAAACACTAATTTTAGAACTATTACTTTTGGGACAGCCAGCTACACTAAACTGTCCTAGCCATCGTAAACATCATGTCGCTCACCCACTTGGACGAATGGAATGAACAACCACAGCCAAAGACCGACAACATTAAGATCAATGCCGTCAAGTCTCAAGGCACTTCCACTAACACATAACAGTCTATGACAGCAACTCTGCAAGCCAAAGTTACGACACATGGTCGCCAAGTTCAGCAGCACACTATGAGCCGTCACCGTTGCAGCCGAGGAAAGCACCATCCCGACGCCCCAAATCCAGTAGCAGACGTGCTCACTTTTGGTATACTCGACGCTTTGGTGCCGCAGCACTTAATTTTGTCAAGCCTTGCAACTTCGCCGTGATGTACGGAATATATACATATATAGATGCATATATGTATATATATATGCTCCACCATCTATCACTTGTATTGAATATTTGCGTACCAGACGCCTTCGCCTAATACCTACTGTTAATCTGGTAGCTAAAAATGCTCCGTCGCCGTCGAGAATCCGGTTACGGATAATACCTCCTGCCTAAGCTTTGTCTTTCCGATCTTAGTCTAGCCAACATTCACCCAAAACTTGACTACCTAACCTGCCTACTCAAAACTCCGTAACAATCTAGCTTTACATGACGCACTTTGCTTCAACTTTTACCTAGCTATAACACCGACGCTCCGTCCCTGGCTACCGAAACCCATTATTTATAGTCAGCCGTAATTCTTATATCTTTGCATGCAGCTGTGTTATAGTACAGTAAACATGCATCTTTACACTTTGCTTCTGTCTACTAGTAAGTCAGCATTAACGCTACTCTTCGGAAAAGTTGGAGCGACTTCTTTCTCTTTTGTCGTTGAGCTTTAGCTTTAAACTTTCAACTGGCTTGCAACTATCCCTTTTCTTGAGATACCAACAACCAATCAGCTTTTTCACGCTTCTACTTGCTAGATACTATTTCTTAAGCTTAATAGTGCGCTTTAACTTAGTCCATAAAGCCGTCCATCTTCCACTTACTGGTCGCAACATCTCCGACATGTCGGCTTATGGTGCTCCCAGCTATTTCACTGACACCAAATTACTGAACTTTTTAAATTTTCTTCACATTGGAGTCTAGCCGTAGGTATTTGTCCCGTGTGTTGCTCTGCAGTAACCACTCATTTCGCTGCAACCTCTAAAGCCCTTTTTATTATTCATGCGTCTAACTACATCACTGGCGCTTTATCACTTAACATGCATCCTGGTAGCATCACTCATTATATTCTATATTCTTTGGATTCCCTCAACGCATTCACTTGTTAACGAGGCGTGATCCTTCTTGTTTTCACAGTGACCAACCTACGATTATGCCAGGCTAAACCAGGCAGCAATTTCTCACACCTCCAAAAGCATCGGACTTGCACGAAAAATCACGGACGAGCTACAAAACGTTTCCTTCAACCATTGCATTCAGCCAGCACAGAAGTAAGAAGAGTTTCTTCATAAATTAACATAATCCAATGAAAGTTCCTGGGTAGTTAGCCCGGCCTGGCTATTAGTTCCCTCCTCTTTAGGTATATTGTCTACATGAGGTACCGCCGAAGATATACGTCAGACACCCACCAGACAACGAATATACCAGTCATCCAACTCCCCCATACCTCGAGATTTGGAAGCGGCAGTGAAGTTAAGGAAGCAAATTACTACCTACAAGTCAATGGAGGCGTCCGAGGAAGCGGGCTCCATTTAATCGCGGTGCACTCCGACGAGGCAAACGACAGCCAACGAAATATGACTGCGATTAACAGCAGAAACACTCCGTCAGGTAACAGCGCCGCTAATGTCGCATCACCGGTCGGCAGTGTTTCAGGACATTGTAGGTATTCGTCTGGCAAGCGTTCCTCATACAAAGAGCAAACAGTGTGTGTTTAACAACACTACAGCGGGGCTAACATGACTCACACTAAATGAAGACAAGCTTTCCTACCAGCACTAACAAGTTAACCGATACCACAGTTCGGAAGTTCTATGTGTATTTCCGCTCTCATAGGCCAAGACATATATGTTTAAACAATGACAAGCCACTATTACTAAAACCTTATTACAGCATGGTCCCCATGCTTCGCTCACCTGATACGCACTGTTACATAACCTCCTCGGACCGGTTCCTCACCAACGCGTGGCCTCTTGTAACTTCTATTTTAACATTTCGTATGTTGCAAGCCATTACGCGCGTGCAACACCGATTATATCTACTGAGGCGTACCCCGACGTTTACAAAATTGAAATAGATTCATTCATTGGGCCATTCGGGACCACCTAACTGACTACATCTTTATTAAGCTTGCTTTTGAAACTGCCCATTATGCTGTTATTGCAACGATACATTATTCTGAACCTGCCCAAAATGTGTGCTTTGCATTGTCAAGCATATTTATATATATTGGTAAAACGTTACCAAGCATATTACAAGCCACTGAGTGCCCCAAAAGGTAAGAGTGAACATATAGAAGGAAAGAAAAGGCGACTGTTAGAGTAGCAGCGTCTCGCAGCAAGTGCGCCTTTGCGTACGGATCTTGGCCGTATCTAGTAGTCTTTGCAACCAGATGTGCACGGGTCATTTGGTCCACAACCCGGGAGTTGAGAACGACCAACGACGACTAGTTCCGACGTTTGACCATCAGCGGATTGGATACAAGTGTTACACTGGAGAAACAGGAAAACTTTTTGGTCGGCCCTTAATAGCGACGGAGACGACTGGCCAAAATCAAATGCGCTTCGTCCATGTTAGTTACTTAACATCCGGCACCGCGTTTCCAGTGGACACCGGAACCATATTTAGCATTATACCCCACAGCTTAGATGAGGTGCTTTCATCCTCGCCGAAATCCTTTAGTGCCGTCAACGGCACTAAATTTGCAGGTTTCGGCGAGAGGCAGCAAAAACGCAACGTAGGCTTCCGAAGAAAATTTCGCTGGTCTTGCACAGTAGATCCCTTCTATTTAGCCATAATGAGCACAACGTTATTTGGCATTGGACCTGACGGTTCATGCTAAATAATGTTGGGTTAGCGACTTTCGGACGCGATTCAGTAGTATCGGGACCAGCGCCAAAGTGGCCGCTATCAGGCCACTACGTTTTTTGCCTCAAGATTCACAGCCTTGTACAGACCTTTAACTTGCACCCTAAACGCTTTCCCACCTGAAAGGACAATTCCGTGGTTTCAAATGTCACGCAGTACATCGCGACTAAGGGTCCATTTGTTCCGCTTGCCCGCGCAGATTTGCCAAGAACAAACTCCTAGCGGTTAAGGCGCAACTAGGAGATTTTTATTAACAGAATAAACCACGTGTCCAATAGTCCATGGGCTTCACCATTACATCTGGCGCCGAAGAAGTCCAGTGACTGACTTCACTGTGTGACAACAGGGCGCTCAACATCGATATTGTCCCGGATAGGTATCGGATCCCGCGTATGCACGAGTTGAACGCAGCTATAACTGGCAAGCCGGCTTTCAGCAAAATAAGTATGTTCTACGCTTACCAAGAAATACCGCGGCGCTAGACGACGTTGCTAATATCGCAATTATTACTTCGGTTGGCCTATTCGAGTAGCATATAAGGCCTTTCGGCCTCAGCCACACTGCCCAAACACATCGATGTTACATTCATGAGGTAAAGCGAGGACTCGAACGCGTTCATCCTAATCCAGCTAACCTTATCATCGCCAGCTTTTCTGACAGCGAACCGTTTCCGCACCTCAACGCCCTATTTTTACGCTTGACGCAACAAAGAGGTACCGACAACTTAGTCAAAGCTTCATAGACTTGCTTCGCCACAGCATATCCGCCCTGCGAGACAAAATCCAGACAGTGTAGGACTATCCTGCTCTTAGTACCTTCGAAGAGCTGCGCAACTTCCTTGGCCTGTTAAGTAATATCGTTTTGATCACACACTGCTTGAAAATTACGCAGCTTATGACCGAATTGTTCCGCAGTAGCCCACACATTTACATTTTTCAAATGATGCGCAATTGGCTTTTGAGAAGCGCAAACCAGCTACCTTTGGCATGGGTTTTTCACACTACCACACGCATCAGCGCCGCTCCATTGACAACTGACTCCTCAGGCTTTGCCGTGCGTGCAGTTTTTAACTACTTAATGACCATCAAAGGAAATCTCTAGCGTTCGTTTCGTAGCGTTTGTAAGCTAAATCATTGCATTACAGCAACTACGTTATGGAACTATTCGCAATCTAAGTGGGTATTAACATTCCCGTCACTAAATTTTGGGTCGCCAGTTTGCAGTTTGCTCCGATTAAGTGTCACTGGTTTACGCAATCAGTGGTGCAGCAAACAAAATCCTTCCGCGCAAACCAAAGCAGATGGACTACGTCCCTCAGTTTACGACAGACGTACAACTCGGCGAAGGTGTTTTTGATCCAGGCGCCGACGCTCTCTCACGAATCTAGCAGATCAGCTTAGCTCCTCTGTTCGGTATCGACATAGTCGCCAAAGCTAACGTCCAGAAAGCCAGTTAAAACCTGGGCCTATTTAGGCTGAAAATTAGGCTGAAAAACCGTGCAGCTCCACTAACTTACATTTAGAGACCATTGCTTGTGACGCATCTTAAGCTCCTCCCAGCCATACAGTTCCTAGGACAATGCACCGACCAGTTTGCTACGAAGTACACTACCTACGACATCCTGGCGTACTTGCCTTGCATAAGCTTGTAACCATACGCGTTGTCCGGCCGCACGTCAACCGTGATGCCTGCCTTTGGGCTTGCAAGTAAGCCTAAGTTGTACAGCCCCACCAGAAGTCAAATTAGAGTATTACCCGCCCCTGACGTTCTTCTTGCACACGCACATGTCGACCTCGTCTGACCATAATACCATGCGTAGGCTACCTGCATCTACCCACCTGTCTCGATCGATTAACCTGTTGACCATACCACATCCCAATGCCCGACTTTTCATTCCAGAGTGTTGCACGCGCTTTTCTAGAGCGCTTGGGAGCTAATATCTGTTTCCTAACCGTAGTAATTAAGGACTGGGGCGTACTCTTCCAAGAATGCTGTATTAAACTTATCGACGTTCTTAGTTGCAGTAACAAGGAATCACCGCATATCGCCCCAATGCCAATGAAATAGTAGAAATTTTCGTCAGCAACTCAAGACGTCTTGCCATGCCGAAGCTAGCACCTCATGGCTGGAAGCATCCCTGTTCTTTCGTTTAGGAATAAGAAAAACGATTCAGCAGATTTACATGCCGATCCATCTTCTTCACATCTTTGTTCTACACAACGCCTGCCTGGAGAATTGGTCTCACCGGTAGCACTAAAAACATTGACTTTGCCGACTGTACAACGCAGCTATTGCACGACATACGCCGCTACGGCCTGTGCAAGCTAGAGCACTGTGTGGTACGCCGAAACGACAAGCACTTAACCATTGACTAGAACGGTAAAACAGAGATGACCAACGACGCCGAACAAAAGTGCGCTCTCCTTGACGATCCTGACTCTAAAGCAACAAACAGCTTAACAGGCTGCGCCATCAAGGCCAATGCCGCAACCTCAGACCAGTTATTTTGCTGCAGCGGAATAGAGACTCAACCAACGTCACCCATTCACCAACCAATATAAGCCGAGGTGTACGAAAAGTAAAATACCCAATAAGCCTTTCCGATTGCGTTAGCACGTGGCACTTTCCCTAAGGCATCCTTTTCGCATTTCTATGCTTACCTAGACTTTTCTTAAGGCCCAAAAAGTAGCATACAGCCTTTTGGAATTGCCAAAAATGAGGAAGTCCATGAAAATCCAAAAGCAGCTTCGCACGTTTTCCGACCTGCACACCCTTTTTATTGCCTTGCAATTATGCCGCTCTTTACAAATTTACGTTTATGTGCACAAAGTTTGCTAGTTGCCACTTGGTTACACAATACACTAAATCCCCGCCTCCTACCAAGTCTCAAAAATCCCCGCTTTGACAAACCCTGGTTGTTATGAACTATTACCACAGAACCTCAGGTACTAGTTCGAAACCGTAGGGAGAAAATGGGTGAGCCCGATAGAGCAAGATTGCATGGTTCTCTCTTGGCAGTTGCGGCGGTTTATAAAAACTTTTATCTCATTAGGCTGGCCTGCGAAGGACAGTCCCTATTTACATCGTAGAGGTGCTTACACAGTCTCACCTATGGGAGTAATAAGTAGCAGATTAGGGAGACCCCTGTTTGTCTGTGTAAAATTCTAAAGAAAAGCACTATTCAATCGTACACTTAGGCATCAGGTGCTGAATGTTGCCTTGCACGTCAAGTTCTATTATTCCAGTTGACTGACATCTTACTTTGTTGCTTTTGCTCGACTGTTCTCGGACGGAGAGCAAAGTGTACTGTGCCGTATTTTTCTTCCTAACCAAGTGCGTCAACGTTGTCACTTTCATATCTAAGTAAACCGGGAATCTTCCCAGCCCCAATAAAATGTTTCGCTGTTACTCATTCTGTTTTTGTGATCCTCATTCCGCGCTCACACTTAAGTCGCTTTTTCTGTAGTTCACCTGAATATTAACAAATGATTGATAAAGTTCCACAACAAGTACTTACTCTGTAGCATTTTAGCAATGCTATATCTGGCTTACTGTTGGAGTGGATAGAACCCGTAGTGGTTTTCTAAGTATCGCGAACGTGCCAACCACAAGCTGCATAGCTTGACTCAACCAGAAGCCAAAAAAGTACACACTTGCAAGCAGAAAAAGAGGTATATGGGAGATGATTGTATAGGTTTATCAAGTCTTCATACACAAGGAACATGAAAAGTTAGCTATGGATATCTATTGTTGGTTGAAGGAAGTGCATGACAATAGGAAGAGCAAAATATCTGCGAGGCAAGTAGTCGGAAGCTGGAAGCATCATCTTTATTACAACATGCCCGCCCTGCTTTCACCCTACTGACCTTAATGTGCTTCTTGACGTTAACTTATCAGCTTCCGCCTGCGACTGAGGTCTTCCAAACCCACCTAGTCAGGGAGCTTGGGCAACGCGTCGGTACCAATCTACCTGAGCGATGTGTGCGTTTCATATCCAGCGAACCTCGTCCCCTTCCTCTATATCTGATAAATTGGGCATATTAACTTCAGGACCCATAACACGGCCTTTGCTCCTTCTTCGTTTTCATTCCTAAGCTGGAACGGCCCTTCCCTTATATAACAATCCGTGGTCCGCGTGGTTCACTCCAAATTTCACCACATTTAAGAAATATGCGCATGGAAGCAATTTACGTACAATATTATATCGTATTTCATGTTAGAAAGCCACTGGGGTCTGTTTAACAACACTGTGATGTGGCGGATGTGGTTGGTCAAGGAGTAAAAGCACCTCGCATGACTACACCTTGGCAAGTCAACGAGCCTCATACTTCATCCCTTTTAACTGTTTAATTCCCTAACTCTTCTATATCAGCATACATCGTTGCCACATTTTCTACCATTTTACCTATGCTTATTTGCTTACGTTCTCACGAACATGGTATCTTATCTTATCTCTGTTAAACTCCTCTTCAACCATCTAATCGGTCCTCTGGTATTATTGACCTATGGTTGGCTGATGCACTATTGCAATATATGACCGACTTCTTAAGTCCTTACAAACGTATTCCGAGCGCAGGATCCAGGCGAACGCCGACCAACATGTGCTCCAAAGTGACTTAGATACAGTGTATCAATGGTCGATCCAAAACTTGTTGCATTTCAACGTCAGTAAATGCAAGATGCTTTCCATCCGACATGCTTCTACACGGCAACAGCTCTACTTCCTCCATGAATGCTTGAGAAGAGACCTTCTTCCTCGCAGCGTCAGCTATAGACCACCGGTGAACCATCCACAGGCATGGACAATTGCACGGCAATTCGGAAAGCGCATGGTACGAATGATGATCACAGACGCCTACAACCGTATCCGAAAATATGAACGTTGTCTAAACGAACATCGAACCAATTGTTTACAAACAATTGGGCAACAACTGACTGAACAAGTGCAACGCGCAATAGATCGCAGAGTTAAAAACACAAAAGCAAAAAAGCAGACTGCGCTTCACGAGAAGTTGACCAAACTGATAACAATCACCGACGAATGCATCAACAATGGTTGGATCAGGAACCTTTCAAAACGGCCACTCAGTGGTACGGAAAAACAAATTCTCATCAAAGGCCTAAATTATAACTACAAAGACTCGACAACTACGGAGTTTATGGCACGATTTGAAAGCGCTTTGCAATCCAACGGACTAGACGACGAAACACAGAAACAAATCAGATACACAGTCGTCCCAGCCATGACGCATTTAAAGCAATGCAACCCTCTATCCCGACAAGAGAAAGAAGCAATAAAAGCTCTGAAGTCTGACGAATCAATTGTTATTCTACCTGCTGATAAAGGACGGATGACATTAAATATGGACAAAGCAGATTACACCGAGAAAGCACAACAGCTCCTGAACGATACTACAACCTACCAATGCATTGAGAATCACCCAACGTCGCTACTAACCAACAAAATAAACAGAGTGTTGGCGAAGCTTAAGAAGTCGAACGAAATATCGGAAGTGGAACGAGAAAAAATGAGGACTCGCGACTCGAACATTGCACAATTCTATGGACTACCTAAAGTACACAAGGACGGAGCACCCTTAAGACCAAATGTATCACTTCCAGGCACGCCCACCTACTATCTGGCAAAGGAACTATGGAGGCGCCTCAAGCACCTAATAAGTAAATCGCAACACTCCATAAACAATGCCCAACAATTCTTGACAAAGCTCAAAGGCCTACGAAAAGAACACGATGAAACCATGGTGTCCTTCGATGTAACCGCCCTATTCACTTCCGTCAACTTACAGCTGGCAAAAGAAATTATCGTAGAACGTCTGGACAGCAGCGTTGGGAAGATTGGGAACATGACGACCAGAAGCGGATGCGAACTGCTCAACTTATGTCTCTCAACTTACTTCGCGTTCAACGGGAAAATGTATAAACAAGTGAAAGGTGCACCGATGGGATCAACTGTGTCCGGACTCATCGCAGAGATTGTCATGCAAAATTGGATGAGGATCTACTGCCAATGATTAATCCGAAACTCTGGGTTCGCTACGTCGATGACACGTTTGTGATACTCAAACGTAGTCAAGTGTCGGTTGCACAACACCTGCTTAACAACGCTATGGACGGCATGCACTTTACCATGGAATCAGAGAAGGGAAACAAAGTTCCTTTCTTGGAGGTGCTGGCAGCCAGAATAATGTGCGGCGAATTACAAACCTCAGTTTACAGAAAAAGCACGCACACCGATCAGATTTCGAATTTTAACAGCAACCACCCAAGATGTCACAAAATAAGCTGTGTGAGGACACTGTTCCATAGAATAGAAACTCACTGCAGCACGACAGAAGCGAAACGAGCAGATGAAAAACACTTATTCAGGTCATTCGAACGCAACGGATACACACGCAGTTTCCTCCGAAGTTGCCTAAATCGCAAGCCCTCAAAAACCGAACCTACGTCAGCTATGGCGAAACATATAGTTTTTCCGTACATAAAGAACGTGTCTAAAATGACTGCCAGCTTGTTCAACCAACATCAAATCATGGTAGCCCACAAGCCGACCGCGACTCTGAGGAAAACATTGTCAAAACCAAAAGGAAAGCGAGAGGCACTAGAACGACAGAATGTCATATATAGAATAAACTGCGTAAACTGTGAAAAGCACTATGTGGGACAAACAGGAAGGAAGCTGTCCACCAGGATACATGAACACCAAAGAGCGTGCAAGAACCATTACGCAAACTCATTGGTTTCAACACATGTGGATGAAGAGGGACACAGCTTCGACTGGAACAAAGTAGAGATCTTGACCGAAGGAGAAACACAAAAAGGGAGGGAGTTTCTCGAAGCCTGGTTCACAACCACGAACTCAATCAACCTGCATATCGACCTTGATCCAATATATCATCCGCTGAGACAGAGAGAGTTCAAGAGGATCAAAAACCGTTGTCCGAAGGAACCTAATCCAACACACGGACAATGAACAGCATGGTCAATATGAGCTCAGACTACTCACCCACACCCGTTGCACCAATCCGGATGCGATATTCCAAACCATGTCGCAACAACATTTCCGCAGCTAATGACAATGACTCGAGCACAACCGCTGAACACAAGGATTCACCAATGAGAACGAGGCAAAAGTAATAGCCCCGTATGCCTATATAAGGAACGGAGTGGCTGCTGACAGCATCCATTATTGGGTTTGTTTTCTACCAACTACTGCTACTTTACTGCTATCAATCCCGCACTGAATATGCGACCTCGGATGGTGGCGAAACGTTTGCAACCAAGTTGCCCAGCTCGGTGAACTCCACAACAACTGAATTGTGCTCTGCTTTGATTAGCGATATCAAAGCAAGTGCACAATTAAAGCTAGAGTGTGCAGGCTCTTTCAGCTTGCTAGCGGGTAGGTACAATGCTTGTACTTAAGCCTATTTGTTCTTGATGCACATAAACCATCTGTTTTCCATAAATAAGAACGGTAGATATTGGCCTTTTTTCGATGTTATAACAATTGCATATGCAATGGAGCCCTCAACCCCAATTTTATTTATGTATAAAAGACGGCTTGAAAAGATAATAGTCTCGCTCTTCCCAACACCACACACCACGACCGCGGTTTTGTCTTAGTTTGGACTCATCACGTGATAGCTTACGCTCGGGTGAAACCCAGAGTCTAGAGATACAGCACGACGTCATAAACACCATACCAAGCTTGATATAATGGAAAGAGTAGTGCTGCAGTTCCGCACGTTACTTTTCGATGCCTACTTGCAGGATCAGGCGTTACGGATGCTGTTCCGTCAGGACGTCTCACACTACACAAACTCGCGTTTCCCAAGGTCGAATCTACCTGAGATTTGCGCCGGCGTTAAGCGCGAACGTTTGAGCTTCAAGAATATATCAGACACATGGCGGTCAACGCAAGCTTAATTGGTGGAACGTAGAACCAATTAATTATAACAACTGATACTAAATGCCCGGATTTAAGAGTTTACACCCGGCATATGCCTGTACACTACACGGCCAGCTTTTGTAGAATACAAAAGTTTATTAAACTTGGTATTGTAACAACTGAGGGATCCATTACTAAAAGGCTTGTGTGTTGTACCTGTGACCTAACTTACAAAGCTAGATGTAACTTCAAATCTGGAGACTTTGGGGATTCCAAGGTTATAGCTAAGTTTGTCGGCTTCACAAAATTGTGTATTGACAGATGCGTATAAATTTTATTTAACCAGAATTCCAATTTTTCTGCCATAGAATTGGCGAAGCGAAGATTATGTGTTGAAAATACCACGCTACCGCACTTGGCTCCGATACATCTGCTTTAAGTGGACTTGCCAAAAACCGTGCTCGTGGTGCCAGGTGCGTGGTTTGGGTTTAACCTGTTCCAGTTAATAGTTCCGCGGCAGGATTCCATAGGTGGTGGTTTATTGCCTGCCAAGCTTTATTCAGAAATAGTCACAAATAGCTTCTTATCCTTGCTGCGACATGGATGATGTGCCTCGCCACAAACTATTGTCACTGCTCGGTGGATATTTGACAAATGCGAAATAAAACCACGGACAACCACCGCTTGTTCACCCATTTCTGACGTTCACGGCTAGTCACAGATGATGCGGCAGGTACGCAACCAGAAGCTACATAGCTACATGCATACACAATTACATACGTATATACACCCAAACACATGCATTCACTGTTATGCCAAACATATATTTTTGTAATCGTTGATCACACTATGTTAACATGATCATGCCTGTAAACAAATGCCTTGTATTGTCGAGAATTAATGTTTATTTACTTATGTATACAAATTCGATGCCATGGATGTGAGTATCTAAGCCACCAGCAGTTCAGCTTCCATTTGCGACTTAAGAAACAACTACCTTAATTTAGAAAATATCAACGAAATGATTTAGCTTGATTACGCGGACGAATATGAAAGTGAACGTGGACCTGATAAACCTAAGTATAGATCTTCCACCCCTATCTTTATACTCTAATTTATGTTGTCCAATCCACCACACTAACTTTTCAAATATCAATTATGCTGATAGAAACAAGCACTGGAGTCGTTTCTTTCCAATTGGTCAAGTTGGTTTATCTGTTGAACATACATTATTCCTTCGGGGTGTGACCACAAATAGACGTCATGTTGTCCCTTTTCCCTGTCATACGCAAGCAATAAGGAGCTGTATTAGGTATTGTGTATCAATTGCATTTGGCGCTACATCGACGATATTTAACTTATGGTGTACCAAACAAAAAGCTTGTTGTCACGGATCGTCCTCTTCCAAGGAACCCGGCACCGTGGCAGCAAGAACTACGTAATTGTTTTATTATTCTTAATTATATTTTACCCAACTTTTATGGTTGACAATTAATTGGCTTATCTCATGTGACGATGCAGTAAAGCGTCAAAGATTGTCAGTGTACCCACGCAAAGCGTGCTGGTTAAAAACACACTTATGTTGTCAAAGTGCTATACTTGGAATCATCAAATGGTTTGAATAGCCAAACAGATACCATAAGTTCATGTAAAAAGTCCAAAACTAGTTGAGTCTGTCATGACTTGGGTTAACTTAGGTCAAGCCAGATCTGTTGGGTGGAGCCTGGGATACTAGTCGGTAAGCAATGACACGTAATACGTGTCAAATACGACAGTATAGAAGTCGGAGGCGACTGAACCCAACGTATATTGCGCAGGCTACAAGAATAGGAAGCCAAGCAGACAGAGCGAGAAACGTGCAGCGAGGAACTCACCAAAACGGTTTGTGACAACGGACGTGAAGTCAGTAAAACAAATGGACGTTTCGAAGGTTAAGACAACCATAAAATCCAATGTTACAAGATACTGAAAGAGCATGTTTTCTGTTGCGCTACAAAAGCCTCCCACTAGAAGGCTGCAAGATGTGGCCTTCGATAGTGCTGTTAGTGGGGAAAATGGAAGGTGAGGGGATGCGAATATTTGCAGTGGCTTGAGTAAGAGCTTCCAAAGTGGGTTGTGTAGCAGGTTTTGCTGGGTCCAGGCTTCGTTAGTCTTATTTATGACGATCGTGTGGGCCAGAGTGCATCATCGGTGGGCCGTCGGAGCGGGCTGGTCGGACTGCAAAAAGCTGGCTAGTCCAGAAAAAAGGCCGACAGGACCTTCCCTTTGCTGCAGACCCGACGGTGCGCTTGGGAGTTGTCACTCCTCCCACCGCACATTAGTCCACGGTCCTCGTCCCACGAAGAAATGCAAGCGTCCTCGTCTCACGGAGAAATCCGGGCGTCCTCGCCCCACGAAGGAATCCGGTGTCCTCGTCGGCAATGCCTGGGCAGCTTTTTCGGACCAATCCGTTCGTGGGTGTCTGCGGTCGAGGGCGACTGTCTGTTCCTTGGATGAGGAAGGGGGCTTTGGGACGGCTGGCGAGTCACTCCGGGGTTGCGTTGAGTCGGTTGGCGAGTCACTCGTAGGGTTGCCTGGGCAGTTCCGGCGGTCGAGTTTCTGGAAAGTAGAACTCAGGGGGGTTAGCAAGGATCAGGAAAGTGGCTTGACGCCGGAGACTGAACCTGGCATGCATGACAAAAGCAAATACGCTTTTTAGGTTTTCAATATGTTTTGGGTTTTTTGTCGATTTTGCAAAACGTTTGTGGGTGAGACGCAGGGTAACCATTAAAGACGAAAAAGGCGTGTTAATGGAAATAGCAAACGCTTACAAAATCGGAAAAACGGACCGGACGTTTGACCTGTCTACCGCGTCAGTCGGTTGCCTGGGGTTGAAACGGGATAGGTTGCGGGTCAAGCGGTACGGAGGCTTCCGGGCTATCCAGTGCTCGGGAAGTCACCACAGGTGCGGGTGCTTGTGCGAGAGCATCAGGATGGGCTGCGAGTGGGTCGTCAAAGAATGCCACTTTGAGGCGGTCGATGGACACCGTTGTTCGGTGACCATTCTGGTCTAAAGTAAAGTGTTTCGGAGTCCGTTGCAGAACTCTGAAAGGGCCAGTGTATGGTGGCTGGAGAGGGCGCCGCACTGCGTCGGTGCGGAGGAAGACGTGAGTGCAGGTAGAGAATCCGCTGTGCATTTGCACATCTCCAGTCTGTTCACGTGGTGGGGTCGGACGTAGTGAACGCATGCGTTGAGCTAGGGAGGACGCAAAGTTAGACGGAGGCATAGCCGATGACGCGGGAGGTGAAACGAATTCTCCTGGTAATTTGAGCATCGTGCCATAAACCAACTCTGCTGGCGCACATTACAAGTCAGATTTGATGCTGCTGCGAATGCCTAAGAGTACGAGCGAAAGGTTTTCGCTCCAGCTACAGTCGGAGGAGGCGCAGAGCGAGGCTTTAACCTGTCTATAGAAACGTTCAACTAACCCGTTGGCTGCTGGGTGATACGCTGTCGTGTGAATGCGGCGACAGCCTAAAAGTTGCAGAACGTATCGAATTGCGAAGATTAGAAAGGCGTTCCTCGGTCAGTTGTGATGGTGGATGGGCATCCGTAGTGCGGGACCCACCGGTCTAAGAAGTCCCGGATAACGGTCTCAGCTGTGCAGTCTGTTACGGGAATGGCTTCTGGCCATCTGGTGAAGCGGTCGACACATGTAAGAATGTTTACGAATCCGCGTGAATGAGGCAAAGGACCTACCAGGTCTAAGTGTACATGCGAGAACCGAGAGTCCGGGGTAGGAAATGAACCAAGAGGACTGCGGGTGTGACGATGTACTTCAGAGCGCTGGCATTGAAGGCACGCGCGAGCCCAGGTACGAACATCTTTGTTTACGCGTGGCCAAACGGAGCGTTCGGTGACCAGTTTCGAAGATGCACGGATACCGGGATGTGATAGTGAGTGCAGTGCGTCAAAGACTATGCGTCTGAAAGAGACGGCCACGACGGGTCTAGGACAACCTGTGTAAGTGTCACACAGGATGGTTCCTTCCGTGGTTTGGAGAGGAACAGGTTGCACATGCAGCGAAGTGGACTGCAGAGTGCGCTGTATATCTTCGTCTTGAACCTGAGCCGATGCCATGGCGGCAAGCTCGACGGTAGGCAAAGACTGGAGAGTGAGGTTGACGCGTGAGAGCGTCGGCGACGGGATTGTCGACACCTGAGACATGACGTATGTCAGCAGTGAACTGCGTGCCAAAGTCTAGGCGTCTTGTCTCCCGTGGTGAGTATTTGTCGCAAGCAGAGTTGAAGGCAAAGATAAGGGGCTTGTGGTCAGTGTAGACCGTGAAGGCGCGGCCTTCAAGTGTGTGCCGGAAGTGACGTATCGCTAGGTAAATGGGCAGCAGTTCTCTGCCAAACGTGCTGTAGCGGGATTCCGCTGGCTGCAGGCGCTTGGAGAAGAACCCAAGGGGTTTCCATTGCCCACCAACGTGTTGTTGGAGGACAGCTCCTACCGCGACGTCTGAGGCATCAGTCGTAATAGAAAGCGGTGCAGTCGATTCGGAATGAGCGAGGAGGGCTATGTTGGAGATAGCATCCTTCAGCTCGGCGAAGGCTGCCTGTGCTGTGTCAGGGAAAGCGAACTTACGTTCATTTCCTCTGAGTAAGTCAGTCAGTGGCTGCATGAGCTGAGCGCAGCGCGGAATAAAGCGTCGATAGTAGTTGACCAAAGCACAAAATCGAGGGAGGTGCTTGAACGACGTCTGAGCTGGGAAGTCCTTGAATGCCTGCATCTTATCAGGAAGGACTGCAATACCAGACGATGAAACGAGGTGGCCTAGGAATTCTACCGTTGATTTGCCGAGTTCGCACTTAGTCGGGTTGACTGTGACAACTTGTTGGATCGAGCGCTGGAAGAGAGTTCAAAGATGCGCGAGGTGCTCCTGTTCCGATGAATTGGCTAATAAGATATCATCAAGGCAGGAATATGCAAAGTCTAGACCACGAGTAACATCGTGGATGAAGCGTTGGAAGGTTTGTGTGGCGTTGCACAGTCCAAATGGCATTCATAAAAATTCAAACAAACCGAAAGGATTGATGACGGCTGTTTTAGTAAGGTCATTGGCTTCCACAGGTATCTGGTGATAGGCGCGAACCAGATCCATCTTGCTGAAGATCGTCTTACCTGTGAAGCATGCGGTAAGGTCCTGCATGTGTTGGATGGTATACCTATCTGGGACGGTTAGGCGATTGAGTGCGCGGTAATCACCGCAAGGGCGCCAGTCACCAGATTTCTTGGGGACCATCTGCAGGGGCGAGGACCAAGGGCTGTCAGAAGGGCGGATTATTCCAGGTTCAAGGATGTGCTCAAAATCCGCCCTAGCTACCTTCAGTTTCTCAGACGATAGTCGGCGTGGACGGCATGGCACAGATGGGCCGTTTCGTCCATATGTGGTGCGTGACTTGAGCTGCCACGGGCAAATCTGCATTCGTTGGCTGAACGAGCTTAAGATGCTGAGAAAGGAGATTAGCGTAGGCTGACGAGGTCTGGGGAAATCCATAGACCGGGGATATAGATGTCACATCGGCGGTGTCGCCACTTACGCTGAGTTTTGTTGCATTGTCAACTATCATCTGGCGTTTCGCATCGACTAAAAGGTCGAAATGCCTGAGAAAGTCAATGCCGATGATGGCAAAGGGGACTGCAGCAACAGTGAATACCCAGCGGAACGTGCGCCGAAAACCTAGGTACAGGGTAAGCGACCGATGACCGTAGGTGGCTATTGGCGTGCCATTGGCGGCACTGAGGCTTGTCGACAGAGAAGTGGTAGGCTCACCTGGCATAGGGGGAATGACGCTGACTTCCGCCCCGGTATCAACTAAGAACTGGGTATCGGAGTCATAATCCCTAATGTAGATGAGACGACTTTGAGCTTTGCCGACGTTCGTGGCCATTACAGGCCGGCGTGGCGGATCATCTATAGCGGAGTAGCTACACGGCTGTACGCACTTACGGGCTTTAGTACCGAAACGCGAGTGGTAAAAGCAGTAACCTGAGACATCAGTTTTCGTGCGACGGGGCGATGATCCAGGGCGGTTGCGGTGCTTACGTTTTAAGGTGAGTTCTTTGATCTGGCGCTGAAGCGACGCTATCTGCAATGATAATGCGTCTATTGCCGACGGCGGGCTAGTCGCGCCTGTCGTTGTGGTTGTGCCAGCGCAAAGCTGCTTAGGTGCTTTGGTTTCAGTCTCTGGCTGGTGCCGTTCGATGACGCGGTCTGCTAGATCTGCAATTGCTGTGATGGGCAAGTCACTTGCTACTGCAAGGATAGCCTGTGTGCTTTCAGGAAGGCGTTGCATCCACAGCTCGCGGAGAATCCCTACGTCCATGTTGGACGTGCCGATGAGCTGTTGCATTTCACGCAACAAGGCTGAGGGCATCCTATCTCCTAGCTGCAGATCACATAATAGTTGCTGCAGACGGACCTTGTCAGAAGGCGTGATTCGCTGAATAATAGCCTGTTTAAGAGTCTCGTATTTCATTACTAGAGGGGGGCAAAGTATGATGTCTCTCACCTGCGAGGATATATTCTGAGGAAGGCAAGATATTAGCTGGTTATACATGGCGAAATCAGAAGACATTTTACAAATATAAAATACGGATTCTAGGTGCAAAAACCATAATAAAGGATCATTCTCCCAAAAGTGGGAGGGGCTAAGGCAAAAGACGACCATGACTGGCTGAACGGATTTAACCAAGCATGGAGACGGCTTATCCCATAGATAATCCATTGCAAAAAGCAGATAAAAATGTGGTAGGTGAGAAAACAATATGATCACAAGTACTGAATCACAAAATCACTGGAACGCGCTCACCAGAATGAAAATGCAAAATGGCGGGCGGCGTGTTCCTGACAGGGGGTCACCATTTGTTGGGCGGAGTCTGGGATACTAGTCGGTAAGCAATGACACGTAATACGTGTCAAATACGACAGTATAGAAGTCGGAGGCGACTGAACCCAACGTATATTGCGCAGGCTACAAGAATAGGAAGCCAAGCAGACAGAGCGAGAAACGTGCAGCGAGGTACTCACCAAAACGGTTTGTGACAACGGACGTGAAGTCAGTAAAACAAGTGGACGTTACGAAGGTTTAAACAACCATAAAATCCAATGTTACAAGATACTTAAAAAGCATGATTTCTGTTGCACTACAGCTCACGGTTAGAAGGTGTCAGAATGGCATGTAATGAATAAAACTGTGATGGCGTGCGTGCTTTTAAACCGCATTTGCACATTGCTATATGGGACTGGATGTGCGAATAAAACCCTAAGCGGACTGCGCCGAATTGAAGAACTTTCCCAGCAGACGTTTCTACGAATGTCTGTATTCATTCAATAGAGTCTTTGGATGTCCTTTTTCTTTTGATATTTCGCTACAGCTTTTTCACTATTTTAGTGAATACGTTCTCCTCTATGGTTTTAATTGTGTAACATGATGGTACAATCATTATCATGCTGGAAAGAATATGGCTCGTACTACAGCTTAGACACATCATAATTACTTACCGATGCTTCACTAAAACTCGACTGGCAGCAGTCGCACGTTTGCTTAGTACACCACTAATTTGCACGTGATTACTTGGGCGCGGCAGCTAACCTCCGTATTACGAGACAAGCAGGCAATTCTTTCGACCACAAGCCAACCGTTTGGCGCCCACCAAAATTACGATTTGGACAATAAACCAAATCAAATGGAACTCACAGCGAGCAGTGTTTTCCAGTAGTTGCCAAAGTGAATAGTTGTCGCTTTGTCGACACTTAGATAAACCAGACGAATGACAACTGGCTTAGCACTTCCGCCAACAAAATACCTCGTGTGGTGTTCAAACAAATGTGCAAGTACACGCAATTGACCATTGGCGTGGGAACTGTTTTGTGTAAGGAGTACAGCTGGTATACCGCGTTGCCTAAAGATTTTCCGGTGGGCGGTAAGCGCTAAAGTCGTTGGGTTGAATGATAACATTTGCGAATGCCTCTACAAGGACCAGGTATGACACTGCCGATTGGGCCAGTGACGTTAAGGGAAAGATGGGACTATGCATCACGAGGCAGTACCCACGGAGTTGGTTGTTGCGTAGCGGTTGGACTAACCGCTTTGGCAATTAGAGCACATTTTGACCAATTCGTCTGGTAAGTTATTAACAAACAAGGAGCAGGACGCCACCGTTGTGAACACACTGATTTGATAACCGTTTGGAGCACACCGAAACACACATCTACCTTCCGGGTAAATAAGCCGAAATCCACGTCATGATTGCTTTCGAGATACCATAAATCTGCAGCTTGTACAAAATGCGAGAATGAGGAACCGTTTCGAAAGCTTTTGTGAAATAGATGAACAATACGTTTAGGGCTTTTTCTGTTATGATTACCAAGGTCGACTCGGTCGCTCCGATTGGCTGTAAGCTGAAAACTTGCCCGTCCGCGATTGGCCAATATAAATGATTAAGTTCATAGGCACAGTATAATAGCTGCCAGACACGAGTTGATTACACAGCGCAGGGTCGATAATTATTGGTTCATAACGACCTCACTTACCGTTTCTGTTCTCTTCTTTTCTTTATATAATATTAAGTACATTAGAATTTAAGCGATCATTCTGTTAAATAACCATTGCTGTTAGGTTGCCTGATTACTGCCTGATGGATGGGCTTTGATCCACTTTGGGTGCACTGATCCGTTTGTTAGGCGGTGCTCCCCACTCCAACCAGTTTGAAGTCCACTGTTATATGATATCAGCCCGAGGTTGATCGGGAGCGGGATGACTGGAACTCCGCAAGGATTTGTCTATCTTCTCGGTCGACAAGCAAGTGCAGAGAGTTAGATGGATGCTAGTATTCTTTAGGTGTGTAGCCTCTGTTTTTGATAGTTTGAACGCTTCCAGAAGTATTTCAAGATACTTAGTAATGGCGTTAAGTTTTCTGTCAAGTAAGCCCTAGCACCTAAGTTGCTTAATGTAGTAGACGCATCTGCCTTGGCATAAGGCCAATTCCTAGCAGCCATGGTCATAGCTTTCTATAAACAATTCAAGTCTCCAAGGAATTTGATTTTTCCGATAGTCCTTTGCTAACAGTTTCTTTTCATCTTCATAGTGTCGTGGTACAGAGTAGTGCATTCGGTTTTACTGACGCTCCATTATCCAGTTTGATTTAAAGTTGGGTCCATCCAGTGGCTTTATTAGATCAAATTTCGTCCGAGGCCTTCTGAGCAGGTGCCTTTCTGCTGAAGACGTCTGTTCCGGTGACTGTGGATTAGCCGTAAACATGCACATTAACAAAATGTTCGTACCCTCTATTACAATGATTCGCCTTTTTCAGATTGAAACACATCCCACTGGAATGTATCAACAATTGTTCCGCTTACCCACTTGTCTGTGGATGATAAGGAGTTAAACTCAAATGCTGCATTTTATGGAGGAATCTGCAAGAAAAAACACTCAGTCAGTTAGTTTTACCTCACATATAAAAGATCCTGATGCGCCTAAGCGTCGAACGACCGTAAATCGCGAGGTATGCCGAAGTGTACGTTTGCGTAGAGTCCGATTGTTAATAGAGCAGGCAGCGCCGCGCACAATCGCAATGAGCCGGCGGCAAACAAGGTAGAACCACGGAACACGAGCTCGAAACCAAGTGTACGTAGATCGATAGTTAATTTAAACAAGGCCGTACAACAACTGCATTGAAATAGGTAAACATGAAAATGAAAGATAAGCAAATTATTTACAATCGCTACAATTTCGTGTACCGCACAGCATTTATCAAAGCTTAAAGAGGTAAACTTGGGTTGTTTTCCGATGGTACCGGTTCGGGAACACCGAACCGGCTGAAAACATCTCCCAGACGGTACTCTTGACCGATGTTGGTTTGTTGGACATTCGAAAGATCTCGAGCCATATGCTGTTAGCTTTGACGATGTAAGAAGTTCTGTCCTTTGATTAGCCCTGCGAATTCGAGGTACACCATTGATTACGGATTCGTGGACGGCGGGCAGCAGAACAGTTTTCATTTCAGCGACGATTTCGCTACCAAGCACAGGTTGACTAGAAACGCGATAACTCCTAAATTTCAGAATGCATAAAGGGCCAGTACACGTAACTCCTCGCTGGAGCCGTCAACCTGTTTAAAACGGAATTTCCAGAAGGAATGTGATGTAGTACTGTGGCTTGAAGTTTGGCTGGGAGGATGTTTCGTTCATCAATCAAGATACAGTCTTCAACGACAGATAGAGCATTTCCTATCTGAAACCATTGTTGTAGCAATAAGCTCGAAATGCTTTGAAGCCACTTTGTGTAGTAAAACGTGATCAACATTGACAACAAAGGGTCCCGTAATTTGGCGTCACGAAGCTGCCTGAAAGATATTAGTAGCTGGCTCAAAGAATTCGGGAGTACACCGGTAACTTTTATTTCGATTGAGACTTTACAACAGGAGTGTCTTCTATCGCCTGCTGTTCTTCTCCTAACCTTGACAGCGCATCGGACTGAAAAATATCACTCGTTTAGCGTTACTTGATGATGAAATCGTACCCCGCCGCTGCAGAAAATTAGCCGTACATACTTGAATTCTTAGCTTCAAGCCTAATATAGCAGGAAGCGATTTGTGGTCCGTTAGTAGACTAAATTGAAGGCCAGATAACCTTTTGTAAAATTGTTGCACTACAGACACAACAACGAAAGTCACCTTTTAAATTTGACTATACTTACTTTTAACGTTGTCGGTGAAGGGGCGGCGTGAGGGACTTGCATCTCAGGCCCATCTGAGAGAAAGTGGAAGGTGACCTCTCCAACTCCGTAGCTAGATGCACCTGATGCCTCCACACTTAAGCGCTATAGATTGTAACGTGTTAGCAACAGTGCTGAGGTCAACAACGACGATCCTATCGAAGGCTTACTGACAGCAGGTTGTTCAGGCTCACGGAACGTCCTTCATCAGCAACTGGTTTAATGTTTCGCGTAGGTCGTGCATGGACAGCAGGTAGGTAAAGTATTAACTCACAATACCCAAGAACAATGGAACACTGGTACTATGACATATAACGAGTGAAGATGCGATGCTTTTCAAGTCCCTTAAAATGCACAAAAATAGTACCAGAGCATTGTGAATAAAAACGGAATAAATGAAAGCCGCTTTATGGGCTCACCACGGTGTTAACACAGGCACACAAAAAGCTCCAAACACAAGAGTGTAGGTTAATTCTGCATGTGCAACGTTGGTCTCATTATATCGCCTGCTGAGGCACACAGGCTATATCTCATAGTGTAGCTTGGTTAAGGCAATATAAAGGAGTTTTCAGACACCATTACAGTGGGGGAAAGCAACGTAATTATAAACAACGCTGTAAGAAGACGAAAGCTAGCAGATGTTAGCACCTCATATTTTCTCGTCAGCGCCAATACAATAACAGGAAGATATATAAATAAATAAATAAATAAATAAATAAATATTTATTCTCGACTATGCGAGGCACGCCATTTGAGGCATGATCAGGTATGTACAGCTGTACAGACATTTTATGGGAACTGTAGTGACAGTAGAAAATTGTTCATATGTCCATGCTTGGAACTGTGCGATGGTGAACATGCGAAAGAACGATTTGTTTGGACATAATCGCTCTGCCATATATCGCAGTCATACCTCGAGTAAGAATAGATAAAGAAGCCTGAGTGATCCATTGGAAGATAATTGAAGAGCAAGCTATCCAGTATGATGATTCTAATTGAGCTGCCAGTGTGAAGTTATGGGCTGTGACTTTATTCGGTGGCGAGTCACATTCGCCACGTTGCAGTGTTGTTAAACGGACATTTGTGGCATTTTATAGGAAGAACGCTTGCCAGGCGAAAACCCACCACGTCCTGAAACACTGCCGCCAATCCATTGAATGGCAAGTTGTAACTGGCTATGTTTCTTGTTGAACGTTCTTTTGCTCCGTTATTCGCAGTCAAGTTGCGTCCCATTTTTCTGCTGACTGATGCGAGCGGCCATTGCGTGCCTGGGTCCTCTCCTGTTCCAGATCGGTAGGTCAGGAACTAAGCATTCTTTCTGGATATGATGTGTTGATCATCTGCAGAACCACGTGAAGCCTCGAAGAATATACGTTGAAATATGTTGAAGTCTTGGAGGACAGGATAGGTTCCGAAGAAAGAATAGCAGATCCCCCGGGGTATGTAGTGAAATTGATTAGAGATTGTGGTAACCACGGCCATTTGAGCGGTCAAAGCGGAGTGAAGAGCTTAGAATGACGGATTGTTCAAGCTTTGTCTTGGCAGGAGAATGTGCCTCCCGCAGTCGAAAGTCCTCCAGTCAAGAGATATGTGGAAGAGGTATTGTTAGATAAATTGGACTCAGTGGTTCATGCCGCGGAAGAATTGATTGATTTGTCCAGTTAGTAAGTTGTAAAAAAGTTGATAATTTTCCGCTCATGTCCAGGTAGAGGAACTGTGTGCCTTGGATTGTTGTCGAAATGGAAGACAATTCCTTGGGTGCGTGTCGCCGTACCTGTGACAGACTCGGGAGAAGAAAGAAACGAACAGAGACAGCCACACAGACAGAAGAAAGGAATGCATCTGGAATGCAGTCAACCAATTGCGGCGATGCCTGAACTATTGTATCACTATGCATGTAATTGTTATTTAAATATCGCATATACACGTATATCATAAGTGGCGAAATACGACGAGAATCGAGCGGAACACGGATCAGTAAAGAATGAAAGATTGAAGATGAAGCAGGAGTGTTTGGGGAGGGGTCAGAAAGCAAAAGATCGTTTAGATGAGACTGGATAAGTCAGCAAGATGTAGCTAGGCAGTCAAATTAACGTGGGGATAACAGTAGTGACTGTCGCGAGAAAATAAATTTGCGGGATTACAGAGGCTATATAAAAAGCCCGTTAGCATATCAAACGAAGCTCTCAGGCTGAGAGACAGGGTGTGTTGTGACTGCACAGCCTAGAACACGTGCGTCTCTGATTTCTGGAAACAGTCAGAAAATAGGAGACTGGTCAGAGCAGGCTAGAGTGGAGCCAGGCCCGAAGTGTTATCCGTCCACTGGATAAAGTAAGGCAGTCAGAGTGCGAAAATGAAAGAATGTAATCGTAAAGGAGACACTTAAGGGGAAGTGGAAGAGCCTACAAAAATCTCGAGGTGTTGCGAACGGACCTTTGGACCAGTCGATGGTTCAAATGTATGGGCTCAGTGTTCGGAAAGCAGGAGACCATGGAGATGAGAGGAGGATATCGGCTCATGGAGAGAAAGTTGTATTATAAATGTCAGAAAGTTAACAGAGCGTCAACAGGATAGAAATGTTAAAGATAAAAGCGGATATAATAGGGATGAATCATGAGCAGCAGTGCTCTGGAGGCGGGGGAGACAGAGCATTGCGCCTGCAGAGACTAGATCATTTAGAACTCAGAAGTTCGAGAGAGGTCGGAAGGCAGGAGGCCGTACAGCCAGAACCAGATAAGTCAGGCTAGAGTGTGAAAAATGGCTATATGGGTGAGAAGAGAAAGAAAAAGAAAGCCAACGATATGCTCCAGGTGCTGTGCGCAGACCGTTGGAGCTTACGGTTTCTGTTCATTAGGGTCACGGAAGTCGGAAGGTACGAGATCGTTGAGACGAGCCCAGAATGTCAGCTCGTAGGGTGAAAGTCGTATTAGTAAAGTCTAAGTGCTGACAGAGAGCATCAACAGAAATGGACATGTTAAGAAAAAAAGGGGACATGATAACAAGGTTCAATCATGACCAGCGGTGGTCTTGCGGTGAGGGTAATAGACTTTCGTCGGCAGAGTCTAGATCACAGAAGTCCGAGCGATGTCAGATGACAGAAGAGCGTACAGTCAAACCCGGGTAAGTCAGCAGGCTGAAGCTAGGCCACCAAAGTAAGGTGGGAATAAGTAATGAGTGTCATCAGAAAGCAGTTTGGGAAGCAAGTGACTATATGAAAAGGCGGTTGCACGCCGAGGAACGGTCTCGGGATAAAGGGGACAAAGCACCAGGACAACAGAGCCTAGATCGTTAATATTTATAATGTAAGGAAGTAGTCAGAAAGCAGGAGGCTGGTCGGACGCCGCTAGAGTAGTGCCAGATCCGGAGAGTTGCCTGACCGGTTGAAAAAGGAATGCACACAAAATGCGAAAAGGAAGAGTTTTCATTGATGAGTGGAGAAGTCAGCGATATTCCCGACGTGGTATGAACAGACCATTTGGTCTGCCGACCCCTGATCATTAGGGTCACAGAAGTCGGAAGGTGGGTCGTTCAGACCAGACTAGAAAGTCGACTCATAAGGAGAAAGGCGTAATAGTAAGCTATGCAGAAATAGACAGAAATAGACACGTTAAGGATGAGAGAGGACATGATGATTGCGATTAGTCACGACCAGCAACGTTCTTGAGGTGAGGGTAACAAAGCGTTGCGTCGGCAGTGACAAGAACAGTGAGATCGCAGAAGCCCGAGAGAGGTCAGAAAAAGGAGACCATTCCGCCTATCGCTGATCAATCGGGTCACAGCAGTCAAAAGCAAAGAGACCGCTGAGACGGAAAAGCAGACTGATAAGTCTGCCCATCCCTGGACATTCGGGTCACAATAGTCAAAAACAAAGAAACTATTGAGACGAGATTAGAAAATCAGCTCAAAGAGTAAAAACGGTAGAATTTAGGTCTAAGTAATAAAGGGAAGCATCGGCAGAATAGGCACGTACACGAAGAAAGGGGACGTAGTAATAAGAATTAATCAGGGCCAACAATGCATTTCAGTTGAGGGATACAGTACTTTACGTCGGCAGAGCGCAGGTCATTGGGATCTCAGAAGTCCGAGTGGGTCAGAAGGCAGGAGACCGTTCAGACGAGTCCGGATAGGCCAGCTAGATGAAGCTAGGCCACCAAATTAACAACAGCTAGGGTGTGACCGGATAAAATGGAGACAAGGTAAGATGCAGATAGGCCACCCCGACGTCCAAGGGAGCCTTAAGCTTACAAACAGCTGTTTTTGCACACAGAGTGCCGGTTTGATCCTGTTAATCGCGACAGCCTCGGCGAAACGTATTATGTGGCTGTTAGCTTTTTACCAGCTTCACTCAAATGGGTACAAGCGGACGCTAGTCAAGACCTTTTCAATCACGCAAGAAAAATATGCAGCCCCAATTGCCTGGAAAAGGAACGGGAGCTGTTGACTATTATGCCCTTGAAAAACGGTTCTCCTCGCCGGTTTATCGTAAAATATAGCCAGACGAGAGTGACGAGAGAAAAAGTCCCCACTGTGGCCAAAAGGAAGATCTTTATAGAACTACTGGTTAATGGTGATCTTGCCACCATGAGGACAACCAAGCGATTAATTTCCGCTGTTCACAGGACTTATTGCGCTGCTGAAGCTGCGCTTATTAACCGAACCAACAAAGTGCCTGTTCCTCAACGAAGGATAGACAAGCATTCCGCGCCATTTCGCACTGCATTTACTAATTTTAGAGGATTGCCTGTACCGGGAGCCTAGAGAGCGATTCGAGAAGACGGATGGAGTTGCAGGGAAACTTTTATTGGTCCAGTAAAAGATCCCCTGTTATCTAGCTGTAAAAGAACGACACCGTGGACGCTCTAGCTAGGGGAATGGATCAAGCACAGCACACAGTGCAGTTGCGCGTTGCAACCGTAACGAGCGCCAAGCAAAAATGGCGATGAGCAAGTCAAACATTCGAACTCAGCAATCCGTTCAACAAACCACACCGGTTGCCTAAGTGTACAATTAAAGAATTTTGGTTAGAATTTTACGCAGGCAAACCGGGGAATCTCCAGGCTGCTACATAAGTCGCTTGTAGCTGCAATCATGCTACATAGGCCGTATCGAGAGAATGCTGAATTCCAGAGTAAGGGAACATATACCTAAGTGGGTGCAGCGTGAAATTATTCAGTCTTTGCTTCATCTACCACCTGTTCACGAAAGCCACTTGCCATATCTATAGGTAGACACTTATTGGCCATTTGTCATCCATTCTACCCTGCCATACAGTTCACAATCTTGTTGGGGCATTCTAACAGCCGCATTCTACATTTCGCCGAAGCTGTCGCGATCAGCAGGATCAAACCGGCACTCTGTGTGAAAAACAGCAGGTTGTAAGCTTCAGGCTTCCATGGACGTAGAGGTGGCATATCTGTACCCCACCCTGTCTCTATTTTATCCGGTCACACCCTAGCTGTTGTTATAAATATTTTTCTGTTATTGTATTAACACTAAGGAGAAAATACGAAATGTTAACTTCTGCCAGCTTTCGTCTTCTCACAGCGTTGTCTAAAATGCTCAGGGGGACTAATTGTATCAAATTCCTTAAACAACGTAATTTGTCAAGTCCTCCAAGCCTAACACACACTGTAGAGAAGAATCGATATTGTTTTGGCGCGCGTTCAAAGTTGAATCGTTGCTATAACGGCACTCTCTCCCATTTGCCTTTCAGAGCGCCTTTCCTGCTCAATTACCGGAGGAGAACAAGAACACGACATTGGTTAACTGTAACTGCCTTTGTTCCAATTTGCCTCATGTTTATTACCTCTTCGTGGTGCCAGCTGGGTGGATCGGGATTTTCACGTTCCAGCAAATCGTTCGGCGGTAGTGTTCCAGGATGTGGTGGGATTTCGCCTGGCAAGCGTTCTCCGCATAAAAAACCATAGATATCCGTTTAACAACACTGTGCAGTGGCGGATGTGACTCGCCACTAAATAACGTCACTGCCTCTTCCCTTTTCCGCAGTATCATTCACACATCACGAACGACATCGGCTTCAAAGCATTCCATTGACTCCCCCTTTGATGGCGAACACAACGAACAAAAACGCACAGAGTCACATTTACCTGCTCACACTACATGGCCCCCTCCAAATACACAGTCGAACATACTTTTACATGTCAACGCACACATAAATTCCTATGCCATTTGTCAAAATGCACTAATTTGTGCAATTTCCGATCGTACATGTCTGTATTACTATGATCATGCCCTTGATGGTGTGCCTCGCAATGACGACAATAAACTATTTATTTATTTAGTTTGTAGAGGCTACGTGTTATGTAAAAGAACTTCGTTCTCAGGCCCTTGGAGTTCTTCCGTGCTTGCGTGGTACAAAGTGGCGACCCTGCCAAGGCACAAGAATCAGGAATCCATCATCATTAGTCTAATGAAGATCATGCCAAAAGTGAACAACAAGTCTGATGACGAAGGCCATTCTGATGTCGTAGATCCCACTACCAGACTTTCCGCTTCACTGGCTGTTTTGTCCCGTGCTGTGGAAAATTTGTCAACAGGCTCGAGTTCGTCAGTCTGTATGCATGCAATCCCACCTCCGGAGCGTTACACTCCCGGGATGCCCTACTCCAGATAGGGGAGAAACAAGTCCAGCTTTACCTCCGGCAGTTCCCAGTCCACCAACATTAAGGCGTGCTCGCCGGCTTACTGTCAGGGGATGCTTTTGATGTCGTTGCTGATTGTAAAATTCTGAAAGGAGAAGTCACGTCTGAGACGTTCTCTGCCTTGCGCCGCCTACTGGACCCTCCTCTTTTACCTGCACCCCTACGCAGGGAATTCCACTCCCGATACCTTTGGCCCGTGGAAAGCATTGGGACGTACGTACGTGAACTTCGAAAGATGGTTGACACCGCATACGAGCGGGAGTCATTAATGGAGCGTGACAAAGAACACTAGAGCAACTACTAGAAGGAATACAAACACCTTCCATTAAACGAGAATTCCTTCTTCACCCGCCCAAGCAGTTGGGTGTAACCGTACGAATTGGCGAACAACTTGAACAGGTCGACAGAGCGATGACCACGCCGACTTTCGGGTGTTTCGCTTTGAGGGGAAATGGACGCCCCAGACGTGCGCCATCGGAACAGTTAACGTGGCATCCTGACTATCAGCAAAGATATTCAGGCTCATGGCGACCAACGCAACAGGGTTCTCGGTGGCCCCGCCGACCAAATCCGAATCGCGGTCTACCTCACTACAATAACGGACGCCCAGGTGAGTGGCGCCGATTGCATTCACACTTTATACCAGCCATTGTTTGTGCGTCGACCACAGATTCAGCATTAGCAATATAATTACAGATCGCAGAGGTTCCATTGATAGGTCTCATCGACACAGGTGCATGTAAGAGCCTAATCAGATCTAGTTTGACTAACCAGCTAGCAGAACGTGTATACGCGCCTTGTCGCTGCCGACTAACTGCCGCCAATAGGGAATTGTTGTCCGTTCGAGGATCCCTAACCGCACAAGTTGACGTCGCGAAACCGAGCTTCACCCAGGAGTTTATGGTTGCCGACAAAATTCCGTTTGCTGTTATTGTTGGGATGGATCTGTTACGCCGGTTGAAGTGTCGATTGGATCTGGACAGGTGCCAACTAATCACCGATGACTGTACAGTTTGGTTAAAACCCTGTGGAAGTGGTGCTTTGGAGGCACCTACAACCTATGAGAACACCGTAGAGAGTGAGAAGTACGTTAACGCCTTTATTCGCTCACTCGACAGAGTCACGGATGAGCAGACACTGACGCGGCTCACAGATGTGTTGCGCAACCACTCAGACGCATTCGTATGGCGCAGTACCGACTTGGGTTGAACCAACCTCGTGAAACACCGTATCGACACCGGTGATGCAATCCCGATTAAAATCCCCCAAGACGCATACCATTACATTGGCAGACTGAATTGCAAGTGCTCATAGATGACAGGATAGAAAAGGAGGTAATACGGCCCTCGACTTCACCATGGGCAGCCCCGGTTGTCCTAGTGAAGAAGAAGGATGATGGCTTTCGCCTATGTGTCGACTATAGACGATTAAATGAGATTACTCGAAAAGATGCTTTTCCCCTCCCCAGGATCGATGATCTATTTAACGCACTGGGAAGATCAGTTTATTTCGGTACGCTAGATTTGGCTTCCGGCTACTGGCAAGTAGAAGTGGAGGAGAGCGACAGAGCGAAAACGGCGTTTGTAGTACCATCAGGTTTTTATGAGTTCCAGACCATGCCTTTTGGCCTCGCTATCGCCCCTGCGACTTTTCAACGACTGATGCAAAAGTGTTACGCGAATTGATGCTCCACAAGTGTCTCGTTTACTTGGACGATGTCATTGTTCACGGAAAAACAAAAGACGAGCACCTAAACAACTTGAGGAGGTGCTAACACACCTAGTAAATGTGGACCTCAAACTCCAGCCCTCAAGGTGCCATTTGCTACAGACCGAGGTAACGTATCTTGGGCACGTCATTTCGGGGATGGAGATTCGTACTGACCCTCGTAAGACGTAGCAAGTGAGATTATGGCCAACCCCTGCCAACGTTGATGAACTACGCAGTTTTTTAGGGTTAGCCTCATACTATCGGCGATTCGTGAAAGAGTTCTCAGAGATCGCTGCGCCTTTGAATACCTTGTTACAGAAAGGTAAAACCTTCGAATGGACCGTTGAAATTCATTCCATCGGTTACGATAATCCCTTTGTGAAGCTCCGGTGTTGGTTTTCCCCGACCTGTCACCAAATGCCGGGGGGTTTATTCTAGACACGGACGCGAGCGACCAGGCGATTGGAGCTGTTTTGTCACAGAAAGGGCAGGACGGAATAGAACGAGTGGTGTCGTACAGCAGTAGAAGTCTTAGCGCAAGAGAACGGAATTACTGCACAACCAGAAAGGAAATGCTAGCCCTATTATTCTTTATAAAACAAAACCGACACTACCTATTAGGAAGGAAGTTTCTGGTACGAACAGATCATCAGTCACTTCGTTGGGTACAGAATTTCAGAGACCCCGAGGGACAGATTGCCAGATGGCAGGAACAACTGCAGGAGTATGATTCTGAATGTAGACACTGACCTGGTGCACAGCATGCCAACGCGGACGCTCTTTCTAGACTTCCTACTCGTGCTCATGGAGACGGCCCGTCTTGTAGTACACAACACGTAGCTCTAGTTAACCTTCAAAGTTCGGAGTACGGTCGCTGGCAGGAGGCACAGGCAGCACATCCAGACGTATCACCGGTCTATGACAAACGGCTATTGGGGAGCGACAAACCTACCGCGAAGGAAATGGAGGGAAAAAGTTACAAAGCTCGATGCTTATGGGCGATGTGGGACAAGCTCTCTATCGAGGAAGGCGTGTTAGTGTTTGATTTTGGCCAAAACTATATCAGGAGAATCGAAGTTCCGCGATCATTAGTTTCCGAAGTGCTATCTAAACTGCACGAACAGCTGGGTCATGCTGGAATCAACAAACTGGAACCGGCAGCACGTCAACGGTTTTGGTGGTCACACCAACGGAGAGACGTCACTAACTTTTGCCAGATATGTGAGACGTGCGCCACATTCAAGAACCCGACCATCACCAGGAGAGCACCATTGCAGCCTATGAATGCAGGCTACCCGAACGAGATTGTGGGAGTAGATCTTGTTGGTCCCCTACCAGAAACATCACGTGGCCATCGGTACATCTTGGTCATGGTCGACCATTTCACCAAGTGGTGCGAAGCAGTTCCGATCGCCCAAGCCGATACGGTCACCGTAGCAACGGCGATGGTAAATCACTGGGTGCGTCACTGGGGGGCACAGGGGCAGCTACATTCTGATAGGGGCTGATGTTTCGAGAGTTTGCTGCTTCAGGAACTTTGTGGTGTGTTCGGTATAGACAGGACGCGAAAGACTGCTTACCACCCGCAAGGCAACGGACAAGTTAAGCGTACAAACCGGTCGCTGAAATCGCTACTGAAGGCCTTTGTGGAGCAAAATGTAAGTGAGTGGGACGCTACGTTACCAAAATGCTTGCTGGCATATCGAAGCACAGTGCACGCTTCGACTGGTCAAACACCATCGTTTATGTGGACCGGAAGAGAAGTCCGATTACCGTCTGACATCCGATTACCCAGTCCGCAACAGCCACATTCATCGGTGACAGAGTATGTTAGCAAACTCCTTTATTCGCTTCATCAAACCTATCAAGCGGCACGTATTCACCTTGGGAACGCCCATCGACGACAGAAAGACTATTACGACAAGAAAGTTTTCGGCGCTCTTTTATAGGCTGGCGACCAAGTTTACTTGCTACAGGTACCAACGGCAGGAGTTCCGGTTAAGCTACACCATGAGTGGACAGGACCGTACATAATACAGCGGGTGCTATCGGATGTGACATGTGTTATCAAAAATCCCAACAACGCTGCCAGTCAACCCATGACAGTACTTTTCAATCGACTCAAGCCATTCCGGAGTAAAACTGACCAATCTGGCGAGGGGCCGAACGAAACGCCTGGGGAAGTAGCAGTTGAACTGGAGGTGCCGGCTCAGGGCGGCTATAGTGTAGCAAAAGGGACGCTGCCTGCTTAGATGGGTGCGGTGTAGAGAAGAATCGATATTGGTTTGGCGCGCGTTCAAAGTTAAATTGTTGCTATAACGGCACTCTCTCCCATTTGCCTTTCAGAGCGCCTTTCCTGCTCAATTACCGGGGGAGAACAAGTACACGACATTGGTTAACTTTAACTTCCTTTGTTCCAATTTACCTCATGTTTATTACCTTTTGTATAGGCTACGTGTTGTGTAATAGAACTTCGTTCTCAGCCCTTAGAGTTCTTCCGTGCTTGCGTGTTACACACAGGGAGGGTCCGCTTAACGATACGCGCGATTTCAAAACCGGGGTGATGCCTCGAGGTACAACTGATCCAGGGATCTCGGAAACTATGGTGAAATTGTGCAAGATGAAGGCGGAATGTTATCTATCAGCACTTCTAGATACCCAAAAACCATTTATGTGTTATATATTGGACTTACTGAAAAAGTTCGTAATTTTCGTAAAAATAAAATTGGAATACAAAAGAGGTGCATTGTTTCTATTTTGTAAATGAAAAAGTAATGCTTGCAACCGGATGGAAGCGTATGACTGTTTATTGGTGCACCGTAAGAAGAACTTATTGATGGCGATTGCATTTATGTTTGCTCGATTCTGCGCTTGTCCTTATATGTATGTGCGTTTAACAATACTAATATAGTTGGGAATGGAAATAGCTTGCTGTATATGAATTAAAGACTACATGAAATTACGAAGGCAAGAACCTACGCGCGTATTCCTATAAAATGAAAGGCTGTATGTACACGTGTAAATGTATATATGTATATATACATACGTTTATACATATATATGTATATATATATGATTGCAAACGTAACGTATATGATAATGCATTGGCACATGTGTTACGGTTGAAGACCATCAAGCATAATTATTGAAATATGCATCTAAGTATATCTTGTAATGTTCCAGTTGATAATGGATTGCAATTGCCTCGAGAAAATATAACTAGTAAGTATACGGCTGAACAAGTATAGGTAATTTTGCATGTTGAAATCTAGTGATTAGCGTCTTAGGACTGCGCGAATAATGGATAACATTAGCTAATAAGCGTAATAATTTGAAGTGGAAATTTGTCCCCTATGTAAATGTACCACTGGTCTGAAGGACATGCAATCACATTATGCTTAATGAGTAATTTAGAGAAATTATGTATGGCGATGGGAATAAGGTAATGTATGTATACCACACATTATCGCATGAGTACGTATTATTGTGTACGCCTGCGAAGGTGTCAGTTGAACGTTATGGCCATATTAATGTGTCATAGTATCGCGTTAATGTGCATACTTTACTGTACCCTTGGATTGTTTTCCTGGCCTTTATGCATGGAAACGTAATATAAGCACGGTAACACGCGTCATCATCAACTATGAAACTTTGACGCGTTGCATGTTTTCACCTTCGGAAATTTAAGCTGCGTAAAGACGTTGCCCATGGCCCAATAGGTCGTAGTTACTATTTAAGGGGATTGAAACGTATATCATTTGGCTGCACTAGGTACTATGAATGGTTGTCAATTACCACGAATACCTCCCATGAAATGTGCCACAAGATTAGCAATCGAAAGCTATATACGTACATTTAAAAAATTGGCTGTATACAAAACAAATCAAAGGTAATCTACGCAGTGCACGTTTAATTATTAATGGCATCTATTCCGTGACATGATTGTTTAATAGAGGTTTAATAAGCGGTTGATTTCTGCATGGATTTGTCCGTACTTCTGTAAGCCGTTAAACAATGGTTACTATGCCGGGGTTCACGGTTCCAGTGCAGCACATGGCATGCGGCGGTAATGTGCTCCTGGAAAAATCACCTGTGTTGGACGAGTTTTTGGAAAATACATAGTTATCCATTTGTCACGGCTCTGCGCACAGCTTGGCGGACAGGCGGTAGATGCAATGCATATACATATCGGTTTACTGCATTTATAATCATTATTTTGCACAGCTGATATGTAGTACCCGACGTGGTATTTGTCTTGTATTAAGCCTTAGTGCTAAGGCAACAACCATACACGTTAATGTTCTAGGTTATAAGCAGCGGTTGATGTAAATGGTTCCGTACATATGGAAAGCAGATGCAATAAATGTGCCGGACGTTTGGACCATTCAGAAATATTCATCACTAGGTGTGTGAGCCTGTATGTAGCTCTGAACACACCAAGGGTGAACACTGAGAAATGGTTTCACAAGCCTCATAAGAGGCCAGGGTGACAGTTCGAAATCAATGTCAACCAAACGCTGGATAAAAGAACACATAAGTGCGTATAAATATATAATATTGTTAAAAATATATTACATGAAAACATCTGGTGTGTGAAATACGCGGTGCTGAAGATAGGGATGAATTCCTTCGTTACTCCGGAAGCGACGAGACGGTCTGAGTAGTCATGCATACGAAGGGAATATGCGCCCGTTCTAAAAGCAGCATGTTACAGAAGCATAATGGAACCTCACGTGCTAAGAAGTAATTCTGATGTGCCACACGTGAATTGCAGACGGACCAGTAGTTGCGGATCACGGAGTTACGCACCACGGATAGACAGGTGTTCTGAAATCCAAAAGTTAACAAGCAATGCAGTTACCCGAGGTGAAAGAGTACATAGACGGCAGCACATGTAAGATGTAGGCAAATTAGTGCTGGCGGAGCATTCATCACGGATAGACAGGTGTTCTTCAAGCGAAAAGTGAGCAAACAATGCACTTACCGTAGGTGCAACGGAGTATATAGGGGCAGCACATGTTACAAGCATGGGAAGTGGTAGTGCCGCATCACTCAAGTACGCATTACGTAGATACGCATTCTAAAAGCGAACTATTTATAGCCCATACCCTTACGGTATATGTAACGGAGTAGATAGAGTAGGCATATGTGATGCGTTGGCAGACCGGTAGTTCACCATCAACCATTTAGGAATCACGGATAGACTGAAATTGTAAAAACCGCATTAGAACACACAACACACTTACCGTGAATGAAAGGAGTTACATAGCGGCGGCAACGGTGACGTACATGCTGTCCAGCAGGGCCGGATAAGTCATCCAGGCAGCACGGATCCCCAGGAGTTAAAAACCGATTGTTAACATCCAATAAACTTACCGGACGTGCAACCCAGTACCTATGTAGTATGCAATGTTTCATGGCGGAATATTGTTAATGGCGCATATGTCATGCATGCACAGAAGTCCTAAAAGGCAATAGTGAACAACCAATGCACCTGCCGGAGTTGCAATGGAGTGCAGAGGACGCGAAGAAAACGTGGAGTCCAAAAAGTAGCGCCGGATCACCCATATATGCAGCATGGATACACAGTAGTTCTAAAAGCCACTTATTAACAGCGGATACATTTACCTGACATGCAAGGGACGGACTTGATAGCGGCGACAAACGTTACGTGGAGGCTCACTAATAGTGGCGGACTAACCATATATGCAGCGCAGATGTACGGGTATTTCGGAACGCACTTGTCAAACTGGGGATACAGTTAACGTCTGTGCCACGGATTTCATAGCGGCCGTGAAGATAACGTCGGGGCTGATCAACAGTGGCGGATCACCCATATAGGCAGTATGAATAAACAGAGGTACTGAAAGGCACTTGGTAACAGCAGATACACTTACCGGAGGTGCAACGGACAAGCGAGCAGCCGCAAAGGTTACGTGAATGCTGACCAGCCATATATTATTAGCGCACATAGGTACGGGAGGTGCAACAGACTACATAGCGGCGGCGAAGGTGACGTACAGGCTAAGAAGTATTAACGCATTAGGCATAGAGGCATCCAAGATCCACCGGTGTACTAAAAGCTATATAATTACAATGCATCGACTTACCGGAGGTGCAACGGACAAGCGCGCAGCGGCAAAAGTGACGTGGAGGCGGACCGGCAGTGGTGGATCAACCATATAGGCAGCATGCAAACACAACGGTTCTAAAAGCCATATATTAATAGCGCACATACGTACGGTAGGTGCAACAGACTACATAGCGGCGGCGAAGTCGACGTAGAGGCTCAGCAATAGTAACGGATTAAGCATATAGGCAGCGAAGATCCACAGGTGTACTAAAAGCAACTTATTAACAGCGGAAACACTTACCGGACGTGTAACGTACATGACACCCGAGGCAAAGGTGAGGTGCGGTGGCTGAATGGCAGTGGCGGATTACCCATATAGGCAGCATGGATAAACAGAACTACTAAAAGCCAATTGGTAACAGCGGAACACTTACCGGAGTTGCAACGGACAAGCGAGGAGCGGCAAAGGTGGCGTGGAGGCGGACCGGCAGTGAGGGATCACCCATATAGGCAGCATGGATACACAGCGGTTTTAAAAGCCATATATTAATAGCGCACATACGTACGGTAGGTGCAACAGACTACATAGCGGCGGCGAAGTCGACGTAGAGGCTCAGCAACAGTAACGGATTAAGCATATAGGCAGCGAACATCCGCAGGTGTACTGTAAGCAACTTATTAACAGCGGAACCCAAGGTGTTTCTTACCTGGACGTATTTTGTGAAGTTTCTCACATTAGTTTTTTTTATTATCACTGGAAGACCACCCTGGCTCATTATTGTCAGTGATACAACGATAACGACGTATAAAATAGCCTCAAGGAGTCGAAACTGGTAATATTTCTGTAGGAAATGCTTGCGTTATCCTAGTTCAGACGGGGCAAATGAGTTTTATGTTCCCTTGTCTTATTCATACGGACTCAGCTCATGCGGCTTTGGTATAATTTTCGCATCCTCATCGGAGCATTAAAAACTTTGAATTCCACATTCATAGTGGATTCTGCGGCCTAATATACTCTGAAAATCGCACATGGTCGCATTCTGGCTGTGGGCTAGCTACACTATATCCTGTGCTGTTCTACCTATATAATAATTCTTACAGCCTACCTAGTATTTCCCTAAAACCTTTCCGTCTGTTTTCCCAACGTTTACTACGTTTCCTGAGAAAGTATGCTTTTCGGTCCACTGCGTCATACTTCGCTACTGCAGCGAATTACACGTTATCTTAGGCATTCCCAGTTACTACTCCATATTCGGAACTTAATACGCCTAGCCGTTTTTTGTATTATTTCTTTCTTTTTCCTGTATCTGCTTCCAAAGCAGAACGTGAATTTAGCGGAGGCTCGAAAATGGCGCTATCCGCCGCCGACCGTTAAAAATGCAAATATCTCCATAACCACTGCACCTAGCTTAATTAGTTTACCTTTGTCGTAACCAGCGCCTAGGGTTTGTCCAAGACCGCCCATTGTTGTCCCGTTTTAGTTAACATTTCGGCTCCAAAACGGCGTTCATTCCGCTTGTTTGGAGATTTACACTTTGAAATTCGCGCCAGGTTTGCGGTTCTGGTATGCTGTTTCTGGGCTATATTTTGGCTCCATTTTCCAATATTAGTGTATTTTCTAGTTAAGTGAGCCGGCCTTTCAGTCGCACTTTTCTAAGAAAGGCTAAATTGCTAGCCAGTACTGTTATTTCCTTTGTTTCCACCCTCCACTTTTACGATCTAATTTTGGCTTGCTTATTCCTTTCCATGAGCCCGCTACTAATGGATGCTCGAAATGCTGTGATGTGCCCAAAGAAAATGGATCAAATTTCCTCTAGTGGTGCATTTTCCATCGAAAATAACACAATCCATTGGCATAATAGATTGATAGTTTACTAATGGAATCAGGCACCTCAAGGTTTGGCAGCGGTAGCCGGTGAAAAGCGCGGAATTCGTACATAAGCTACGGAGACCCAAACTACTGCCTTCAAAAATGTCGAGGCCTACGAAACGTCTGTATTTAACCCTGCTTTACTGTTCGGAAAGATAAACACGATCAAAAGCAGTTGTTAACGATATTTCTTCTCCATGCATGTGCATGGATGTTATGTACAATTTGATCTGATACCACGCAGGAACAGCATCTAGCGCTTATCTAGAAATATACCTATATCTATATCTTTACCGGACGTGTAACGTACATGACACCCGAGGCAAAGGTGAGGTTCGGTGGCTGAATGGCAGTGGCGGATTACCCATATAGGCAGCATGGATAAACAGAACTACTAAAAGCCAATTGGTAACAGCGGATACACTTACCGGAGGTGCAACGGACAAGCGAGGAGCGGCAAAGGTGGCGTGGAGGCGGACCGGCAGTGGGGGATCACCCATATACGCAGCATGGATACACAGCGGTTTTAAAAGCCATATATTAATAGCGCACATACGTACGGTAGGTGCAACAGACTACATAGCGGCGGCGAAGTCGACGTTGAGGCTCAGCAACAGTAACGGATTAAGCATATAGGCAGCGAACATCCGCAGGTTACTATAAGCAACCTAATAACAGCGGATAGACTTACCGGATGTGCAACGGATAAGCGAACAGCGCAAAGGTGATGTTGGGGCTGAGCAGTAGTGGCGGATTCACCATATCTGCGGCGCAGATTGACGGTTCGCTGAAAGCCACTTGTTAACAGCGGGTCCACTTGCCTGAGGTGCGACGGACAAGTGAGCAGCGGCAAAGGTTACTTGCTGTCAGGCTATCAGTGGCGGATCATACATATAAACAGAATGAATATAATGCGGTTCTAAAAGCCACCTGTTAACAGCGGACAGACTTACCGGAGGTGCAACGGAGTACATAGGGGCGATGAAGTGGACGTGCATGCTGACCCGCAGACCATGGTGTATGCTGAGGAATTGAGTGTATGGTGCGCTTCATTAAACAACGTCGGCGGAAGTTTCCTTTACAAATGCCCGTAGGTTCCCCATTTATGACATCCATTTACATAATATACGTGACGCAGGACGGCGAAACATCGTCTCACCGTGCCTCTCTTATGGAAACGGTCACGGACGTTGGTAATCATGGTAATTTATTGCGTCTGATACGGGAAACAGGCAGCAGGAAACCTTGTGTTACCGATACATACCCCAGGAGAGTTGACATATGATCCACGGCCTGTCAAAACGCTTGCAGTGTTCCGCTGAACACTTACCAATGCAATTTAGCCTAACGTATCTATCGTTATCCTCTGTAGGCATTCAGGGCCCTTCTCCCTGGCATCATCATAATTATCGCACGTTAGCTGGCGGTGGAAAACACCGCATCTATTACACCGCAATGCAAAATATTGGCAAAATCACTTCCAGCTTTATATTTATATATGGTTGCCGGCATCCGGTATCGGATTTTCCAACTTTCTGTGGCAAGCCACAGAAAGTCTGCGCCTACAGAGGGACCATGGTTGGCTTGCACTGCACCACCCAAAGCTCCAACCAAACACACCCAATATGCAGTGTAAACCAGAAGGAATAAGACCAGATCATGTGGATGGGAGCCAGGTTTCATCAACGGAGCCGGCACACACTCCTTCACAGGCAAATGCCTCCTGGAGGCAGTATGAAAGAGGTAGTGGGTAATAGACAGGTAAGCACCTTGTCAACATACACATAAAGCGCAGCAGTGCATCGATTACCACCGTCTGTCAATCGTTTTGGGCTATGGTTCCCTCCATCGAAGTGCGAAGTACCGCTACAACATGTGCATGGACACAACCATGCGCTAACAGCCGGTGGTGATCTGGTAGAAGTGCTTCAGTAAATGAAGTACCTGGGCAGCTGTAAATCCACCAGAGGTATAGAAGATGAGGTTACCTACCGTATACCGAAAGCAGGGTGACATTGTACATGTAACGGATGGTTCCGTATATATTCAACGAGCAGCTGATAACCTTGGTGACTGGTATGCTACATAGTGACTGTTCATAAATCAGGCGATATGGTAAGTTTTTGGTTTACCTCTCTTAGCAACCGGAGAACTTGTGACTCAGTTATAAGAATTTCATCCAGACAGCAGTCCTAACAGACTCTTGAAGGTATTCGTTTGCATGAGTTAGCTTCAAGAGTCTGTGAGGACTGTTGTCTGGATGAAAATCATATAACTAAGTCCCAAGCTCTCCGGTTGGTAACTCTTTGCATGCCATCGCAAACAGGCTGGACGTTACCGTGGTGCGCTGATTTGTGTGCCCAATTGATTAATTGAGCTATACTGGGTGTTGCTTTTTTGCAGCTAAAAAGCCCTTCGTACCAGACTGGTCAGTGAGGGTGGCTAAAGCCTTCCTGTTTTCTTATTACCCATGTTGCGCTTTTTCACCCTTATCGTCCCGTCGCAGCTGCACTTTTATCCATGCACGACGCAGGAGCATCTGCTTGTGGCACTATCAGTCGTCACCGCACTAGTCACTGGATATCCGAGAGGTCCGTGAAGTTGTTGGAAGCTAGAAGACACCTCCCGGCTGGTTCTGAACACAATGTGACCAGACGGGCTATTAGGCATGAACTAAAGCGAAGCCTACGTGCTTACAAGGAAGCCTGGTGGACCACTCGGGCTCAAGAAATGGAGGAGGCTGGAGCAATAGGCAATTACCTCAAGATCTTCCAGCTAATCCGCAACAGTGGGCCCATAAAACCAGGCGTCAGTGAGAAAATCAGAGACAACTTGGGTGCGCTGATACACAATAAGGAGCGCCGTATGGCTCGTTGGGCTTAACACTTTGAAGATTAGTTCCGCTGGCCCCCTGCTCCCGGACCTCCCTATTCCAACGTATCTGGAACGAAGAGTGTGCCCGGTAATTGGAGCGAATCGATTATAGTACCAACACACCAAAAGGGACAGCCGCACAGACTAGGCGAACCACAGGGATATTAGCCTAACGCCAGTTGTGACAAAATTACTGGCGTCGATTCTCGTTCGTAGCCTCACTGCAGAACGGGAATCTCGGATAAGGGAAGAACAGGCCGGTTTTCGCCCAGGACGTAGCTGTATAGACCCTATATTTACATTGCGGCAGGTGCTAGCGCAGCGCCACGCATACCGCAGACCGACAATGGCTGTGTTCCTCTATTACGACAGTGCGTTCGATTCAAACGACTCTGTTCGAATTACTTGCGCGGAAAGGTGTTCCCACGAAATATGTGCACATCCTTCGTGCTCTATACTCGAACACTACTGCCCGCGTCAGGGTCTATGGGGTCCTATCGGATAGCTTTTCGACTACAAGTGGCGTTCGTCAGGGTTGTCCGATTTCCCCGTGAGGGCCGTCCTGCTGTATGGTAGTGAAACTTGGCCGCTTCGGTCTGAAGATCTGAGGCGCCTTCAAGTCTTTGGTCATCGTTGTTTGGGAAGCATTGATGCTGTCGGATGGCTCCAGCGTGTCCGCAACGAGGATGTGTGCAGGCGAGTACTAGGTGGTGATAATCATGCTAGCTCCCTAGAACAACAAATAGCGCCGAATAAGTTGTGTTGGCTGGGGTACGTGCGACGCATGCCTGGTCACCGCTTACCTAGGAGGGTCTTGTTCAGTCTGTCAGGTGTAGGATGGCGCAAGGCTCGAGGTGGACATAAGTTGACTTGGCAGCGGGAAATGAAGTCACTCACGACCAAAATGGGTGCCGTTGTTCCGTCTCGCCTTCCGGGTTGGAGTCCACGTGACTCAACTTGTGCTTGGCTCGAGACTTTACAGCACATGGCTCGCAACCGACACCAGTGGCGCGTCCGCTGCCGTCTCCTAATAAAATTGTCTGTTTAAAGTGTGTTTCGTGCTGAGTTATCTGCGGGGTAATGGCTGATTATGACGCGTGGCAGTAAAAGCCGCAGGGAAGCTGTCTCGCGGATGCCGCATAATTTTTGCACGATAGCCAGCTGTTTGTGACGGTATGTTGTCTACACAAGGAAACCAGCATCGAACTAGCTATGGTCGCAAATAGATCACACTGCCGTCAGTTGCCGATGGAGAGACTGCGTCCAGAACTGTCGCTGGATTTGGAGCACAGGTGTTGACACCGATCATTCACTTGCATGTGCTGACCTGCGGAAGCGCTTTGACGGACGACCGCGACAATGTTGTGAGGTCATTGACATCCGCAGACTGGCGAAGCCAGCTGTTCTGAATGCCTATCAAATCACGCTGTCATCCGAGTTGCATAAACGCTCACTGGATGCAATTGAAGCTCACTGGTATCATATTCACCAGGCGTTACTAGCAGCATGGGTAATCATCATGTGGTATGTCTAATGGCCAACATGGACATTGGGTCCCTCCCAGGTCTCTGGAACTTATGGTTGCTAGCCGGCATATTCATGCTGTAAGCGAACATAACGGAACTCCTTTAGAGCTCCGGTCAAAACTCCGTGTTAGCCTGAAGACAGACCGCGAATGCTGGTGGTAGCATCGTGCAACAGAGATGGAAATGGCCGCTGCCCTTAGTAACCATCGTGCGTTACTCCGTCTGATACGGGAAACGGGGAGCAGCTGGAAGTTGTACAAAACTTCTACTACGTGGGAAGTGGTATCAGCGCCCGTGGGATTGAAGATGAAATCACGAATCGTAAAGAAAAAGCTACGGCGGCTTCTGCTAACCGCCACTTGTAAAGCAGGCGCGACATAACTGTTGCCTCGAAGGGTAGAGTGTACAATGCAGCAGTACGTTGGACCCTCATGTACGGTTTTGAAACATGGTTGCTTAAAGCAGCGGACCTGAAGAGGCTATATACCTTCGACCACCGGTGCCTTCGTAATTTAGCTCACATCTGTTGGGAAGACCGCGTGAGCGCGTGTTAGACGCCTTCTTTCTGGTAGTAGCTTTGTAAGGAGTGATAACGGTCCACTTGAAATACAAGCGAAGATGATCGCTAGCGCCAACAGGCGAGTCGTATTCAACGTCATGTACAAAGTGTAGTGACTTAGCAAAAACGATACCTAGGATGGACGGTTCGCGATTGCTCATATACCTGGTGGGTGGGAACACAAACTGGTGTATTGGAACCTGCAGCGTTAATTCTATCAGTTCGGTACAGAAGGCTTCCAGAGCCGAACTGCAAGATAGGTAGACGCGCACCTAAGGGATCTCAAGCAGCTTTAACGAACAAAAGCCTTCTTTCTAACAGGTCCTTGATGTTCTGTTCGTCGCGGATGATGTTCAATGGCGCCCTGTCTCCTGCCTCGACCAGGGTGCGTAGTGGTATGGATAATACTGCCTAAGTCTTCCTGTCTATTTAATCGCTTCTTGCGCTTTCTCATCATTATCGCTCCGCTCCAAATTTGCTTTTATCCCTAGTTGCAAGCTCCCAATCCTTGGCCCTCCTCAATCTTGCAGCAATATTCGCTCGTCTTCAAGTTTCACCTTGCACGTAGGCGCAGGTTGTCGCATCAATACGGTCGACAAGTTCATGTTCAACCGAGTAGACAACGTAATTACATCCCTATCCCTAGGAAGTCTTCCAGCCTTGCTAAGACTGGCATGTTCAACATATACATACTTTGCTACAGCTTGGCCAAGTTGCAGCAGTTGCGTGCTCACTAGCATTCCTATTGAGCAAAATTTGCTCTCTATCTGAAACCCGCCTGCACGATTCGAGCTCTATGCTCATGGGCGATCCCCCACATGCAACATTGTTGGTACCTTCTCAGTTCGCCTTCTGCCTGTCAAGCTAACGCCCGCATTGTGTTGAGTCCTTGCGCTAAAAGATTGCCATGATTAATCACCTCTCAGTCAAAAGTCGGTTGTGCGACGGTAGGTTAGCTGGTTCGTTCCATGCTAGGGTGGTGCGGGAACAAACGGTGATTCTTTGTCATTGCGGCTATCGCCTATACAAAACTATAGCACTGATTCGGTGGAGGAAGACTTTTGGTAGCAGCTTGCCGATCACCTTTGTTACAAAAGAAACATGGATATTGTAGTGTTGGTTGGCCATCTACACTGCTAAGTCGGAAAATTATCATCTGAGGAGCTTCTTCTGGGTGGTCAGCTTGGTGTACGTTCCCGTACCGGTGCCGGTGTGCGGTTGCTACACCTGTGTGACGGTGCTCGCGCCTTACTCGTGAGAACAAACTGTCGACACAACACCTGCAGAAGCGTGACCAGACACCCACTAGCCTCGCACTAGCCATGAACGCTAATCGATCCTGTCTCCATCAATCACCGTTGAAGAGGCTTTGTCCAAAACAGTCGCACGATTTGGAACACGAGCCTGGACTCTGACCACGCACTTGTTTAGGTTCACGTCCTGGTGCGTTTCGGTGGACATCCGCAAAGCCAAGGTGAACGGATTGACATTATCCGGCTGACGAAGCCAGACGTTCTGAATAGGTATCAAGATGCGCTGACATCCTGGCTGAGTAAGCATTTAGCATATTCGCTAAATATTAGTAGCAGCAGGCATGTCTACACATAGCAAAGCAAATTACAAAACATTACCTTGTGCCTCTACACAGCCGTTGGCACATATGGATGCTAGCTGACGCATTCCGGCCGGATGGAAAAAAGAAGGCAAGTAAAATTATCATAGCAAAACTGAATGCTAGCCTAAGGAGAAAACGCAAAGCCTGATAGTCTTATCGTGCATCGGAGATGGAAAAAGGCCGCTGCCATTGGTAATCATCGTAGGTTATTCCGTCCGATATAGGAAACAGGTAGCAGGAGATACGTCTTTAGCGAGACCATACGCGCGGTGTTTGTGTAGCTGATCCACAGCCTGTCAAGACGTTTGGAGCGTTGAACTGAACACTGCAAAACAATTTATCCAACCGGAGTTAAGGCTTACTTTTTTGTGCAATGAGTGCCTTTCTCCCTGGGCCATCTCTTTGGACCTGCGCTCACGCGATAGAGTCAACCGTGAGATCAGGCTGTTAAAATTGCAAAAAGCTTCGATGGCAGGTAGAGTTTCCCCAGCCAGCCTCAAATGCAGGCAACCCGTTAGTAAAAAGTTGGAAGCAAGCGGCCGTCCCGACAGATTGCAGCCGCTCAATCATTGTCCCAATTTTCAAGCAAGGCTGCGGTTCGGAATGCGGCCTTCGTAAAGAGGTCAGTCTAGTCTCAATCACCTCTAAGTTGCCTTCGCTTGTCATTCTCCACAGACTGGCCAGCACTCATGAACTCCAGATCCGTGAAAAGCAAACCAGTTTCGTCTAACTCGGGTCTAAATCGAAACGCAAGTTCAGCCTGCGTCAATTGTTGGAACATTCCCATGTTTATCCTACTGTTCCGGTCCCACTTGAACTTATTAGCGACCATTCTTGTCGTGTTGCATGACATAAAAGGTGCCATAGAGTTAATCGCTCGATGTGTCATTTAGGACTGGCTGTTAAGAAATGGTTTGCCTGACAAACACCTTAAGCTTATCAAAGCGCTGTACGCGCATAGTTTGGGCAGAGTGAGGGTGTATGGTAAAGTGTCGCCACCATTCAATGTAACCATCTGTGTGAGACAAAGTTGCCTGCTGTCACCTTTCCTACTTACCTCTGCAGTTAACAAACTAATAGAAACAGCATTCGCTGGACACTACGTAGAAGATATGGAGTTATTTTCTGGTGGGTGACTGCTTGACTTGCAGTATGCGGACGCCACTGCCCTAACCTGACACAGGTCCCAACCAAGCCAGGCAGTACTGGATTTATTAGCACTGGTTGGCTATCGTTTTGGGCTACCTTAGCTCCAGCGAATTGCATAGTACGTCTCTGCGTTAACGCTTGGTGGTAATAAGCTAGTGGTCGTTCAGGAATTCATTTACCTGAGCAGCTATACTAACGCCGGTGGGATCGAAGATAATTAAATAAATTAATAGACGTTTTATTCCCGGCAGTGCGGAGCACTCCTGCGAATAGATGATCATGATAACACAAACCGGTATGTTCGGTAATTGTAGAATAATATAGCGTGTTAACCAGATACATACTGGATTCGTGTTTCCGTATACATGTGAATGTGTGTGTCAGTGGGTACGGTGACTGAACTTGTGTAGTGTGAGTGAATCCGTGCGTTTGTTTGTTTTGTTTGCCATCGTATGGAGAATCCAATTGAACTCCTCGAATTGAATGAGGTTGATGAGGTGGCAATCCTCCGAATGGGGAAGAGGCAGTGACTATAGTTAGTGGCAAGTCATATCCACCAGGTCGCAGTGTCGTCAACCCGAGCTTCGTGGATTTTTATAGAAAGTAGGCTCTCCAGGCGAAAATCCCTTATGTCCTGAAACACTGCCACTGAACTATTTGCTGGAACGAAATTAATCCAAACCAACCAGCTGGCCCTACTTAGATGTTGTTCCGATAGCCACCTGCGGCGCTGACGCGACATTACGCGTGTCTTGTATGGCAGTGTTTATAACGAAGCCATCCGGTCACCTCACCTATTTAGTTGTGAGATCTGGCCCACCAGGTCATCAACCACAGAGGATAGTTATATTTGATTCACGCTGCTTCTGTAGCCTAGCACATGTCTGGTAGGGAAACTGTGTGTGCAATGAGCGTGGTCGGCGTAGCGTATTTGGTGCAGGAAGAGCTAGTGAACCGCCCATTACCGCTGCACCACGCACCGGACTCCGATGGCCAAGCCACTTGTTGCGCATGCAGGCACATGGACTCCAACGACCTGCATGGTTTGCGCGCCGGATGCATGGTTGTAAGAGGAAGAGGTGTGACTACGCGATAACTTAGTCGAGAGGAACCGAGCTCCTCACTTCAACACTGGGGTCGCTTGGTGCATCCCGACTGAAAGGCTGGGGTCCCAAGGTCCATGAGGAGATTTGGTTTGCACACGCTTGCTGACATACTTGCTGCTGCGAAGAGGCGGCCCTAATAGTGTATTTGTTGTAAGCATTGTTGTCCTTTAGAATTCCATCCTATCCTGATCTCATGCGCAACGCCTAATATAATACTTAACATTAAATTTTTGTAGTAAAATATGTGAACTTTGTAGTGTAGTTTTTAGTCTCTTCTCCTTTTTATTGCAGCACGTTAGCTGAAACTTGTGTAACAAACTCAGCTAATGTGTATTATTGCTGATGATGATGTAGCAGATGATAAATAAAGAAGAATGTTTACCAACAAAGCATTTGTCATGGGTACCAGTCGATCAAAATTGAAAGCTTTCGGACCTTTTCGCAAAATCAAATTGTAAACACTTCAGTCACCCTGCTTCCACAAAAGTAGTCTGCACTTCAAACCATTGCCAAGCTCAGCAAATCTGCCCCAGAAAGGGCCTTCGTATATTCTGCACCAAGCTCTGCCGTTCTCGACCGCATCCACCGATAATAGCTGCTCTTCAATTTTGGAGGTGCTTAACCCGCACAAGGCTAGAAGATATTCTTGAGCACATGTCTAGCTAGCTTCATATTGCTTCTGTAAATGCTAGAGTATTGCGGTAAGTTGCACCACTTAAACGGACCTATTTCGTCGTATTCAATCACAAGGTTATCAATGCCTTCCGTTGTTACGCTTACCAAAGGCCCCGCGTTAGCTTCCATCAGCAGTCCGCTGAAAACATGCCCTCTTCTAATTGACCTATCAAGAAGGAAGGTCGTAGGCATAGCGTACTGGCCGGCAGAAAAGTGGATATTAGGACTATGAGTGGCCATATTTCTTGGTTCATAACAACCTTACTGCATCTGCTCTGTGCTCTTCTCTTCATTGCTTACTCTAAATTGTGAGTTTGCGCGGTTATTTTGTTTACTCATTGCGATTATGTCGCACGCTTTCTGAAAGATGGATAGTTTTTGATTCCTTTTGGGTTCACTGATCCTTTTGTCAGGAGGTACCCTCCTAACAGTTCCTTGTTCAATCTCTTTGGCTCAATAGTAAAGGGCAATTAACGTATTGGCAAGGCAAAGATGCCAATTTGGGTTTGGCCAAGCAAACCAAACCCCCACAAATGGCTTTCTGGGGCATCACTCATTAGCGTTTTTAAGAGCTTGACCAACACGCTGGTCAGGCGAACAAGTCTATAGTTCTCAGGAAGGTGTTTGTTCCAATCTGTAAGGACAGGGCGTACGACGTTGTGTTTCTTGTCTAGAAAGCAGTTGCGCCATGACATTTGAAAAAGACGCGTAAATAGAGAGCAAAGCTTCTCTGCCAAATCCTACAACCGTTTGAGGTTGGTAGCGACCAAACCTGCCGTCTTGATAGGATTTAGCCCTCGTAGACGATTAAGCACCATGACCTTTGATATAGCATCTTCCACCAGGTCAGCGTTTATAGGAAACTTTACTTCCAAACTAATGCGTGGCAGGTGGGACCCACAGACCAGAACGCTTGCACCCTGTTTCCCAAGCAAGCTGGCATTGGCACAACCCTAAAACAATGCCCTTTTATATCAAGTGATGATGTGCCGCGACCAGCTCTTTCCGACATTCAAATGTCGTTATCGAGCAAACCATTCCTAATTCGACAAACTTAGTTCCTGCAGCTACTTCAGATGATTCACTAATAAGTAGCGACTTCAACGCGCCATCTGTAAAACTAGGAGATCCCTACAGTTTCTTCTCACTCATAGTTATCTACGCCTGGTTACTTTCTAATAAGTTGCACTTCCTACGTCCTTTGGCCGTCTTTACTGCACCGGACGTAATTTTTGTCTTCGGAACGTCGTTCACACCACGCAATGTCGAGGAGCCCTACACAGTTCCTGGATATCGGCAGTATATGCAACCTAGAATACACAAACGTGGTGAAGGAAGTGCTGTCTATCCATAACAAACTACCTAGCAAGAACGGAAGGCATCAACTGCGCAGAGACTATGGTGTTGGCCCAGATAACAGCCAATTTCATAAGATCCACAGGGTTATTAGGATGCGTTTATAAAGATCCATGAAGCACCACAAGTGAGTAAACAGGCTTGCTTTACAACTTGTGAGCATGCGTTGAGCCATTTTTTGAATACAAAATTTCCGCACTTGAGTTCAACTTATCTGATCTGGAATAGTTTCAACCACCGCTCTTACATAGTAAGCAAGTATAGCCGCTTGCATCAACCTGAGCGGTTAGGAGCAACATGTTTCTGCCCCTACCAGTGGGAAGCATGTATTGTGTGCGCTTGATTCCCAAATACAGTGTGCTTGTGTTTGCCTGTGAGAGTGTGGGCCGGCTCCGTTGATGAAACGTGGTTCCCATCCGCATGCCTCCCGGTCTTGTTCCTTCGGGTTTACACTGGACATGGGGTGTGTGGTTGGAGCTGTGGGTGGTGCAGCGCAAGCCACCCATGGTCCCTCTGTAGGCGCATGCGTTCTGTGGCTTGCCACAGTGACAGGCAAATCCGAAACCGGATGCCGCCAACCATATACTATATGCATCTCAAAACTGACAGTATTAGTAGGTCATGAGTTCCGTGAGGGCGATCATAGCTTCGTAAACTTCTCGTTGTACTAAAATGTTCCTTCACTATTTCTGTTCGACCAGATGCAATCCAGCTACTACGGTAGGTTAATTGCATAAGTTTGGCTACCCTTGCTTTACATATCAGGTCGAGAAATTAGGATGAATTTTTAATCGGCTCTTTAGAGCAACCTGCTAAAAGCTTTATAAGGACATTATTTTCTGTCTGGACCGCATTGCTCCCTTTTCCCTTATAAAAAGAGTTCATTAAGAAACCCAGCTGGTAAGGTTGCTCACTAAGATGCGTCAGCGAGGGCGCTCATAGTGCAGCGGTACACCTATGCCTATACTATGAGGAAAAATGAAAAGGCTGGTGTACTGACGAAGATCACGATGCGTATTGATCGTGAGGAGGGCTTGTGACTCAGGGGCGACCTCCATCTGCAAGTAGGCGTCTGCCAGGTTGATTTCAACGAAACGTTGCCGCCGTTGAGTATTGTGAAGAGGTCGGCTGAGATCGGTAGCGGGTAGTAATTTGTTTCTAGTGCTACGTTGCGACCGGTGAAGAACGGCGCAGATGCGGGGGGATCCGTTCGGCTTTTTGACCACGAAGATCGGCGCTGCCTAGGCGGAATAAGACATAGGCACCAAGACGCCCATGTCTTCCAAACGTTGGAGTTCGGCATCGACCAAGAATACGACTGCGTGTGAGCCATACCTTTTGGTACGAAATACCGGTAGAGCATCGGGGACGAGCTGTAACGCTGCGCGAATGCTTGTACAGCGGCCAAGACCATCCTGGAATACCGGGGCGAACTGTCTGATGATGTCGGCGGTTCGATCGTTTGGTACTGTCGGAGAATAAACCGCATTGCAGATGGCCCGAAGAGGAAGGACGGCCAAGCCAAGGGTCTCGATCCAATCGAGACCAAACAGGTTGAGCTACGACTTTGTGGTGTAGCAGATCACGTTGAACGTGGCGCCCGGAAGGCGACGGAGCGGTGCAGCTGCCCAGTTAGCTGCACACGACCACCACAGTCGCTGATGGCAGATTTTGAGTTCGCTTCGAATGGTGGCATGCCAAGGGATCGCCAGAGATCCTCTGAGATGATCATGATGTCCGATGCAGTGTCCAACCGCAATCGGACCGACTGACCGTTGATCAAGACGTCGAGGAACTTTCTCCGATCCGCAGCGTTGTGTTGGAACGTGGCCAGCAGGCTCAGGGAGCTCTCAACCGGACCATGTTTGGGTATGCGTCTGGGTCGGGACCTCTTCTTTGGATCGCGGGTAGTGCCCAGCCCAGTTTTGGCCCCTTGGGAGATGGAGGATGGCAGTAAGCATCCCGGTGCCCCACCCTGCCACAACGTTAGCAATGATGCTGGCGGAACTTGCAGTCGCGGTGGAAATGCCAGGCACCAAAGAATCGACATGCCTAAGGTGGGGACTTCGCTCGGTCGGATTGGGTGGGGCGTGCCGACGACTGCGCCCTCGGTGCTGTGAATGCCTGGACCATACCAGGTACGGCGGCATTCTGGATAATGGCGGAATCGTGCTTCAGATTGAGCAGCGTTTGACACTCCTCGGTCAGTTTCTGGAGTGTGACTGACCTATCCTGTTGTAGCTTGGACTGGAAGCGCGTCCGGATATCGGCATCGTGTGAAGACTAAAAGCTAGAGACGAAAATCAGGCATTTGAATTGGTCCTCGGTGAGCGTGGCAAGTTGAAAACGTTGGCATTCACGGTTGACCATGCCCGCGTACGTGATGAAGTCGTCGGCATCACGTTTGGCCAGCTGCAGACACTGATAACGAGCATTGAACAGAGAGGACTGCTCGCCATAAATCTGTGACAACGTTCGGATCGTCTCGTCAAAGGTAACGTCGCGTGGGTCCCTCGGTAACATGAAGTTGGTATAGCGTTGATGTTCGAGCGTACCAAGTTTGCGAAGAAACAGCCGGACTTTCCAAGCGTCGTCCTGGCGAGCCAAGTCAACGGTAAACAGGTCCTCGTACCGCTTGTACCAAGATTGGAACATCACCCCGGCCCTGCCGTCGTACAGGAAATCGCTGATGCCGCTAACCACATGGTCAACTGACTGAGGATTAGCGTTGGGACCTACATGAAGGGAAGAACGGGAGAGCTTTTCAGTTAAGACGGACATCAACTTAAGTTGTTGCTGCAGCATCAGTTTTAAATCGGCGTATTCGTCAGTCATGGTTCGTCAACGCTGTCTCCACTGCTCAAATTAAGAGTACGCCTTTGTTCTGATGGCGTAGATGCCTGGTAAGGTTGTCCCTTGCACGGTTGGGGCACGCCTATGGTAACGGTTTGTAACGCTGGCCAATCGAACGGAGTTGAGCTGACCTGATGACTTTAGCTTAGCCGGTGAGACGGAAATTGAGCGAACGTGAGAACGATCCTAGCCGCACGTATTCGGTAGACGCTGAGCCCTCGGAACGGACGCGCACGAGAGTGGGTTACGGTAGACGCGCACTAGTGACTTAGACGCGAAGACTGGCCAGCTAACGACTCACACAAAATCATGTGACCCGACAGACTCCCAAGTAAGGCAAGATGAAAGAAAGCCAGGCGGTCCTCGTTAGGCTCTTTCACGACCAACAAAGGGCGAATCTAAGCTAATGCCATGGGTTATTACGTTAGGGAAAACAGTCACCACGAAGAGGTGGTAGTTTGCAAATGATCATTGTCAAAAGGTGCGCAGTTGGGCCGCGTCTCGGTGTGGCTGAACGGTGATGCGATGTGGGGAGGAATTGGACCTCGCTTTCCACAGCCATTTTGCCGGGGTTTCTGGCGCATTTTTGCGCGAATATTTGACGAACCCGCAACAGTTTGAACGGACAAAAGTGAGTGAAATGCTATTCGCCGCAAGACTGTCATGCTGCGGGCAGTTTGTTCGTAGGCCTCTTGTAGGGTTTACCTTGGTTGACGATCCTGTTCTTTTCACGAGTTGCACGGTATCTGTTGGTGCGAGACCATTTCGTTCGACCATGGGAGTGTCGTGTTTTAGAGTAAGTAGCCTTTGCATTCGCTTACGTGGGCTTTCAGTGTCAGACAATAATCCTGCTCCAGCTTAGCTAAAGGCCGCTTATGGATCTCAGCATCACTGGGCGACTGTAGAGCGCTGACGAAAATGAGACTCTTTGACTGATCGTCCGTTAAAGAGCGCAGTTTGAAACGCTCACACTCACGGTTAAGCAGGTCTGCTAGGGCCCTTAAGCCGCCAGATTTATGTTTTAAAATTTGCAGGCACTAATAGCGAATATAAAACAAAGATACCGACTCATCAAAAAGTTCCTTCAACTGCGACACTACTTCGTCAAACGTCAGGTCCTTCTGCTGTTTGGGCAAAATGTGGTCTAGGAACCGTGAATGTTCACTTATTCCGAGCTTGCAGGTTAGCAATCGCACCTTACAGGAGTCGTCCTGACAATTGACGTCCGTCCGGAACATGTCTTCCCAGCGCTTGAACCACGGTTTGAAGATGCATCCAGAATCCGCGTCATAATTGAATTTAATGATCGCATTCGTGAGAAGATCAACGGAACTCGCATGCATGTCTCGCGTTGCTGCTACCGTTGTCTGCCAAACCCAAGCATTGGGTCAGATTTTCGATCATTTTCATTTTTGCCTCCATTTGAGCTTGCTGTTTGGAAAGCAGTTTTGAAATTTTTCAGCAGTGAGATTCATCGCATTTCCAATTTTCTCCGTTGCCATTTGTTATAAGCTGTTTACAAGACGCAAATCCAAAAATAGCAATTTACTGCTCTGCAAGACTTCTAGCCCAGCAGAAGGAAAAAGCAATACGCTAATGACTTTGACAAAATAACGTATTAATCGCCGCCAACCAACACTGTGCAACTGCTGCGGACATTAGCTGTATTTATAGGTCTCTTACAGACCTTCGACTTCTAGAAATGGAAGGTCAGCTACAAAGGCTAGTGGTTCCCCATAACTTTTGCCGAGGCGTCAGGTGGTTTTTAATCACTTGCAGAAGTAGAACATTCCGGAAAGTTCGAAATCGAGGTGATAATCGTTAATAATTGATTGATCGTTAAAATAGTGGATTTCCAAGCAATTCTTAATTTTTCCCCGACTTGAGGCATTTGATAAATTTGTGGAAGTAAGGCGTCGGATGGAGAGATCACCATTGAAACGTTCGCTGCCCTTCGCTGTCTCTTAGATCGGCCCGACTTGCCTGACGAAGTGTGCAGAAATTTTCATGCTCGGTATCAAAACAGGAGGGAATCCTAGAAACGTATAAACGCGAACTGCGGAGGATGGAAGTACCTGCCCATACAAATGAAAAGCACGGACTGGATGACAATTGCGCTTTACAGCGGTTGCTCGAAGGCATCCAAACTCCCTCCGTAAAAAGGGTGTTTTGCTTTCGCCGCCCTATTTTTCTCCAGGCAGTCCTAGAAGTATCGGACCAATTGGTGCAAGTGGGTGCGCCAATGGGCAATTTGGAATAGTGTTGTGCGTTGAAAGGATGTTGTCACGCTAAGTTCAAGACACCAGAACAACGGAATTATAAGCGTGTTCCTTATGGATGGTGTTACTCGCGACCGCCGGTAAAATGGAAATTCCGAAGGCCCCGACTTCCCCACCGAGAAGAGGAAATTTCCTGTCAGGCCGTGGCAGCCGAAACCTTCACGGTAAGTACGACCGCATGAGGTCAGCTTTCATTATCGCTGTCACATGCACAACGATCGCATACTCATTACCAGTAGACCTAAGGATATCAGAAGTCCCACTGGTAGATCTTATTGACGCAGGTGCATGCAGGAGCTTAGTCCTATCTGATGTGACCAAGTCGCTGACAGATTGCGTGTGGACACCATGCTGCTATCGTCTGACCGCTGCTAATTGGGAATCCCTGTCAGTTTGGGAATCTATCACGGCTCAAGTGCACATTGCTAATGAGAATTTCCGTCACGAGCTTATTGTCGCTGATAACATTCCATTCGCTGCAAGCATTGGAATGGATTACTTAAGCCCTCTGAGATGTCACTTAGATTTAGATACATGTCATTTGATCACCGACAATTGCGTTGTATTGCTCAGATGAGGCCAGGCCGGCAGTCTTGAAACTTTTACGATTTGTGGGAGCTCCTCTGATGAGGAACATCGGGTAGACACGTTCATCCGCCCACTCGAACTGCCAACGGACAAGCGAACGTTGGGAAAGCTCAAAAAGGTGCTGTTAGCCCAATCCGATGCATTCGCCTGGCAGACTAGAGACCGGGGCCGCATCAGCCTTGTGAAACAACTAAACGACACTGTGATTACGACCCCGGTTAATACTCACCCAAGACGGGTCCCAGTGCACTGGCAATGCGAGTAGCGAAAGCTGATAGACGGGATGTTGAAGAAGGAGGTGATACGACCCTCCCCTTCTCCATGGGCACCACAGTCGTCTTGGTTAAGAAGACGGTGGTTTTAGGCTGTGTTGATTATAGGCCGTTAAAACAAGTCATGCTGAGGGATGCATATCCACTGCCCAGAATTGAGGACTCTTTCTACGCGCTCGGAGGGTCAGTTATTTCAGCATGTTAGATTTGGTGTCTGGTTATTGGCAAGTGGAGGTCGAAGAGAGTGACCGAGCGAGGACAGCCTTTGTAGTCCCTTCAGGCCTCTATGAGTTTCAAACAATGCCTTTCGGCGTATCAAACGCTCCTGCAATGTTCCAACGCCTTATGCAGAAAGTGCTTCTTGATTTAATCCCCCACAAGTGTTTCGTTTATCTGGACGATGTCATCGTACATGGGAGAACGATCGATAAACATCCAAGCAATCTAGCCGAAGTGCTAACGTGCATAATCAATGTAGGCTTGAAACATCAACCAATAATGTCAATTACGACAAGAAAGAGTTACCTATCTCGGGCACATCATCTCTAGGGTAGGCATCCGGACAGACCTTCGAAAGACAGGTCAGGTAAAAGCGTGGCCCATCCCCACTAATGTCAAAGAGTTACGCAGTTTCTTAGGGATGGCGTCGTACTACCGTCGACTCATCAAAGGGTTCTTGAAAGTCGCAGCCCCTTAAACGTGCTGTTGCAGAATGGTCGCAGTTTCGATTGGACTATCGAATGTCAAGCGGGCTTCGATTGCTTGCGCGCGTCTCTGTGTACCGCCCCTGTGTTCGTCTTCCCCGACTTGTCACCTCACCCTGGGGAGTTTATTTTGGACACGGAGGCCAGCGATCAGGCCATTGCAGCGATTTTGTCACAAAACTGGCGGGATGGCATGGAGGGAGTGGTTTCATACAGCAGTAGAAGCTTTACGTCAAGAGAACGAAATTACTGTACGACAGGGAAAGCAATGTTGGTGTTGGTGTTGTTCATAGAACAAAATCGTCACTATCTGTTTAGAAGAAAATTTGTAGTACGGACTGAGCACTGATCACATAGGTGGTTGCATAAGTTCTGGGACCCTGTGAGTCAGATTGCTAGATGGCAAGAGCAGCTACAGGAGTATGAGTTCGAATGTCACCAACGGCCTGGGAAACAACACGGCAACGCAGACGAGCTATCGAGAATTCTTTCTCTAGATCACGGAAATTGTCCTCCCTGTATTACGCAACACGTTTCGCTAGTCAACCTACGAAAAGCCGAGTATGGTCGTTGGCAAGGAGCACAGGCTTCGGGCCCGGATATATCAATTATCTACCACGAGCTGCGCTCGGGAAGGGACAAGCCAGCTCCGAAAGAAATGGAGGATAAAAACTGCGAAGTTCGTTGCTTTTGGACGGTGTAGGGTAAGCTCGCCATCGAAGCGAGCGTGTTGGTCTTCCGTTTCTGCCCGACTTACCTGAGGAGGATCGCAGTTCCATAGGCGTTAGGTAAGGAAGTGCTGTCTGAATTGCACCAACAGCTGGGGCATGATGGGATCAATAAACTCGAATCGGCGGCCCGCCGGCGATTCTGGTGTCCGCATCAACGAAGAGATGTTGTCAACTTCTGCTACACTTGCGAAAGATACGTGACGTTCACAAATTTGCGTATTACTCAATGGGCACCAATACAATCCATAACAGCGGTTACCCGAACGAAATAACTGGAGTAAACTTCGTGGGTCCGCTACCGGAAAGGCAGAGAGGGCACCATTACATCCTAGTCATGGTAGCCTACTTCACCAAATGGTATGAAGCCGTACCAATCGCGCAGACTGATACAGTCATTGTGGCAACAGCGATGACTAACCACTAGGTTTGCCAATGGAGAGCGCTTGGACAACTGCTTTCCGATAGGGGATCATGTTTCGAAAGCCCACTGGTCCAGGAGATGTGCAGAGCACTCGAGTTCGATAAAACGCGAAAACGGCTTACCATCCACAAGGGAACTGACAAGTTGAACGCCCAAATCGGTCGTTGAAGTCACTTACGTAGGCCTTCCTAGACCAGAACATCTATGAGGTGGATACGTTGTTGCCTAAAGGCTTATTGGTTTATCACAGTACGGTCCACTTGTCTACAGTGCAAACGCCGTCCTTTAGGTGGACACAGTAGAGAAGTTCGACTGCCCTCGGATGTCCAATTACCGATATCACCACAAGTGTACCCGTCAGTTGTAAAATACGTCAGTAAGCTTCCTGACTCCGTTCAATGCACATAGGAAGCAGCACGCATTCCATTGGCGAAAGCTCAACGGTGACAGAAGGAATACTACGACACGGGTTTTCTGGCCCCTTGAAAGCAGGCTACCTCATATATTTGCACCAGGCACCAGTTTCAGGAATACCAGCGAAGCTGCATCGTGAGTGGACAGGCCCCTAAGTGGTGGATTGAATAGTATCTGATCTGACTTGTGTGATTAGGAACCCAAAGAACGCCGCCAAGCAGCACATGATCGTACACTTTAATCGGCTTAGACCTTTCCAAGTCTAACCTAGGCATTTGGATAGGGTGCACCACAATGAGCCACCGACAGAAGCAGCCACCGAAGTTGAAGTACCAGCTCAATGGACTTTGGCATGGCAGCGGAGACATTGCCAACATAGAAGGGGTGCGTGGTCGAAGTTGAATCGGTGCTTTGACGGCACCTGTTCCTTTTGCGTTTCAGAGCGTCTTTCCTGCGCACTTACTGAAGAAGAACAAGAACCTAAACAGAATAGTTAACTAGCCTACGCGTTGGGATATAGACGTTCCGTCTCAATCCTTGGAGTTGTCCATGGTCTGTGTGCTATAGCTGGATACATGGAGCCCGTGAGACGTAAGCCCTTTAGGTCTGCTACAAATTGCTCGGTGGGGTGCTTATCCCGTCGTTTGCATGACGGTGGAGTAGATACAACGAAACCTATAGGTTGCTTGATCCAACCATGGGTTTGGAAATTTAGAGGGCGGTTAATACTTGTTGCTTAGAAAAAGCTGAAAATATCTTTCGGAATTCTTATAGAGGCCTACGATTTACCTAACACATCGGACACCCGGAAATATTAATTTCACACTCTACTTATTAGAGAACCACTTTGCGCGGCTTTTTCAAACGCACACGCAGTGCTTCTTTTCTGGATCACTTTAACCGCCACGATGTGGCAATCGTTCGGACGGTTATTTCCTTGTAGTTCGTTCTTCGTTGGTTACGGCGCAGAATTTTACTGTGTAAAGGAAGTGGCTGCTACTTTGAAAGTCCGCCTTGCTCGCTGTTAGCAATTCCGTTTTTGGGTTGTAGAAGTGCAGTACAGTAAATACGTTTCATTGAGTCCAAATTGCTACATATCTTGGGTTGAGGTATGACTACTGAGTGAAATAACTTCTGCCACCGCTGCCAGGATGGACGACCTGGCAAGTCCGTGCAAGACATTCTAGGGATCCATAGTGTCAGGTGATTATTAAACCTCGCTTAAACAGAAGTTAATGCTGCTTCTTACCTATTTGTCAAACTTACTGCCGTCACTGCTTCTTGTTTTTGCCACCACTTAGCTCAGGCTCGATAATCTGGGCAGTTGTGACAACTGCATCCAGTTCAACACTACGTTCTATTCCTTCGCACTTTGCATTTAGTGTGTCCGATTACTAGGAGTTTCGACATGATAGCCACGGATTGGGCTTGGGTAGCAAAGCAAAATTGTAGCAATGCTGGTTTTCAGCATCACAGTGAGACTGCCGTATGCACAAAACCTGCTCGTCAATTATATATTGCCCATCAGAGATCGAGCGACTGTAGGATATGCTTCATCCGTTAAACGGGATTTTCATTAACTACGTGTTGTACTAAATTTAAAGGGAATGTATCTCATCTAATATTAGCAGCGGTGGGCTCTAAGGCAAACCAAGCAGAAGTTTGTGGGCAGCCTGTCCGCAAAGATGGAGGACCAGCCTTCCCGTTTGGGCGTGTTTTGGTCACTCGCAGGCGAAAGATTAATACGGAAATTAATGGCGTTATCTGTCCAGATATGCCATTAAATCAGATCGAACTTCCTTAGCACATTATTTCTTCCAAAATTGGTGTTACCATTTAAGAAAATCCTAAGTTCAATCAGCTTTAGTAGCTATTGGAACTTCCTGAATGACTGATTTTCGTGCACCCAGCCGTCGCCATTTGACTAGTTTTGGTCCAAGTTTGGACACGGGAATAGAGTTTCGGTTTAGCATAACGGCTAATGTATTATTCGCTTACAATTTGGAAATCACTTTTAACTTAATTTTGACGGAGGTTGCAGTTAGGAAAAATGATTTACGGTGTATGGTAAGGTTGCATTAAAATATTCTTATCGGTTAAACGTCGTCCAAATTGGAACGAATATTGGTCACTCAGAACCATTTTTGATTTAGCTTACAGAAATACTATTGCATAATCGCACTGTGGGAACCGATTTCGTCTTCATGTTGATAGTATTTGCATCTAGGAAAAATGCATTCATGATGCTCGTTATGACTGGGATGACAAATAACATTCTGTGACCAAAAGTCATCAAAAATGTGCCAAGCTGGGACGATTGGGGGCAAGATAATTGGAGCTCCATGGACCAATGGCGCTGAATGAAATTACTATGTTCTTAAAAAGCAAAGCCACAGCCAAAGAATTGAGGTGCTAAGGACGTACGATCTTATTTAACGGCATATCTGGACGGAGCACGCCATTCATTTTTATATTAATATTTCGCCTCTGCGAATAACCAAACATATGCCCAAATGGGATGGCTGGCCGGTCACCTGTGCGGACGAAGTAATGGAATGGCTATCAGAACACGTTTCCTTTTTAACCACTTATGTACTGCTATATAGCAACTTTTCCAATTTTACTCAACTTTGCAAATAAACATTGTGCAGTTCAGTTTTCAGATTTTTGGAGCTACTGACCTCTTTACAAACACGTTGCGCTACAAATAAAACCCATATATTTATATAACTCAGAAACCGTTATCCTGATGAACAACAGCCCGTATTCAAAATCGCGCCAGTGGCGGACTCGACAGTCCCACCATCTAGCGTTTTCCGATAGCCATTCCATTACCCCGTTTGCAGGATCGTGGAGTCCGCCACTGGCGCGATTTTGAATACGGGCTGTTGTTTATCAGGATAACGGTTTCTGAGTTATATAAATGTATGGGTTTTATTGGGGTATTTTGTAGCGCAACGTGTTTGTAATGAGGTCAGTAGCTCCAAAAACCAGAAAACTGAACTGTACAGTGCTTATTTGCAAAGTTGAATAAAATTGGAAAAGTTGCTATATAGCAGTACATAAGTGGTTAGAAAGGAAACGGAATTTAAAAAATGATTTCTGGAAGATCGCCGTATGTATCCGTAAACAGAAGGAAGTGCCAGCATGTATGGTAAATTTTCCAAGACATAGAAGAATCCGCGTTTAGCATAAGGTTTTTTAAGTATGGATTGATTTTCGGTAGTGGTTACATATGGAATTGGTACCCGTATAATGGACATGATGACTAGAATCCTTACTAATAGGTAGATAATAGATTGTGTGTGTGTAAGTATGGAAAGTGCTGTCGAAGGCGGTATATATATATGAATACATATATATACGAATATCCATATACCCATATCCATATAGCCATATATATGTATGTTTGGCAGGCAACCAGCTTCGGATTTGCCTGTCACGTTGGCAAGCCACAGGACGCCTGCGCCTACAGAGGGACCATGGATGGCTTGCGCCGCACCACCCAAAGCTCCAACCACACACCCCATATCCAGTGTAAACCCGAAGGAATAAGACCGGGAGGCATGTGGAAGGGAGCCACGTTTCATCAACGGAGCCGGCCCACACTCCTTCACAGCAAAAACAAGTACACTGTATTTGGGAAGCGAGCGCACACAAGGTGGTGGCTGGACCGTAGTCCGCTCCACACTGAGTGCATGGAACCACTCTTCGAGCCTAACACGGCCACAAGGACCGTGCACCCCGTCCCCTCCAGTAACGCCCAAATGTCTCCTGGAGCCAGTATGGACGAGGTAGCGGGTAACAGACAGGTAGGCACCTTGTCAACATGCACATCAAGCGCAGCCACACCGGGGATACCAAACAACAGCCAATCACTTGAGAGAGAGATACAAATAAAATAACTCGATTAATGCATAAGGAAACGGTGACATAAACCTTAAGTTAATGAGCATATGAAATAAGTTGCTTACAAACGAATCCTAGATAAGTTTACGAGGTCAGAAAGTATACTTTACGGAAATGCCACGAACACAAAAATGTTATGGAAATCGAATGCAATTGGCTTAAGCGAGGTGTGCGAGTTAATGGAATAGAGTAAAGGTAGACATTTATATGAGAAAGAAAAGCATATAGGCAAAATTGAAAACACACCACCTGAAATAAAGAGACTTAGCATGCAAGCACACGGCTAGTAAATGGAATGCAAGGTACCTGCAAACGCTGCGCCGGTTCTGCCTACCTTCTCTGCAGGACCCGTCGTCGCTTCTATGATGGTCCCGAGTGGTCTCGATCATGGCTCACACCTTATATATAATAATATATATATATTTATATATATATATATATATATATATATATATATAAGGAAACATGATTTTCCTCTTTGCCAACACAACAAATCGGAAATCGCTTCAGTATCGCATTTCACATGTAGTATGCATAAATCGTGCAGGAGTAGATATACTTACAAAGAAACATTAATTAACATACGCATTTCTGACTTATGATTTTATCTATATCCCGTACTAACTTCATTAACCTATGGATGCTGACATAAATAGGCATATGATATATATATATATATATAAATGGAAACGTACATAAATATGTATATCGTACTTAACTGCCTATGTATGTAAGCATCTATAGGTTATTGAATTTAGTATGGGATGTTGGTAAGGTCATAAGTAACAAATGTGTACGTTAAGCAATGTTTCCGTGTAAGTCCATCTACTACCGCAAGCTTTATGCATAATACATGTGATATGGTAGATGGAATAGATTTCCGGATTGTTATGTTGCGGAGGATGAAAATTATGCTTCATTACAAATGGTTATGTGGTATACATTTGCGGACGCAGAGGAATGTTATATATAAGAGTTTGGACTGCGGCGGTTTGTTATAGGGATAATCGGACTTCTCTCTAGGTTTGCTAGACGCAATGGCATTCATTCACACAAGGAAATATGATTTTGGTATGTAAGCTTGGAAGTGCATATTCACTGATTTCGTAGGTTATGAGGCTTCCTGCGGAAAAGAGATTTCTTGAAACAGTTACAATGGTCTAAAGAATATCGCCTCGGTAAGGGTGACGGAGTTAATCCATGGTATTCCGTGAAGTAGTGGAAATGGAACTCTGTAAAGGTTCCCACAAAAGATAAATATGACGTAGTGCTCTGTGTGCATTAACCTGAACTGAAAACGCAGTGGATTTTACATTACTTATACATAAATATCTAAGTTAACCCGTTGCTTGGTCCAGTAACAAAACGTCATGAATCGGAGGGTAATCTTTGGCGTAAGGTATTGGCAGTATGATGTTAATGCATGCGCACGTCTACCTTGTATTGAGGTGCGCATTGAGTTCGTAAGGTGGCGTATGATTATATGTGAGGTAGGCAGACGGGACGCTCAAATCATATGCAAATATTCTCGTCTAAGTGGGGATGGTTGCGAACGCTCATTACCCACCTAGAGAGAATACTGAGAAATGGTTCATCAAATATTGTTACCGGAGGAGGGGAGGGCGCAACGAAGTGAACATTGCTAAGGCGGATTGGACTACGGAAACAGGGTTTACGAATAATGGACGGTTACAGAGCCATGTTAATGGTTGATAACGTCTGCGTAAGGCGAACTTACCACGTTATCGTCGGGTGAGCAGGTTGTTTACATAGCTTGCAGGGTTGCGTCACACGTCTTGATGTAAGAATTCCACCAGATATTGTCCTAAGATTACGGAACCACCCACTGAACCTGTGAGCTTGCAGTCCGCCGCAGGGAATTTACAGAATTTGCAAACTTCTTATGCGTTGTGGGACGACAAGGCACAGACAGGGGGTGGCCCGGAAAGGGCATTTGCTCCGTTCTCTAAGGAATGTGAAACGTAGCGGAACTGGCGCTCGTCATCCACCAGCCAATACCCGCCGTCTAGGCTCCCACTGCGAATGCGAACTCTAATACTGTGACGCGCGTACTGCCGCCGGGCGTATGACGATATCCTTCTCAAAATCACGTGCCCACTGCTTACACGCTGCTCAACATCACACATACTAAGCTGATCACTCACAAGTAATGTTTCCCTCTCCTCCAAAATTCCGCTGCAACGCTGCATTATCACCTGAAACAGGTGCACTACGTTTAGTCGCTCACTCAAAGTTTCTTTCAATTGCTTTTTTCATTCTCAACGCGATTTGTGCGGTCACACCCAAATAATACCACGTGTCCCATCAAATATGCCGCCCAGCTAAGCTGCCATGGAATCCACGTGCGACGAAGGTATTAAAGGATTCCGCGCTGCGCACCGAAATGTCTTCCATAATCCGACGATAATGTGCGCAAACGTGTGTGTACAACAACGAGCGCAGCATGTTAAACAGAGCCCTCTTATCTTCCGTTGTATAGAAGGGAAAGTGTGAACAACACCGCTGCATGTCCCGCATGATATGTACCCGGCAGAATACGATGTTTGCAGTGGGGTACGCATTGCGAACCGCATTCACTCGCGCAGTGCACTTGTCCATCGCCATCCTTCGAGCACCGGCAACCGCGGGGGCCAACTCCAACATAGCCTTCAGTGATTCTTCGTGAGTAGCCTCCGTCTCATTTGGAAAAAGCGCATAAAAGAAGCACATAACAAGGCCACTGACGTCCACAAACACGCAATGCCATAGGATGTAGCCCACATAATTGATCTGATATGTGGAGTCCGCCAAAATGACCTCACCGTATTGGCCCACCAACTCCAGCATACGCGAGGGCACGAAGAACAGGTACCGAATCTCATTTCCCTCATGTATAATTTTACCCTGACCATTTCTTCACAAAAGCTGCGTAACCTCATCCAATTCCGTGACACAAGCCTTCCGACGACCGCCGTATGTCATACAAATCGCGCTTTGTTAAAAGAATGTTATATTGCTGGCGCACAAATGCGCGTACCTCCTGCGTCCGACGAAACGTTTTCATTAATTTAAGCACCATGCGTTCCTGCCCATCTGTTAGCCTCGATTTTCGCATACAGCCAGGGTTTCCCAACGTGAAACTGTGCGAGTGCCACAGAAACGCGTTTCCAATCTCGTAACATTCGCCCTTAAACGTCGCTGAAACGCGAGCAGGGCAGTTGTAACAGTGGTACCTGTAATAATCTTTTCAGCAGGCAGATACAATACATTTACCGCTTTCCAGCAACATTGCTGCGCTTGCTGTGCACACATACAAACAGAATACTCCGGTACGGGCATCCTTCTGGTAGCACCTGTCCAGTTCCCCTTGGTACGCCATCGCATTTATAATGTTCCGACGAATAAACGATGTCGCCGTTTCAATCTGAAACACTTTCAGATTATCTTTCATCGCTGCGAAGTCCAGATAAGGACCCTTGAGTATTGGGCGGAATACAAGCGAGTCATCCACCATGGCTGCTACGCGTGAAGCGGGAATATGATTAAACACCGTAACGCATTTAAACCATAGTATATTGATTCCAAATCCAAATGTTAGCATTTCAACAAAAACCCTAAATAATTAATAAACAGTCAAATGCGCCCGTTGGACCCAAATTTACATCCAATCACCTCCAACCGTGTGTACCGTAATCACACTGTCGAATGATTATTGGTCGCAAGTGACGGATCAGTTGGATTCCATATTCTGTGATGTATTTAAACATTGCGCAACTTACTCTATTTTTATTCCTTAACGGGTGACCTAAGGAGATGCTCAAATGAAGCGGCTAGCCGTCCATCGGTTCGCCCTTCTGTTTTTCGTTCCTTTGCGTTTTTCTTTTTCGCGGAGCCGTACTACTAGCACAGGTCATACGGACATTCATTGGTTAAATGTGACGTGAATCCAGTTACAACTTGATCCCAAAAGCATAACACTAAGCGAATGATGCACATAAGAAGGATTTTCTTACAGGTGCCCTCCCATTTAAACTTAACCAGCTAAAATTTCATTTCTTGCAGTGCCGTCCAAACACTGATGGATGTGCGAAGCCGTATCTGCCTCGAATGCAATCCTGCTGAACCACGTAAGTAACCTGGTCATGTCCTTTCTACAAAACTGTCATAATAGGCACTGATTCGCTTCCGGTGGAAAGCGCTACTCTTGAAAAGTCTCTGCGATGGAATGTCCCAAATCTCAGAATGACGCAAAGCAAAACTTCGGTGTAGCCTTTCACGCCTGCCTGAAATTGTTTAGAAGTTCACGCATTTCATCGCATACTTTATAACTCCGGCTAAGGTTAACTAGGAAAGCTGACCATTTTCGTTCAAAATGGACTGATAGAAAGATGGTGCATTTCCGCAAGGAGATTGAAAAACCTGTTTAGTGTGAAATGTGGTAGCAAATCATCTGTTGTAATATATGCGCTAGGTGGCGCAAAGGCCTTATGTTTGCTGTTAAAATGTTACGAAATGTGTCTTCAATATTATAGTGTACCAGAAAACAAGCTCTTTCAGTATTTTGTAACATTGGATTTTACGGTTGTTTTAACCTTCGAACGTCCACTTGTTTTACTGACTGCACGTCCGTTGTCACAAACCGTTTTGGTGAGTACCTCGCTGCACGTTTCTCGCTCTGTCTGATTCGCTTCCTATTCTTGTAGCCTGCACAATATACGTTGGGTTCAGTCGCCTCCGACTTCTATACTGTCGTATTTGACACGTATTACGTGTCATTGCTTACCGACTAGTATCCCAGGCTCCGCCCAACAATTGGTGACCCCCTGTCAGGAACACGCCGCCCGCCATTTTGCATTTTCATTCTGGTGAGCTCGTTCCAGTGATTTTGTGATTCATTACTTGTGATCATATTGTTTTCTCACCTACCACATTTTTATCTGCTTTTTGCAATGGATTATCTAGAGGATAAGCCGTCTCCATGCGCGGTTAACGCCGTTCAGCCTGTCATGGTCAATTCTGTTGCCTTAGCCCCTCCCCTTTTGGGAGAATGATCCTTTATTATGGTTTTTGCACCTAGAATCCGTATTTTATATTCGTAAGATTTCTTCTGATTTCGCCATGTATAATCAGCTAATATCTTGCCTTCCTCAGAGTATATCCTCGCAGGTGAGAGACATCATACTTTGCCCCCTCTAGTAATGAAATACGAGACTCTTAAACAGGCTATTATTCAGCGAATCACGCCTTCTGACAAGGTCCGTCTGCAGCAACTATTTAGTGATCTGCAGCTAGGAGATAGGATGCCCTCAGCCTTGTTGCGCGAAATGCAACAGCTCATCGGCACGTCCAACATGGACGTAGGGATTCTCCGCGAGCTGTGGATGCAACGCCTTCCTGCAAGCACACAGGCTATCCTTGCAGTAGCAAGTGACTTGCCCATCACAGCAATTGCAGATCTAGCAGACCGCGTCATCGAACGGCACCAGCCAGAGACTGAAACCAAAGCACCTAAGCAGCTTTGCGCTGGCGCAACCACAACGACAGGCGCGACTAGCCCGCCGTCGGCAATAGACGCATTATCATTGCAGATAGCGTCGCTTCAGCGCCAGATCAAGGAACTCACTTTAAAACGTAAGCACCGCAACCGCTCTGGATCATCGCCCCGTCGCACAAAACCTGATGCCACAGGTTACTGCTTTTACCACTCGCGTTTCGGTACTAAAGCCCGTAAGTGCGTACAGCCGTGTAGCTACTCCGCTATAGATGATCCGCCACGCCGGGCTGTAATGGCCACGAACGTCGGCAAAGCCCAAAGTCGTCTCATCTACATTAGGGATTATGACTCCGATACCCAGTTCTTAGTTGATACCGGGGCGGAAGTCAGCGTCATTCCCCCTATGCCAGGTGAGCCTACCACTTCTCTGTCGACAAGCCTCAGTGCCGCCAATGGCACGCCAATAGCCACCTATGGTCATCGGTCGCTTACCCTGGACCTAGGTCTTCGGCGCACGTTCCGCTGGGTATTCACTGTCGCTGCAGTCCCCTTTGCCATCATCGGCATTGACTTTCTCAGGCATTTCGACCTCTTGGTCGATGCGAAACGCCAGATGATAGTCGACACTGCAACAAAACTCAGCGTACGTGGCATCACCGCCGATGTCACATCTATATCCCCGGTCTATGCATTTCCCCAGACCTCGCCAGACTACGCTAATCTCTTTCATCAGTATCCCAAGCTCGTTCAGCCAATGAACGCAGCTTTGCCCGTGGCAGCTCAAGTCACGCACCACATACGGACGAATGGCCCACCTGTGTCATGCCGTCCACGCCGACTATCGCCTGAGAAACTAAAGGTAGCTAGGGCGGAGTTTGAGCACATGCTTGAACTTGGAATAATCCGCCCTTCCGACAGCCCTTGGTCCTCGCCCCTGCAGATGGTCCCCAAGAAATCTGGTGACTGGCGCCCTTGCGGTGATTACCGCGCACTCAATCGCCTAACCGTCCCAGATAGGTATCCCATCCCACACATGCAGGACCTTACCGCATGCCTCACAGGTAAGACGATCTTCAGCAAGATCGATCTGGTTCGCGCCTATCACCAGATACCTGTGGAAGACAATGACATTCCTAAAACAGCCGTCATCACTCCTTTCGGTTTGTTTGAATTTTTAAGAATGCCATTTGGACTGTGCAACGCCGCACAAACCTTCCAACGCTTCATCCACGATGTCACTCGTGGCCTAGACTTCGCATATTCCTACCTCGATGATATCTTAGTAGCCAGTTCATCGGAACAAGAGCACCTCGAGCATCTTCGAACTCTCTTCCAGCGCTTGACCCAACACGGTGTCACAGTCAACCCGACTAAGTGCGAACTCGGCAAATCAACGGTAGAATTCCTAGGCCACCTCGTTTCATCGTCTGGTATCGAAGTCCTTCCTGATAAGATGCAGGCAATCAAGGACTTCCCAGCTCCGACATCGTTCAAGCACCTCCGTCGATTTTGTGCTTTGGTCAACTACTATCGACGCTTCATTCCGCGCTGCGCTCAGCTCATGCAGCCACTGACTGACTTACTCAGAGGAAATGAACGTAAGTTCGCTTTCCCTGACACAGCACAGGCAGCCTTCGCCGAGCTCAAGGATGCTATCTCCAACATAGCCCTCCTCGCTCATTCCGAATCGACTGCACCGCTTTCTATTACGACTGATGCCTCAGACGTCGCGGTAGGAGCCGTCCTCCAACAACACGTTGGTGGGCAATGGCAACCCCTTGGGTTCTTCGCCAAGCGCCTGCAGCCAGCGGAATCCCGCTACAGCACGTTTGGCAGAGAACTGCTGCCCATTTACCTAGCGATACGTCACTTCCGGCACACACTTGAAGGCCGCGCTTTCACGGTCTACACTGACCACAAGCCGCTTATCTTATCCTTCAACTCTGCTCGCGACAAATACTCACCACGGGAGACAAGACGCCTAGACTTTGGCACGCAGTTCACTGCTGACATACGGCATGTCTCAGGTGTCGACAATCCCGTCGCCGACGCTCTCACGCGTCAACCTCACTCTGCAGTCTTTGCCTACCGTCGACCTTGCCGCCATGGCATCGGCTCAGGCTCAAGACGAAGATATACGGCGCACTCTGCAGTCCACTTCCATGCATGTGCAACCTGTTCCTCTCCAAACCACGGAAGGAACCATTCTCTGGGACACCCTCGTGCCCGTCTCCTTCAGACGCACAGTCCTTGACGCACTGCACTCACTGGCACATCCCGGTGTCCGTGCATCTTCGAAACTGGTCACCGAACGCTCCGTTTGGACACGCGTAAACAAAGATGTTCGTACCTGGGCTCGCGCATGCCTTCAATGCCAGCGCTCTGAAGTACATCGTCACACCCGCAGTCCTCTTGGTTCATATCCTGCCCCGGACTCTCGGTTCTCGCATGTACACTTAGACCTGGTAGGTCCTTTGCCTCATTCACGCGGATTCGTATACATTCTTACATGTGTCGACCGCTTCACCAGATGGTTAGAAGCCATCCCCGTAACAGACTGCACAGCTGAGACTGTTATCCGGGACTTCTTAGACCGGTGGGTCCCGCACTACGGATGCCCATCCACCATCACAACTGACCGAGGAACGCCTTTCTAATCCTCGCAATTCGATACGTTCTGCAACTTTTAGGCTGTCGCCGCATTCACACGACAGCGTATCACCCAGCAGCCAACGGGTTAGTTGAACGTTTCTATAGACAGGTTAAAGCCTCGCTCTGCGCCTCCTCCGACTGTAGCTGGAGCGAGAACATTTCGCTCGTACTCTTAGGCATTCGCAGCAGCATCAAAGCTGACTTGCAATGTGCACCAACAGAGCTGGTTTACGGTACGACGCTCAAATTACCAGGAGAATTCGTTTCACCTCCCACATCGTCTAGTATGCCTCCGCTTAACATTGTGTCCTCTCTACCTCAAAGCATGCGTTCACTACGCCCGACCCCACCACGTGAACAGACTGGAGATGTACAAATGCACAGCAGATTCTCTACCTGCACTCACGTCTTCCTCCGCACCGACGCAGTGCGGCGCCCTCTCCAGCCCCCCTACACCGGCCCTTTCAGAGTTCTGCAACGGACTCCGAAACATTTTACTTTAGACCAGAATGGTCACCGAACAACGGTGTCCATCGACCGCCTCAAAGTGGCATTCTTTGACGACCCACTTGCAGCCCATCCTGATGCTCTCGCACAAGCACCCGCACCTGTGGTGACTTCCCGAGCACTGGATAGCCCGGAACCCTCCGTACCCCTTAACCCGCAACCTATCCCGTTTCAACCCCAGGCAACCGACCGACGCGGTAGACAGGTCAAACGTCCGACGCCTTCTTCAGATTTTGTAAGCGTTTGCCATTTCCATTAACACGCCTTTTTCGTCTTTAATGGTTATCCTACGCCTCACCCACAAACGTTTTGCAAAATCGACAAAAAACCCAAAAAGATATTGAAAACCTAAAAAGCGTAGTTGCTTTTATCTTGCATACCATGTCCCCTCTCCGGCGTCAAGCCACTACCCCGACCGTTGTCCACCCCCTCTGAGTTCTACCTTTCAGAAACTCAACCGCCGGAACTGCCCAGGCAACCCTCGAGTGACTCGCCAACCGGCTCAACGCAACTCCTGAGTGAATCGCCAGCCGTATAAAAGCCCCCTTCCTCACCCAAGGAACAGACAGTCGCCCTCGACCGCAGACACCCACGAACGGATTGGTCCCCAAACGCCGCCTAGGCATTGCTGACGAGGACGCCGGATTTCTTCGTGGGACGAGGATCGTGGACTAAAGTGCGGCGGGGGAGTGACAACTCCTAAGCGCACCGTTGGGTCTGCAGCAAAGGGAAGGTCCTGTCGGCCTTTTTTCTGGACTAGCCAGTTCTTTTGCAGTACGACCAGCCCGCCCCGACGGCCCACCGATGGTGCACTCTGGTCCACACGATCGTCATAGATAATAACTAACCAAAGTCTGGACCCAGCGAAACCTGCTACACAACCCACTTTGGAAGCACTTGCTTATGCCCCTGCAAATATGCGCATCCACCCTCAACTTCCGTTTCCCCCAATAACAGCTTCATCGAAGGCTTCTATTCTTCAGCCTTCTAGGGCGAGGCCCTGTATTGTACCGGAAAACAAGCTCTTTCAGTATTTTGTAACATTACATTTTACGGTTGTTTTAACCTTCGTAACGTCCACCCGTTTTACTGACTTCACGTCCGTTGTCACAAACCGTTATGGTGAGTACCTCGCTGCACGTGTCTCGCTCTGCCTGATTCGCTTCCTATTCTTGTAGCCTGCCCAATATACGTTGGGTTAAGTCGCCTCCGATTTCTATACTGTCGTATTTGACACGTATTACGTGTCATTGCTTACCGACTAGGATCCCAGGCTCCGCACAACAATATCATGTGATAACTTCCTTCATCAACACTTGCTGCGGATTCGATTTGCCTGCACTTGGTTTCCTTTGGCGTGTGGTTATCAGTAAGGTTATGCATATGTATTAATTCCGCTAACAGGTTACAAGTCGCGCTACCTTTATGCTGGAGGCAAAGGGTCCGGCAGTTGATCCGAGGTGAATAAGAGCTACGGCGGTAAACCAGTGCGGAAATACAATTACAATTGTAGTGGAACTCTGGTACTGGTTGGGAAGAGGACCGGCAGGAACAAGTGCAGGCAACGGCTCTATTCATCTACACAACTTGCATATATATATATATATATATATATATATATGTCATACCTCGCAGGTCGTGCGTTATATATCAGATTAGGGGATAAACGAACAACTGAGAACGCACGGGAGAACACATGAACATAAGCTAGAATAGTTTTCATGGACGATCGCTAAGGTAGCTAAAGATAAAAATAGGGGACCGTTGAGTACATCACCAGCGGGATTTTAAATACGAGCTATTGTCCGTGTGAACCGCGGACTTCTGTGTTTAGCTTTATGTGTAGTTAGGCTATGTTTTACTCCGAAATGTTGCTAGTGTTCCTAAAGGAACTAAAAAGCAGAAAAATACAGAGCCGAATGGTTATTTCATGAATCAGACAAAAATGCAAAATTTAATATATAACGATTATCATGTGGTTAAATATGAAGCTAAATGCGTAGTTATCCATAAAACGCCAAGTCCTAGCTGTCTGTGTAATGAATGATGTGAGAACAAACTTACCTAGTCGCTCCAAATGTATGTGTGCAGTCCAAGTGCCCTAGATGGAATAATTACATAGAACGTAATTGGAAATGTAAGCAGTGGCACAAGTGTATTTGGAACGAATTTTATAGTGAATAAGAGATAACACATGGATTCGCTGGGTTTTTTGTAAACTTGGTTTCCATCCTAACCTAGTACAAGGTGCACGGTAATTTTGGATACGTAGAAGCCTTCCGGTGGAGATTCAAGCGTAGAACAATTTTACAGGCTCGCTTCAATGGGAACCGTGGTAAACATTGAGATTGCGCGTCGCAGTTCATCTACACAACGTGTACTTCCAAATGACCCCCAACAACAATTTTGCGGTTTTAAATTTTGTACCTTACCCTTGCGCAGGAAACATCGCAATCATCTTCGTAGCGTATCAAGTCTAGTCCATGTGCCGCCGGAACGAGTACAAAGACCGGTGCACCCATGCTTCAAACCCAGGTTGCCAGTCCTGCTATCCGACACGCTACCACTACGCTATGCCAGTCATTTACAATTTGACTGAAAAGCCGCCCGTACGTCGGCTATAGCATCGTCCATTACCGCATGGCTGCTGTACCATTGTAACACTGTCAGAATCGCATTGATGCCTGGTGGTGCAATAGACGGTCCGTAAATCAAAGCAGCGGATGGGAAGTAGCTAGAGATAATTTGGATGTGTATTGAGTGCGTGGACGGGCGTCAAGTCGCGGGCCGAACAGGTACACTTACCGAAGACTCGCGGAGTTCAAGAAAAGATGTCGTATTCGTGTTTCGACCAAACGGGGACAAGGCTCCGACAAGCAAAACGTTTAAGTCCATACTACGTAAAAAACTATAACTTTAGAATATGTTAAAACAATTTACGCAGTCATACGGAGGAAGCTCCAGGTCACTATAATATATATATATATATACATATATATATATATATATATATATATATATATATATATATATATATATATATATATACGACAATCTGTACGGATATTGTACCAGCGGAACAATGGCAGAATAGGAAAACCGGATTAGAGTAAAATGGAAATGAAAACAAGCAACCATTCGTCCATTATCCCACTCACAGTTTTTGAGTTTTTTTGATGATTCTTATTGGGGATGGGAAGGAGAATGACCGAAAAATGCAGACATACACGACCGCAATTGAATTCATTTTTGAGCCATCAGTTCCAAGGTTTTCATCTAGCGTCATCTTTGGGACCACATCCTGGGAGTCGAGAAGAGCCGACAGAGGTCAGCAGTTTTGTAAGCATTTTCATCTTGCTTCTCCAACTTGTAAACCGTCAACTACGCCGCTTCCTCCTGACTTGTCCAGCGACCGCGAACAAAGCAGAGCTGGAAGACGCTGTACCGACATACGTTGTACATGTCAGAGCCATTATAGTTGGAGCAGCTGGACAAGCGTCTCTTAGGATTGACAGCTTCTATCCAAGACGTTGTCTGACTTTAACGTTAGTTACGTGGTGAAGCCAACACACAGGGGCGATGGACCGCAAGCAACGGTTCTAGAAGACAGGTAGTCGGAACAGGTCACCGGTACGAACAAGCCAAGCCACGCAGCCGTATAACAGTAGAGCGCAGACCGTCGCTCTATAAACCCGATCTACAATAGAGAGACGGATGTACTGGTGCTGCCACAAATGCCTCAGTTTGGAGAAGGGGAGACGAACTCTTAAGATGCGCATCGAAATCTTGTCTCCAACAGCCCCACTGGTAGTGATGCAGCTTCCCAGGTATGTAAAGTTTGTACAACTTCCAGCGTTTCACGATCGATGGTGAGTGCAAGTAGGGGCGTAGGCCACGCTTTAAAAAGCGCTTTGCACTTGGATGTGGAAAAATGCATGCAATATTTCGACGCTCCAGTCGTCAGGAGCTTAAGTGCGTTGGACGGCTTGCGAACTGTCACCAAACAGAAGAAATCCTCAGCGAAATCCAAATCAACCACCAGACTACCTAGGAGGAGCAAAACTCAAGCGTTCAACTGGTCTTCCAGAGCATCTTGGAGGCATCCTCAAGGACAAAATTGAGGAGGAATGGAGCGATAGGGCATCTTTGACGAAACCCACTGGTGACGACAAAAGAAAGCGAAAGCTTGCCATAAGCCATACTTCCACCCGAGAGTAGACTATAGAGCACAACGTACGGAAACAAACTTCGCGGGAATGCCATTCCTCAACAGCCAGTGCCACAATGCAGTCCAGTATACAGAATCGAAGGCAACACGGATATACAGGAGCATAACAATTGTTAGCTTTTGATACACATGGCAGAGCTCGAGAATCTGGCAGAGTATGAAAATCTCATCGATGCTTCTGCTGTAATCGTTCACGCGTTGGGAAGAGCCTGTAAAATACGGGAACCAAACTTATGCCTCCTACTTGAAGCACTTTGTGTCCAGACCCGTTTTGAAGATGGGGACGACTATCGACTCACTCCAGGATTATGGAACCTCCCATTTTGTCCAGATTCCTGAGAACAAAGCGATGAGTTATAGAACCAGCAAATGGCCCCATCTGTAAATAGAGCAGGAGGCAGACCATCGGGGCCGGGTGCCTTATAACACTTTAGACAGCAGAGTTTCCGCCAGATTTCCAAGTAAGAGGGATAAAATTTGTGGATAGACCATTCAGCACCAGTGCACGCCCCAGGGGATAAAGATAGAGCTGGCGGCCAGGAAAACTGCGATCGAAAATGTCCGGTCCTTCGCTCCAACCGTTGTTGGAGCTTAGTGATCAGACAGCCATGCTCTTCGTCGATTGTTTCGCTTACTCTAGGTCGGATTCCTTCGATGACTCGGATGCGGTGGAACAATTTTCTGGGATTAACAGTGATAAGCAAGTTCCATCTCTTTAGCACGCTCACACTACTAGGTCTCACCGCGCTTCGGTAAGCTCCTACGCAACGCTCGATCAAGGGATCAGCGTTCCACACTACAGCTGCCGTCGGCTGGGATCAAGCGGAGTCTGTTTATCGGCGACAAGGAGTCAGTGTTGATCCAGCTTTTCGGTGGGTGACAAACAAATCCACAACTGACAGTATTGTCAGAAAGAAAGGCGGCTTTGATATGCATTCACTGCGAATTCAGACCACTGTCAGAGGATGATGCAGGCAGTGGTGACAGAGAAGCCTGGTACTTAGCTAACGTCGCAGGATTTTGCAGAGTTCCGACATTCGGTCGGTTATGCGTACGTCTGGGTAATCCTCCGAAATGCATGCAAATCTTAGCGTGAACCGGTGCATGATCGGAATCAAGACAGGTTGCACAGTGCGAGCTGCATTCTGCTACGCCTCCGCGCCATATATAGCTTATTGCTAAGGGGTAAAGCTAGGGTCACTCATGAGTTTGAGAAGGCGGACGCTATATAGCTGTCACTTACGCGAATGACTTCGATCCGTTTACTCAGCCGTGCGTGGATTGGTTACCACTCACACCAGCCAGCCAATCATCAGACACACATCCCCGGTCTCGCAACGCGAGTTCCGAGAGTCCTGTACGTTTCTTAATTGATTGATAAACCTCCTGCTGTTTAGACGTCTTCTGCTTGCTGGGATTACGTGTCTCGGAAGCGTGCGTTACATGCTTAGTGGTACTACGTATTAATAGCAGTCTGTCTTTTCGAATGCGGGAAACTAGCGCACGAAAGAAACAAGCCATCATCAGAACTAAGAGTCGGTAGTCTGTCTCTATTGTCCGATCGACTGCTACCGAGGCCAAAACTACCCCCAAGATGTTGCTCGCTTGGTGGCAGGTGGCCCATTCGTGAGTTAAAATCTCCGGAAAATATGACCATTTCAGACTATTTTGAGGAACGCAGATCAAGTAGCTGTTGATAAAAGCAATCAATGACTGCATCCGGGCTGCAGTCTGTAGGAGCGTGGGTGGTTATGACAAACAAGGCACGCGTAACATCTCGACGCTTACTTAATTTATGTGAACCTAGTAGGCTGACTGCGCATAGCCGACGGTTGACAGGGATGCAGTCAAGCAACGCACCTGAGCCAAGTCACTCAGTGCAACCAAACATCAGCTTGGCTAGAAGCGGCGACTAATGGTTCTGCGAAAAGGCACAATTGGTATTTGACTTTAGGATTGGCCGGAGTGGTCGCTAAGATGACGGTGCTGGCGTCTTGCAACCTGGTTTCGGAAAGGCAACAGATATCCACCGAGAGTGTCTCAAGGGTGCGGGTCAGGCATGCTTATCGTCCGACCTGCATCAGAATTCGCACATGTAACACTGGAAGGCGGATTGGAGAACAAAATCGAAGGAAAGCTTGGGGTTCGATGGAGTATGAGAATGTTGTGACCATCAGGAAATGGACACCAGAAGTTTGGCTCAGAACACTGTCAGATGCGGCCAGTGAGCTGTAGTTGACGGTGACCGGGAAGACATAGGTACAGTTAAGAAAGCGGACGTGGGACGATTTGTGAGCGGATGTGGAGCAGCAGAGACGGTATAAGTAGTAGACAGAGCAAGTGAACGTAGTAGTAAAATCCAGCCATCGTTCGTCCGTGGAGGGTTGTTTCAGAGGGCCCAATCCCGAGCCTTTGATCCAGGATCTAAGCTACAAGGCAGCAGGGCGATATGAGGGGGCCGGTGAGCAAACAAATGGTTCATACGCCTTTACAACCGCAAAGACCGGAGACCCAACAGACACTTGAATTGCAATGACGATCAGTGAAAGGCAAGGGGCAGTGACTATCTAACGGCGAGTCACGTCCGCCACGTCGCAGTGATGTTAAACGGACCTTTGTGGCTTTTTGTAGGGAGGACGCTTGCCAGGCGAAACCCACCACATCCTGGAACACGGCCGCCGAACTATTCATTGGAACGAAATTAACCCGAACCACCCAGCTGGCGCCACGTGGAGGTTGTTTGGCCAGCCAGCCACAAAGTACTGAAAGCGTACTTATTTCACGTTCACTGCAAGGGACCCCTAGAAGGCTGAAAGAGGGGAACATTAGATGGAGATCTCAGGTGAGGATGGGAGAGCAGGGTAGTAAGTTAGTGGTACAGGCAGACAGACAAGCGTTCCAGTCTTCTCCGTAATGTTAAGCATTATTTGGGTTTGTAAATAAAAGCGCACCAGCAGTGGGCCGTCGGGGCGGGCTCTCTGGAGTCCAGAAAACTGGCTAGTCCAGAAAAAGGCCGACAGGACATTTCGTCCGTTACAGACCCGAGGTTTCGTACTGTGCTTTGTTCCTTCCTAATTGCGGTCTGGGGGCGTGTTTTGCCTGAATTCGCTACTACCTATTACTGGTGACGGGATGCAGATGAAGCTTGTCATTAATCGACCTGTTAACTTTTGGTCTTCCGCTGAGGACAAACCGCCTTATCAAACTGGATGAGGCGGAAGAAATCATTTATTAACTACCTGGAACTACTGGCTGGTTTGAATCCTATGATTTTACTTTCGGGGTCCCACAAAATACGACTATTCATACAAGTGCTGGGAGAGGTAGGCCAGCGACATTATGGTGCACATGTAGAAAATTGTGACACTATTACATCGGCCTTGAATAAATATACCACACTGTGGGGATTGAAGCAGAATGTTTATACTGCGATATACTGCTTTTCAAAACTTGTACAGAAACTGAATCAGAGCGTCGACGACTTCATTGCACACATCCATCAGTTTATTCCTAAGTGTAAATATAATGAAATTCCGATCGAAAAATTTGAAGAGGAAATAAAAATACAATGCTTGATTGCGAGGATTCTGGACGAAAGCGCACGGGAAAAATTGTTATCTCTGAAGGAATCAGATACCACGTGGGAGGATGCTTGTCTAATCGTTCGACAAAGGGAGAATGCCCGCACCAGCTACATGAATTCACTGCCTATTCAGTCGTCGATGCTGTTCACGCAGTTGCAAAACCACGGACTCCAGGCGAACCTCGGAAACAGCTCGTCTGCTACCGTTGCGGGATCCAACAAGCTCGTGTTTCTGTGTCGTCACAAGGAAAGCATCTGCCAAAAAGGTGGTAAAATAGGCCACCTAGCTAGCGTGTGCATATCGAAACCCGCCCCACCAACCAATCTCACTCAATCGAGGCGCCAGAATAAGCTGCCGCTTACGGAGAAAAACGTTCTGGAAGACCCAGACAACGACCTAAATTCCGTCTACATGAATAACGTAGCACCCAACAAGTGCCCTCCATATACGATTCGTTTGATGATCGAGAATGAACCTATCCATTTGGAACTGGATACAGGGGTTGCAGTCACCATTATAAACAGTGATTCAATCAACAGTCTTCCGCCCCTTTAACCATGGGACTCAAAATTGCAAACCTACACGGAAAATTCGATTAGGGTCTTGGGAAAGTGCATGGTTACAGACAGGCACGGCGAGCGGGAAGTAACTCTACCTTTGATCGCGGTAGCATGGAAAACACCAAATCTCTTGGAAGGAAATTGGATACGATACTTTCCAGAAACTATGCAGATTAATGAGTTCGGGATCAATGACAGCAGTCTAAACGATTTGTTGAACCAATTTTCTTCGTTATACAAAAATAAGTTGAGAAAGCTGAAACATTCCAAAGCTTTTATCAATCTACGGGAGAATATCAATGCCAAGTTTTACAAAGCACGAACATTACCATATACTATGCGTCCTAAAGTTGAAGTAGAACTACAACGGCTACAATCCAAAGGCGTAATCATGCCCGTACAACACTCGAAATGGCGTACCCCAATTGTTCCGGAACTCAAACCCGACGGTGCCGTTCGTATCTGTGTTGACTATAAGTTAGCTGTCAATCAAGCTACAAAGATGGAAAGGTATGCTTTGCCTCGCATCGAAGATTTGTACGCTACGTTATCCGGTGGTCAAAAATTTTCTAAGCTTGATCGTAGTCACGCATATTCTCAAGTTGAACTTGATGAGGACTCACGCGAATTAACCACCATAACCACACCAACTATCTCAGTATACCCGTCTCCTTTTAGGAATACCCTAGCATACAGCGGATTATGGATGACATCGTAAAGGATATACACTTTACTTGTGCATAATTGGATGATATCCTGGTTTCTGGCAGAAGTGATGCTGAACATTTAAAGACACTAAGGACGGCGTTGGAACGTTTGGAATCGAATGGATTGAAACTGAGGAAAGTTAAATGTGAGTTATTATCTGAACCTGTTTGTTATCTTGCTATAAACTTGATAAGAGAGGTATGCATGTTTTGCAGGATAAAGTATTCACAATTATACGGGCAACGCAGCCTAAGAATGTTGGTGAACTCGGATCGTTCTTAGGAATGTTATAATACTATCGACGCTTTTCACCGGGGACAACTATTTTAGCTCCTTTGAACGCACTGCTACGTAAAAACACCCATGGGTGTGAAACGACGAGTCCGCTTTCATTCGTGCTAAAAACTATTTAGCATTAGCGCCAGTATTAGTTCACTACGATAGAAAAAAGCCTCTGATTATTCAGTGTGATGCTTCTCCATACGGAGTTGGAGCAGTTTTGTGTCATGAAATGCCGAATGCTGCAATTCATCCGATTGCTTTGCTTCGCGTGAATTACAACCGGCTGAAAAAAGTTACAACTTGATCAAGTGGTCTTGTCAGTTATCTTTGGTGTCAAGAAATTTCACCAGTATATTTAGGGCAGTCATTTTGAGACCCAAACTGATCACAAACCGTTGATATCCTTAGTGGGTGAATCCATCAAATAGTACCACTTAGTATGTAACGATGGGCCCTAATCCTTAGTGCGTATGAATACAAAATCTCTTACATCCCAGGCACCAACAATTGTACGGCGGATGCCCTGAGTCGGTTCCCACACGTGACACCCGCAGGGCCAATACATGAACCGGTGGAGTTGGTTCATTAGATGCAGTACCTCGACACTACCCCTTTGACAAGTGACGTCATACGTCGATGGACCGATCGGGATCTTTAACTAGCCTCCGTAACACGTTTCACGAAACTGGGCTGGCCTATTAAAATTCCGGCTGAGTTGAAACCTTTTGGGCTTCGGAAAAATGAGTTGAATATACGCGATGGTTGCTTATTTTGTGGCTGACGTTTGGTTCCACCGTCGAAAGCGCGCTCCTTCATTCTAAATGAAATTCACAATGGGCATCCAGGTGTTGCCCGTATGAAGGCCCTTGCATGCAGCTATTGCTGGCGGCCCGGCTTAGATGCCGAAATTGACAACTTCCTGAAAACGTGTGATCTCTGCCACCAATATCAGTCGAATAAACCTCCAGGTCCAATACACCCTTGGCGTTGGCGTGAAAGGCCATGGCAGCGTAACCATGCGGACTAGTTTGGTCCTTTGAACGGAATATTTTTCCTGTTGATAGTTGATGTCTATTCGAAATGGATCGATGTTTATCCAGTGTCTCATCCCACGGCTGAAACAACCATTTCAAAGATTCGATCATCGTTTTCGGAATACCTAAAACGGTTTGTAAAGATAATGGGTCTTGTTTTACCAGTAAGGAGTTTGAGAGCTTTATGCAGAGCAATGACATTCAATACGTGCGTACAGCGCCATATCATCCTGCGTCAAATGGATTAGCCGAAGGGTCGGTACAGACGGTAAAAAAGGCCTGCTAAAGCAGTTATCGGGAACCGTACAAACGCGATTAGATTGATTACATTTTGCCTACAGAACAACTCCGACAGAAGCCATGGGTAAATAACCCGCAGAACTGATGTTCGGTAGAACACTTCGTACTAGATTCCACCTATTATTTCCTAATCGTCGAGCGCAAATAGAACGGAAATAAAACAAGACAGCTACGTTATACAGGCATCACGATATTGTTTTCCAACCAGGAGATCCTGTGTATACACGACTTCCTCACGAACAGTCATGGCAGCCCGCAACCGTGGTCACAAGTGATGGTACCCAGGCTGACCTAGAGGTAATTGGTGGCGTCTTGAGACATTATTCAGATCACATACGCCTGCGTTGTGTAGAAACACGAGAAAATGAGGAAAATATATCTGACTCAGTCCAGCCGACGGTGGAAAAACCAATCAGGATATTGCGCAAACAACTAAATGCCCACCATTTCGCATATCTCAATGTGTACCTAAACCTGTTCATTGTTTTGTTCCCGGTGTATGACTTTCTCCAAGAGAGGAGGGGATGTTACATCCAGTACTGATATTGATTAGTTAGTTCAGCCACACTGCGTGCTTATTGCTTTTCCTCGCATTGACCAATCAATGGATCCGTACGCATACTTTACCTCGTGTGTCATGTGAGCCATATCGTACTGCTTCGCTCGATACACTTTTTTCGTACTCTGTCTTGTTCCTTCCTAACTGCGGTCTGGGGGCGTGCTTTGGCTGAATTCGTTACTACGTATCAGAGGTAAAGGCGAAAACGAGAGACTATTGATCATAGACCGTGGAAGTCGGGCCTTCTAATGTGTATGGGACGTTACGGACAGCTAAGTAGATGGCAAAGAGTTCTCTATGAAACCTACTGTAGCGTGATTTCGCTGGTTTGGCGTTTCTAGAGAAAATCAAGGGCTTGTCACCGTTCAGCAAGAGTGGATGGAGAACAGCTCCTCTCGCAGCGTCTTAGCCATCAGTCGTTATGGAAGGAGGAACAGACAGTTCGGAATGAGCGAGGCAAGCAAAGTTAGACACAGCTTGGCGAAAGTCGTATGTGTTGCTTCTGAGAAAGAGAAGTTACGCTGGTTTCCTCTGACGTCAGTTAGAGGCTGATAAAGTTAAGCGCAGGCGCAGACAAAGAGTCGAGAGTAATTGACTAGGCCACAAAATCGACGGAGACGATCGAATGAACTCGCAGCTGGAAGGTCTTTAATACCCTTGATCGTGTTCGCAAGGACCTCGATACCAGTGGATGAGATGAGATGGCCTGGGAAGTCCACCGTGGACTTGCCAAGTTCGTCCTTAGTCTGGTTAATAGTGACGCTGTGCTTGGTCAACCGCTGAATGAGTAATTGAAGATGAACGTGGTGCTCTTCTTCGGGCGAACTGGCTACAAGAATGTGAAGGTAAGGGTAAGCAAAGTCTACACTATGAGTGGCATTGTGGATAAAGCGTTGAAAAGTCTGTGCGGCTTGCACAGTCCAAACGGCATTTGTAAAATTCGGACAAACCGTGGGGAGCGAGGACAGCTGTTTCCGGCATTATTTTACCTAAACAGGTATCTGGTGATAGACACGAATAAGGTTGATCCTGCTGAAGACCGTCTTACCTGTGAGACGTGGAGTAGGTGTGTAGGATGGATTGCCTGTCGGGGACAGTGGGTTTAGTTAGTGCACAGTAGTCACAGCAATGACGTAAATCACAAGATTGCCTACGGACCATGTGGAAAGGAGAGGACCGAGAGCAGTCTGAAGGCCGGATTATTCAAAATTTGAACATGTGCTGAAACCCCACCCTAGCTATCCGGAGCTTCTATGGCGGAAGTCGGCGCGAGTGTGATGAGACGGGTGGGCCGTTAGTTCAGACATGACGTGTATCTTGAGATGCCACGAGCAGAGCTGCGTTCTTTGGCTAAACGAGTTCAGGGTAATGAGAAAAAGTTCGGATTAGTCGGGAGAGGTATGTGAGAATACATAGACCAGGGTGATAGCTGATATGCTGGCACTGGTGCCAGTGACGCTGAGCGTCGTTGTGGGGTCGACTACCCTCAATTGTTTTGTATCGGGCAGGAAATCCAAATGTCTACGGAAACCTGTGTCAATTATGGTAAAAGGAACAACGGCAATAATGAACACCCGGCGAAATGTTCCGTGTAGACCTAAGTTAATGGTTAAGGAGCGTTGGGTGTAAGCATGAGTGTGCTGCTGGCAGCACGAAGGTTGAAAGTGGGCTGATGAGTCGTTTCCTCAAGTGCGGTGAAACAAACTTTGCTTCAGCCCCGATGTCAACTAGGAACGCGGTACGAGATTTGCAGTTCTGAACATAAAGAAGGGGACTGCTTTCGGATGGCCCAGAGACGTTAGTCGCCTACATGTCACGGCCCGAGCATTTCCCTGTTGAGTCGAGTGTAACGTGCAGGGTGTTGTATAACGTGTGGCTTAGGCACCGAAGCTTCTATGGTAGGAGGAGTACCAATTAGCACCAACAGGGTCGTCTCTGTCAGGTGATTTGCTGCATGAGTGGCGTACGTTACAGTTCGAAGACTTAATAAGTCGCGGCGGAGAGCTGCTAACTCTACTGAGACAGTTCTTAACTCTTGTAATGCTTGCGGACCGCCATGACTGATATTTAACTGTGACACAGCGTGGCTCATCCTACACCGTCGTGCATGTTATCATCTTGCAATGGACAAGGCTGGCCGCCAGAGCAGCAACTTCCTTTACAAACAGCCACCAATCGAGGTGACATGAGTTGCTAAAGCGATTACTGATTAGTAGTTAGTAGCATGAGGATTTACTGAGTTTTATGGGAGCTAGCTGCGCTGTACTAATCTCGCCAGAACAGGCGGCAGCTCGTGTCCAACAGACACACAAGTAGCAGCTCTGTTGACAAATCGAAAAAGATGGACTTCAGCATTAAGCATTCAGTTCTACTATCAAACGTAGTCAACAAATCACATTTAAGCGGTGAAACCAAGTGTTTCTTACAATATACTGCACGGCCTGAGCCCATACCGTTGATTAGTTGCGGTGAATACAGCCGATCTGTAGACCGCCACAGTTTCAAGGTACCCGCAACGTCAACAGCCTAGAGTAAGTTACTCTTCGTTTGGAACGCGGAAACAACAGTGGATATAGGGTCGCTCCAACCACCGACATATCGCAAACACCCTAATGACCATGTACATGGTTCGCAAAACACGAGTGGCACAATCCCGGGCGGGGAATTAAATCCTTTTCCTTCACCCAGTTTTACAAGTGTCCACGAGCAATACATCCACACATCAGCATGCTAGTGGTATCATCGACTCTACCACACCGTTCCTACTTTTCGTGCATCTTTCTTGATCTCAAAACACAAGCGAAGCACATACAGCAATGCACAACATTTTACAGGTTAGAACCTAACTGTTTAACTAGACTGAAACTGCAGTCTAGTGCTTTTCCGGGCATGTGGAAGACTATATGATTTAGAAACTGGCTGCGAAGAATCACAATTAATAACCTTGTTATTTGTTGACTGATGTTTGTCAAAAGTACGAGGGGAGGCATTCTTGGATGACTCACATCTGAGTCATCCAAAAATAACTCCCCTCGCACTTTTGACAAACATCAGTCAACAAATAACAAGATTAACCTAGTTAAACAGTTAAGTTCTAACCTGTAATCATCGCCGTCAAAATGTAGTGCATTGCTGGGGCGTTTTCATAAAACCAACCAAGTTTCTGACGGCTATAGGTGAGGAAGACAAAACAAAACAGATTGAAACTCAACTTTACAACTGTCTTAAAAGGCTTCGAAAGGATGGTTACATCAACGAAGCCACTTATGAACAAGTTCGGCCGGTAGGAACGGTTACCACAAGGCTTTATGTGCTACCAAAAACTCACAAGCCTAACGTCCCCTTCGTCCCGTCTTGGATATGAAAAACCCCATATCACTCGATTACTCGGTGGTTGGTTTTCATTCTTACGCCTATTCGAGAGCGAATTGTTGTGCATATTGTGAAGGATAGTTTTGAGTCTGTGGATATCGTGCGTGATGTAAATGTTTCCAATCTAATCATGTGACCCCTCGACGTTACTTCACTCTTCAACGTACCATTAGTTGAGACCATAAACTACATCTGTGAGTATGTTGATGCAAACCATATTAATGTTCGCATACCCAAGGTGATCCTAAAGGAACTATTGCTTAGGTGCACGTTCAATGTTCAGTTTCTATTCAATGGCGAATTATACCGGCAGTGCGACGGGTTCCCCACTGGGTCCGTTCCTCGCCGACGTCTACATAGGCATGCGGGAACAGGGAAAGCTAAAGCCAACAATCTCAAGTCGCGGTTATATTGCCGTTACCTACACGACAATTTTGTTTTGCTTCAGTCGTCTAGAAGTATGGGGGAATTAACAAACACGTTCAACCAAGGCAATCCAGCATTAAAGTTCACCTGCAAAGTTGAGGAAAACAGTTGATTTCATTTCTTCGATGTCGCCATGAAAAGACTGGGTGGAGTTGCGTTAGAGCGCTGCGTCTATAGGAAAAGTAGGTGAAATGGGCAGTACACAAACTTCTACAGCTTTGGGCCACTCAGATTTAAATGGAACTTGATAAATACTCTAGTGACCCGAGCTGAACGTATCTGATCGAACGACAGGCTTCCAGAAGAATTAGAGTGCATTCGCTTAGCGATAAGGGAGAGTGGCTATCTGGAAAGCTTCATCAGAGCCAACATGGAACATAAGAAGAAAAAGCCTGTAGTTTTGACGGTAGAACATAAGCTAATCTTCCTATAGCTGCCATACAAGGGCGAGGTTGCGACAGAACATCCACCCCGTCGCCTTTCGTTTGCACTCAGACGCATCTATTCAGAAGCGCAGATGCAAATCCAGTTCACTAGCATTCCGATGGTGAGACTAAACTCAAGGGACAAGAGGCCTGTCCACACCAACTCAATGTGTATCTACTCATTTTCATACTCCTGTGGAGCGGAATACATTGGTCGTACGACACGGCGTCTATCTGAAAGAATGAAGGAATACCACCAGGTCGGACTTAGAACTGGAAGTGGAAATACAGCGAACTCTTCAATAGCCGTGCACCTAACCGATACAGGGCACGCCACAAAGTTCACTGATTTGTTCCAACTTATCTATCAGGCCCCAAAGCATCGCTCGAACTACCTGGGCAAGCGACTATTAAAAGCCGCTGAAGCAATTGCGATCCGGCTGTATGAACCGAAGCTAAGTGTTCAGAAGAAGCTAACTAAATGCTTGGGACTGCCCTGGCCCAACCGGCCGGTGACCTCTGACCCACGAGGTCACACACGGTCGGTTGTCGTGGCTTAACAGACAGCGCTGTCAGCATCCAATTAACTCGCTCTAGTAGTAACGACTTGTAATGTCCGTCTGCACATTTTGATCGGTATATAAATGTAAAATCCTGAAGATGAATTATCTAAAACATGTTTCCTTACCCTGACTTCTAACCAACAACCTAACATCCTTTTCGTTGAGATCGTAGCAAAAGAGACGGTAGAAGCATGAGTCTGCTAAACATTTACAGCGGAACTACTCAACCTGTCCTTGAAACTCCATGATTATCGGTCGCTGGAGCGTCCCTCATATGCACCTTCATTGCAGCCGTAATCCCTGAGAGCTACCATTAAGAAGATTGATTTTCATTCTTGATACTACGCAGATAGAAGATAACTGACTTATATTCGTTGAAAATGAGCTGGTTACTACACTCATTCCTGCAGTTGCACAGATTTCGTCCAATCAGCAGATAAAGCTGGATAATGATACAAAAACACTGCAAAAGCGAATCTCTTGAAGGCAAGCGATTTAGTAACCAATAACAAACCGACAGAAATAACAACGCGGGTAATCAACATGATGCTCCGTGCACTAGCGTAAAAAAGTATTGGGGATTACATCCAACATTTGAATTAAATAGACGAGCGAGGAATTCACCGTAGCGCACGTGAACATCAGCCATATAGTGGTCGTGTGGATGGATAAATGAGCCAGGTGCCCCCATCAGGTTCGTCGCTAATTGACAGTTCAGCACATTTCTTGAACCAGTCTGTTCACTCTTATAAGACACTGCCATCACAAAAGTCATCCAGCTCAATAAGGCAACAGGCAGTGTACATCTTAAGAATTGTAAACGAGGAAACCAAAGTACGGGACATACTCCCTACTAATAGTTGCAGAATCATACCGCAATTTTTATGTCAAAACGGATAAATCACCTGACTCGAGTTTTATATGTCATAGCAAAATCGACAGCGACAGTCTCTGAGAGCTAAACAGACCCTTCGAATAGGATGCTCTTTCTATCGGTTGCAATGAAAGTTATATTGTGAAAGCTTTCGCACGATGGCCCAACTTGATAAACGTGTCGCTCAAAGCCATAGAAACTCAGGTAAACCTGTGATGAGACTGAGAACCAGGGGACCAAATGCTTGTTAGGTGGTTCACCGAGCTGAGCAATTTGGCAGCAACTGGACAACCAACTAAGGCTAACAAGATATCAAATAATTTCGACCAAATATACTTAAATGATATTGCTGTTGCCTTCTATGTGTCCGGAACGTGCCGACCTGAAAGACTAAACCTTCGATCTGAAAGACGTCAGCAAGGAACATTCCCTAGCAAGGTACAAAGGAGACGATTTCACGATGGCCTTGAAACCGGAATGTGTAAAACCGTCATAGTTTGAAGCAAGATCACAAACATGAGTCAAGCGAATCATCTTCGAGCCGGAATGCTGAAAGCACTATCCGAAAAATTTTGTTAGGGTCTGCGTTCCTTAACATTCCCCCTTTCGAATGAATCGCATAAGATTTCAGCTTGGGGTTCACCTGCATCGGAATCGGTGACTTCCGGCGTCGATTTGCTCATCTTCTTTCTGCTAACTCCGGTAAAGATGTAGGAAGTGAAGTCCCCTGTTCGGGTTTGGAGTCTTCTGGGACGAAACGGACAGTGTCGAGGAGTAAGTCTAACGGTAAAATATTGCGTATTGGTGATGCATCTGGGAAAAAAACGGAACTACAGCTGATTGGCGTGTCCGACCCAAACCTCAGAAGTAACAGCCACTTCATCCGCGATACTCTCAGTTCGGCGAATGATACTAATAATAAAGTGTGTCAACTGTACGCCGTAACGGCGCTTCGCTACCGTGCGACCACTAACAGTCGCACGCGGGATGAGTATACTGGGAGGACGCCCACCCATACGCGGATTCGAACCCGCGGCGCAAGATTAGGAGACAAGCTTGATAACTCTAGGCTACCGGCCGACAATCTGGTTGTTGCGACAGCCCTTTGCCAGCACAGGTTGTCCTATGAAGAAAACTCGGTTCTGAGCATCGTGCCTCCTGTTGAACTGCTGTTCTATTTTGCGGTTTCGGTCCAAGCTGTTCCTGTCAGATGGTTTAAGCAAAACGAGGCTAAATCGCAATTTCCGTTGCAAGTTATTAGTCAAACTGTGGGAGCAGGAAACTGTCCCAACCGACTGGAGCAGCTAGGTCATAGTCCCAATTTTCAAGTGAGACTCCCGATCGAAATGCGGCAGCCATCGTCTCCAAATTGCTTGTCTGTCATCCTTCATAGACTGACTGACACTCAGAAAAGCCAGATTCGTGAAGAGCAAGCCGGGTTTCGTCGAGGTCGTGACTTTATTGACATCTTCACCTTGCGTCAGTTGTTGGAGCACCGTCACATATATTGGCGGCCCACCGTTGTCGTGTTCCTCGATTTCAAAGATGCATTCGATTCGGTGGATTGACGTGCAGTTTGGGACTGTCTACTCAGGAAAGGTGTATCTGAGAAATATGTGAATATTATCCGAGTATTATACGCACGTAGCTCGGGCCCAGTGAGGGCTTACGGCAAACTGTCATCGCCCTTTAACATCTCCAGCAGTGTGAGACAAGGATGCACGTTGTCACCTTTCCTCCTCAACTTCGCTGTTGATAAAGTCATGGAAATCGCGTTCACAGGACACGACTTTGAAGATGTGGATCTGCTCCCAGAAAAACGACTTCTTGACTTAGAGTATGCTGATGATATTGCCTAATCTGTGACAGCTCACAAACGTCCGTCGCAACGAGACTGGACCTTAACGTGGTGCGACGGTTTGCGTACCTCATTGACCCATTGAGCTATACTGGGTGATGCCTCCGAGCATCTTGAGAGCTACTCCTACCAGGTTGGTCAATGGTGAGAGGTCAGACAAACTCAGTCTCCTGGTCCTCCACGTTGGGGGTTTGAAATGGGATGGCGTCCATTTCTGTAAAACTAAATCATTGCCACCTCCCCGCTGCCTTGCGGACAGGCTTTTGAGCCAAAGGCTTTGGATGAGGACCCTAATCGTTCTCCTGTCTAGGTCTGGGCGCCCTGGCAGTATCCCAGCCCACATACAACCATGACAATTTCTTCAAATATAAATTTCATCCTGCATCGGCCGTCGCGCAGATTATCAAGGGTCGCCTTATCTGCTGCATACAGCAGGGCGGATAAGCGAGAGCATGCTACTGCTGGCGCCTCCCTTCTTTCTTTTCCACCTTTTTCTCTTACTCCCATCCCGGCCCCCATTACTAACCTTCCTTCTATAATTCCCAGCTTAATTGACCGCAACCGAAGTGCTACTGGAGTAGAACCATCTGCAGCCACCATCCCACAGCACCTATCGGACGCCTATCGGCAAAAGTTCCTTATAAGACCACGCTGTCCCGTTACCATGGCGACATTCAACGTCCGCACTCTAAGACAAACAGGTCAGCAGGCTTCACTCGCACGCACCTTAGACACACTGGGTGTTGATGTGTGTTGTGTGTCCGAAACTAGGATTAATGACCCTAACGGGGTTATTGAATTGACTGCACCCGGCTTATCCTCTCGTTATTGGTTGCACGCATCCGGAGACGCCGATGCGGCACTCACGGGTCAAGCTGGTGTAGGTATCATTCTCAGCTCCAAGGCTGAGTCATCGTTGGTTGATTGGATTCCGGTGAACAGCCGTTTATGGGCAGCCCGTTTGACCACATCAGCTAAGGTGAATTCGCGAAGTAAAACAAAACGCTGTTTGTTTGTGATTTCTGCTTATGCTCCCACGGACTGCAGTTCTAATGCAGTCAAGGACACTTTCTATCACGAACTGAACACGCTGCTACGCAGTGCTACTAGTTCAGATATTGTAGTACTTGCAGGGGATATGAACGCACAAGTAGGGCGTCTGAGCTCTTCAGAAGCTCAGCTGGGTGGTAAGTATGGACTTAACGCCGAACGGACTGACAACGGCGAGCGTCTGCTGCAACTGTGTGCGGAGCACCAGTTGTTTCTTACTAGCACTGCTTTTAGACACAGTGGGCGCCGAAGTGCCACTTGGCGTCCATCTGTAGCTGGTCAGCGATGGACCCAAATTGACCACATAGCCATAAGTTACAGGTGGCGCGGTTCCATTCTGGATTGCCGCTCATACTGGAGTACCTGTGTCGACTCTGACCATGCCTTGGTGCGCTGTCGTTTCGCCATGAACTTTACCGGAAGGCGCACAAAGCGTCTCCCCCGATTGGCAACGGAGAAATTGTCCCAGCCCTCTGTCAGGCAAGCCTATCAAGAAGCACTGCATAGCGAACTCTCGCTGTTTTGCCCTAATGACACTGAACTTCAGTGGAATAGGATCTCGGCCGCTATGCACGACGCAGGAGCATCTGCTTGTGGCACTATCAGTCGTCATCGCACCAGTCACTGGATATCCGAGAGGTCCGTGAACCTTTTGGAAGCTAGAAGGCACCTCCCGGCTGGTTCTGAACACAATGTGACCAGACGGGCTATTAGGCGTGAACTAAAGCGGAGCCTACGTGCTGACAAGGAAGCCTGGTGGAGCAGTCGGGCTCAAGAAACGGAGGAGGCAGGAGCAGTAGGCAATTACCGGAAGCTCTTCCAGCTAATCCGCACCACTGGTCCGAGGAAACCAGGCGTCAGTGAGACAATCAGGGACAGCGCAGGTGCGCTGATACACAATAAGGAGCGCCGTATGGCTCGTTGGGCTGAGCACTTCGAACATCAGTTCAGCTGGCCCCCTGCTCCCGGACCTCTTCCTACTCAGGTGATGCAGGACGTGCCATGGACGGTTAGTTTAGAGCCTCCGTCGGAGGCCGAGGTCCGAAACGCGATCACAGCCCTCAATCGTTTTCGTGCCGCTGGCCCGGATTCCCTACCACCTGCACTATTTAAGGATGGAGGTGAGGTCCTCTGCAAAGCACTGACCTCCCTATTCGAACGTATCTGGAACGAAGAGAGTGTGCCGGCTAATTGGAGCGAATCGATTATAGTGGCAATATACAAAAAGGGCAGTCGCACAGACTGTGCGAACCACAGGGGTATTAGCCTAACGCCAGTTGTGACAAAATTACTGGCCTCGATTATCGTTCGTCGTCTCACTGCAGAACGGGAATCTCGGATTAGAGAAGAGCAGGCCGGTTTTCGCCCAGGACGTGGCTGTATAGACCATATATTTACTTTGCGGCAGGTGCTAGAGCAGCGCCACGCATACCGCAGACCGACAATAGCTGTGTTCCTCGATTTCAAGAGTGCGTTCGATTCAGTCGATCGATCGATTCTGTTCCAAATACTTGCGCGAAAAGGTGTTCCCACGAAATATGTGAACATCCTTCGTGCTCTATACTCGAACACTAGAGGCCGCGTCAGGGTCTATGGTGCCCTATCGGATAGCTTTTCGACTACAAGTGGCGTTCGACAGGGTTGTCCGATTTCCCCATTTTTGTTCAATTTCGTCGTGGATTCTATCATGGAGTGTTCCCTTGCGGAATCTCACGATGTAGGTGTTGAAGTGCTGCCTGGTGAACGGTTAGTTGATCTAGATTATGCGGACGATATCGTCTTGCTTTTCGACAATGTTGAGGCGGCACAATCAACCCTGAATAGTCTATCCAGAGTGGTCCCATTATTTGGTATGCACTTCGCACCTTCAAAGTGCAAAGTGTTGCTGCAGGACCACCAGCCACTCGATGACCCCTTGACGCTTGCTAACGAGGAACTCGAGATGGTTGATCAATTCAATTATCTTGGCAGCTGCATCAGCAATGATGGGCGCATAGAAACTGACGTGAGCTCACGCATTGCAAAGGCCAGAGCTGCCTTCTTGAACCTGCGTCATCTTTGGCGACAGAAGGGAGTTTCCCTCCGTCTGAAAGGCCGTGTATACAAGGCCACAGTGAGGGCCGTTCTGCTTTATGGTAGTGAGACTTGGCCCCTTCGGTCTGAAGATCTGAGGCGCCTTCAAGTCTTTGATCATCGTTGTTTGCGAAGCATTGCTGGTGTCGGATGGCACCAGCGTGTCCGCAACGATGATGTGCGTAGGCGAGTACTAGGTGGTGATGATCATGCTAGCTCGCTAGAACAACAGATAGCACTGAATAAGTTACGTTGGCTCGGGCACGTGCTACGCATGCCTGGTCACCGCTTACCTAGGAGGGCCTTGTTCAGTCTACCAGGTGTCGGATGGCGCAAGGCTCGAGGTGGACAGAAGTTGACTTGGCAGCGGGAAATGAAGTCACTGACGACCAAACTGGGTGCCGTTGGTCCGTCTCGCCTTCCGGGTTGGAGCCCACGTGACTCACCTTGTGCTTGGCTCGAGACTTTACAGGACATGGCTCGCAACCGACACCAGTGGCGCGTCTGCTGCCGTCTCCTAATTGGATTGTCTGTTTAAAGTGTGTTTGGTGCTGAGTTATCTGCGGGGTAATGGCTGATTATGACGCGTGGCAGTGAAAGCCGCAAGGAAGCTGTCTCGCCGATGCCGCCTTATCTTTGCACGATAGCCAGCTGTTTGTGACGGAATGTTGTTAACACAAGGTGTAGGCGCCTTGACCCTGAATGTTTGCTTAGGGCATTAAGGTTTTCAGGTAAGTCCCCCTTCTCTCCCTCTTCTTATTCTTTATTTCATAGGTCCTCATGGTTGTATGGCAGCGAAGCATCAGTTCAAATGGCTGATGTACTGCTGTTGATGATGATGATGACTCACAAACGTGTCAAGCGGCACTGGACAGATTAGCACTAACCGTCCGTCACTTCGGGCTTCGCTTCGCACCCTCGAAATGCAAAGCGTTCCTCCAAGATTGGTCTGGACCGCCTCCTACGCTGACCGTTGGTGGGGATCAGCTAGAAGTCGTTCAAAAATTCAACTACCTGGGAAGTTGTATCAGCGCCCGTAGGATTGAAGATGAGATCACGAACCGAATAGCAAACCGTACCGTACCGAGCCGTACAGCAAAAGCTCGGGGCGCTTCTGCTAACCCTCGCTACTTATGGCGCCGGCGCGACATCATTCTTGCCCTGAAGGGTAGGGTGTACAATGCAGCGGTACGTTCGACCCTACTGTACGGTTGTGAAATCTGGCCCCTTAAAGCAACGGACCTGAAGAGGCTAGTTACATTCGACCACCGGTGCCTTCGCAATTTAGCTCACATTTGGTGGGAACACCGCGTGAGCAACGAGCGTGCTCGACTCCTTGTTTACGGCACAAGAAAAGGAAATGAACCGCTCAGCACCGTTATTTCACGCACCAGGCTCCGATGGCTCGGCCACGTGTTATGCATGCCAGCTCACCGACTCTCGCGACGTGTGTCGTTTGCGCGTCAGGGGTGTGGATGGAAGAAGAGGAGGGGTGGCCAAGCGATGACTTGGTCCAGAGGAATGAAGGCCCTCACTTCTGAGGTGGCCTCGGTTGGAGCGTCTCGGCTCCCTGGTTGGGGTCCGAAAGACGATGAACACGTTTGGTTGGACACACTTGCTGATATGGCTAGGAGCCGACCTCAGTGGCGTTCGTGCTGTGAGTTTCTTTGTCCCATCCCATCCCTCTTAGCCTCCTCCAACCACGATCTCCTTATTTAGCCTTAGATAATTCTGCATAGTAATTTTTTTGATGCACAGTAGCCGGCTGGTAGCTTACCGGAACGATGCCCATCCGTTACCGGTAGCTCAGCCGGCTTGCACCAGTTGCATTTTTTCTCCTTTTTTCTGTGTATTGCGGCACAGTAGCTGAGGTGTTCCCCACCTCTAGCTAACATATATGATGATGATGGAGCTTCGACCCCGTTTTCCCAGGATCGGGCCAACAATGGAGCTCTGCTATCCTTGGCGACTTCGAAGCAAGTGCGCATTTGGAGCAAGAGCGAACAAGCTCTTTGACTTGAGCATTCAGATGAGGCCAGAACTCGTAGCTTCATCATACGGTTTATTCCCAGGTGGCCGATGTGGAACTGCTTCAGAACCCTTGGACGAAGTTCCTTGAAAGCCACTACTCGTGCAGCAAAGAGTAGACAGCCGTCGACAATCGGCAGGGACTTGTGATGTTGATGAAACTGCTTCACTTCACTGTCTTCAATCTTCTGTGACCATTTTGAACTGTGAAAGCGGATCACTTGCTGCAGAATCAGATGATGTGAGAAGCTGTTACCGAAAGAGCTTTAATTGCATCTGCGACGACGCAACGAACTTCACCCTCGATCGAGATGCTCACCAATACAACGTCCTCCGGTTCTTGTCGATTTTTGTCCATGAGGCGTGATAAAGCACTGGCCTGACTAATGTTCCCAGTCTATTGGTATTTGATTTCGAAATCATATCTTAAAAGCACTGTGGCCCACATCTGAAGGTGATTTGCTGAGTAAACAGGGATGTCCCTCTAGGAACAGAAGAGAGCAAGTAGGGGCTTTTGATCCGTGACCAAAGTAAAATGACGGCCAGAAAAGATTTTGTGAAATTGCTTAATGGCGTAGATGCCCGCCATTGCTAACTTTCAATTTGGCTGCAGTTGCGGGTATCAACAATAGGGCGATATGAGAAATCGCCTCTTCAGTTCCGTTAGAAAAACGGTGAGATACAACTGCACTGACTCCGTAATTAGACGCATCTGTAGCAACAATGATATCCAATTTCGGATCGTGGTGAGTCAACAGCAGGTCTGATGATAGAATGGCTTTGATCCTGTCAAAAGCTTGTTTGCATTATGTACTCCAACACCACTTGGAATCTTTGAGTAATGCGTTCAGTGGACCCATATACCATGCATAGCTGGCAGAAATGCACTGTAGTGACTCACCAATCCCATGAAGGTCGTAGCGTCAGCACATCATGTGGTGGAGGCATTTTCTGAATGGCTTCAATATTAGCGGGGTCTGGTCATCGACCGTGCGGATCAATGATGAATCAAAAGTATTCTACAGAATCCACGTAGAAGACACACTTTCCTTCACTTAGACGAAAGCCATAAGCTTAGATTCGATCAAACACGTTTTCAATCCGTACTCTAGATTCGCCGGATCAGTGCCCATGATAATGATATCGTCGAAATATGCTGCAACAAATGGAACGTACTGCAACATGGTATCGATGATCTGTAGAAAAAGGGCAGGTGCTGCTTTTACTTCAAATGGTAGGCGAGTGTATCGAAAAAGACCGCGGTGAGTATTAATAGTCAGTAGCTCTTGCGAATCCACAAAAACTTCCACTTGGAAGTGTGCGTCCGATAAGTCCAGTATGGCGAAACGTCTGCCACCATTTAGTCTTGTGAACAAATCATTCGGCAGAGACAACGAGCATTGGCGACTTTCAAGCGCAGCATTCAGACCAGTGGAGAAGTCGGCACAAATACATCATCATCATCATTACACGTTAGCTGGAGGTGGAAAACACCTCAGCTATTGTGCCGCAATACAAAAGATAAAAACAGGAAAACAAACGGTGGCACGCCCGCTGAGTCCCCAGTAACGGATGGACATCATTCCGGAGAGCCTATCGGGTGAGATCATGATTGGAGGGGGATGCTAAACAGGAGGGGGATGGACAAAGGAACTCACAACACAAACGCCATTGGTGCCGGCTCCTAGCCATATCAGCAAGTGTGTCCAACCAAACGTGTTCACCGTCCTTAGGACCCCAGCCAGGCAGTCGGGATGCACCAACCGACGCCAACTTCGAAGTAAGGGTTTTCATTTCTCTCGACCAAGTCATCACTTGGCCTCCCCTCCTCCTCTTCCAACCGCACCCACAACTCGCAAACAATGCACGTCGCGAGAGTCGGTGTGCTGGCATGCGCAACACGTGGCCCAGCCATCGGAGCCTGGTGCGTGATATAATGGTGCTGAGCGGTTCACTCGCTCTTCCTGCACCAAATACGCGACGTCGAACACGCTCAGTGCTCACGCGGTGTTCCCACCAGACATGAGCTAAGCTGCGAAGGCAGCGATGATCGAATGTGACGAGTCTCTTCATGTCAGTCGACCTGATGGGCCAGGTTTCACAGCCATATAAGAGAGTTGAACGGACGGCTGCGTTGTAAACTCTGCCCTTCAGGGCGAGAGTAATGTCGCGTCTGCGCCACAGGTGGCAGAGATTGGCAAAAGCACCTCGAGCTTTTGCCATACCGTTCGTAACCTCATCTTCAATCCCACGGGTGCTAATATAGCTGCCCAGGTACTTGAATTCCTGAACGACTTCTAGCAGATCACCACCAAGCGTTAGCGCAGGGTTGGGTCCCTGCCAATCTTGGAGAAGTACTTTGCATTTCGATGGAGCAAAGCATAGCCCAAAATGATTGACAGCCAGTGCTATTTGGCATGTTTGGAGGCTGTCACAGATTAGGGCAATATCGTCCGCATACTCCAAGTCAAGAAGTCGCTCACCAGGAAGTAGCTCCACACCATCTAGGTCGTGTCCAGCGAACGCTGTTTCCATGACTTCATCAATAGCGAAGTTGAAGAGGAAAGGTGACAACGGGCATCCTTGTCTCACGCCGCTGGTGATACTGAAGGGTGGCGAGAGTTTGCCATAAACCCTCACCCTGCCCGAACTATGCGCGTACAGCGCTTTGATAATATTTACATATTTATCAGGCACACCTTTCCTCAGCAGACAATCCCAAAGGGCACATCGATCGACCGAACCGAAGGCACCTTTTATGTCAAGAAACACGATAACGGTGGGTCGCCAATAAACATGGTGGTGCTCCAACACTTGACGCAAGATGAAGATGTGGTCGATGCAGCCGCGACCTTGACGAAATCCGGCTTGCTCTTCACGAATCTGGCTTTCACGAGTGCCAGTCAGTCTGTGGAGAATGACAGAGGCAAACAATTTAGAGGCAATCGAAATCAGACTGATCCCTCTATGATTGCCACATTCCAAACGAGAGCCTCCCTTGAAAATTGGGACAATGACGGAGCGGTTCCAGTCTGTCGGGACTGTCTCCTGCTCCCAAAGTCTTACTAGCAACTCGTGTAGATCATCCACTAGAGCAGGTCCCCCGAATTTGAAGAGGGCTGGGGGAATTCTGGCTGCTCCTGAGGCCTTATGCAATTTCAACAGCCGGATCTCACGTTCGACCTCTGCGCGTGAGGGCGGATCCGAGGAGACGGCCCAAGGAGAAGGGTGCTCAATGCCCGAAGAAGAAAGCGATAACTCAGGTGGGTTAAATTGCCTTGCAAAGTGTTCGGCCCAACGCTCCAAGCGTTTTGACAAGCTGTGGATCGGCTGCCCACTCTCGTCGCGTATGGTCTCGCTAACACCAGGTCTCCTGCTGCCTGTTTCCCGTATCAGACGGAATAACTTACGATGATTACCAACGGCAGCGGCTGTTTCCATCTCAGAGGCACGATGAGACCACCAGGTTTCGCGGTCCTTCCTAAGGCTAGCACTTAGTATTGCCCTGAGATTTTTGCGAGTCTCATTGTATTCGCTTCCAGCCGGAATACGTCGGCGAACATCAATAAGTTCCATAGACTGTGTAGAGACCCAATGTCCGGTTTGGCAATTTGCTTTGCCATATGAAGACATGCCTGCGGACAGTAACGTTTGACGAATATGCGACCAGTGATCATCAACGGTGTTTAGTGGGCGCTTACCCAGCCCAGATGTCAGCGCACTATGGTATACATTCAGAACATCTGGCTTCGCCAGTTGGCTGGTGTCAATCCGTTCACCTCGACGTTGCGGACGTCCACCGAAACGCACCCGGAGGTCGGCACAGACAAGTGCGTGGTCAGAGTCCACGATCGTGCTCCAAATTGAGCGACAATTTTGGACACAGCCCCTCCAGCGGTAACTGATCGCGATATGATCGATTTGTGTCCATGGCTGGCCCGAGGCTGATGGCCGCCAAGTCACGCTTCTGCGGGTGCTGTGTCGGAAGTTAGTGCTAGCGAGAAAGAGGCGAGTATCTTCACACAGATGCAGCAATCGCTCACCATTATCATTACGCGAGCCTACACCATGTTGGCCGCCCAGATGAAGCTCATCAGAGGACAATTTTCCGACTTGGGCGTTTAGATCACCAGCCAACACCACAGTATCCGTGCTTCTTCTGTAACGAAGGAGCTCGTGAAGTTGCTGATAGAAATCATCTTTTACCGAATCGGTGCTACAGTTTGTAGGGGCGTAAGCCGCAATGACAAACAGGCACCGTTTGTCCCCGCGCGACTTCGTAGCACGGAATGAACCAGCTAATCTAACGGCACACATCCTACTATTTACTGGGATCCAATCAATCAGGGCAGCTTCAGCCCGGGGACTCAAAACAATGCCAACGCCAGCTTGACCGGCATTTGAAGCTGCATCATCGCCAGACAGGCGCAATGAGAATGTGCCGCCAGTGTCGCATGTGGGGGATCTCAGGGTAAGTACGGAGCTCGAATCAAGCAGGCGGGTTTCTGATAAACAGCAAATATCGATCGATAGGGTCTCTAGTGTGCGGGCAAGTGCTGCCTGTTGGCCAATCTGCAGCAAAGTGCGCACTTGAAGCATGCCAGTCTTAGAGAGACGCGAGGACTCCAAAGGGAAACGGATGAACTGACGTTGTCCGCTTGCTTGAACATGGACTTGTCAACTGGATTGGAGTGAGGCCCTGGGATTGTGTGTGATTTGAAATTAAAAGGCAAGCGACTACTGAAGAAAGCTGGGGGAGGGCCAAGAATTGGGGGATTGAAAATGGGGGGGGGATATAAGTAAAGTTGGAGCGGGACGATAAGGATGAAGAAGCGCAAGAAGGGGTATAAGAAGACGGGAAGGCCTGAGCAGTAGCATCCATACCCCTATCCACCCTGCTCGATGCAGCAGATAGGGCGCCGTTGATTATCCTCTGCGACGGCCAGAGCATCAAGAAATTGTTGTAGGAAAGTTTCATTGTATTGCGTGGGCAGAATACTGTCAGGTTGCCCAGGCCTAGACAGGAGAACGATTAGGGTTCTCAACCAAAGCCTTTGGGTCAAAAACCTTACCGCAAGGCAGCGGGTTTTGGCACTGAAGTGAGGAGCCCGTTTTATGAAATGAGGAGCCACCCCCATTCCAACCCCCAACCTGGAGGACCAGGAGGCTGAGTTTGTCTGGCCTCTAACCATTGAAAAATCTGGTATGAGCGGCTCTGAAGGTGCAAAAGCACCACGCAGCATGGCTCAATGGATCTCTGAGGCACGCAAACCATCGCACCACGGTAAGGTCTAGCCTCATTGCGATGGCAACGTCAGAGTACTCCAAGATCTTTCACGGATGGCGATGGGTGTAAGCTTTGGCCGGCAATTACCAACCTTGCTCAGGCTCATGAATACCGACTTGACAGGGTTGATCGGACGGTTGACCTTTGCTGACCACATGAAGAGGCAGTTAAGGTAACGCTGAAGCAGGTCAGAATCATCGGGCACCTCAATTACCCTCCATACCTTAAGGTCATCTACAAACAACACGCGGGGTGAACTGAGACAAAGCTTTGGTGTGGATCAGGAACAAAATGGGCCCAAGAACTGTGCCACTGGTCAAGGGATACCACTCGGTTAAGTGGTTGTCCATCTGCACCCTTCAGGTCCGAGCAATAAGAAAGTCATGGATCCACTGATGCAGTGAGGCACCAACACTGCACATCTTCAGCTCATGGTTCCCCTTGTCAAACGCTTTACTGACGTCGATGTAAATGACGTCAACCGAGTTCCCTTGGTTTAGCGCTTGCAGCCATTCGTGCCTCGTGAGCAGCAGGCTTGTGAAGCATGACCGAGCTTTCATGAAACCGTGATGCGTGGGTGTTAAGATGATTTTCGACTCGAGATGCTGCAGAAGACCACGCTCCACAATCATCTCGAGTGTCAGCCAAAAGAGAGGTTAGGCATATCGACCGGTAGTTGTCCACACTGCTCGGATCGCCTTACCACTGAGCATTTTCAGTCGCTCGGCCATGAACCGGTGGACAGCGACCAGTTGAATAGCGCAGTCAGCGAAGGCGAGATGATGGCCGATAGCGATTTAACAGCGGATGACTCAGCAGGCTTAGTACTGTCAAGAGCGGCGAACAATTTGCGCAAATCCTCAATGCTGTTATCCGGGGTTAGTAAGGGCGATATGCGTCGAACTCGGTACGAACGCCCGGCCGAAACGCAACAGAAGTACCTACAGCTGCTACCGAATGACGCTAATGAAGTCCCTAGTCGTCACATACATGAGGCCGACACAAAATATATCGAGCGCAACAAAACAATGATAGGTCTTTGCCCCTGAGTGAGATTAGATGCAGCTACTCAATGCATGTCATAGCAATCGATCTGACGCCGTGCCGGTTCATTCAAGGATCGGATGTTTCCGTAGGTTTGAAGGATGCTCCAATCCACATGATGGCGTGGTTGAAGCAGTCAGTACAAGTACACAGAACATAATTGGCGTAAAGGAACGGAATCTAAAGAGGAAGGATTATTGACAAGTACCATGTGGGCAGAGAATACTATTCGATTGCCTATTCAAAAAGAGAGACTTAGTTCTAAGTGTCCCAACCAAGGGGATTGACTTAAATCTGATCTACAAGTCAGTGGAGTTAATGGAGGTCCGTCTAATGGTCTCTATCAGGGGGCTTTGGCTCCACAGTTTGATCCACAAGACTGCGGGGAAAGGCCCAAACATTGAGTGCGACTACATTCCCTCTTGGATCTGTTCGAAGTCAACTACGTGTAGGTTTAGGAGAATTACAAAGACTGGTCCGTGGTCGCTTGCCTTTATTCACAGTACTAACTTTTGTGGTCTCTCGTGCACCAAATTTGGGCTGGCCGGTGGTCGAAGTAATGAGGGTATGTCTCGTAACCCATAAGTCATCTTTTAGGATCTGCATAGATGCGGATGATGTCGCGGTACTCCTGAACCGAAGGAAACCGCTGATGGTCGCGTGACAGCGGATCATCAATACGACTTACCGGTGTTCTGAGGTAGATGCCTCATAACGATTCATGGATGTTTTCGACAGTAGCAGATTACCCGTCGGCGACGACGGCCAAATTAAGCCGGGATCGCAGCTCTTGGACTAGGGGATGACAGGCCTGAGGCAGGAGTTAGTAAGACATTAAATACCCAGCGATGCTCTTTCACCGCCAGAGACAACGCCTGACACCCCAGTTCTAGGTCAATCGAGTAGTTCGCAACTCGTAATCCGCTGTGTCCAATGGTTAGGCTTTAAACTAGGAAAGCTGTCAGCCACCTCCGAAGACGGGGTTAGTCTGAATCGTAACCATCTACCAGTTCCGCATGAGTGGCTGAAGGCATCTGCAAAGTGTTACTCAGCGCAGAACGATGGGTGGTTGGCGAGCAAAAAGCATCACATTACGTTAAGGCCCAATCTCGTTGAGGTGGCTAGCGCAAAGGGACCTATGAACAGAAGATGTTAGAGCCAAAAATAATGAAACGGAAAAAGGAGGCGAACGTAAAAAGTGTTATCCAACGGATGACGTTGAGATCAGAAAGTTGTCAGAAAGGAAACTAAGGAGTGTATAACTGGATAAGTGAAGTACGCGACAAATTTCATGCTCTTCGGCAAAATCAGCGTAATGGTCATAACCAAAACAGTGGTAGCGATTGGCGAAAAGACAACCTTAAAGATGACAAAACAGCGAAATGTCTTCAAATTGAGAACGTCATGATTTCTTATACAAAGGGCTATCAAAATTGATGTGTCCGTACGAGGGACACTCAAGTTTCAGTCAATTTGTGAGAACCAATGAATTAGGGAACATCGCAGACTCAGCAAATGACGCGAAACAACCAGTTTTATCAAAGTGATGTATTGAGCAAACGACTGATATCAAACATAGGAACACGCCGAGAGTAGCACATTCTTTACATAGTAAAAAGGTGCTTGATACAAAGAGGACGCATGCACAGAATGAAAGAGAAACGACGAGCAGGTGGCTCTATATAAAATGCCTAACATCACATTCACTGAAATAGGAGTCTATGTAGAGAACTGGAACACAAAAACAGAGTCAAAATCCTACTATCCATTGGCTTGCTCGAACAGGAACAGAGCCGCACAGCCATATAGTGGGTGAAAATGAACTCGTGACAGTGTGGCCCAAAGAATAATTGCCCTGAATGAAAGCAAGGACAGCTGGTCATGAGTGGGTCAAGCGTGGAAGACGCGCAGTTGATAAGGAGAAAATCCTATCGTACTGTAATTGCTGCCTTGCAAGAATAGTGATCAAGCGTATGTACAGCATTGGGGGAGGTGCCAGAAGTGTCATGTACACGACGATCGTTGCTCAGGCGTTGCTGCGATCTTATGCCGACGTTTGTAGACTTCACCTCTTGATGTCATATAGCGCGTGAGGCTGGAGCGAATGGTGTCCTGTAGGGTTCCAGTCAATATTAGTGGCGAGGATGATCGGGTGTGGCGTATTTCCTTGGATACAAAAGCGTGGGTTAGCTAAAACGAGGTAAAGAAGGTGAGGTGAAAGCAATTATGGCAATTTGCTCAAGATGATAGGCGATAGACAAGTACTTGCAATACGCTGATACGCCTTACAGACGCTTCGCTGCTACGCCACCACTAACGGTCGCGCATGTGTTGAGCAAACAGCGAGGGTATCCGCACGTAGGCGGATTCGTACCAATGATCCCCGGATTATAAAACAGGCGAATAATCCTTCCAGTCACCGTGTGATAGGGGAGATGACCATATAAAGAGTATTCTCTATCACATACGGAATCCAAAATCAAGGTTCTGTACCAGTTGATACAAAAATAGCAGTAAACGAACAGCTTTTTCTGAGTTATCAAAAGTAGCCGAAAGGGATGTCGGAGGAGAAACCAGATAACGAGTGAAGAAATGGGCACAGAAATATTTGACGAGTGGTGAACTTGTGCTGAATGCCACAAGAAGGATTATCAAAGTCATTAAGAGCGTTATAGTGTAACGTTTACTGTGGCACACTAAACGGTTAAGGGAAACGAGAAAGCAGGTTTAGTAGGAATCCAATCTAGAATAACTACAATTCCTTTATATTCTGTGTAATGACTGAAGTTAGTCGACTACACGCTGCTGAGGCTGGCGAAGCAGCAGCAGCAAGCTTAGACAGTGGAAATACTTAGGCCCCTAAAGAGGAACACATCAGAAGTTTGTGGGTTGGGTCAGTGGCGCAAAAACCCATAGGGGTGCAATGATTAAAGGCAAAAGCAAGCAAAACATAGGTCACCTGACATTTACAGGAATAGAAGTGGATATCGCGATGAGTTTCATGACCATAAATGGCAAAACAACAAGCTACTGCAAAAAACATGGTGAAAACATACAAAGAGAGCAGCAGAAAATGAGGGGGACGAAAGTAAGCTGTATTTTCATTCCGCTAAAAATGTGCAACTAACTGCTTAGAGGAAGATGAACTGGATACTCACCTTCCGAGCAATGTGGACGAGGTCGCTGTGGGATTCGATGCGGCCAGTGAGGCAATTCGGAAGGCGATAAGGTCGTAGTAGACGCAATATATAATTCCCAACCTAAGGGGAACAGGTCAATGACCAAAGAGCAGCAGCACCATCATACCTCAACAGTAAAATCCTTTTCCATTTTCTTCCTGGAAGCCTTATCCAGTGGCTGTGGTGCGGACGGCACCTGTAACGAAAATAGTCGCATAGAAGGGTCAAATGAAAATGAAACTGTCGTGCACGGGATGCCCAAAAACCGGAAGATGTGTGATTCGTGGAGCGAACTTGGTTTGGAAAACGCGTTATTGAATTAGAAAAGTGAATAATGAGTTACAGATGAGAGTGCCCATAATAACTACACTTACGGGTTGCTTTTCTATATCACTACTAGAAGACTCGTGCAAGTGATCCAGCGACTTTACAGGCGGTCGCTCCCACTGAACAACTTTTGTAGTCATGTTATAGTAATAGGTCCGTCCACTTGGATCTACAGCCGATTGCCATCCAGGGGGAAGGAGGAAGTCCGAGCAGTCAGATTGCTTCGTCATGTTCTCGCATAAACGAGTTATCTGAATTGAGGAAGAAACGCTTCAGTGGCAAAGCCGAGAAAAGGACGAAATGTGCGCACCGAAATGCCAACGAAAAGAGGCAAGGGCGCAGCATTAGACGAGATAGATCAACAAAGCACATTGCATGAGAACATAGTTTGAAAAACACACGGGCACAGCAGTGGCATCTATTGCTTAACTGGTCCTTTGATGTCACATTATAATGATGAGGGCCCACTGAACAATGAGAGCAGGGAGAAAAAGACTAAATAAGCGAGTGTATGCTCTTCAGTGGCAACCAATCAGAGCGAAAACTACGGAGTAAAGTAATTTTTGGTAGCAAGAAAATATTCGGTGCGGTTGCACGCTCACCAAATCAATTAGAAGCAAAGCTACATTGCACTGATTCCATCTGGCCGGTGGCCGAGTGGTATGCGCGTCTGGTTTGCAACCATAAAGTCACCGGTTCGAATCCGCGTAGGGGCGGGCGTCCTCGCGGTATACTCAGCCCACGCGCGACTGGTGGTGGTCGCGTGGCAGCGAAGCGCCGTTACGGCGTACAGCTGATGATTTACTTACTTTATCTGGCCTGTTGTTAAGATCTATCGTTTGAGCCATGAAGGTAGCTGGGGTTGGGTTTCCAACAGTGGATCGTGTCACCTGTGCCGTCAAAAAACAACACGGCAATTGCGTCTTGAAACGCGACAAGCAGGTTTGTTACAAGAAGGAGTTAGAGTTGAATGACAGTGCGAATCATACCACTATCTAAAATAGTTGGATGGAAATAACTGAAAGTGCTTCAAGAAATTTCAGCATTTGTAGGATGAACAGCTAGTTTTAAGTAAATATGCATATTTTGAAAATCAAACAAGAAGTGAACTCACCGCTGAGAGATCTTTGGAAGTGGATAGCTTGGATAGAAGAAGCGGAATTACTTGTAAAAGCGTGTTGAATAGAATAGTCGTATTCGCAGTATTGGACAAAATGCCACTTGTGGTAGACTCGGACTTCCGTAACTCAGACAGAAGGCAATGTGAAATAAGCTGTTGAGGAGAGGGGGTAGAAAAATGGAGAGATTGTGAAGCTGACTTAAAAGTTATGGAAAGAAAGGAAGGCAATAACGCAATATCATCGTATTACCTGGCGCAATTCGTCCACCCCATTGTTGTTCACGGCAACTTCCGTGGGTTTTATAGTGGAGGAAGTCATTTCGGCTTTCGCCTCATCTGCCTTCACTTGTGCTTCAAATAACCTTCGGCGCTCGGACTTTGACAGCGTGTTAGTTTCGATGGTGAAAGTGACTGCGTTGCTGCCAGAGGTGACTTCAGTACGTTTGGATCTAATGAACGGAAAGGATCGATATAGAGGAGATCGACAAAAAGTGTTCAACAGATGTAAATCAATAATTTGAAAATAACCTAACCTGCTGACTTGAGAGTTTTTAGCTTCTGCTGAGTAGCTCCATGAAGTGAATGAGTTCTTCTGATCATCTGAAAAGTGAGACAACAAATCTGTTCGCACAAAGTAAATTCAAACAGACCTCACAAACAAAAGAGGTGTAGACATGAGAACAAAGTTAAAAATTGTATGATAAAATAGCAAAACTTCTGAATCACGCCGAATTTTCTTAAGATGGACTGCGATCAGAAGCCGGTGGAAATAAGAAAAGGAAATCGTGGGGAAAACGCTGTTTGTCATGGGGATAAAATTAACAAATTGAAACAGAGACAACATCACATCGGACATAGCGACTAGTTTAGAGGCGTATGTTTTCATTTGATGAGCCAAGTATAGTATACGATTGAATAGACCAGTAGAACAAAGTGACCCAATGATCCAACAGATATGAGCAGTAACTATGGACAAGTCAGTACGATGAAAGTGGATGCTACTGAGATGGAATTCATCGGGATCAATGCAAGAGGTAGGTTGCAAACCGATAGCAACAGTAACTTGGCACGTAGATAGGACTAGGACACCAAAAGAAAATAAAACATTTATTGACATATTGCAATGCAATTAGACAGTAGTAAACAAAAAAGCAAAGAAAAAAATGGGTCGTTTTGACTCCTGCAGTGGCGTCGAGATCGTAGTTGGAAAGAGAAGCCAAGAGGGATGGGATCAGGTAGAGAAACAACACAAACGCTATTGAGATGGGTCCTTCGCTCCATCATCTTGCGGATGGCATGAAAAAGAAGTCAAAATAGGCGTACATAGGCGTTTGTGCGAACCGGCAGTAACACAATGCTGAGATTGGTAATGAGCACCTAAGGTAACATCTTACAGCGCTACGAAATTATAGCACCCATGTTTCAAGTTGCGATGGCTCTAACACAAGTTCAGATTTAAAGACCCCTGCCTATTCAATCAAGTGTACAAGAATAAGAGAACGCAAACGCTTACCTTGATGGCCCCATGAGACCAGCGACGAACTAATGAGATCGAAATGCAGCTCCTTCTCAGTTTCTTGGCGTTCCGTACGAGGAATGCGATAGTTCTCCTTCTAGAAAATGAAAAGATAAACAAGGAATTATGGAGAATGTATGAGGGCTATTTTGTTCTCCAGACGGAGCTTACGAGACTCTGTGAATCAGACCCTAGCTTAGCAGCGCAACGTCTGCGACCAAATTTCCCAGTTCGAAGGACAAAACAACCCACACAAAAAACGGGATAACCGTAGGCTCAAGTAAGGCCGCACGGAAGGATGACTTGAAACACTCGAGAGCGCCAGGTAGACACCGCGAACGAGTGCGGAAGTGCAACGTGTTGCAGCACAAGTACGTAGTGGAGTGACCATGTTGAAAAAACGCGACAGTGCAAGAAAACGCAGACTGATATTAGGATTAAAATCAGGAAGAAGTCTTACGGTTTCAGTATGGAGCTGAAATGGAGGAAGCTAGGAAAAACTAACAAACAAAGCAAAATGCAACCGTACATCGAACGCATGATCGCCGATAGGGTGTTTAAACACGTCCAGGGCAGACGATCAGACGCAGTGTTCAGCTGATGGCCGAACAGGCCACCGGTTAGAGTTCGAGTAAATGCAGGCGGCCCCGCGGTATCCCCTAGCCCGCGCATGACTGGTGGGGTTCGCGTGGCAGCGAAGCGTCAGTGAGGTTTACTGCTGAAGCATTTCTTTATCAGAAGCTAGTAAAACGGAACTAGGTTTTACACAGGACAGAAATATGGAACAATCAAATCAACCGTCGAGTATCCAAGAAAAGAAAGCGTCATAATCGGATGTACACCATCAGCAACTCGGCATGGGACACATTCTGTTCAGCTGAGAAACAATGCGGAAGTGCAACTGATGTCGGTAGCAGCTATGCACAAAAATGATCAAGTGGATTGCAACATCGAGTGCTTTAAAAAATAACAGCACGCTATCTGATAGTCAGCAGTCCATATCCCTTCCTATATGATCAACGATTGCCCCACACAAGTCTTAAGTTACAAAACAGTACTACTTTCGGATAGTATATGTAACGCGGGATCACGCCAAAGAAACCTGTTCTGCCTTACCATTTGGTCCAACCAGAAAACCCGACTGCCAGCGCCAAGTATTAGCGTGCGTGCCTTATCGTTGTAGATATGGTGATGCTGCCCGACGTCAACAATGCCTCACACAACGAAAGTAAAGGATATGGAGACACAACGGATTTCCAGATCGAAAGAAGAAATGTCGCAGTGCCGTAGAGCAGGACGACTAACGCTGCGGTCGGGTATAAGCCACAGATAGTGCAGATTCGTGGAAATAGTTCTGGTTTCGCAATACGTGAGTGGGCTCGACAATCGCATGTTTGTCACTACTGGTGCAGACGACTCGACTGCCACCAGTAAAATTGTTGTCAGTCACTAGAATACAGCTGGTGATCATGCAACAACGTTGCGCTTCAGTGGTAGGAAGTGCATAACAAGTGACGAGGTTTTGGGATTTTACCGCACCACCTTACGATTGAATGACGTTATTCACGCCATCATCATCATCATACACGTTAGCCAGAGGTGGGGAACACCTCAGCTACTGTGTCGCAATACACTGAAAAAAGGATGAAAAAATGCAACCGGTGCAATCCGGCTGAGCTACCGGTAACGGATGGTCATCGTTCCGGTAAGCTACCAGCCGGCTACTGTGCATCAAAAAAATTATTATGCAAATTATATAAGGCTAAATAATGAGATGGTGGTTGGAGAAGGAGGCTAAGAGAGATGGGATGGGACAAAGAAACTCACTGGACGAACGCCACTGAAGTCGGCTCCTAGCCATATCAGCAAGTGTGTCCAACCAAACGTGTTCATCGTCTTTCGGACCCCAACCAGGGAGCCGAGACGCTCCAACCGAGGCCAGCTCCGAAGTCATGGCCTTCATTCCCCTTGACCAAATCATCGCTTGGCCACCACTCCTCTTCTTCCATCCACACCCGCGGCGCGCAAACAACGCACGTCGCGGTAGTCGGTGGGCTGGCATGCGTACCACGTGGCCGAGCCATCGGAGCCTGGTGCGTGAAATAACGGTGCTGAGCGGTTCATTGCCTTTTCCTGTGCCGTAGACAAGGAGTCGAACACGCTCGTTGCTCACGCGGTGTTCCCACCAGATGTGAGCTAAATTGCGAAGGCACCGGTGGCCGAATGTAACTAGCCTCTTCAGGTCCGTTGCTTTAAGGGGCCAGGTTTCACAACCGTACAGTAGCGTCGAACGTACCGCTGTATTGTACACTCTACCCTTCAGGGCAAGAGTGATGTCGCGCCGGCGCCATAAGTGGCGAAGGTTAGCAAAAGCGCTCCGAGCTTTTGCTATACGGTTCGTGATCTCATCTACAATCCCACATGCGCTGATACAACTTCCCAGGTTATTCACATAATACCAATCAAGCAATTTTAACAGGGGCAGATCCATAATGCGTAAGGCATGAGTATGAGTGAACGCACTATGAGAGTGAATACTAAAAAAGGACAACATGGGGAATGGAACGACAATGAAAGTACACAGTTGAAGCGTTCGATAACACGTCGCAGAACCCGTTGGGGAAAAAATGTTCGGGTGAACAACAAGTAAATTTTTACATTTCACAATAGCGCCTACTGGACAAAGCACATTGAGCAAGAGGAAACGATCAAATGAATCGGATAAGGCAAAAGGCATAAACAGTACGTTGGTACGCTGCACCAACGCCTCGAAGCCACGCGAGTCGTCCGGTCCCGTATGCATACTCGAACCCATGACTTCCGGATTACAAGGCTGACATCATGTCTTTTCGGTCAAGGGCCGGGTGCGTCCCTGAAACCAAGGATCGCGATTTTAGTCAACATGTCGTATAAGTGGTGCTGCCGTGGCGCTTACCGCGTGACAAAAGCACAGCCTACCTAGCGGAGTGTAGAGCAGAAATCTGTCATTCCCGCACCCGGAAGTAAGATGGTGAATGAAAATGGAGTGCGGGAGCTGGTGCCAATGTTGTTCGCACACATGCTGTGATTGTGTTTGTATACTGCCAACAGTTCCCAATCACTGACTGCTTGGGACGATCTGTACACCAGATATCTTTGTGGCAAAGAGGAAATTATTGACAGTCTAAAAGAAAGGGTGGGAGAGAACCTGGACAGGTGAGAGAATGATTGCCGTCATCATTATCAACAGCTGCACATCAGCCATAAGAATGTCACCATCCAGCATAAAACTAGGGGGGCCTGATATACCACTGCTTCTGAGGAGCATGTTTATTTTATCGCTGGAATCTAGCCACTTATTAGATCAATGGAAAACGTCATTTATTATGTCTCGGTACAAAGGAGGTCCCAAACAGATGATTGATAACTACCGACCAATCCATCACACCGATAACCGTTCGGCTATTCGAAAAATTGATCAGAAAGGAGAGGATGAACTTTGTCGGTTCTGCTGCCCTGATCAATAATTCGCAGAACGGTTTTCTTAGCAAGCGATCGTGCCCCACCTGTCAAATGCATTACGTGTACCACATTTCAGAATCAATCGATTCCGGCTATGCAGTAGTAATTCTGGTTCTTGATATACACCAAGCATTCGACCGAGTACCTCACAAGGGACTGGTACAATAGTCGAAAAACTTTCGGATCTGGGACCCAGTACTAGGTTCGCTGACGTCATATCTGAGTGGTCGTCATCAGGTAGTCACCTTAAGTGACTATCGCTCTTCTCCACATTCCATCACCAGTGGGGTCATTCAAGGGAGGGTGATCGGTCCTTTACTCTTTCTGTTCTATACCAATGACATCACCAAATCTGTAAACATGGTACGCCATTCTTATTTGCTGACGATATCAAAATCGTCGATAAGCTTCGGCGTGACGAGCTTCACAGAAGCTTCGGCGTAAGGAGCTTCACAGAGTACTACTGCTCATTCACGATAACTTACATTCGCTTGAGTCATGGTGCGGCACATGGGTGATGAATCTCTCGGCTAAGAAATCAAACATATGTCTTACGGTTACTGCATCCCCGAAGGATCTATCACCCTAAACAATGAACACGTCCCTACACAGCTGTCCACGCGAGATCTCGGAATTAGGTACTTGTCTACCTAAAATTTCTCCGAACAGGCTCAATACCAAGTTGCACATGTCAGACAATCTATGTTCAATATATCGAACAAAATCCACACAACTCATGCTAGAGATGAGCTTTCAAGCTACTCATTCGTCCCATCCTCGAATACTGCAGTTTAATATACGGCAATATGAGAAAGGGTGACAACCTTACTGTGGAGCACCTGCAAAGGTCATTTACTAAGCATCTGATTGGTAAACATGCTGCTATGAGTTAAAGAGAACATTGCAAGGAACTTCAACTCGAATCACTTTGGGTTCGACGATTGAAGCACAACTTGTTTCTGCTTTTCAAAGTGATGCACAAAAAGACTTATTCCTATTGCCTACACTCGGATTGCAACAAAGATCAATGCGAGCGCTTCTCAACCAAGATTTTACACTGAATATATCGAAGGCTAGAAGGAACTTTCGCTCTAATTTCTTTTTGGTCAGATATAGCTATCTGCTGGACTACCAATAACGTTCAGGTCAGATGACGATGTGGCAACATTTAGAAGCAGACACTCCAGTTACCTTGATCTAAATACCATAATCACTGTATTCACATGGGAAAAAACTCTCGATAAACTATTCCAAGAAAGGCTAAACATCAACGTTTTCAAAACCATGATGTTGCCTTAACCATCCACCAGAACGTTACTACATGAAATGCATACCCCAATATTCTACCTATACTTATCACCTGTGCAAGAGCACGGATACTTCTGTACAAATTGATCTACCCTGCTACAGATACAGTTTCTCGTATCAGGAGAAATGCGCACATTCTTCATCTTCTTAGTATTATTAATATTATTAACGCTCCGCTGCCGCATAAGCACAATAAGAGGGTGTGAAGAAGAACAAGAGAAGTGGAACCTAAAATAAATACTTAATGCCCTAAGCAAGCAATAGGGGCCAAGGCGTCGACACATTGTGTCAACAACACACCATCAAAAGTAAGTGGCTATCATGCAACGATAAGGTATCATCGATGAGACAGCTTGCTTGCGGTTTTCATTACTCTGCACCATAATCGGCCATTATCCCGCACATAGCGCAGCATCAAACAAACCTTAAACAGGTATCCGACGAGACGATAGCAGACGCGCCCCTGGTGCTGACTACGAGCAATGTCTCATAACGTCTCGAGTCAAGCGTAAGGCAGGTGACGCGGACGCTAGTCCAGTATCCATTTTGTAGTCAGAGGCAGTATCTGCCGCTGCCAATTCCACTTTTGACCACTCGAGCCATGAACTACTCTACATCTTGCAAACAAAACAAGGCACTACTTGTGAACGGAAGGATTTTGGTAAGTATTTTTGTTCGTCGCAATCAGCCGACAATTCAGATATGTCGACCAGCTATCCGGAAAAGCACCAGACGGCCGTTTCGCTCTATTGGGGCGCACCACTGATGAGCCCCAATAGGGCGAAACGGCCGTCTGGTGCTTTTCCGGATGGCTGGTCGACATATCTGAATTGTCGGCTGATTGCGACGAACAAAAATACTCACCAAAATCCTTCCATTCACAAGTAATACCAATTCGCCCGTACGGATTCCACAAAATGCTATGTCGATTCATAGCTGCCGTAACCGGCAAGTCCTGACGCCGGAAGGCCGACCGCTGTCATCTGCATGGCAGGTGCCTGCATGGCAGCGGAGGATGCGTCGGGCTATATCGCATTTAGCTAACAATTCATGATAGTCAGATACCGTCCTCCATGGCGCAGTTGCATAAGCTGCGGGCTAGTTGGCAAGAGCCACTAGCAGTCATGGATTCGGTCCTCCACAGAGGACCGAAGGATGCGCACCACTGATGAGCCCCAATAGGGCGAAACGGCCGTCTGGTGTTTTTCCGGATAGCTGGTCGAAATATCTGAATTGTCGGCTGATTGCGACGAACAAAAACAAGGCACTGCTCGGAAGGCGGCGATCACGGCATACGTAGTATGTGCCCAAGCCAACGCTGCTTATTCAGTGCTATGGTGTTATAGGGAACTAGCATGATTATCACGCCTACATAGCTCAAGGTTACACTGGACCGCGCTGTTGCAATGACGAACAGACTGCTCGGCGGCATCTGATTGTCCGTCCGCTCATTTAGTCGATGATCCCAAGATTGGTTATTTGACACAGCTGCCTGTGTTGCTGCCGCGATCTCAGGCGTATGCCATCCAATCCGCTTCTCCGCCTGCTGACACCATACGGTTTCTGCAACGTGTTGGATCGGGTTCGTTCCGCGTGATCAGTTCTCATGAGTATGGTTTGATTGGTCATTCGTCCATCCGGCTGATGCTTCTTCGGTTGACCGTCTGCCACAGCTGCGCGCGACGCAACAATGGTCTCAGGCGTATGCTATCAAATCGCCATAGGGCCGACCAATCGGCCTTTCCGCAGGGCCGGACAAGTCGTGGGTTCTCGGCTTCCGTCTGATTGGCCCCCAGTCCATCGGTACCGCATCGATTCCATCCGACCCTGGTCTCAGCTACCACAACACCTAGCTCTCGTCTAAGCGCATCATTAGTGCGGATAAGTTGTTACCATCCGACAACAGCAATGCCCGGTAGGCAGCGAAGATCAATCAGATCATCAGACTGAAGGGGCCAAGTCTCGCTCCCAGTGTGGAAACTACTTCAATGCGGCCTTGTAAACCAAGAGAAACCCAATTCTGACGCTACAGATGTCGTAGATACGAGAAAGTATTTCTAGCCTTTATGATATGTGTACTGACAGCAATGATGATGCGCCCGTCGCTGCAGATGCACCTGTCAAGCTAAGTGCATTGATCGAATACCACGGATTTCTCGCTATCAAGAGGTAATCAAGTGGCTGGTGGTCATGCAATAACACTGCACTTTGAAGATGCGAAGCGCATACCAATTGATGGGACTACCTTAGCGGTTACCCAGCGCTGATTGGGCTATTTCAACAACGCTAAACAGCAAGACAATATTGTCCGCATAGTCAAAAGAAACTAGTTTTCCAACAGGCAGCAATTCAATACCCAAATCGCGTGATTCCGCAAGAGAACATTCGATGATGTAGTCCACACAGTAACACAGACCTAAGTGAAACGTTGTACACCTTACCTTTCACGGAGAGACTGATATCCCACCGTCTACATAGATAGCTGAGTCTGTGTAATTGAAGTGTTCGTCCCTCGCCTGAATGGACTCTTGATTCCCAATCAAACCCGAAGTCGCTGCCCCCCCCCCCACAGGACAGAGAGAAGACCGGATCGGGCGAGCAGAGCAACAGGAATAAATTAGCAAATCACACCGTTCATTATAAAGGTAAAATTGAAAGTTCGTGAATAGTATTTAAAGCGACCGTGGAAAGCTCTGGAAAGGTTGACTTACAGCCAATAAAGGAACTTCGATCTAGCGTTCATTGGCCGCTTCTCCTGGTTGGCTCTCTGTTCGCCCCAATCAGGGCGGATGAGTTTGGATCGCCGGCCGCAGCGATGGGGTCCTGGCTTGTTCGCATCGCGTATTCCTTCCTAACAGTAATGTTACAAGGACCCTTCTGATACGCGAAGTAACTTCCTCAGTGATGTGACCACACAGCTACCAAAGCTGACAAATAAAACCAATCGCGTATCGGCCCTATACTGCCCGAAGATCATGCAATTTGAAGGTGCAATATACCTGCCAAAGTGTGCAGTGTGACGCGGCAGTCTAGTCAGTAGTAGTCACATAGCCACTGCGTCAGACCCAGAAAAAAGGCACCAGCAATACGCCAGTATGGCGTATCGACGCGGCGCTGCTACGCAAGCGCCACCGGTCGCGCGAGAGTCACCCGGTCCCCTATGCAGGCTCGAAAGCATTGCATTGGATCATGAGTCAGATCCAAGGAGAACTATGCTGTTCGCATACCCAGTCAGTCGGTTACCTAGCGGAACTTTCACTCTGGAACAGCCGGAAGGAACAGTCATTTTTATCACAAGTTTAAGAGGGAAGAAGATATGGGAACTCTGGCGCAGCCCACTTGTCATAGGGAACTCAGGAGACAGCTTCTTGTAGAACTTTAAACGGCCTCAAGAGTCACGGTGGTGAGGATTCAGAACAGAAAGTTTTTCTAGGCATTAAATTCACGGATAGACGGTGCCACAGGATGACAGGATAAAGAGTCGAAGGAAAACCACCATAGCAGGTTGTCGGTAGGTGTGTCTCTGTTTTAACACGGCGAGGAGCAAATATGGGGTCAACGAAACACGATCAGAGCAGAAGCCAGCTTGATGTTTAGTGCTTCTCTTTTCACGGGAACCAGTTATTCGTCGAAGTATGGTACCCGTCAGGAGTTTGGAGGCAAAAAGGTCAATGTCTTGATGGTCTTCGCACAAAGAAAGTTGGCCCTCTTTAAAGACAGGCACGACAGTTGGTAGAGGACAGTCCTAAAACACCTCTTCAGAGTCCCAAATCGTGTCGAATACAGCAGCCAGTCCAGTCAACAATAAGCCGTCTTCATCTTTCAGCAAAGATGAGGGAAAGCCGTCAGGTCTAGTATAAACTTGAGCCTATAAAATAAACGGCTACGGCTTACCCTGCACTACTTGAATAGAAAAAGACCCAGGAGCAAAGAGCGAATGAACTGCTATACAGAGCACATAGTGAATCAGAGCACCCGCGCTGCCTCTGCTTGTCTCATCGACACCCAACTTCAGGATCAGCTAGAAGAGCATGAGATAATAGTCCGCTATTGGGTCTCGTCCATACAATATCATAAACAGCAGTACATCAGTAATCTGAACTGATGTATAAGACCTTAATGCCCTAAGCAAATATTCAGGGTCAAGGCGCCTATAGGTTGTGTCAACAAGACGCAATCACAAATAGCTGGCCATAGTGCAAAGGTGCTATCGGTGAAACAGATTCTTTGCGGTTTCCACCACATAGCGTAGAGTCAAACAAACTTCAAACATGTATCCGACTACGAGACGATAGCAGATGCGCACCTGGTGCCGATCGCAAATCCTGATGCGGCTTGTTGTGTTCGAGTAGAGTATGTATATTTCATGGGAACATCTTTGTGCACCAGTGTGTCAAACAGAGTGGTTCGATCTACTCAGGCGAACGAACTCTTGAAGTCGAAGAATACGGCTATTGTCGGCCCGCGGTACGTGTGGCGTTGCTCTAGCCCCTGCCACGTCCTAGGCGGAAGCCTGCCTGCTCTTCCCTACTCCGGGGTACCCGTTCCGCAGTGAGCCGACGGAGGGGAATTAAGACCAATAATTTTATCACCACAGGAGTGAGCCTAATACCTCTGTGTTTAGCACAGTCGGTGTGACTACCCTTCTCGTATATTGCCACTATAATCGATCCACAGCAGTTAGATGGGATGGGAGATCAGTGCCTTGCAGGGGACCTCACCAGCAGACTCAAATAGTGCAGGTGGGAGAGAATCCGGGCCAGCAGCACGAAAACGAGTAAAAGTGGTGATCGCGCTCCGGACCTCAGCCTCCGGTGGAGCCTCTAAACTAACTGTCCATGGCTTATCCTGCAACATCTGAGTAGGAACGGGTTCAGATTCAGGGGTTAACGGAACGGATCTCGAAAGTTCTCCGTCCAATGAGCCGTACGGCACTCCTTGTTGTGATTCAGTGCACCCGCTGACGGATTAGCCGCTCCTGCTTCCTCCATTTCTTGGGCCCGACTTGTCCACCAGGCTTCCTCGTCTGGATGCAAGCTCTGCTTTAGTTCGCGTCTAATAGTCAGTCTGGTCACGTTGTGCTCAGATCCAGGTGAGCTTTCTTCTCGATTCCAACAGGTTCATCGACCTCTCGGATATCCAGTGACCGGTGCGGTGACGTTTGATAGTCCCACAAACAGATGCTTCTGCATCATACATGGCAGGCCGAGATCCTATTCAACTGAAGCCTAATGTCGTTGGATGGAGAGAGCGAAAGTTCGGTACGCAGAAAATCCTGGTAGGCTTGTATGACCGAGGACAGAGACAGCATCACAGCTGCCAATAGACAGACAGTTGGTATGTCTTCCGGTAAAATTCATGGAAAAATGACAGTACAAAGCAAGAACTGTCGACGTAAGTATTATAGAGGAAGCGACAGTCCAGCACGTGACCACACCATCTGTAAAAAATGGCAGCATGATCAAGTTAGGTCCATCGCTGGCCAGCTATAAGTGGGTGACAAGTGGAAGTTCGGCGCCCATTGGGTCCAAAAGCGGTGCTATTAAGAAACAGCCAGTGCGCTGCATACAGTTGTAACAGACGTTCGACGTTGTCCGCCCGGTCAGTCAAGTCCATACGTACCCCCTGGCTGAGCTTCTGAAGAGCTTAGAATACCTACTTGGACATTCATATCCCCTGAAAGAACTATGGTGTCTGAACTGTTAACACTGCATACAGCGTGTTCAGTTCGTGGCAGGTGTCCTTACTATCCTCAGAACTGTAGCCGGTGGAAGTATAAGCAGAAACCACAAGCAAACAGCGTCTAGTACTACTTCGTGAATCAACCCTAGTTGACGTCATCAAATGAATGCTCACGGGAATGCAATTAACCAAGGATGACTCAGTCATCAAGCTGCGAACGATGCTCACACCCTTGACCAGTGGTTTCCGCATCAGCGTCTCCGGATACATGCAAGCAATAGCGAGAGGACAAGTAGGGTGCCGTCAGTTCAACAACCAAATGATGGTCGCTGAGTATGGTTTCGAACACAGTACACATGTCGACATGCAGTGTGTCAAACGTGTGTACGAGTGCAGCCCCTTGACCTATTTGTCTTAGAGTGCGGACATTGAACGCTGGATTGGAAGCAGGACAGTGTGACATTATAAGGAGCTGTTGGTGATAGGCGTCCATTGGGTGGTGCGAGAAGATAGCTGCAGATAGTTTAACTATAGTGGTATCGCGGCTGTTGTCAAATAAGCTGGGAATTATAAGTTAGTGATGAGGGTAGATAGGGAAGCAAGAGAAAAAGGCGAAAAAGGAGGCATCAATAGTAGCACGTCTCCGCTTAGCTTTCTTGTTGTATGCGGTAGATAAGGAGACGTAATGAAAGCTGTGTAACGGCCAATGCAGGTGGTTGAAGTTCGATGAAATTGTCATGGTTTTACTTGGGCTGAGATATTGCCTGTGAGCCCCAAACTAGACAGAATAACAATCAGGGTGATCAAACGAAGCTTTTGGCTCAAAAACCTGTCCGCAAATCAGCGACGAGATGGCAAAGACTCAGCTTCACAGAAATGGACGCCATCCCATCTGTAACTCCAAACGTTGAAAACAGGAGATTGAGTTTGTCTGACTTTTAACCTTTGAGCAACTATATAGGAGTATCTCACAAGGAGCTCCGGGACATCACCCATTATAACACAATGGGTCGAAGAGGTAGGCAAACCGTCACAGCATGTTGAAGTCCCGTCTCGTTGCAACGGTGGGAGTTGCAATCGCACTCTAAAGCCCAGATTCAACTTGGACCTCTGGTCAGAATGAGCAAATCCTAAGAAATCAAACGACGAACCCCATATTCCTGAAATCCATTGGAAAATCTCATTATGCGATCATAAGGAAGTTCCCAGATACATTTAAGGTCATTGGAGCATGAAAAGAACGCTGATGTGCGTCGTGTAATCGCTCTGTCATTTGCGTCCATTAAACTGGTGGCCTAAGCCCTTGGTGGCCAGCAAATCGGAACGGTCGGGTTCAAAACAGCCAATCACAGTGAAACGGCGCGAGCCTGGTTGATCATACACCTTTAAGTTAATTGACATGGTTCGACCTGCGCCACCTAAGCAATGAGCGGATTCAAAGGCAGTAGGCCAACTGAAACAATCTTGGGAGCGTGATGTTTCTAACTGTGAAATGAAGAGCCAGTGCAATGATTACATACCGCACAGAACCACGATTGTATTGAATAAGTGATTCGGAGCAGTTTGGAGAGTCTGAGGAAGTTAACCACCGCTCCTCTTTGTTAGTGCCTGATAACCCATCTGATCATACTGAGCGAAGCATGGCGCGGATTCATTCTTTGGATCAAACGGATTCCCAGTATAAGGTGCGGTGACTAATGACGGTGCCGCAGTTACAAATCCGTGTCATGAATGCAATTGAAAGCATACATCCTCGAAGATCCATCTTACCACTGACATTAGGTGAAGGTTGGCACGCAAAGTAACACGACGGAGTGGCTCGACAGGGGGTTGAGTATCCAATCGAGAGAATGATTTGCTGCAATTCTCAGTAAGGCTCAACGAAATTCAGCAGTGGCCTGGTGCACAGTCGGAGCCGACGCATGTGATTCAGTGCCGTTGACAATCAAAGATAAAACCAAGCCGAATGTAGCTTAAGACGGACGTGGTCTGGGGGGACCTGTTGATGGGCAGCTACGGGAGGGACACTCATTGTGACTGGTGGTGCATAGAAAACATTCAAAGATCAATGCCCAATATCAACAAACGATAGCCACTGTGACCACAATGAACAACGAGTATATCAACTAATGGGCTTTTTAAGAGGTTTAAAAAGCCAGCTTGCACAAGCGCGGCTCAAGCAAGTATAGTTGTCGAAGCTAATAGAGATACGAGGCGGCGTAAAGATTGGAGTTGGTTGAGGCAGATGGCGCAAGTATGGATAGAACCAAGCGCTACTCATGTGCGCTTAGTATAGCTAGCGTCAAGCAGGAACAAAATTTTTCAATGGAATCTACTCAAGGAGTAAAGATTCATCCATGAGGCTGAGCAGTGGGAAACGATCCGAGATCCCTAGAAATGATAACTTGGCATTTGGCTAAATAATGCTTACTACTCGCCGTGTGAACGAAGGGATTATGGTGGCTTGGGGTGTTCACATAAATCTGACTTAAACAGTAGGAATTCGATGTACTGGATACGGAGAATAGAGAAGGATTTCTAGAAATGAATAAGGCAAAGCATCTGGTGTAAACAAGATGACACAGCGGTTAATGTCGCCATAAGGAATAAAACAGAAGATAAAGGAAAACCAACCGGTAATTTGGACCATTTTTCGACCAAGTTTGCAGCCAATTGCCGAATTTCCTCAATGAGGTCACTTTCGGCGGATAGCTCAGATGGAGTTCTGCATGAGATGTCGGGTGAGTTCTGATCGCAATCCGCTATTACTGTTGGTGAATCAAACTCATCGGGATCAATGCTTGAACGAGCAGTTGAGATAGCAGTGGATCCCAGGGCCCCAAAAGAAGAGGCATCCGGCGGGGCAAGGGAAGTAGATTGAGTGGTTACGTGGCTCGTCACAGAAGACTGCGTGGAGTTGGGCGTGGATGAGCAGGAAGTTGAAACACTCTCGAGCAGACCAAGCGTGGGTGAAGTCACTTCGGAGATAGGAATATCGCCGTGGTTGTATGGGGTCAGGTTTTCTGTAAACGAGTGATCATGAAAAACAAAAAGATAAAAAGCGACCGAGTTAAAAAATACAGGGATGTGAGATGCCTACTAGATTTACAAGCGATAACAGTTCGAATGAATAACCGACAAATTTTTAACGCGGATTTTATAGAACATGCACTCTTCGCAACAGGATAAATCAAAATCCGGTAGGATCGCAGTGATCACTGATAAAAGCGCAAATGAGCTAAAATAACGCGTCCCGGTAAAACGCATTAAAAACGGTCCCGTACGGAAGAGCATTCATTCAAACCAGTGGAGAAAATGAGGAGAGAAAAAAAGGAACAGGTAAAATTAAAAACTAAGGAGGCGCTAACAACTATGCAACCGTACGTCCAGCTATTTCCGTATTGTAGAGATGCAGCATGGATTGATGCTGCTAAACCATAACAATACGCTTATACTAGCCCATTACTGTTGACGGACAATGGTGATTGACTACATGTCGTCATAACCGGTCTGCACAATATTAGTATGTGCTACGCCTATTTCCGTAAATGACCACTGTCCTCATTAATCAAAACGGCCAGTTATCTCCAAACTGATCACAAACAACGGATCATTGAGGTTGAACATATGAAAGTCAGTTCCCATCACCCCTAGCGCTAAAGTAGAGGTACGCATAAAGATGATCCGTAACGGTCGTTCTCATGAATTTGAAGAGCGCTCTGGATCAATTCATCTTGCGTGTTTGAGACACGATCTAACGGCGAGAGCGTATACTAGGTAACAACAGAGCAGCAAGTAATCAGATCATATCCAGTAACTCCGGTGGAAATATTGGACCGAATCGGGTACATAAGACTGTTCACTGGGATCAATTCAGGTAGGTAATCTCCAACACCCTATATTAACTGGCCCATACATTGGCAGAACAGAGTATCAGCAGTACTCCTGGCATGAGATCACCACTGGCCGCGCATGAACTGGATACACCGCGAGGTCATCTGTACCCATGCGGATTCGAACCGGCGAACTCCTTTCGGCCAAAAGTAGGGATGAAGGCAGACAGAATCAGATGCTAGTCGAAAGTGCGTTACATGATCAGACCGGAGGCGCGTCTCACACACAATCCAGTTTTATACGTAGGATTCCAGCATCTAAGTGCAGTAGATAGAGTGGTCAGCACTATCGTCGTCATGATAATAATGGTGAAGTGTTAGTGACTGGAACTAGGCTGGAACATTATTCAACAGACGCAAGCGCACCAGTGGTTCTCTGACTGCACCGTGTCAGTTAAAGTCCCCAACCACTGGAATCACACCGAGTCCACTCGAGAGAGACCAAACGGCACTCGCCCAATTGTATTCAAATATGATGATGATGGAATCCTCCAAGCGGTTTGAAATTTTCGTTAATTCCCTAGCTGGCTTCCCCCAGCCATAGAAACTGCTGACCGACCAATAACACGGATTAATGAAGTCGTTCATGAAACCCGTCAGATAAACTTCCGGTGACCGCTTACCGAGGAAGGAATTGTTTGTCTGTCAGATGTAGGGTGGCGCAAGGCTAGAGGTGGACAAAAGTTGACTTGGCAAAGGGAAATGAAGTTATCGAGGACCGAAATTGGTGCCGTCGGCCCATCTCGCCTTACAGGCTGAAGTACACGTGACCTGCCTTGTGCTTGGTTCGAGAGGTTACAGGACATGGCTTGCAGTCCAGACCAGTGGCGCGTCTGCCGCCGTCTCCTAGTAGGATTGCCTGTTTAACGTGTTTGGTGTTATCTGTGGGGTAATGACTGATTATGACACGGGGCAGTGAAAGCAGCAAGGAAGCTGCTTAGTCGATACCGCCTTATCTTTGCATGATAGCCAGCAGTTTGTGAAGGCATGCTGTTAACACAATGTGTGAGTGCCTTGACTCTGAATGTTTGTTTAGGACGTTGAGGTTTTTCGGTAAGTCCCCTACCCTTCTTATTATTCTTCGTTCCGTAAGTCTTGTGATAGTAAGGAAGCGAAGCATAAGTTTAAATGGTTGACGCGCTTTTGTCGCTTATGACATGTTAATACACGAAGAAAAAAATGACTTTAAAGCTTCAGCAAATAGGCCGCGCATATCATTTCATCTCTCGGCGTACCGTTGTATATCGTAAGTATCTCGTTTGTGGAGACAGTTGCCGTGATGCAACTCCTTAGATTAGTAAAACAAGGGAGTTGCTCCAGCAGTGGTGAGCGCGGGTTCAAGCACCTGCTAATGCTGGAGCCGGGTTTTACATTCTCCCAGGGTGAAGTATTACCCGTACTTAGACGCCTCCATCGCTAAGCGGTCCAAAGCGATCTGGAGGGTTTGCGGGTCGTCCCCCAGCAAGGCGATAGCATTGGCGTAGTCCAAGTCAATGACTCTGTCTCCGGGGAGGAGCTCAACACCGCAGACCTGAACACCTTCCAGTGCTCCGTGGACATCTTCCATGGCTAAATTGAAGAGGAAAGGTGAAATAGGGCAACCTTGAAGAACACCGCTGGTCACAGCGAACCAAGAGAGCGTGCCGTAAGTCTTGACTTGTCCCGACGTGTGACTGTAAAGTTCTTTTAGGATGGTTACAAACTTGTCTGACACACCTTTTAAAGTAAAAAGTTCCACAGCGCAGATCCAGCCACTAAATCAAATCTTGCACGGATGTTTAAGAACACTACGATTGTTGGCCGCCGGTGTTCGAGTAGTTAGCGAAGCGTGAAGATTTGGTCGATGCAGCCGCGGCCTAGACGAAATCAGGCTTCTTCTCGGGAAAACTCTTCTCTAGTAGTTGAAAGCCTGCGAAGTAAGACCAACAAGAGGATTTTGGAAGCGATAGAGATTAATGAGATTCTGCGATAGTTACAGCAATCGTCGCTGGAACCCTTTTAGTGAATCGGAACAATGACCGATTTTCCTCATGAGTTCGGGAACTTCTCATTAATCCAAACTTTCGTGAACAGTGATAAGATTTCGCTGACAAGTACACTCCGGCCATCTTTGAGTAGAGCCAGTGGTCGGCTGTGGAGAGCAGGAGCCTTGTCGCGTTTCAAGGATTGGATAGCATCTCGGATTTCTGCTTCAGTTGGGGGGCCTGTGGAGACAGGCCAAGCAGCATCCATTGGGGCTCCAAATGCCACAGGGGGGGCTATGTTGGGTGGTTGAATTGACGAGCGGAATGCTCTGTTCTGCGACCCAATCGCCTGTGAATGTTGGTGATCTGCATGCCGTCCGATTCGCAAATCGTCCGGCTGATAGCGTGAGAATTGCGACCAGTGGCCCAAATGATGCAAAATAGACGGCGGAAGTTGCCAGCTGATGCAGCGGCTTCTATCTCATCACCTTGTTTTGGTCATCAAGATTCACGATCAGAGCGAAGGCTTCCTCTCAGCTGTTGCGTAATAGACCGGCGGTGTTCGTTGTAGTCTGCGCCAGCAGGCACCGCCCGTCGGCGATCCAGTAATTCCGAGAATCAGCCCGAGATCCAGCTTTTGGAAGTGGAGTGAGATGTCAAAGCTGAACATACCGGCCGACAGCAAGACTTGTTGCAGGCTTGACCAGCGTTGATCAACATCCGGAGTGGAAGAGAGAGTGAGATTTTCACGAAGCTTTTGTTGATATTCTTTCTTCGCTATTGGGTCCTCCAACTTGCAGGTGTTCAGTCGGGTATGTTTGGATCTGGGCGAACCACCGAAACGCATGCAAACGGTCGCACATACTACTGCATGATCGGTACCGACGCAGGTTGACCAAAATGATCGACAGTCGCGTACGCTGCCGCACCACCTGCGACTTATGGCTATGTGATCAATCATTGACCAGCGCTGGGTTGATGATGGGGGCGCCAAGTAGCGTACTGGCGTCCAGGATGACGAAAGCTCATGCTGGAGAGGGAAAGCTGATGACCAGCACACAGACTGAGCAGTATCTCTTCGTTGTCTGAGCGAACATCATCATATCCATGCGGTCCCCCGAGGTGGCGCTCACATGGCAGTAGACGACCGACACGCGCGCTGAAGTCTCCTGCCAAAACAATGATGTCTGTTTGAGAAGCCCTTAGGAGCAGCTCATGAATAGTCTAGTAGAACTGGTCCTTGACTGTGTCCGAGCTACAGTCAGTGGGCGCGTAGGCAGAGATCACGAAGAGAGAGGCTTTTCGACTCGACGTTTGCTAACTTTACAAGAGCCATGGAGTCTCATCGCATATAGGCGACTATTGATCGGAATCCAATCAATCAGAGCAGTCTCGGCCCTAGCACTGAGGGCGATTCCAACAACAGCTTGCCCAGATGCGGTAGACTTGGCGCCACCAGAGAGGTGGAGATGGAAACGAGTGCATGGGTGGAGCGGTGACGCCAGTTGGTAGACCGAGTTGGAGTCCTAGAGTCGCGTTTCACTCAGGCAGCAGACATCAATTCCAAGGGTCTCTAGCGTGCGTGCAAGTCCAGCTTGCTGACCGATCTGTAGTAATGTGTGTACGTTGAACGCTGCAAGTTTGAACTGCGTTCTGGGTTGCTGGAGCGAAGATGGAAGACTTCGGGGATGGCAGCTTCCTGTTGAGCACTGTGTGGATTAGAGGTAATCATATTTGTTTTCAGAAATCTATGGGATGTTTTGAATTGGTCTGTCTCCATGAAAGTATCCACAAGTTGTTTAGCCTGTACATTTGACTGTAGATGATGAGGAGAGCGCATGTATTTCATGCCGTGTAAAGCGGAAAATTCAGCAAAATGTGAAGAGGTAAACTGAGGTTCATTGTTTGATACTACTGTTTCCGGAAAACCGACAATCGAGAAGGACAAACGGCGGGTACTCCAAGCCCCAACAGTGAACTTTTAACCGCTGTCAAGCGCTGTTGTGGAGCTCTGGGTTAGCGACCAAAACGAAAGCCGTCAACCACTGTGTTGGGCTCCCCTCTCAGTTCGAGCTATCTCTACTTGAGGTGTCCAAATCAGGACGAAACCGGTCGGTCGTGGAGTGCAGCGTTGGAAGAAAGGAGCGCCGAAACTCTCCACTTCGGATGTGGTCCAAGTGATCGAAATGGCATCGATTTGCTTTAAAACAAATTGTATCCTTAATCGAGATTGCGTGTCGCAATCCAGGTACACGGCGGATCATCTAAGACCCAATAATGTACTTTTCTGAGGAGTGTGATCGTGGCCGATGTTAATGTGCTCAACTTTCGGAAGATCTCGGATCATTTGCTGTCTGTATCGTTAAGAAGTATTCCAGCAGACCTGCGAAATCAAGGTGAACCCTTGACCATAGTTTCGTGGGCGTCGGCCAAGAGAAGAGTTAGCATTTCCGCGGAAACTTTGCTGCTAGGTTGTACTTTGAACACGAACGCGTTAACTTCACAATTTGAGAATGCATAAATACCCAGTACGCGTAACTCCTTGCTAGAGCCTTTATCCTGTTGGAGTCATGTCCAGTGTGAAATCGATGTGGAAATTTGGGTTGAAGTTCGGCTGCGATGACGACGCGTTCACCAAACAAGATAATCTTGGACGACAGATAATGCTTTTGGTCTCTGGAACAATTGTTGTAAATTTGTCTACCATTTTTCTTGGCCACTGTGAATGGTAAAAGGTGTTCATCTTTGACAGCAGCGGGTCCCGTAAGGATGCGCCTCGTAGCAGAATGAAAGATATTGGGAGCTGGTTCAAAGTATCCGAAGATCCCACGGTTGACTTCCGTTTCGATGAGTAGGGTAGCAACGGCAGTGTCTGCTGGTTTGTGCTGTTCGTCTACAATCGTGACAGCGCATCGGCCTAACAAATGTCGCTCATCGATCGGTACTTAATGTGGTCGTCCATCTCTGCGGACGAATAGCCGTATGCACCAGAATTCTTTTCTCTGAGCCGGATACAGTACGTGACTCGTGGTCCGTTAATAAGGTAAAGTGACGGCCATATAGCATCTTGTGCATACGCTTCATAGCAAAGACCATAGCGAGAGCCACTTCTCAAATGGGCTATAATTTCTTTCTGCTGCTGTCAGCGAGCGAGCGACATGAGCGACTGGCCTCTCAGACCCGTATGGTAAAGTGTGGGAGATGATTGCCACGACGATTGGTATCTTCGGATCGTAGTGCGTTAGCATCAGCTCTGAACTTAATGACAAAATGATCCTGACAAAAACTTCTTGACATTCGGTGGTCCAGGCCCATGGAACATCCTTCAACAGTAATTGGTCTAATGGTCCGCGTAGGTCATATATGGACGGTACGTAGGCAACTCAGTAACTCACCATTCCCAGGAATGATCTCAAGGTCGTTATGCCTTTAGGTGGGGCATGTCCTTGATTACCTTGAGGTTTGATGGATCAGGTAATCGTCAATGATAAAGTCGAGATATTTAATGGAGGTCATGAAAAACTCCTACTTGCTCATTCTTAAACAAAATCCACACTCCTTTATCCTGTCACGCACGTGCTTCGTTCGTTGGTGCAGTTCCACCTGGTTAGATCCCATGATAATGACATCGTCCAAGTATGCAGCGGCATATGGCATTCCTTGTACTATAGTATCCATTATCTGCTGAAAGAAGGCCAGGGCCGACTTGACGCCAAATGGTAGGCGTGTATATTGGAACAGTCCTCTGTGGATGTTAATCATGAGATTCATCCGACATTTCACTCTAAAGATGTGTCAGACAAGCCCAGTTTGGCAAGACACTTGCCACTGTTCAGACGCGTAAAAAGGTCTTCAGGAAGGGATAGGAGGGCACTTGTGGCTTTCTAAAGCAGCATTCAGGCCTGTAGATTAATCTGCACATTAGCGGAGCTTTCCGTATGGTTTCTTGACAACCACAATGGGTACTGGCCGTGAAGAGTAATTGGTCGGTTGGATAACTCCGGATGACTGTCTGTCAAGTTCTTGGTTTACGATTGAAACGATTGCATACGGAGCCGGTCGCTTCGGTCGGAAGACTGGCTTTTTCCCAAGCATTAGCGTTGAATTGACCTTGGTTTTCGTGAACAGTCCTAGACCATTCTGAAACACCTGCGGATATTTCCTCTGTACAGCCTTCAACCAATCAACAGCTGTGCCGGTTAATTGGTTGCACACATTATTTAGGGGAACATCCGGCAGTTTCATATTGTCAATCCAATCGAGACAGAATAGGCTGTCTGAGTGCTGTGTTGCGCAGCAAAGCCCTTCGAACTGGCAGTCTTTGAACATTATAGGGCAATAAATTGCACCGGCTAGGTTGTTGTCCTCCTGAAGCATTGGTTGCAAACCGAGTTGTTCTTTGAACAGGGGGTTCAACAATTTCCTTCTGTTTCCTCGCATATGACCGTGATATCTGAGGCTATGATTACTTGAAGGCGCGCGGGTACACTGTACGTAACCATTGTCACATAACTACTGCGCCTTTCTGTCCCTGCATCGAAGCTAAAATGATCAGGATAAAGCCTGGATGTTCATTTTGTTAACGATGTGCGTATAGGCTTTTTGGAATAGTTACTGGAGACGTTATTGTTGGAAACAGCTGCATGGCAATGATCCTCCTTGAGACCGCGTTTGTTGCATTACTGACAAAGATGTTTCTTGAACGGGTATAATTTGACGAAGTGTCGTTCGCTAAATTAACAGCATGCGGATGGCGGTCTGTTTGACTTCACTGTGTTTTGGACCGTCGCTGGAGTTCCGCACTGGTTTGACACCACCAGCACATTTACGGGACACGGACTGCGGCCTTGGGCAACCAGGTTCTTATCGTGTTTTAAGTTAATTAACTTCTGGCATTCGGAGGTGATGGTCACGGGACTGATAGACGGGTCCTGCTCAATTTCGCTAAGCAGCCTCATACGTATTTCGGCATTCTCTGACGCTTAGAATCCACAAACGAAAATAAGGTCTATGAACTGATCGTCTGTCATATCTTTTAGCTTGGAAATGTTGCAATGGCGGTTGACAGTACTCGCGAAGGTTACGAAATCGTCTGAAGTGCACTGTACGAGCTGAGTAAGGATGACTGTTCACCAAAAGTATCATTTAACAGAGGCACAAGTTGGTCACAGTTAAAATCTTTAGGGCAATTCGGCAAAAGAAAATTAGGAAACTTATTGTGCTTCTTGATTCCCAGCTTCTGCAAAAGCAATCTGCACTTCCAATCGTCATCAGCGTCGGCAGATTCGGACTGGAAAATGGCTTCGTATCTTCTGAACCAAGATTCGAAGATTAGGAAGGCATCCAGGCCATACTGGGACTCACAAATGCTGTTAGCGACTGCATCCGCTAATGCCTACCGCTTTTCACTGTTTGGTCTTGCTTGAACCGCAATACGCTGAAAGATATATTATCGGGTAATCATGTATGGCTTTCTTCAAATTGCTTCTGTTGATGTTGAGGATTGCAGTAAGCTGCTTCAATGAAAACGTCAGTTTCCGTGTTCTCCAATCAAAACTAACCCGCCGCTAGTTGTTATGGTCCCTAAGGTCGCACCGGGCCGCTCCGATTAGCCGATCAAAAAAGCAAAATCGTCGGCAAGGTTTGATTGCTACTAGATACGAGACGATTGGAAATAATTGAGAGAACCTGCAGCTCGGGTTGTGTATGTGAAAGTTGTTTCGTTCGCCGAGCTGAGCTTTTCCGTTGCAAACGGTTCATTGCCAAGCTAAGCAACATCAGTGCGGCTTTCAAAGTCTGTATCGCATAGTCTTGTGGGCCAATGTCAAATCCCAGTAGCAATTGATCGTATCCTGCTTCGAAACAGCTGTGGATTGACTGTTCGCCCTGGCGGTCTGAGACCTAGTGCCGACTCGATTCGTAGAGCTTCAAGCTGCAGGTGCTTGTTGATTGAGGTCTGGCTCGAAGACCAGGTCTCGATGAACTCACGCGCTTTTCGGCTTATTGTTATCCCCAAATCTTAACGTTTTCAGATCAAATTGGTGGTCCTCAGCATCCATATGTACTGACATTAACGATTCCTCTTTATGGCGACGGATTGCCAGACTATGTCCGTGCCGAGTTTTCTTCTGGTCTGGCCCACATAGTGCTTGACACAAATCTTGCTGGAGATTTTGTAAATCACACCAGATGTTTCTTCGTTATGCAGTTGGTCTTTTGCCCTAGAAAGTTTGCTCCGAATTGTTTCCCTTGCTTCGTGCGCAACATCTATCCTGTAAGGCATTAGAAGCCTCACTGCCATCTCAGAAATTAAATTGATGTAAGATAGAATAACAGTTTTCCTTTTTGTTTTACTTGTGGATGTGACCTGTGGTTGTTTTCTCGACATCAGACAGCGTAACATCTGGGGTAGGAATTCCGCTGAAATATGTTAAAGGGGTGGTTCTCCTCCGCCTTCCTCAGTTGCCTCGTGCTACAGTGTGTTTGGAAATGTTTGAAGAGTGTTCTTACACAACTGCAGTTGTAAACGACTAGACGGTTACTGTGGTAGTTCGAAATCGGATCGGTGTGCATCGCTTTTTGATAGACCGTTGTTGCAAGATGGCCAGAATCATGTCTTATCACAAGCACGTCCAAGAATGGCAATTGGTCATTGTCCTCCTCCGCTTTGGTGAACTGGATGCCAAAGAAAATAATGTTGATTAGCGGGTGCGTTTTTTTAAGTTTGAACGCTGAAGGATAACAAAAGCTTGGGCTCCACGATCGGCAGTGCCTTTTGTTCCAGTGCTTGCATCACTGTCTCGGCTACCAGTCTAGAGATTGACGATCCCATTGGCGTGCCTATTAGTTGTTTACAGTTAAGAGTGAAATGTATGGCGATACAGTAATCAAGTAACTACATCATTTATGACCAATTCTGTTATTTGCATTTACCGCACCGTGCTGTTCTAGCAGGGTCGTCAATGTTTACCTTGCCAGCTTGGTGTCAATTGATGTAAACAAGCAATTATCTCGTTGTTTTCTATCGTTGTTCGTGAGTTTTCCAAGTAATTGATCCGCCGAATGGATTAAATTTCCTGAGCCTGTGGTCAGGTGTTTCAGCTGCTTCCAGCGTACTTTAGCAAGTTTGTAATCCGGTGCCCTAGGTAATGCCACGACTGAGCAAAGTGGCATCCCATTTTCGTGTATTTTGAATAAGCCGTAGAACCGTGGTAGTATTGAATCCTCAGGTTTCATCTTGGTTGTGTTCTAATTTCCAGAACTACCGCATTTGTTCTGGCCTTTAAAGAGTGCGTTTGACCTTGCTTTTTAGACGACCATTAGGGTCTTCACTTTCGGTTGGTATGTCTTCACGCGCTTGAGCAGCGCTTGTGCTATCTTCATGTAGCCAGTTTTGTCCATTATGACCGTAAGACGTCCCTTATCGGCTGGTAAGGGAACTACTGACGATCACAGAGTGCAAAGTATCGATTTTTATTTGTCTGTGATGACCTTCCTGAACGTACTGTTCTCTTCTTAACTTAACAATAATATTAGACTTTGCGAGAGCATTCTTTTGATTAACCAATGCGATTGGGCTGCTTGATTTTTGGAAAAAGGCAGAAGGTTGATTCGTTTAGGGTTCGTTAGTCCATTCGTTAGGAGATGCTCATCCTAACGAACATAACCGATCTATAAAAAAACCGATCGATCACTTTTAGTGACTATTCGGGGATAACAAGGACCGATGGCGTGTCGACCCAACTCCAGCAGCAATTCTTTGCGACGCAAAGGCCTAAAGCAAATACCGAGGAGTGCATGTAGCTCTGCGCCTGTAAAGCCAGCATGTCTAAGCAAAAGAGAGGTACGCCGTCCGAGTACTCAAGGATCGTCAGTAAGCCATCGGCTAAGTATTCCATTCCAGAAGGTGAGAGGAGAGTAATTTATGTGCATCTCCATCATACATGTTAAGAGGAAAGGAGATATAGGACCTTTGTTAGCCCCACCTGCAGTGGAGAACTCGGGAGACACCTTTTCGCAAGCCTTCAGTAGACTCTGAAGCAGTCAGCAATCAACTGACCCCGATAGTACTAACTTTCTGCATCTCACTGGCCTGTCAGGAGCCAGCACTCTGGGGCTCTTAATCAATCCAAGTCATTAACAAACTGAAATGGAATATCCAAAGAAGCCAGCCTACGTGCTTTACACAAGGAGACATGCTCCAAGAATCCATCTGCAGTTCGCACTGTCCCACATACACACAGCAAAGCAAGAGTTGGTGTTGCTTGCTTACCAATTAAATAGAATATAGACAGCGAACAAAAAGCAATGTAAAATAGCGTCCCTGAAGTTTTAGCACAAGCGAGTCCGTGCAGTCCAATGCAGCTATCTGCTGGTAAGCATGCGAAGAGAAAGCTGGCAACTGGATACCTTTGCTGGTAAAAACCCAGAAGGGAGTAAGTAGAAAGATAGTTACTCCAAGTCGCTGAGATGACAGTGCGTCACATGTAACATTGGACAGGGATGAATTTCATGAAGCAGACAACACAACCCAGCTGGGATCCATTCTAGGCCGGTCACAAATGGTATTGGGAGGTTTAGACTGGTTCATGTATAGATTCCGTGCCCCAGAGTAGTTGAAACGCGAGCACCACCAATCGCACGCGAACGAGGGATATACTGCAAGGTCGCCAACACACATCTAAACCATAACATGTGGCCTTTGGATCACAAGGTGGACGCATTACTCCAATCGGCCACCGACCAAATAGATGATACATTCTGATGGCGGCAGGTGATACATCTGCGACTACGGTGAGTAGCAGATGAGTTTGGAAGCGTATCAGCAAGTGGGTGAGGGCAATCTGACTGGGAAATGATGGTTACGGATTCAGTAAGCAATAGCTGTGCCCACACTCATTAGAGATAAACCTTAGTGCGCATCCATTACGTTGATTGGCCTGTGTGTAGCCCGAAAACGTGCACAAGAGGGGGGCAATCTCCACCCAATATCTTAGGAGTATGTGGAGATAACCAATCGAAATGTAATCCATGGTATAATTGATATAAGTGATTTCGAAAGCATCCGAAAAATGTTATTCGGTGTGGAGTGCGGCCCTAGGTCATATCTTGCCGCCAAAGGTCCTAACGCGTCCGAGAGCACTATCCGGAGAAGTTTAAAGAGGTCCGAGAGATATATTGAGCGTAGTGTTGTGTGTCATTTCGTGGGATCATGGCAACACAATACTTACCATATTTTCCTGGAATGCACGGATCGGCAGTTACCCGCAATTCACAGTCTTCGGCAGTTGTCTCATTTTTGGCAGTACAAGATGGGATGGATTCCACCGGAAATTCTTGGCCCAGCAATAACCCATCTGATGTGGGACCACGGGGTCTGCAAAAGCGGGGATCAGTGGTCCATTGAATAACAATATCCATCAGGCGCGAATTAGTTTGTACTTGTTTCTGCTCCGAAACGGGTATTTTATCCAGACAAACGAGAATCTACAAAAGATAACGCGATGACAGAAACTAGCAGAATAACTTACGTGCATAGAAGCTCATCAAAAGTGGCTGGCTTAAAGGTGTCACAATCAAGGCGTTTGCCCCTAACACGCGCGAAAAATGTTAAGCGACATTTGCCATTCGATTGACAACCATCATCGATCTCGGATGGATCTGACCCATAGTCAGACAAAATGTGAGGAATTTGGAACTGACAGCCCGATGATAGGATATTCTGTGCATCAATCAGGCACCAGAGGTCCGTCAACAACTCATACTGGCTGGGCAAGTGATCTCTAGTGCTTTGATATTGTGCAATGAAGGTCATCCCAGCACGCAATCGGTTCGCCTACGTGATTTATCAGACCGCCAGTTGTTTGCAGTTTACGGGAGAGCAGCATTGAAGCTGAACAAGTAGCGGAAACAGGAAGATTGAGCGTTATGTAGGTAGGCATAAGGGGTAATCGGGGTGTTCCAAATAGACTGACGATAATATACTGACGTGCTGATGACAATGGGGTCAGTCTAGCTCCACAGCAGGCTATGGTTTGGTCGCCATCATGTAAACACGTGCTGAAAAGCTGTAAAATAGGGATTACAACCAGTACATAGCTGAAGGAAAGGTCGCCATTGTCAGTATGATAAATGCTGACCACGAAGGGTCTTCTTAGGCTATGGACCTAATAAGTGACCGACTTGAGCGTCCATGTCACCTGCAACGACCAAAATCCGTGTATTTGGCCATTCGAATGAGAGGAAGGAGGTACTTGTAGAGTTTCTCTGAAGGATGCTGGGATATAATCGGTGGCGGTGTAAGTCGAAGGAACAAAAAGGCACCCTGCTAAAGCTAAATGTTGATTCCGATGGGCTTAGAAATAGGACAATGCACATGCCGCTGTTCAGTTGTATGCAATCTAAAAGATGAGTATCTACACGTCTGCTGAGAGATCCTGGCAAGGCAGATACCGTCAGACGTGTAAACGGCTTCCCCATTGTGTAAGTCACATCATTTAAACCCAGGTCGGGCATGCGAAGATAAATTAAGACACAGTCGTCCTGAACGCATGCTTGGGAGTGTAGGGTTATTGTCAGCGCCGTTTGTTGGCCGATTTGGCAATGCGAAATTATAGGACCCGATGTAGAATAACACCCCGGGTCTTAAAGATGAAGTCACTATTGGTCTCTGGCGGATGTCGTTTGTGCAGAATAATGACTGGCTGAGTAGTTTCCCATCAAGTAGATTTAAAGTGATTGGAATTAAAAATGTGCGACAGCTAAAAAGCAAAGTGAAACTAGCACTAACATCTGAAGTGGATGAATATTAAACAATGCCTGCTTGAAAGCACTGTATCAAGACGGCAACATAAAATATCCACCTGCATCATCAGTTATGGTCCCAGTGATCGAATAGAGCAAGATTCACTTCAATGCAGACAACGGTCCACATTGAGATCGCGCGTCGCAATCCATTCAAACAACAAGCGCATTGATAATGCCCACTAATTAGTTCATTATTTCGCTGTGCAGAATGGAAGGTTATCCCTATACGAAGTGTTAGTGGCGTTAAAATGAGTACGTTTAAACGATTATTAAAGCATTATCCTTAGCAGAAGTGTTTTCGGTGTTTAGCAGTAGGTTGGTTTTTGTTTTGGTCAAAAAGCGAAAAAAACAGGATGAAAACAGAAGTCACAACACAATAATAACTGTCTGTCTAGGAAATGTATACCCGAGAACACATGGTCAGCTCGCTTCACGTGCGTAGTTCGGATAGAATGTTGACTTACGACAAACGACCGCCGCGGTGAGACAGGGATAACCACGACCGCCTTTGCTCTTTATCTTCACCATCGAGGAAGTTATGAAAAATGCGGTCACTTGACAAGAATTAAAGTGAGCGACTTATCGACTTGAAATAGCCCGACGATATTGCACTAATCCGTGACGGCTCACAAAACGTGCAAAGCACCACTGGGAGACCAGAACTAGCTCTCAGTCGCTTCGGGATTTGTTCTGCACCTTCCAACAGCAAACCTCTGCTCCAAGATTGGCAGGAACCCCCACCAGTGCTAACAATTGGTGGTGATCAGCTTATTCGGATAAAAATATCCAATCTGCGGACGTCAGTCATTCCTTCACACACTGGCAGAACGATCAAACACAGTCAAAGTGCAATGACATGTGTATAAACCCAAGCAACACAGCTACAAACACGATTGGCAGTATCCGGTTCCGGATTTGCCTTTCACTGTGGCCTTCATGGGGACAGTTACAGGACGCTTGCGCCTACTAAGGGACCATGGGTGGTTTGCGCTGCACCACCCACACACCCCATATCCAGTGTAAACTCGGGAAGCATGTAGATGGGAGCCACGTTTCAACAACGGAGCCGACCAACACGCACAACAGAGGCAGCATTTCTATCTAATTTGAGAATCATACGTACTGGACGTACACAAGACAGTACCTACGCCGTAGTCCGTTCCATTGCGTGGAACCGCTCTTTGAGCCTAACACGGTCACAAGGACGGTGCACCCCGTCTGCTGGAGCCAGTAACCGAGGTGGAGGGTGTTAGACAAGTAGGCTCCCTGTCAACATTCACATCAAGTGCAGCCACACCGGCGACATCAAACAATCAACAGAGAATCGGAAGGAAAATAATCACGCAAAACTGACACAGTATATGCGGCAGAATAACAGAACTGAGTAAATCAAATAAAGTGGAATACTTTTATCGAGGTTAAGGAGATCGAGTTTAAGTGTAAGTCGATGTAGCCCAAATGCCGTGACGTAGCTTGATGTACCTCAGCTACATACATATACATTCATAGTCCGGCCCGCAACCTTAAGGATCACAAGCCTGCCTTGTAATCTGAGGCCGCAGGTTCCAGTCTGCGTAGGTAAGGGGTGACCCTCGAAATATCCCTAGTCCGCGTGCGACTGGTGGTGATTGTACGGCAGCGAAGCGCCGGTACTGCGTACCACTGTACTGCTGATGCCCATACACTCATAAATCCACTGTTATGGTAAACGTTTTATTTTTTGCGCACTTTACGATCATTCGTTGTTCTCTTACCATGATTACGCATGTGCAGGCATGCCCCGTGTTGTCAAGACCAGACAATTTATTACTCCATAAATTTATACCTGGAAGGCTGTATTAGCACCTGCAGGATAAAAGGTCAGGTTACGAAGCGCATAGCAAAAGATAGGTGTTTTGCCAATCCCAGCCATTTGTGGAGCTGGCGTGACATCACTCACGCCATGAAGGGTAGAGTCTTTAATACAATCGTGCGTTTAACCCCCCCCCCTACGGTTGGGAAACCTGGCCCATAAGAACGACAGACGTAAACAGGCTACTTACGTTCGACCCCAGGTGCCTTCGCAGTTTAGCTCATGTTTGGTGGGAATACTGCGTGAGCAATCAGTGTTCGGCGTAGCGTCTATGACCCAGAAAGAGAAATCGAATTGCTAAGCATCGTTATTTCACGTGGCCATGTGTTGCATTTGCAGGCACACCTACTCCCGCGACGTGCGTTGTCTGTGTAACCGGCGTTTGGATGGAAGAGGAGAGGCCAAACGATGACTTGGTCAAGAGTTGGCCTCGGTTGGAGCCTTTCGACTCCATGGTCGGGTTCCGAAAGACGACGAATACACTTGCTGAAATGGCGAAGAACCGATCTTAATGACATCTGTGTTGTGAGTTTTACTGTCCGCCCCCCCCCCCTCCAACTGCGATATCAGTATCGACGCATTACACAAGTTTTCGTTTTGGCTTGCTTTTGTTATGGTTGCTGCCCAGTATTCTCATTCTTTTCTACTGCCATCTAACTAATTTGTATTGCAGTAAATGAGCTGGTGCTCCCCACCTTTAGCCAACGTGTACAATAAGAATAACTATTACAATAATAAAAACATACGGCAAAACACGCCACACGTAATCCGCTAAATGATTAAAAAACAGGAAAACATTGCCAATAGAGGCCATAGCGGAATAGTTACCTGTCGTTTTAGCTCCCAGTCATCTTCAGCAGAATCGCACATGAACGCGGCCAACATATCAAGCCCATTGTATTGACGAAAAAGCTTCAGGCAAGCATCGGAGTCCGTGACCGCCAATCTTTTCAAAAGTTCCAGGCGAGTATATCGGGTCAAACACTCCTGCACCATAATTTGGAGAAGAAGCGTGATGTCCGATGCTCGGTGAAACGCATCCCGTTGCAATAATTCCATGATACGACGTTCAACCTGGAAAAGAAAAAAGTTGGTGTATAGAGATGCACAGTGAATAGCAGGAGCAACTTGGCCGAGTTGTGTCTCACATAGCTAAAAGTATACCAAATAAATATTTAGGCTGATAATTGACAAGCCAAGCCGAGTTCTCATAAACGCAGATATAAGTCTGATCAAGAGAGAGCGGAAAGTAAGATTGAGGAACAAACCATACAAGCATGAACAAGCAGGATAGAAGTACACAGTGGAAACAGGAACTGGAATGTAGAGGTAAAAACCGGAGATCGTGAAAAAATTTCAATGAACACCACAGAAATAGGAATTTATCGGTAGCATAGGAAGAGCAGATGCGGGAGTGCAGCACTCTATAGTAAGCGGCAACAGTTACCTATGAATGTAGGGGTCGAGAAAGCTCATGCTAGACAGATTAAAAAGACGATGAATATTAAGGGGTCTTGAATTTGAAGTCGCTTGACATAAACAGGTAGGAAAGCAGATTATCAACTTCTTGATTCGCAGACAGGTATTCTCAAGTCTCATGCTAAGCGTGATCCCGATTTGCCTTCACAATGGGATACAGAAAAACAGCGGCATATAAAGAGGGGTTCCTGTCTCACGACCAAAAACCAGTGCTCAGACGTCAATTCTGGGGATAAAGTAGGACAATGTGTGCATAAATAAAGAAATAGATGGACGAGTTAAACTCAACCGGACAAAACGAGCGTTTATTCTGCGTCATATGAGTAATTGTTGATGACGTCAAGGACCGGGTACATCTGGCAGTCGGCGGGTGCAAACTGCTGGTTGAGGAAAGACACAGAAAGCTGATGATCAACAAAAATAGAGTGTAGTGCCATTCCACGCCTTCGATACAAGTTGGGATGGAGCAGGATAACCTTGGTGTTTTCGAGGGCGAAAGAAGCGGCGCGCTCTCTGTACGCAATAGCACATGAGCCAGTATCCAGAGCAAAAAGCATTTATCAAGGCATGCATCGCAACACGGGTTGGCCAAGAGGCGCGTCGCAACGAGACTGGACCTTGAGGTGGTGCGACGGTTTGCCTACCTTGACCTATTGAGCTATACTGGGCTACTCCTACCAGGTTGGCCAATGGTTAGAGGTCAGACGAACTCAGCCTCCTGGTCCTCCAATGTTGGGGGTCTGAAATGGGATGGCATCCATTGTTTTAAAACTTAATCACTGCCACTACGCCGCGGCTTTGCGGACAGGCTGTTGAGCCAAAGGCTTTGGCTGAAGACCCTAATCGTTCTCCTGTCTAGGTCTGAGCGCCTCGGCAGTATTCCAGTCCATGTACAATTATGATTGTTTTTTCAAACTTTAAGCACATCTTGCGTCGGCCGTCGCGCAGATTATCAAGGGCCGCCTTATCAGCTGCATACAGCAGGGCTGATAAACGAAAGGATGCTAGTATTGGCGTCACCCTTCTTTCTTTTCCACCTGTTTCTCTTTCTCCTATCTCAACCCCCATTACTAACCTTCCTTCTATAAATCCTAGTTTAATTGACAGTAGCCAGTTACACTGAAGTCGAACCATCTGCAGCCACTTTTTCCCAACTGGACGCCTATCAGCAACAGTCCCTTAGTAGGCCACGCTGCCCCGTTTTACTGACGGTGTTCAACGTTCGCATTCTAAGACAAATAAGACAACAAGCTGCACTCGCACGCATGTTGTACACACTGGGTATTGACGTGTGCTGTGTGTCCGAAACTAGGATCTATGACCTTCACAGGGTTGTTGGATTAACTGCGCCTGACTTGTCCTCTAGCTATTGGTGGCACGCATCTGGAGACGCTGATGTAGCACTCACGGGCCAAGCTAAAGTAGGTATGGTTCTCAGCTCCAAGGCTGAGTCATCGTTGGTTGATTGGATTCCGGTGAACAGCTGTTTGTGGGTAGCCCGTTCGACGACATCAACTAAGGCTGATTCACGAAGTAGCACTACTATACGCTGTTTGTTTGTGATTTCCGCTTACGCTCACGCCGACTGTAGTTCTGATGCTGCTACCAGTTCTAATATTAAGGTAGTTGCAAAGGATATGAATGCACAAGTAGGGCGGCTGAGCTCTTCAGAAGCTCAGCTAGATGGTGACTATGGGCCAAACTTCGAATGGATTGACAACGGCGAGCGTCTGTTGCAGCTGTGTGCGGAGCACCAGTTGTTTCTTAGCAGCACTGCTTTTAGACACAGTGGGCGCCGAAGTGCCACTTGGCGTTCTCCTGTAGCTGGCCAGTTATGGAACCAAATTGACCACATAGCCATAAGTTACAGGTGGTGTGGCTCCATCCTAGATTGCCGCTAGTACTAGAGAACCTGTGTCGACTCAGATCATACCTTTCTCCATGAATTTTACCGGAAGGCGCACCAAGCGTCTCCTTCTATTGGCAAGTGAGAAACTGTCTCAGCCCTCGGTCAGGCAAGCCCATGAAGACGCACTGCGTACCGAACTTTTGCTGTCTTCACCTAATGACACTGAGCTTCAGTGGAATAGGATCTCAGCCGCCATGCACGAGACAGGAGCATATGTTTGTGGCGCTATCTATCGTCACTCCACCAATCACTGCAAATCCGAGAGATCGATGAACCTGTTGGAATCGAGAAGAAAACTCTCGGCTGACTCTGAGCACAATGCGACCAGATGGACTATTAGGCGGAAACTAAAGCAGAGCCTGCATACTAACAAGGAAGTCTGGTAGACTAGTCGGGCTCAAAAAATGCAGGGGGAGGGAGCAGCAGGCAATCATTGCAAACACTTTCAGCTGATCCGCACCATCGGTCCCAGGAAACCAGGCATCAGTGAGACAATCAGAGCGCGAGGACACTGATACACAACAATAAGTGCTGCATGGCTCCTTGGGCGGAACAGTCTAAAGATCAGTTCAGATGGCCCCCTGCTTCCAGACCTCTTTCCTACTCAGGTCATGCAGAATGAGTTATGGCCAGTTAGTTTAGAGGCTCCATCGGAGGCTGAAGTCCGAAACGCGATCACAGCTCTTAATGGGTTTCGTGCTGCTGGCCAGGATCTTGCCACCTGTACTAATTAGGGATGGAGGTGAGGTTCTCTGCGAAGCACTGACCTATCTGTTCGAACATGGATGGAAGGAAGAGAAGATCCCAGCTAACTGGAGTGAACTGATTACAGTGGCAATATATGAGGTCAGTCGCACCGACTGTGCTAACCGCAGGGGTATTAGCTTAACGCCAGTTGTGACAAAATTACTGGCCCCAATTCTCGTTCGTCGCCTCACTACGGAACGGAAAGAACAGGTAGGTTTCCGTCCTGGAGGGGCACTGTATAGACCATATGTTCACTCTGCGGCATGTGCTAGCGCAGCGCCACACGTACCGCAGACCGACAATAGCTGTCTTTCTGGACTTTAAGAGTGCGTTCGATTCAGTCGATCGATCCATTCTGTCCGAAATACTTGCGCGGAAAGTTGTTCCTACGAAGTATTTGAACACTTTGCGTACTCTAAACTCGAACACGACAGGCCGCATCAGGGCCTACGGTGACCTGTCGGATAGCTTTCCGACGACAAATGGCGTTCGTCAAAGTTGTCCGATTTCCCCATTTAGTTCAAGTTCGCCATGGACTCCATCACGGAGCGTTACCTTGCGGAGCCTCACGATGCCGACGTGCTGCCCGGTAATGCGAATGATACCATCTTGCTATTTGACCAGGTTGGGGCGGTCAATCATCCCTGAATAGCCTCACTAGAGTGGTCCCATTATATAGTATACGCTTCGCCCCTTTAAAATGCAGTGCTGCTGCAGGACCACCAGCCACGTGATGACACCTTGTCCCTTAATAACGAAGAAGTCGAGGTAGTTGATCTATTCGCTTGCCTTCGTAGCTACATCAGCAACGATGGGAGTATAGAAACTGAAGTTAGTTAACGAATTGCAAAAGCCAGAACTGCTTTCTTGCATCTGCGACATCTTTGGCGAAAGACAGTGTTTACACGGCCACAGTGACAGCCATCGTACTCTATGAAAGTGAGAGCTGGTCTCTTCGGCCTGAGGACCTGAGGCGCTTTTAAGTCTTTGATCATCGCTGTTTGTGGAGCATTGCCGGTGTCGGGTGGCACCAGCGTGTCCGCAACGATGATGTGCGTAGGCGAGTACTAAGAAGTGATAACCAAGCTAGTTTCTTAGAGCAACAGATAGCAATGAATAAGTTGAGTTGGCTTGGGCACGTACGAAGTATGCCCGGCCACCGCTTATCAAGGGTTTTGTTTTGTCTGCGAGATGTAGGGTAGCGTAAGGCTCGAGGTGGACAAATATTGACTTGGCAGCGGGAAATGAAGTCACTGACGACTAAACTGGGTGCCGTCGGCCAGTCTCACCTTCCAGGCTGGAGTCCACGTGACCCGCCTTGTGCTTGGCTAGACCGTACAGGATGTGGCTTGCAGTCAACACTAGTTGCGCGTCTGCTGCCGTCTCCTAGTCGGACTGCTTGTTTAACGTGAGGTTGGTGCGAGGTAATGGCTGATTATGACGCGGGGCAGTGAAAGCCGCAAGGATGCTGTCTCGCTGATATCGCCCTTTCTTAGCATGACAGCAAGCTGTTTGTGACGGTGTTGTTAACACAAGGTGTAGGCGACTTGACCCTGAATGTTTGCTTAGGACATGGTTTTCAGTGCACTGACAAGGATATCAGCCAAAAATGCTGTGACTAGCATGCACAGGGTTGTTCACAGAAGGTTCAAGAACACTTACCATAGCAGTGTCTTTTAGACGGACTTTATCCTGAAGCGCCTTGCTTGTGGATCCCATAACACCGGAGCAAGATGGAGTGCCACAGTAACACTTTTGCTCCGAGGCGCTGGAGGACATGGCGGAAGAATCATTAAAGCGATAAAAGCATGGAAATATTACACCTATCAGGATAACGGTAAACGTTGATCAATGAGGAAAACACGAACAAGGATGGCTCTAGAATGGCATAAAAGACGACAACATAAGACGATACAACACTAAGAGTGCATAAGGTAGTTAGTCCATATAACAACTCCTGATAATTAAAGTGAGCACTTTGGCCTAAATGACCAGTAGGTTCAAAGCACGGCGACGTTCGGTATGAAATATGGTTGAAAACAAACACTTGTGGATAAACTGGAAGGCAAAGATCCTCTGAGCTGATTAGCATGTGCGAATTGATAAGTGAAGAGACGCACGTGATTCGGCATTCTGTGTTTGTAGAGGAACATTAGTAGACAGTGTGGCATAATAGAGGGACAACAGACCTACACAGATAATACCCAACTCAAGAATTCTCAGTGAGGTGTCGTGATCCTTCTTACTACGAGCAGTAGATGCAACGAAGCGAGAGAAGACACAGACAACATGGCTGTCATTTAATCACCGACGCTCGGTGGACGGTAGTGACGAGTTTGCTGGTTGGTGATAATGTAAAGTACTAGAAACTGCTGTAACACTAGTTAGACCAGAACCATCTGGAACGGTTAGGTTTGCGCACACAAGCTTCGCATATTCATGTCAGACCTGGTGAAAGTGGAAAACACTGCCTAAATTCTACCAGGTTAAGGTTGAAGAATCCTTGTTGCAGTTGTCCTTTTAAACAGGCCTCAATATGCGACGCCTCGGTTTTGTGTACTAGGCAATTGAAGAAGTTTGTCCAACCGGCGAAAAATATCCAAGACTGATATCCTGCCCAAAAGGTTTCCATCGAAGGGAGGTCCGTTTGAGATGCCGGACTACACTAACGCCCCGGCGTGTGCAGGCACAACGCGGCCCAACAAGACAAGGTATGTTATTTAGTGGCTAAGTAGAGCGACCAGAAGTATTTCTATGCTGGTGAAAAAACCGGTATTCTTATGTATGAAGAAAATTCGTCAATACGTTTGATCCAGTGTCGGCCAAACAAATTCGTACTATGCCTAAACGAAAGGATTAGCGAGGAAGCGCAACTAGCAATGTGGATGCAAACAAGTGAATAGACCGTATTCTGGCACAACAGTGTGATAGAACACATCCATTTGACAACAAAATATCTCGATACGTGCAAGTAAGCAAGGTACGGACATCGATGAGCATGGAGATAACAATTTAGGAGATTCAGTTCAGCTGGGAAACTACGAGTGGTGGGCCAAGCTGTCTTGGCTAACCGAATCCAACAGCGATAGCAATAAATATAACAAAATGGTAATGCAGAAACAGCAAATAAGATTGTCAGATGGTGTAGTTGAGAGAAATAAGGGGATGACTGCAAAAGACCAGTGATGTAGTTGATCCAGAAAAAGCCAGTCAGGAAGTTGACAAACACCAGCCCAACTTGGCTTATCGACGAGTTTCTCCACGCACTTTTGCAACTTCGGTGCATCATCCAACTAGGCAAAGCATGGGTAAACAACACAGACCGAGGTAGCCGGCTTGCATGCATGTAGGATACATGACCGAGCGAACAGAAGTGGCTCGAGTTCAGCGGCTGAACGCGCAACCAATCAACAAATGACGATCTTAGGAACCACGCATTCAGGTCATTCCTGATGTGAGCAAAGCTGCGCAAGTGCTTGCGTCTAAATACGGTCAATCTCTTAGTGTCCTTAGCTAGCGGTACCACAAACGGAACTGCAGCGTTGTGCATCCGATCGTTGACCATAAAGCCAACAACCCAACACCTCTGTACGACCACACGAACATCAGCTATGCGCTTTCACCACCAGATATGACGGCGTAAACTAGGCAGATAAATTGATTTACGATTTCGAGCGGCTGTTCAGCGAAAATGGCGGTTGGTGGCGTGTCGACTCAGTCCCGAAATAGCAGTTAGTGCTTGTAGCATCAGAAGCGCATGCAGAATCATATGGCAGAATTTGTCAGCTAGTTTATCAGAAGCGAAAAGTGGAAGCTAGTCAAATTCACTACAATCGTCCCCGACAAGATCAAAGATACATCCGTGTGTTAAACTAATGTTCGCCTACTAGGTGACGATGACAGTAATGTGGGCCCGTAACAAGGCGGAACCCGATGGGAAACCTAGATGTACTAAGAAAACAATGATGATTGCACACTGTCAACATGATATCATAACAGCTTATCGTCGTGTGAAGATAAAGCGGTGTCAGCAGGACAGCCTACTTGTGGGTTTCATTGTCCCAGATAGCAATAAGCATCACTAGTCAAGCAATCAGGAGAGGAGGGGGCAACAAACGCACAAGTATGATGTCATTTTCTGTTGCAAACACAGGTGAAGTTGGACTAATGACTGATACACGTAGTGGGAGTAATAAGATAAGACAACTCTGGTACGCCATTCAAAAAGACGGTCGTGATCAAAGCAACTAGCAAGTGGAGGGATATAGCCATGGCGAGTTAGTGATGCGTAGGATGGCGTTTAAGCAAGTGTCCGTATAAGCCAATTTGACTTTTACTAATGCAGTTGACAATGAAAAGTTCACGGGCGGTTAAGATTGGAAACACACAAGCAAGCCACGTAAATAACAATAGGCTCGTCAAAACTTTCGATGCCGAGGTGCAGGCAGAAAGCATGAGCATGTGTCGCGAACTATCCGTCTAACCAGCACTAATAACTGGTAAAACCCAACAGCTGGTGTTTGGTGATAAAATCATGGCAGATTGGATAGTGGAAAGTAAAACAATACACGAGTAAGATAATGCGCTTGTGAAAGATAAAAAAGTATTGAAGTGACAACAGTTCAAGAGATGTCGGGGGCAGGGGCCATGACACTCCAAAAGTAAAATACCAACACTCCAAATTTGCGAATCACCGCAAGACAATCAAAAATTAGGAGAAACAGAGCAAGTCGCAGAAGGAAAGTGAATATAGTGTATAAGCTAAATACTCTGAGCGGACATTTAGGAATATACCGATTACGACTGGTCAATACTGCACGGAAATCCATGAAAGGCGTGCCATGCAGTACACAGAATAAGTATCTAAGTGTACGTTTGGCAAAAGTGAGGTTACATCTGACAGCTTCTTTGTATCTTAAACTGCCTTTCAACATAACCGAACTTACTCAACGGATGACTGAGTACCATGCAAAAGGTAAAAACGTAGTTCAGCTAAATAGCTTAGAACATGTCAATGATGTTCCCTGGCTCTGAGAGGCAATGTCTCCCAATGGGAGTAAATTTAATGGAAGATCGAGTTCACTTCCCATTGCCAGGCCAAAAAACCCAGTATCTTACCCCATAGAATGTTAGCAAAGAAGAGATAAGTCACTAGAACAAGGCTAGTTAATAAAATACATATACCCAAGTATCCATGAACAAAACATACCCGAATTGGACAAATCGGTAGTCGATGGTCAACTCAGTGCCAGCGGGAATGTCCATCAGAGCGAAAAACCCGATTCTGATCTTACCGTCCACACTCCACTGAGGAACGAAGGAACAATAAAATGAATGGTGTTTAAAGTTCACCCAAGGAGAACTTACGGTGAAAGAGAAAATCAGGTTGCGCCTTAAACCTGGATACTAAGTCGCGCGTCTGAGGTTTGGCAATACGATACAAAAAGCTTTACCAGCTCCGAGAACACCGAGGTCTATTTGTTCAACAACATGACTTCTTTGACTGACCACATGAAACTGTTGATAGCTGTTGCAAGGGATGACATCTGCAGCTTTTGTGAGAATAGCAGGCAGAAGATTGGTTCAACTGTGGATCTGAATATCGTAATTGGTCGAATAAGTTTATATTTAGTATACATGCCCCAATCCAACTTCGTGGCAGTTAATAACAGGATCCAGTTCCCCAGCAATAATCGTGCTGTAGATATCGACTGAGAGAAGTGCGGTTCAGATCAGCGTACAGTAAAAGCAACAAAGGAATTGAGAGCATAAGTAAACAAAACGAGCGAACTTCTGGTCTACAATCCACATGAATAGTCAGAGATTGCAGCCATGCCTAGCGCTGGAACTAGATACTACCGAACAACCATGGAAAGCAGCTGAAACTACTCACGTGCCTAATGTAGTCTGCAACCAGAGGCACAGAGTTATGGAATCCTTACTCGGATCCCTCTGCCCAACAGCGCTCCTTGCCAAGCGCGAGTGGGTTGGGAAACAAGCATGGTTTACGCCAGCGTGCCTCTAAGGTATAGGCATACCCAGTTTGAACGATGTGTACTCGGTTAAGTAACGAGTGGCAGTGTGACATAAGCCACCGGGATACGCGGCGCACGGTAACCGCTCGCGGTCGAAATCACGGAAGGTAAGTGCCAAATAAGCATGACAAGAACCGCAAACCGGGTGGCCAGCAGTCAAGTTGGCAGGACAATCGAAGCCATTGGAAAATCAATGCTGATAAATAAACGGACCACTTAAATTTCTACAACGGCCAAAATAACGGGTTGATTCGTAGCACCAGAGTCGGACACCAGATAACAAACAGACCATACATGTGTGGGACAAGTGGGATGTGCGCAGGTGCACACATGGTCGTTAGAATAAAGAAACACGTCAGTGTGAGTCGATCAGGTAGACGTAGGGATAGCCCAACTGGTCAGTTTGGTTTGCGCATGCTACGTAAGTGAAGCTGGAAGAAATCGAATTAAAATTAAAGTGTAAAGTGGCTCTAACCTAGCACTGAGGTCCTGTGCGAAGCGAAAATCAAAAATAAGGAAGTAAAATTACCTTTTGCGTGACACAATTCGGTTCGCAAGAGTGGTTGACGAAACGAGCCCAATTACCCTTAGAGCCGGCATCGATGAAGCGATCCGATCCCAGTGCCATAAAGTAGTGGTGAGCCCGATGAAGCCTTTCATAGCGCCGCACGCGTCGACGAAATTCTGAGAAGTCGATCACTTCGCCTACATACTCTATTATGAAGGTGTGCCTAAGACCGATGAAAAACGTATCAAGTAAAAGAAAGCTATAAAAATTAGCAAGCATTTATGGTTGGTAGTGTGGATCAACACAGAGAAAATGAACCACGGAAAACGACGTTGAGCGACATGAGTTAGAGCTTACTTTTTAACTTCTGCTGTAGTTCGTAGACCCCAGCCTTTGTCGGGGCCACAGTAAAAGGGCTCCGAAGGGGCATAGAGGCGCAACTGAAACTGACGATTGCTGCAAAGATTTCCGGTCGGGCATGAAGGTCCACATTCAATATTGAGGGCACGATTGATACAACCGGGTCCACAAGCATAAAGACCATTGTTCAAATCGGTCAGAGATGGGACGGTACAATCGCAAACCCAGCATCTCATCTCATGAAATCGGCCTGCAGCGGAACCAGAGAATCCCACCAGGCAGGCAGGACTTGTGCAGGAGCGCGTCAGGTCTACTTGTGAGTAATCATTGTCAACGACATGAAGGTAAGCAGGTCTAGGTGCATCAGGAAAAGCGTCAAATGCATTCAGAGGCGGATCCCAGGAACTATTTGATTCAGAATAGAAAATGTGGCGTTTAGTGGCAGATACACGAACAACACATGCGAGGATCACAAATTGCCAATGGAACTCAGTAGAGTGGGCCAACTTACTGGGTGAGATCCAGCGGGAAGGAGAAATGCTCAAAGCCGTGGAAGTGCATGCTACCTTTACTTTTTCTTTCACGCAGATCGTATTTGCCTTCAACAGCATGTTTTAGCTGGGGATCCACCAACAATTCAATCCTCGACACTGGTGTCGTCTGCTGGAACTCAGTGGGGTTGTAAACGCCGCCAACATTTAACGCAGGTAGGTCGGTGGACTGCACACCCTCTCCTACAAGAGTGTCAGTGAACGGCAAAGAGGCATAAGCGGCGACTTCGATACACTCTGTCGACTGGGCACTGGTATTTAGAAGAGTTGGTGGTATACTGATGTCGAAGTCTGGATTCTCCAATTGGTGACGAGGAAAGTTCGAAGACGTTCTTAAGTCAACGGCCTCCGCGTTCGGAAGACACACTTCGCTGCAAACTACATCCAACGTCTCTCCATTCTCATTGGTTTGCCCGGGGGAAATGGAATCGGAGGGTATATCTTGGTCACTTTGTGTCAAAACGCCTGTTGCCAATGAAAACTGCCTATGGTCGCCATGAGTGTTAAGCTCCTCCGAGACGAAACAGCTGACCTTAGTTTCAACCTCTTCGTTGGGAACCAAGTCGCTCGAATCAACGGCATGTTGAATAGACGTAGAATCGGAAGCTATAACAACACATTCATCGTTGCTCCCTGCAAAACGACGCAAATCGAGAAACAGCAAATAATGAACGGGCAACAGCGGAGCATGGGTCACTAAAACCCCCTGCTAACTGAAAATTAGCGCGTACCTAGGCAACTTAGATTAGTATGACAATCGAGTAAAGTATCGGGCGAAAGCACTCACTTGCTAAAATTTACCAATTCCAGTGCAATCTGCTTACAGTGATGTTTACCAGGAACTAATCGACGTAACAATCAAAAGAAGAAAACATACAATGAATTAACGAGCCACGGAGGCCTTACGAGGCAATGAAGTAAATGCGCCGCGCTGTATGTTCCATCCAAGTACAGGACCAGGACTATTCAGTGCGTGATCTAACGCAGCAAAGAGCCACTCTGGGTAACTTTCGACGAGAACATGTTTGCGAAACGAATTTACTTTATTGCCAAAATGTACAAGGTCAAGAATTACAGATATAATGATTCGATGCTGTCGTTCCATCACTCTCAACGTGAAGTGTACAATCGGTTGGGGGAAACCCAACGAATAACGGTGGAAGGTCTGAGCACTATCACGCACTTGTAGATGGAGAAAATAAATGACTAACGAGTTCATGCTTCAAACTCTCGGTAACTCAAGATGAGAAAAGTTTTGTTACAGAGAGAGGAGAACGCAAGGATTTACACCTTACCCACACGTGAAGTCTTCGAAGATAAGGAGGCGCTATGCATTTTGGTTTCCTGTCTTGGAGATACAGGTTCGCTGGGATCTCCGCTGTCAACCCGTTTCACTTCAGAGTTTTCCCATTCACTGGAACCCGTACATTCACTGCTTTCGCGGGAAGAAGAGGACGATTGCTCCGATTTTGGTGATGCTGATGGCTGTTTCGCAGATGAGCGAACCTCTTGATCACCCCGCGAATCCTCTCGTTTCGAAGAGCTATCACGCGAAGATGAGCTTTCGCTGGAGGATGAATCCGATTCAGCACTAGGGGTGAGTGCGCGCTTGCAGGCAGTTTCGTCACTCGGTAACTTCTTTGAACTCACAGGCTTCCTAGAAGAGTCCGATCCTTTCCTGTTTGAAGCGCGACTGTGTCTGTGAGAGTCTTCTCGAGATTGTCTTCCACGTCCGTTGTTTGTTACTGACCGATCCCTGCCAGAAACGACCGCATATCGAGCAGTATTCCTTCGGTCGACCCGGCTACGAGAACTTGATCGACGGCGAATACGACGATCTCTAGTAATGGAAGGGCTTCGAGATCGATGGCGGAAATTCAAATTGGTCTTGTCGCCACGAAAACCATATCTGGTGTTTAATGCCTCCCTGGGAGTTCGCCGCCTATCAAAACTTCGGCGATCTCTTTCTCTAGTCCTCGAATAGTCGCGAGCACGTTTGTGACGATCTTCAGGGCTACGACGTGAACGAGAACGACGGTTGTATCTTCCTCGTCTAGGTGGAGAATCGTGACAGCTAGAAGAGCGGCGTCTGCGATCACGGCGACTAATGCTTTGGCGCCTACCGGAACGGGAACGTATTCGAGAGCGCGATCGTCTAGGAGAACGAGAACGTCTTGTAGACCTGGATCTTCTGGAACGAGAGCGCCTGGTGGAATGCGACCGGCTAGACCTAGAACGCTTAGACTGTCTGGCTGACCGTGACCTGGAGCGCTTACGGCTATCCCTCGATTTCGATTGATCGTCGTTATGGTGAGGCTGAGCAGCAATCGCAGGATTAGCAATCAAAGGAGTCGCTATCATCTGAGCGGAACGTAACTTCTGTGGGTTGACGTATTGCATGTTAGATAAGCTCAATTTTGAATGTCGAACCATGGCAGCCGAGTCTTGCAGCAGAGAGGCAGCATTTTGCTGCAAAGAAATCGTTGTGACTGGAGTAACATTCAGGCTCATTAGGTTCGGAATGTGAGCTGTTCCTACGGAGGTCGCAATATGCGGTGTCACAGAAACTGAGTATGATAAGGTGGACGCAGTGACGGCGCTCGGGATAGAGATATCAGATCGTGTGCTTATCGTATCCAATGGAAGTGAAGAGGGCGCCTGAACGTTGTTAACGATATCCTTTAGCAACTGTTGTAGGTCACCGGCATCAGACATTGTTGATGCTGGATGGTTAAACTGAACAGTGGGCTGGGGCAGGGTAAGACCGGAAGCCGCAGCGGCAGCCTTTGCTGCTTCAGTGGCGCTCAAAAGGCTGTCACTAATATCAGCCTCTTTTGAAGGTAGAAAAAGTTCAGTCTTTGTTTCGGTCACGGGTACTTTGATTTTGGATGGTAACACACCAACGGGTAGTTGTGAAGGTTTTGAGCGCTTCATCATGGCCTGCAGCTTCGGCATTAAGCGAGGTTCGTCGGGTTTCTGGTCTTTTGAAGACTCGAAAATTCCTGGCTCGTTAGAAGCATCACTGTTGAAAGGCTTAGAGCTTATCCGTAGGCTGAACTTTAACGGACCAGAAGGGGGTTCTGCTTCGGGCTGATCAGGCTCCATAGGTTGGACTGCAACTTGCGGGATGTTAGTGACAGGATGCTGCACTTCATCAGCAACAGGAGGAGGCAGCGGTATTTCCAGTGCATCGAAGTCCGCTGGTGGGAGGGGAATGTCAATCACATTTGCCGAACTGACGGTAATCGGAGAAGAACCTAAAGTATGCAATGTCAGTAGTCAAAAATATTACCAGGCAGAGGTATAGTGGAGAGATCCAGCGAAATCGGCAAATCTTCGGGTTCCCTAAAAGTAAGAGAAAAGATTAAATAAATTGCGAAACATACTCTGTTGGGGATGCCGGATCATACTCCATCAGTTGAGATGAGAAAACAGCATACGTGAAGGACAACAAAACGATGAAATAACGGCCAATGGCAGCTGCTGATTAAAACAACCGCTAACATTGACAGAAAAAGATTTATCACAATTTAAAAAATTCTTGCTATGGTTTGCCTAACATAGTTCTTAAGCGCATTGTCAGGGTTGACTTACAATAACTGAAAACCGTGCATTAAATTCGTTAGATCCGCATCCTGCGAATATATTCACTTGCACAGAAAACCGGAGAACTTCCAGACGGCTGTTTGTTCTTGATAGAAGGCATAACAAATTTATCGACCTTTCCTGCTTGTATGGATCAGTAACGATTTGATAATTTAGCTGCCGTTGTTGATAAACATGATGAAAAGTTTATAAAAGCCAATATAAGATTTAGAATGCACGAGCGCTTCATGAACTGTGAACGTTGGGCATGTAAACGATTAAGATTAAGCCGTCTCCTTTTAAAAGGCTAAAATATAAATAACAATTATTATTATTGGGGTTGTATCAACGAACGTGTCCAAATTACACAATTTCGAGTGAACTATGTTCAAAGCTTACACCGTGTACATCGGCTGGCAATTATTGGACTTCCAACCGATTACTTGCCTGACAACCCTTAGTCGTGGCCAACAACACCTGAACCACAATCAACGACACGCAAGTAACAACAAGCAGGTTAACTTTCAAGTTAGTCTACCAGAATCGTGGTATGCAGAAATAGAACGGATAATTAGAATCCACATGCCAATGGAAACAGTACGGGTAAAACCTTACGGCCCCAAATTTCACTTGCAAATCATAATAAGGTATTTCTAACGGTGTTTGAGTTGCAATACTTATTTGAGTAATTTTGGCAGCAACGCTTCTTTTTTAATCATGCATGCGTGCTAGGCCCGTAAGTGCTAAGAGATATATCGAAAATCCCCAGATAGTGCGACAATCGAAGCAATTCTAACCCACAGCAGGTGAAATAAGGATTTTAATTGCAGTCAACAGGTAGTCTGTGAAGATAAGTCCAGGGACAACCCACTTTGTTTCATCAATGCGCGCCCAATGGAAACCCGACTCATGCTCTATAAACTGAAACCGTCCAAGTGGCTTGCTGTGTCGGTTTGCAAGCATCCATGGGTCTCCGTCTGGCTCAGAGTCACACGTGTCACTCTGCTCCATTCGTCGGACCGCATGTGAATTGGGGACTCAACGTCAAACTGCACCGATTAATGTCAACGCTGGAGCAGAGACTCAGCCGACATTGTTGTTCAAACTACACTACAACTTGACTCCGATAGGCAAGTGGAAGGACTAGCAAACCACTATCAGAGGTCAGTGTGGGGCAAAGAGCGCTGACCTCAACATTGTAAGACCATGCTTGTCTCAAAAACTGTCTTATTGTACAGGCTATTTTCAGACAACGCGTCCCCAAAGCCTCGGCAAACTGAAGTAGCTGAGTGTCTCCCAGTTTAAAAATTACGCAGAGCAATCGTGTATGTTATGGAAACCAATCCAGTAAGTAGCTTGGGGCCCTTTGCAACCATATTACGAGTGACGTGCTCCGCCGGTTGCGCTCCAAGCATTCTCTTATTTCGGCCACCGTACTTGCTACTGCAAAGACTGTGGAAGAGGTAAATTGGTAAAGTGAGCATTTACCGCTACTGCAAGTTGACAGTTTCCAGGATGTGTACAACAAACATACATCGAAGCCCATGGTTCCCGCCAATGTTTAAATTCCGTACTCTATCAACAAACGTGTCCTCAAACCTGTAGTTTGTTAGTTCCCTTCAGGTAGACTGGATTACAGTGGCCAAGCCTTTGGCCAACTTCTGTTACGGCGTGCCTACTTTTGAAAAGATTGGTCGTAGGCAATGCCTTCCTTGTGAGTTTTCGGCGGTCCGTACATACAAGGAAGCCGAAATGCTCGAGTTATCTGCGTTATATTCCGTAACGTTACTGAATCTGAGGCTGTTCTCCCAAGGGAACGCATCTTGGATGACATCAAGTGGCTGAAACTGTGTGTCAGCAAGCTGCTTCCACCTGGTTTCCCTGGTGTCACTGTCAGAAAGCTGACCAGATTGGGGAACGTTCCTATCGCTACGCCAAATTCACGACCCCGACTACTTCGCGTAGTCCTTTCTACCCCGGAGGAACGCAAATCGTTACTGCGATTTGCATTCAAACTTAAGGGTAGTGGTGTCAGCGTTCAGCCGGACCTCCCACTGGCAGATAGATTGAAGTTAAAGGAGGCTATTAAAGACCTCAAAACTAGACGGGCGGCTGGTGAGCAAGGCCTCCGTCTGGTGGGTTTTCAGGTGGTCAGCCGGAAATTACTTTCCGCCCTATCAGAACCAATCCTGATGGCGCACGACCCAGGGATGGTCGTGCCGACTTCCTTGAGGTAGTACTTAGCAACGTGCGTAGCCTAAGGAACAAGGTGCACGAGTTGGGTCTACTTGTAGACAAATCTCGTCCCGACATACTTGCTTTCACTGAGACGTGGTTGTCTCCGGATATCACGGACGGTGAGGTATATTTACCTGGCTACGCGCTGCTTAGAACTGATCGCTCCGTTGGTCGCCAAGGCGGAGGCGTTGTACTGTATGTGAGCTGTAACTTAGATGTGTTGAGGACTTGCACATTCCAGTCGTCGGATCAGACTGTTGAAGCCCTATCGGCTGTTTTGTGCACTTCCTCTACCCAGTTTACAGTTATAGTGGTATACAGAAGTCCTGGAAGTTCCTCCAGGGGGATACTTGACTTTATTCGCACTCAGCCTGCGAATAAGTGTTTAGTTCTAGGGGATTTCAACCTCCCGGAAGTCTGTTGGGCCGATCTTTCTTGCAATTCGGCATTAGGAACATTCGGTGCAGACTTCCTTGAACTGACTCTCCAAGTGCCTTTGCACCAGTTCGTAGACTTTCCCACTAGGTATATGGACAACCAAATGCCATTTACTTTGGATTTGGTTTTCGCTAAGTCCCTGGACTTCGTGACTGACGTTTCATGCGGTGCACCTCTAGGGTCCAGCGATCACGTATGCATATCCTTTCGATGTGCTCTTTCAAGGCACCAACAGACCGCTGTTGAATTACTTCCGAATATTTGGCGGGCGGACTTTAGTGCAATGCGAACTAAGGCTTCAGTTCTGAACTGTGAGATTTCGATGGCTGACTCTGTCCAGTTAGCCTGGGATAAATTTAAGGCATACCTTACGGAGGTTTCCGCACCCTATATTCCACTCATTAGGAAAAGAGGGTTAAGGGCACAGCCTCCATGGATAGATACCACAGGCAAGTACCTACTCAAGAAACGGTCTAGATGCTGGCGAACCTACCAAGCAGCTCCATCAGCCAGTACCTATGATAGTTATCGAGAGAATAGAAATAAATGTAAGCAACATCTCAGAACTGCTCGTCTCCAATACGAGCAGGGTTTAGCGGACTCGGCCGCAGCTAATCCCAAGAAGTTTTTTGCTTACGTTAAAAGACGCAGCGGGGCAAAATTGTCTATACCAGCTTTATTGCGAGCAGACGGGACCCCTGCGCAAACTGACTATGACAAGGCTTGTATACTGAGTGATCAGTATACTGCGGTCTTTGCTCGGGAGACCTCTTTACCGCAGGTTGAATTGGTTTTAAGAGTTCCAGAGGATTCTTGCTTAGCTGAATTTAGCATAACGGAGACTCAGGTCTTCGAGCTACTGCAAGGCATTAATCCCTCTAAAGCTTCCGGTCCTGATTCCATTCATCCGAAGCTGTTGCATGAACTGGCCACTGAGCTGAGTGGTCCGCTCACGTGCGTATTTTCAATATCGCTGGACAGCTGCAGCCTACCTTCGGAATGGAAGGAGGCAATCATCTGTCCGATTTTTAAGGGCGGTGACAGCGCTCTACCCGCGAACTACCGGCCTGTCAGTTTGACAAGCGTAGTAGTCAAATTGTTCGAGAAGCTGATAAGGGATTCAGTGGAGAACCACCTGAATCGATTCAACCTTCTCAGTGTTGCACAACATGGATTCCGCAAAGGATTTTCATGTCAGACTAATTTACTTGTAGCTCGTGAAAGCTGGGCCGAAGCGGTAGAGAGTGGCCACGCTGTAGACGTGCTATTCGTAGATTTTTCGAAAGCTTTTGACACTGTTCCACATCTTCGGCTCTCACTAAAGTTGAGATCTTACGGGATATCTGGTCGCGCCCTTCAATGGGTGTCTGCCTTCCTTGAGGGGAGGGAACAGTGCGTACGGGTGGGGCGTAGCCTTTCGCTCAGGCAAGCTGTCCTTAGTGGCGTTCCGCAGGGCTCGGTATTGGGGCCATTGTTGTTCGCGATCTATGTAAATGACTTGCCGGGAGAGCTAGGGGTGTCATCATTAATGTTTGCTGACGACCTTAAGCTCTGGAATATTGTGGATATCCCGGGGGGTCCTGAGGCAATTCAGCGTGCCTTGGATATACTCTGGGAATGGTCTATCTTATGGTTGATGCCCATAAATAGGGCCAAGTGCTCTGTTCTCCGAATCGGAGCTGCTAATCCTCCCACCCGATATGTTCTCGGCGGTGGTGAACTCCCTGTTGTCACTCAGCAGGTTGATTTAGGAGTCGTACACGCATCAGCACTTCATTCTGGAGACAACTGGAAGAAGGCTGCTTGTCGAGGGTTTCGTATGATGTGGTTTATCCGCCGCTCTTTCGGAATCTTAACGGCCAAGTTGTTTGTGAAGCTATTTTCGGCATTCGTCCGACCCCACCTGGAATATTGTATTCAGGCTTGTCCACCATGTCTTAACCGAGACAAAATGGACTTGGAGAGGGTGTTACGAGTGGGCACTCGGTTAGTGCAGGGTCTACGGGGACAGACGTATCCTGAACGCTTGCTCAGTTTGGGGATGTACTCCATGCACTACCGAAGGATAAGAGGGGACCTGATTCTCACTTATCGTATTTTGACGGGTAAGATTGGCCCGGACTTGTCAGGGCTTTTTAGTCCCGCTACGTTACCTAGTCTCCGCGGTCACCCACTGAAACTGCATAAACCACGGTCTGATAGGATTAGGACGGAAACTCGTCTATCGCGCCGAGTTATAGATCGCTGGAATTCTCTTCCAGATCACGTGGTTAGGGAACCTACGGTTAAGGGTTTTGCGCGCCAGCTCGATGCTCTTGGGTGGCAACAGCAAACCTTTCCTTTTTCCTAGCTGACTCACCTTCATTTTTCAGTTCTTTCTTTATTGACTCAAATATCTTGGTATTCCATTTGCTTAGCTCTTATCACTTTCTCTTTTGCCTCCTGCGTTTACTTTTTTCTCTTTCTTACTTCACGTAACCGACCCAGCAGGGACTGCTAGGGCAGGATACGTGGGCATTAATTGGTTGGACAGGGTGTGATGCGGTCTTTGTTTTAGGTCCATCAGTATTTCAAAGTTCGCCAACTCCTGGTTCAACGACCCGCCGAAGAAGGAACACTCACGGGATCTATCCTATCGTTCCAGTCCCGCTTGAACTTGAACTTGAACTTGACAAAGAATAAGGGAAAATCCATCCAACGTCATTAGGGACTTTAGTGTAAGAACGTTTAATTTCGCATTCTGTTTTATTTTATTGCTTGCTGTCACATCACGAACTTAGTGACTGGAGTCTGCCAGACCTTTTATCATTTTAATCTTTAGTGAACTTGCTAGTAAACACCATCAGTCGAATGCTAACTCTACGCTAATCGCTGTTGGGCACTTCCAGCATTAAGTTTGTTGACAATGCTGTGAAGTACACTGATATGCTGTAAATAGATGTTTCAGGCAATAATTTGTCTACAACATTCGTGCAATGACTAATGCGCTTTTTTATTAAGTACAGCAGTTGTGTGCACTCGCCTTGTTATTAAGCTCTTAGAATATCATTTCTCTCGTTGGTAGCGCCAAGTTTTTAGCCTTCTTACCTTGTTCAGTTGCTCTATTCCACTTAATCAATGTGGTAAAAGAGCAGCCGAGGCTGAGGTTGCACATTTGCACCTGTGCATGTAAACACAGACTAAAGACGAAACAAGCGATTGCTATACATGTAGGAGTGTAAAACTTGTTAACCAGCTTGCGCTCATGACACCCAGAAGTGCCGTGTCAGGACCGAGGAAAATTGCGAGTCCTTTACGCTATCGCTACGCAAAGCAAATGTTGCAATACTGAGAAAATGTATGTTGGCAGGTGTCGTTATAACGGAAAAGCCGAGCTACATCCACAAAATGCAGCCATTTCTCACAGACTCCAGTCGCTCTGTTTGTGATGAGACAGGCAGTAATAAAAACGAACAGCATGTGAAATCAAGTGTTCTTGCAATGAAGACACTAAGTTCGGTGGGATGGCTTACCCCAAAACCTTTGAAAGAGCAGCTAACTCGAGCATCTCGGCTTCCTTTTATGTACGGACCGCCGAAAACTCATAAGGAAGGCCTTGCCTACGACCAATTTTTACGATGGTAGGCGCGCCGTAACAGAAGTTAGCCAAAGGCTTGGCCAACATAATCCAGCCTACCTGAAGGGGTCCAGAAAACTACAGGCTTAGGGACATGTTTGTTGATCAAGTAGAGAATTAAAAGGATTGCGGGAAACCTAGCCCTCGATGTATGTTCGTTGTACACACCTTTAAGGAACACCTGGAAGTTACCAGCTTACGCATTGACCAAGCTGGCATGAGTGGCTCTGAAGGTGTGAACGTAAACATCACCAAGCATGGCTAAGTGGATTGCTGAGGCACACAAACCATCGCACCAAGGTAAGGTCCAGCCTCATTGCGCTGGAGCACTCGACATATGTACAAAGGTATACAGATCCGCGTGAAGCATGTTATAACATAGAACTTTAACCGTGTTTGTTTCCACGTCTGTTCTTTGCGGTCTTGGTTGTCCCTAACTTTCCCTTTTCTCCGAGGTCCGGAACGTCTTGTGGATCTGGGATTGGACAGAGAACCAGTGTTTTTGCCCGGGAAAGGACATATTAACCTACAAGGTCCTACAAAGAACATGGCTGTACAACAAATGGATACAGCTGCAATCACTACCACGACCATTGTCCAGTAATGATAGCCGGGCACGATTCCTTCACACGCTTGAAAAGTATACATAACCTGGAAAATGCAGGCACAAGAAACTGACGGTTTGCTCACCTGTACACCCACAAAGACGACTCTTCGTGAAGCTCCCATCCCTGAATGGCCTTAGCCATTATGGCTACCCTGACCAAGGTATCTGATCAACTAACATACGAAATTATGAGACATTTGACCGTGGATAACCAAGTGTGAAATCAGTCGGCAAGCTGCTCTCCATTTGTACATTAGTGTACAAAAGGATTTGCGTCAAGGTTCCAGGATGTGGTGGGTTTCCGCCTGGCAAGCGTTCTTCCTATGAAATGCCACAAATTTCCGTATAACAACACTGTGACCTGGCGATTGTGACTCGCTACTGAATGAAGTCATTGCCCACAGTTGCATACTGGCAAGTCGACAAGAATCATATATCAACATTTTCTTAACATGTACTGGAATAGGATACTCCCTGTTTGCACTGCGCACGGTTGAACCCAACGTATTGTCGTGCGTTTACGACTTTATTCCTCCTGATCACTTTTACGACTTCCGCAGCTTGCACAACTTTTGGGTTACCTCAGGTTACATACCTTGCAATATGTTTGTTGTGAAACATCATCGCATGTAAAAGTTGATCAGACCTGGTTTGGTATGCCTCGATAAATTCGGGAATAAAATATTTACTTAATTAGTTATGTATTAGTGTGCTTTCGAGAACCGGGTGTCCGGGAATAGAAATGTTCCAAGCGAACTTCGATTGCGACAATGTGTTTTGGAGCGCTGGCACTGAAGTCAGGCACAAGCGCAGGTACGTCGCATGCAATCTTCCTACAATCTGCATTGCATACAATAGCGTTTGGCCTCTTTTGTGTTACCTTAAAGTGACACATTCCTACTAGGAGTTCTCCTGTTCCGTTTTAGGCCTCTGCCCAACACATTTTCTACTGTCGTTTGCTGTGTTTAGGTTTTTTATTTGATCCTGTATACATCGGTGTGCTTTTTCTGTTATTATATCTGTTATTTACAACATGTATGGCAAACCTTGCATGCATTTTATATCCTTCAAGAAGCTGGGGAATTGTTTAGGGACTCCGACAGTCAAATCTAGTACATCCCAAAGATAGGACTGAAAAGGTAGACGCTTGGACCCAATAACAAATACTTTGCAAAATTTTCTGCCCTCGAAATCTAAGCAAACGAGCTGAAAAGTCGAATTATTTCTATTACAGAGACCCATGCCAATCTCAGGCATTTTGCCTACTTAACCAATACCAACATTTAGAAAAGCTGTCTGATATATTCACAACCAGTGATTTACTGAGCAATATTGCTCAAGAATTCAGTGAACGCCTGCGTTGCGCCAACGTCGCTATGGTACGCAATGTACGAGACAAATTGTTTCTCAAGCAATTGCTGCATACACTTTTAGTTGCTTGCAAAATTCTACCAGGTTGTTGCATGGCTACTCGCTTGCGTAAGGTCCGTAGCCAAGCTTACCTAATGGTGATCAAATATGACAACAACCTTGACTTCGCCAAAAGGGTTAGACGCTTTATGTTTCCTGACAGCTGGCTAATCTCGGGCCACTATTGATAAAACCGCTGCATTGGTCTATCCTATCTACTACAGCATCAACCAAAATAACAACGTAAATAACCTCACTTTCTGGAGCGCCACTGTCTCAAACGCATCTAACTGCAACTGCTACCGCCTACTCTTCAATGTTTTATAATTTGGATATGGATATACCACAAGCTCGACAAGTAGGCCCCACCGGAACAGAGCTCGCTGGGACGCATAAATAGCATCGAAGCCGCAATCACCAGCACAGCCGTAGACACAACACACAACCAGTGTTAAGTTAACCTGTATGAGAGGTGTGAACGGAAGCAGAAATTGAGAGCATTGACCACTTGTCATCAATCACTTCCTTTGCCGGTGTCCACGCGATCTCTCACTGGTCCGAATCCTACGTCTAGCATCCCACACCAACGACGTTTCCTTGCTAAGGCTCCTTGGTGTCCATCTCAGTCACAACCGTCAAGCAAAGGTAAAACGCACAAACTTTACGACATGGACGACAAACCCATTGTGACTATCGAACAAGAAAACACTCAGTCGGTTTGCACGGACATATCAAAACTCCCACTCTTTATTAAGGGCCGAAGCCTGCTAATGCAACCACCAAACTGGAACAGCCTTGTCAGCAGCAGTATCTATTCAACACTCCCAGCCCCTTACTAGGTAAGTCATTTCCAAGAACCCCGGGTTCCGCTGCTGATCGAACCACAATATCGCCTAGACAACGACTACATAATTATAGTAACTCTATGAATGTCACAAAATCTGCGCCTTCCGGCCTTATGAACCCCGCCGAGCTGTAACTCGGTCACCACCTGCGAGCATTTTGCATAACGCCCAGACATCTTACGTCTCCTTTTTTTATGAGACGCTGCAAGTTTCGGACTCCTATCCAAACATGCTTATGTCAAGCTATGGTGCGCTAGCACCTAATCCGACTAATGGACATTTCGCAACTGTCGCCGACCAGCCGGCTCCAGCGACCTGGACGACGTAATTTACCCACTGCACTACGCCTGACCCCGTGCCTGATTTCCCAACTCAAATTTATACAAAACTGGTTAACCTTACCCACATCCGCAACATATTGTCCCTGCCCTCCGTCAGTCACTTACCTTAGCTTCCGCCGGTCCATCTATTCTGTACTTCAACGCATGCGTACAAACAAAACTTTCACATCCACGGGGTACGCCAGGTGCCATGCTGGTCGACTTCCACATCCAGATCAATCCGAACGATTCGTATACAATCCTCCTCTCCAATGCTTATTCTATTAAAAATAATACGCATCAACTTGCTTCCCCGCGTCCTCTTGTCCAGCACGCAGGTGGTGTTGCTAACTTAAACGTGGCAGGAGGCTATTCGTCTGATGCTCCACTGCACATTCCTGGTTTTACGACTTTCTGTAACGGACGCAGCAATCAACATGGCGGCGGTTGTTTTATGTACCTCAGCAATGAATTCCACGCGTCATTTTTCCAAACCATACCACTTTTAAGTCCTTTAAATTCTGTCTGCATGCAAGCCATAGGAGGGCAGGTTGACATTCTGCTAGACTGCATCTACAACCAATATCATCCGAGTAATACTGGAGTTGACGGTTTGGCTAAGCTCTTTCACGAAGTTTCATTCCTACCCACCCGTCATAAAATAATCGGCGGACTTTAACCTGCCCCACATCTCATACCTAAGCCTATCAGCAACATCCGGGTATAGGACCGTCCTGGATACTCGCTTCACACATGGCTGAACGCAGCATGTGCAAGCACCCACAAGACAGTCTAGCACCCCGGACCTAATGTTCACCAACGGTATCCCGCATGCAAGTACCATTAGATAACATTTCGGTAGGGACCACAAGGTTGTGAGGCTATCATTCAAGCTTCTCAAATTCCGTCGTCAGTTTTACTTAGCCTACACTACGTTAAGGCCTCGACAGCACATGAATTGGGAGACATTTCTCCTCCCTTCTCCTTGTCGCACCTTTGGACGTTATATTTCTGACAATTAGTACGAACACTAAGACCTGTGAAATGTACGATACCTTCGCGGTTTGCCTCGAAACCCTAGCCCCACTGCAGAGCTCAAACAGGAGAACTTAAAATTTCGATGAAGCACCCATGCGCAAAGTTACCACCAAGCTTAAGAATATGCACTCCCACTAGGGGAATACTAAGGATATTTACCTCATAATTCGTATGCACGAAATACTAGTCGAATGGGGAAACTTGCAAAATCGTGTATATACTTTGGCTGAGCGCACGGCGCTGGGTTTTGCGAACATGGCTAAGTCCCTGGCAGGAATTATGAAGCATCCCCGTGGCTGCAACTAACTGCCGATTAACTTATTCATGCCTCCTGAGGTTAGGGTTAACACTAATGCAGGAGAGTTGTGCGATGGTATTAAGGCCCGCTTTTCTGAGACTACCATCAGCACGAATTTGTTACTGCCAATTACAGTTTCAAATTTATAGACGGGCGCATTCACACTATTGCGTTCCATTTATACATTAGCAGTCGAGCTCTACGCTCAATGAAGTTGTCACACAACCCCAGTAAGGACGAAGTCCGATCTTCGTTACAACTACTCGGGGGCGCAGATATTCCCATCCTTCTTCAGAACGTTCACCCTCACTATGAAGAGCAGAAACTACCCAAATATATGGAAGCACTCAGTAGTCGTTCCGCACCACAAACGCCGCTGTCGAAAAAATCTGAAAAGCTATCGTCTCATAAGCCACAGACCCTTTGCGACCAAGTTTAGTTAAAGGATAGTCAAGGTGGGTTTGCTTCAGTTGCTACTGCAGTGCAACCACACCTACTGGTACCAACACGTGTTCCTGCCGGCTAAACCATGCTCAACCTACCAGTTTGAACCACTTAACTACGTGAGGCATTCCATTTACTAGGGCCAGGCGCTGTTCGTTATTCACCTGGACATAAAATAAGCGTTTGCTTGAGTTCCACACAACAGACTACTGACAAAACTAGCTGCATTCGGTGTATTTACTCATCTTATTTCTTGTTATGCTGCTCACCTTTCTAGCCGAACGTAATCAGTAAAACTAGGCGATACCTCTTCTGGAACTATCGGAGTATTTTATTGTAATTTACTTAGCTCTCGGCTGTTTCCGTTTGTACCTTCAGTACGTCTTTCAAGCCTTTAGGTATGGCACTCTACACGTATTTGTCAATGATGTGAATGCTGTATTTTCAATCGAGCCTAGCTGCATATAAATGCACCTCTCAAAATTTCAGCACGACCTTCGCACTCTAAAGTTGGCGCGATAATTTGAGTCTTGAATTCACGCTATTAAAGTGCAACCTTCTCTCGTGTTGTTTCACTATACCACCCAACTCATTCATAATCAGCGGCACATTCTCAGGTAATAGCTCCAACATGCGCGACCTCAGTATGCATTACTCCAGCTTGCTAACATTATTCGAACAAGCAAGCCGTCGGTCTGCCAAAGCCAGGTCTAGGATGGGGTAAATACGGTAGTCCGTAAGCCTGTCTCCGACTAGGCACGTGCAATACAAATTATGTGCTTGACCGATTTTAGAGTACGGCTAGATAGGTATCTCCAATTCACGTGTGTTAGTATAAGGATCTAAAAAGTCCAGCGGCCCTTTCACATAACCGCTGCTTGGCTCATGTACGCCCAATTATCACGGACGCTGAAAACTGTTTGGCCTAGTGCCTCACTGGCTGCGCAGGCTTAAATAAATAAATAAATAAATAAATAAATTGTGTATTCTCGACTAAGCGAGGCACGCCTGCGCAGGCATGATCATGTTAAGAGTACAAAATGTGATCAGTTAATGTACCATGGAACAATGGGATTATTGCATATGTTTATATATGACTGTATGTAAGTTTGCATGTAGGCGTGTTTAGCTTTGTTTATGGGATTGGTAAATGTTTCCTGTCATTTTGCTTGAATGTGTTTGAAGGTGTCGCCAGTGCTTGCTATCTGCGGACTTGAAGAGATTGTTTGGATAAGCAATGGGTGACTTTAGTTAGTGGCGAGTCACAACCACCACGTCACAGTGTTGTTAAACGGACATATGTGGCTTTTTATAGGGAGAACGCTTGCCAGGCGGAAACCCACCACGTCCTGGAACACTGCCGCCGAACTATTTGCTGAAAGGGGGTAAACCCGAATCACCCAGCTGGCACCACGAGGAGGTTGTTCGGCTAGCCAGCCAGCCAGCCAGCCAGCTAGCCTAGCCAGCCAGCAAACGTTGTATTCCTCTATGAACTGCTTAAAACTGATTCATGCATAGGCGAAACTTTTTAACCTATGGGTGATACACGTTACCCCACAGGCAAATTGTTTTACTCATTTTCGTTCCCTAAGACACGTCGAAACCTTCGTTCAAAATTCTTCCTCTATAGCTGTGTTCAGTATGAAACAAACTACCAGAAATAGTCGGAGCATCAGGAACTGCAGTGGAAATTTCCTCGGCCATAAAACGATCTCTAATGTGTCTTCAAATTGGCGGAACTTCTGAGCCGCTGCGTTGCCGAAGGAGCGTTCCGACAATAAGGCCCTGAGCAAATATGTATGCACGTATGGAACACCGCATACAATGTCACCAAATATTAACTCAACAGCGTTTCAAACTCCTTAGTTCCATCCCATGGATGTCCTCGTTCGCAGATGCCAACAACTTTCATTCGCATGATTATGCTCCTAATTTGTTATTCGCACTTTCTTCACCGCACTTGCATAAGCCTGTTCCATTCGTTATCACTTTCAGTACTTGCACTACTGACAAAAATTGGGCGATACTGCCTCCGCGTCCTCCGGTCAGTGATTTACCTTCCTAGTTGGACGTTAGTATATCGTTTGCATACTTACTTTCGTTGATTATTATACATAATACGCCACTGCCTTCTTGACGCTTCTTCATTTTTACAGATTACTAGGTTCCTTCGAATTACCCGGCTGACGGCATGAGACGTTGCCGCTATAGTCTATATACACTCTTCTCTCCCCTTACCTACTTCGTCAAGGACGTCACTGTACCGTTGCTAAACTGTTGCAGACTATGGATTGACATAGATTTCCCTCGCATTTGTTAGTCCTCTTAGACTGTTTTCATTTGCTCTTCCCGAAATATTCCTTTTCTAAAGACATCTGTTACTTTTATTCGCACACAACCTAGGGAACCATCGTTCAATGCGCTGAATTATCCGGTCTCGCCCGAACTGCCTCCTGCTTCCTGATCGCTCCCAGGCTTCTGAGATCTAAATGAGTAATAATCGGCCGATGCAACGCACCTTAACCATAACCGCAAGAGAATTTCTGATCAAGATTCATTCCTTTTATTATGGCTTGCCTCATCCTAATCACTACAATTTCTACCGATGCTCTCCGATAGACATTTGTTCTTCATAATACGGCTTTGGCTTTAGACGTCGACATTCCAGTTCCGCCTTAATGATCTCCTGCTTTCTACCTACTGAGCCCCTACCGACCAAACATCGACTGAGAATAAGTCTGTTTACAACACCTCAATTTCATTAAATGCTTTTCCATTTATCAAGAGAGCATTGTCTTTCCCGACCCTATGCTTTACTTTTCAGCGCTCACTGCTTTCAGTCCATCGTTAGTTAGACATATAAAGCTTATGTGACCGGCCGTGGTCTGGCATCGTCTGACTAGTCTCATACTTTCTGCCTGTTTCCAGAAAGCTGAGATGTAAACATTTCAGTATAGCGCGTTGGTCTAAAGGTACCTTTCCGAAACTCATATTCAAATATCCAACCAAATGCATGCGGCCAAGCACCCTGAACTAAGCTATAAAATGGTTAGTAGAAGGTTGGTATGGTTTAAGAATAACAGTTGCGCACCGAAAAGTGTCCAGCTACGGAGTATGTGGTAACGTGCTGCGTGAGCTCAGAGAACGGATGTTCCTTCGAAGCCAAAGGACAAAGTCCGGAAGTTGTCGGTGTGTCCCCTACAATCGCATGCACCATAAAATATGCAAGCCACTTACTTCCCTTATACATGAGCAAACAGTGGTTTCCTTTTATTTAGTGGGATTTACACATCAAGAAGGGAAAGCTGCAGGTCACTGCACAGCACTTTTCCTAGGCGAGAAACCGTGGATGAACTATCGATAAGCGTGAGGACCGTAAGTTTCCAGCCAATCATTTGCGACCAAGCTGGTGGACTTAATGCATCTGCTGGGGAGCACTAGTGCCATCAAACTTTAGCGGGCAACCATTCCTGTCTCTCTTAACGATGCCAAATCAATAAAGGAGGGAAGTTCGTGAGACTCAAATGCTTGCAACCTCGTGAACGTCAAATGTTCACTTTTGGCTCCTCCTGCCTGGTTTGCACATGAAGCAAAAACAAACATGTGCCTCGGGACCATAGTAGCGAGAGCAAACGGAAACAGGGCTCTTACCGTATGGCGGAGCACCAACAAAATATGCTTCCATGGGCGTTCAAAACGTTTTATTCGTTTTCCTAGGTATTCAAAAGGTTTTTGCCATCTTTTAGTTTTTCTACGGGGTTGGCCAGAAAGATAACTGAAGCGTGAAAATAGAAGCTGAATAAACAGTAAGCTTCCAATCACGCTGGCCGGTGAACTTCTCTACATGACCTAGTGGACTACTGCGTTTCGAGTGACGATATGCTTGTCTTTTGCGGCCTGTCGGATCGCGTGGCTTGGAAAGTAGATGAGGATTTGTCTCCCGGCAAGATGAAAAGCGATACAGCCGAGGTAGAAGCCTCAGATGGATTGTTCTTCTTGGAGTCAGTAGGGTTTGGAGAAGACGTAGCTTACGTTTTAGGCTGCGTGTTTTCGTCGAATGATGAGTAGACCTCGTCGTTAGGCTCATGTTCAACGTGGGCAAACTTTTAACATTTTGTGTAAACGCTTTATGCTCGCTGTATCGGTCGATGATAAATACACGGTCCTTACGTTGCAGAAGCTTGAAAGAACCCTCATAAGGTTGTTCAAGTGGTCTACGGAGACATAAGACATAGAGGAAAACAAAGACGCAATGCTGATGTTCTTGAGGCAAACGCGACATGCTGTTATCCCTTGGCTTCCACGAACTTTATCTGAAGCACACTCGCGGCTAGCTGCCGGGCGAATTTCGCATCAAACCGGGGGTTCCGGGACTCTCAGAAAAGAAGTCCCAAGATAAACCTGGAGTTCGTCCGTATACCAATTCGGCGTTGGACGTACGCGGATCGCTTAAGGGATGAGCGAATGCCCAGGAATACCATAGGTAGAGCTTCAGTCTGACTCAGTACATTGGCGGCGTCGAGTGAAAGTTTTAACTGTCGGCGAAACCGTTCCACTATGCCAGTTGCCCGGGGCGAACAGGCGACAGCACGAATGTGTCAGCATCCGATGGTCTAAAGAAGCTCATTGATAGCCGAAGATTCGAATTGTTGACCGCGGTCGGCCGTCAGAGTAACGGGACAGCCATGTGAATCGACCTAGCGCTCAATAAAAGTTCTTGTAATGGTTGCTTTAGCTATGTCAAGAATGCCAACTGTATCTGGCCAACGGGTACGACGACCGATCATGGTCAAAATGTAAACCACTTCTTTCGACCTGGATAGCAGTCTAACTATGTCGAGCTGGACTTAGGCGAACCACGTTGACAAGGGCCGGAAGCTACCAAGTGGAGCGGTTACGCGCCGCTGGATCTTGGTTTGCTAACCCGCGAGCTACTGCGTGCCCAAGGACTGGGATCACGTTGCAACTCAGGCCAAACCTATGGATCGGAAATGAATTTCACCGTGACGTTGCTGCCTGGATAGCCTAAAGAATTTAGGAACGGCGGTTTGGGGTCGTCCTTTATTAGTGTTACATAAGATGGTGCCGTCGAAGGATGGCAGGGTGTAGGGATATCTTCGAGTTAGAATCGAAACGTTCTGTAAAACCCTGATCAGTTGATTGCTAGAACCTTCCACACATTAACATGATCGCCAACATACTGGTGTTTACAATGAAGCTACAAATCTTAATAGCGCACGTCAATTTTTTTAAAAACCGGAGACAATTATGCAACCTACAAATTTAGCGCTGAGCTGGGGAGTTGTAGGGTGCTTGAACAGCGGTTGGTTAACACGGTTCTTCGAGCAAGGTCGTTCGAGCATCGAGTTTATTTCGGCTGGGCTAGAAGGCCTTCAAAAATTACGTGAGCTTAATTCAAGATAGCGCGAACGTTTGAAGATCGAACACTGATAAAGCACGTCTCTTGGCCCAACCGTACGCCCACGTCTACGGAAAGGAACAGCCATTTTGTGAAAACACTACTTTCTGTTTCTTCTAGGTTGGATCAAGCGAACATTAAAATGTATGCAGTAAGAAAATGTCTCAATTTAGGTTTGTATTTTTTACCCACTCCGGTGGTGGTGCAAATTTTATTCCTTAGGGATTTAGCGAATTATATGGCTCTGCTTGCTGTCAGATCATCCGTTGCTTTTTGAAACCGGTAAACTCCCGAATGCTGAAAAATTGATCATATTTAAACTTACCAACTGTGGAGAAAATCGTCAAGATCCAGTCGGTTGTCATCCAAACTGTTTAACGTAGATACTGTATAAAGGCATGGAACGGAGCCTAAAACAAGGGCTTGCTATTTATTTTGAACAAATACGTGTCATCTTTCATGCGAGGTATGGTTATTGAAAGACGCTGGTGGTTGCTTAAGGGAAACGGCCAAATTATCTAAAGCATATCAAGCGTCTGAACGTTGCTTGGGTTTTTTTTTGTAGAGAATTCGACAAAGACAAGGAGGAATGTTTGCTGTCGTAACTCCAAGGAATCGGTATAGCTTGCTGTCGGCTCGTTTTGATCACCGACTTCCTTGTCGACTGTACCATAAGGAACAATTAAAGAAAATATCTATGCCCCTAGATGGCCCACAGGTTTCCAACCCGGGCCTACTCTTTTCGTTGTCTATATCAATGACTTGCGGTCCGCACTGCATACTAGCCGCCCAATTATGGCCGACGACATGAAGCAGTGCAAGGAGATATACAATATGGAAGGTGCATCAAGATTACAACCGATGCTCGACATGTAACATGCTTGGTTGGGTAAGTAACATTGGCCGATAAATTGGACCTCCTGTTCTTCCATTTGGTGGGCCTGACACACCTAAAGCCTCCTATGTTCCGACACATTTGTCTCCAATGGTCTGCTGCTTACTTAAGTAAACAAAAGAAGCAAATATTTTATGCTTGAATGCATCGTGGCAGGCCCACTCAGGCATGCTCAAAATGTACAAACAATTAGTTGCTCCACAGTTACGTTGCAATGCACGTAACTTGCTGTAGCCAAAATTTACACAAGATGCAGTAACGGAATTAGCGCAGAGAAATAGCTAACTCGTAAAGAGCGGTGACGGTAAAATTTATTCATGTATGAATAGAACAAGCAGGAAAAGCACAGTAGGTGAAATGGTGACAGTATGTGAATAATGAGAATAATAGTTCGTACGTGTCAATAACATAGTGGAAAAGTTTCTCCGGTCAATATGCCAGAGGGTAGTTGTGGGCGGTGGCTTTACTCAGTAACTAGTCACACGCGCCACGTCGCAGTGTTAATAACCAAACGTTTGTGGCTTTTATATGGAGAACGCATGCCGGGCGAAACTTCACCACGTTCGGAAACACAATCGCCGATTGTTTTGAGCGGTCAGTTACCCCTGGCAGTGCAATTTACCAAAATTGTTTCCGTGGTCATTCGCCGCCGAATGACAACTCTGTTGGCGCCGCCCAATAGTAGCAGACCTAGCAGAGTCCTTTAGAATACGCAACGCTTGCTGATTGGTTGGACTGAAGTGAAGCAAGTGACCTCTAGACCCTGCCATTTTAGTCTAGTGTACCTTTAAAACTGTGTTTTATTTTGCTAAACGTCTATCAACCGCTTGCCGCCGATTCGAATGCACGTGTATACGGTTAACAAAATGCAGCTTATTTAGTAAATTAATACGACGATAAAATATCAACTGCCGTATGTCAGATATTACACAGTGCGCGCATTGTAATGCCAAAAGTCAAGTTTAGGTCGCCCGCTTTCATGGATGCTATATGTAACTTATTCGTAGTCTTGGAAGTCCGTTTGAAACGTCGGATTTCCACAACTTAAACACTATCGTTTATGACTATCGTTTATGAAAGCTTGTCGGCACGAGCGTACGTTAAGAGTCCGTGGGTTCTCTTTTATGCGTCTTATCGGCGTCCTCACTGCAGGTTGTTAGACGCATAAAAGAAGACGGAAAATGTACATCACGCAAACTAGTGCGCACTCAATCATCTGTGCTTGCTGTGCCGTAAAAGTGCCAATATTCAAATCGATCCACTATGCATCTACGTATCGACGATGAAACATCCAAGTGTGTAATGCAGGTAGCTATATTTACTTTAAACATGGGCAATACTAATGAAATATTAGTAACTAAAGCAGAATTGATTCACTATAAGGTATAAAATATAGGCATACTGTTTCTGAGCCCATCTATTAAAAATACCTGCCGTCCACTGCTTGTCTTTTTATTGGACTACTTAATTAGTCTCCTATCGTGCTGACAGGAGAGCATCGAAATTTTGATATGGAACATATTATTATTCTAATGATATAAGTAACGCTTTGGATTAGTGAGTTTCATAGCAGTTGCTATATCATTGCAGCCATATATAAGTGCCTTATTTAACAGCGAATATTTTGCAAAGTCATAGGAAACTTGTGCAGGATTATGGTACCTATCAATTACCATTCTATCCAAACTTAATGGACAGCGAGCCCTCCCATTGAAGCGTGCTTTTGGCCACCCACGCAAAAGCCAAAGAAGATGAAGATAACTGGCCTAATACGTCCATGAACGTTGTTAGCTAATCGTCTAAACCCTTATTGTTTCCGTTTGTTGCATAAAAAGCTTTCTGTAACCGTACTTTCTGTCAGCGCAAATGATCTTTAGCATGCTATGAGTGACGAATAATTCGTCACCGTGGTAGTACGTACTTACTAGTCCGTAATCGATTTCCGCGTAACGATGGCGGAATATGCATCCAATTGGCGCCAGCAGCGAAAAGGCGTGCCTTAGTGGGAATGTTGTAACTCTCTAAATGACAAAATTTTGGACCACAGCAGTCTTAATGTGCACCTCATGAACGAATTTTTGGTCACACAAAATATTTTCCAAGGCCTCTGAAATTCCGAAATAAACTACCTAATTTTAAACGATCTTAAACGTGAAGCAGAAAACTATCTACTAATTGTAATTGCGCAATGCAGTAGTCGTAAGGCCAAACCCTAAATGATTTTAAAAGACCGAAACTGGTCCAAACGATAATAAGTTCGGATAGCTTCTAGTCAAGCAGTATGTTTTACCTGATTCTACCTTGCCATATAACGTGTGGGTTTTACGGTCAGGGCCTCTATACTACGAGCACAATCATTGGAGTCCAATGCCATTACAACGCCCTTGAGCCCTGTTACTTTGGCACCAAATGTGCGACTGGTCAAGCCTTTGTACTACGACCAAGAGCCTTGCAGCCTTGTGCTAATATAACCCACCTGGGTTTTATTACCATGACAAAAAGGTGCCACTGATGGAACCTTTATACTAGGAGCACGAGCCTATAAAACGTGTGCTATAACAACACATTTGTGTCCTATCACATTGGCAAAACATGCGCCACTGACGGAGCTGCTTTCCTAAGTCCACGAGCCTTGGAGCCAAGTGATAGTACAACGCATTTGGGTCCTATTCCATTGGCACAAAATCTGTCACTGATAGAGCCGCTTTGCTACGAGCAGGAGCCCTGGAGCTGTCGGATATTGCAACCAACCTAGGTCCTAATACATCGCTACTGCCGATAGTCCAGTTTATTCTCAAAAATGCTTTAATCCCGAAGGAGCGCAGAAACCGCGATAAAAGCCGTGCTTTGTATTCAACAGAAAGCAGCGAGAAAATGTTCAGGGTTGTTCGCTATATCCGCGCCGTGGACGCGCATGTCCCATGCAGCGTAGCACGACACAAAGTCGCATTCATCGGCTAAAATATAATAGTAGTGCGAACGTACAGCCTACTGTCAGGCAATTAAATGAGGGATTTTAGCTAAACAAGTTTTTTCCTCATCAGCCTTTTCTTTACTGGGATAGCATCCATGTCGATGCTACCATAAAGGGAAAATGGGAGTTTAGATTGTACAGCATAGCTTCCTTTGGAACCGCATTCTACACAATACCTGTTGTAGCAGGAACTCGACGGTTCCCTTTTGACAACCTATCGATGAAAGGTAAGGAAAAGATCATCAGTACCAGGTGCAAGTGCAATATGATGGGGTACGGTTTATGGACCTGTACTCGGATCTGCGGTAATCTCATCCTGATTACCTTAGCAGGAAATTTTTATACAAAGATGTCACTTACCATTGTAAGCGGGGAATGTTGATTGGGTAAAGGCAACTGTAAAATCCGGTTAAGGTGAACGGCCAATGGCTCAACATAGAAGGAAAGATTTGCTCTCTTACCGGTAGTACAGCTAGACACTGCCATCATGGGAACAGATACCGTTTGTGAAGCGTTGACACAAATTGTACAACGAGCTCCTGGTGGCACACGCAAACACTTACGATGGTAATTAACCGATTGCGTGCACAGCAAACTGCGTCAACTGCAACTGGCTTGCTGCACGTGCAACACAAATATTCGGTTGTCATAATTTTCGGACAAGGCGGTTGTTTCTTTGCACGTTGAAAGTCTGATGAACAACCAATTACTTCGTTGGTCCTTCGCAGAAGCTCTTGACACAGTTCCGAAAATCCGGATGACTTAACTTCTTCATCACTTCTCAGACGACGTACAAGATGTGCGATTTTAGATGTGGTTGGTTTTGTAACTGGAACTTTTAACGTCCCCAACTGCAAGGACTCTGTGGGTAGGTGTTAGTCTGCCAGCCAGCGAATGCATACAGGTAATTGGCTTGTAAATGGATGCACATATCAGAAACGGCTTACTTGTCGGGTACGCGTTCTGCTTGTATGCCATCCTAAATGCACACACAGCAGCCATATAGTTCCATAAAATGGACAGTTACATGTTCCGAAGGAGCCAGCGATGGTGAAGCGGTTTCTCTGGTGAGATATCTTAAACTATGGAGGCGTCCGAAATTTTTATTCACATGCCACTACATCTCCATTGTTCCAGTAAACCACTTGTAACATGGGTTGTGATAAATAGCGCATCACTAAGTTGCATGCGTACATAGTTCAGAGGCAGTCTACGCGATGAACGTATGCGCTGCCTTCTAGTAGCTGACGCCTGTCACAAAAAATGCTGCATGCACCTGATACTCTTTCAGGAGAACTTCCGAACGCACCCAGACTTTGCGAACAGCTGCAACAAGACCATCCGATTCACGGGTAACTTTCTTTAACCGCAAGTTGGCATTCTCAATTCGGTTGTTTGTTGTATTGGCAAAAGTACAGGAATGAGACATGTTCAGTAGGCATTGCTTCTATTATTCTAAACCTTTCAGCTCACGTGATAGTAAGTTCAAAGCTAGCGTGAACCTCGTCAAAACCGGGCGCAAGCTGAAATCAACATTATAAACTTGTCTCCCAATCACCCAGTTAACCGCTTTCTTCTTGGGCAACACCTCAATCGTCGTCTGGCGAACGATGATTTCAGGCAATTCGTGGACATTTTCCACTACAACACACCAACAGTGGACCTAAAGCAGTTCCTCAATGTTCGATTAGGAAAGCATATTACTAGCAATGATGTTTGCAATGTTCGTCGTACATTACGAACTGGGGTTGAATGCAAGCCTATTTTGATGGTTTTTAATACCTGCAATAAACTTGCATCAGATTATTAACTCTAAGAAGGAAGACGGATTTGCGCGAATTAGTTCCGAGGTAGGCCTGTGCACACACGCATTATTCGCTTGGCATCAACAAATAGAACTGTTCCGCCGATTCTCGCATGTCGTTTGCGTAGACGCCACTTATGGTACTAACGGTTTGAAGTAAGAATTGCTAGCGGCCTGCCGTAGTATTCTGTGCGGGTAAGTTATCTGTTTCCGCTCATGAACGTTGTTTCAGGTCCGCATCAGCATTTGGAATCAGAAGGACTGGGTACTGCAGTCCACCGCAATGCTGACTTTCCACCTGAAGGTGCGCTTGCTTGTTTCCTTGCAATCAATCATCATGCATGGTAATAGAGAATCCCAGTCCCCGGGTTTGCAAGGTATTCCGTTAAGAGCCACCCGATGTGTTCCCCTTTGCCGTAACGCATCTTTAAGGTTGAAAAGAAACAACCCGCGCACTAGCCTACCGTTGATGGTGAGTGCTGCACTACATTCTCCGCTTACCTGTGCTTCCAAATCTTAAGAGTGACGCTTTTGCATGACATCACCCGGGGTCCTTCTTGCCCACTTCATGACGACCCTGAGTCTGCTCCCACGTACAGCAGCCACCATGTGACGTATCGTTGATACCTATCTACAGGTAACATTGGTTTCCCATGATAACTGCTCTTTCAGAGCCACGGTGATATGCGCCGCTCATTGCCTTCCGACGTAACCATGCCACTGACCCTCTTCCCACGTATCGCCTCCGCCATGTGATGTATCCTTCATATTTACTCACAGGTACCATTGCCTTTCTATGATCACCTCTCTTTCAAAGTCTCGGTGATATGCGCCACCCATTGCCTTCAGACGTTACGATGCCACTGAGTCTCCTCCAAGGTATTGCCTCCGTCTTGCCATGTAATGCCATGTCATCAGATGCTTCACGATGTGCGTGATGACAGCAGGTAAGTACGTTAACACCAATCGATTTCTCTTCCACAGATATCGTACGTACAGGCATCTCCAGCGGTTAAAGCACCGTTACCTACCGTCCGAAGTAACACGACATCCCATGCTTTACATTGGCAAGTGAATTAAAACTTCCATACTCCCATTTCACAACACATTTCACCTGGTACATGATGTGCATCCGGTTGCCGCGTCCTCGGGATAGTATGTCGCCAAAGCACGGCCACTTGGTATTTGTCTTCGCTCCCTAACATCCACGTCTTCGTAAACGACCCAACAGCCCTTTTCAGGGTCACCCTCTGTCCTATGGCCTTTCTTCTCTACTGCGTCGGTTGCAGCATGGGGACATAGGTGCAGTGGGCGGGTCCGTAAGCGTCAGAAAATTTAACTTGGGGCCAAACTGGTTCCCTATTTTGCATCGCTCCCTACCGCTGCCCCTTTTATCTTTATTGCGCACGTCATGCATTTATCCTTGTGCCTCGTTCGTTGCACGTATAATGCTAACCTTCCTCACATCAGGCGGCGGCGGTACAGCAATGACGCAAGAAATAAATAAATAAATAAATATTTTATTCTCGACAAAGCGAGACACGCCTTTTTGGGCATGATCAGCATATTGCATTATTGTACATGATAGCGGAATAAGCAGCACCAACATTGGGAGTAGTAAAGTTGGAGACAGTAGTGTGGGCCCATAGAGCCCAAAGGTTGTATGTAGTCTATGTACACAAGGTTCCAGTGTACAAGTTTCCCTCCAACGTCTCCTTTTACTTGCATCCACAGGCAGTTAACGGTCCCTTCCATCAAACCCACACCGTCAGTTATCCTCCGCCAATGGGTAAGGCACTACCAACCACCCTCATTAATCGCGCGTCTCTCCATTGCAAGTACCTTGTGAAGTGTCCACAAACCATTTCGCAGTGCTCACGCTTCGATAGTAACGAGCCGTTAAGCTGCTCACCCGCGAGGTCGGGAATATTAGTGATTGGTTTAAACCTCCTATGCGACTGGTGCACCAACCTTTCCTGGTGCGGTTTAAAAAGCCATTTCATTTTTCCCCTATGGAGGATAACGTCAACGTGTTTCTTTGACGCAGTGTGACTTGCGGTACACGCCTTCCAGTGTAACATTCCCATTTAGCAGAGTTGCGGCATCTACCTGAATGAAACGTGTTGCAATACCATAGTTTGTTAGCCACTTGTGCACATCGCACTCCTACTTGCCGCGTGCATTTGTTCCCTCATAGACTGTTCCGCTGCACCACTGTTATGCACTGACAGACGTTAGGTTTATTCCACGGACGCCTCTCTGCGTACATATCCATGTATTGTACGTCATATTTTCTGTGCATGTTTGGGCAATCGTAACATCTACCATGTTACTGTGCGTATCGTTGCAATAGCCATGATGCCATACATGTCAGCTGTAAGTCCTTGCTACAATTATGGCGTTAACTAGCATGCCCACCTTACAGCCACATGTACCCTTCCTAAATGCTCCCTATTACTGCGTTCAAGGGTCTTCACAAGTCCACGTAGTCGTCGTGCATATCTCGTAGTCGCTACGCATGCCTCTTTTCCATGCCTTGACATTCATCGCTCGCTTGCCTAGCGGTAGGCGCACTTTGTTGTTGTACAACTGTATCTGGTTCCTGCTTGAGGGGAAGGGATGTACGAACGTCATGTCCGTGTCACCCTCCAACACTGGATCCGTGCACTGCGCTTGTAACGCACGAATGCTCAGCCTCCGCATTCCGTGCGCTTCAATCCGCATAATACAATCTGCTTGTGTTCCTCTTTGACGGAGTGTGGGTCGGCATCATCGAAATAACCTGCACACATCCACATGCCGCCAGGACTGATTTATTTGGGTTTACGCTGCATATGGGGTGTCGTTGTAGCTGCAGGTGGTGCAGCGCAACACGCGCATGCTTCCTCTGTAGACACAAATCTCCTGCAGCTGGCCCAAGTCTGTTGCCGCGCTGTTTCAAAAGCTAATTATAGGACAGATTGGAGCTGAATTTACTAGATGTATTCTTCCTGTGATCTCGTCATAGCGGTGATCACATATTCGGTAGCAACACCGCCTCATAAGGCATTTACATGAAAAGAATGTGCAGCACATATGAAGGATCAGATATCACTATTTCCTTTAAGCGTGCCATTCCCGCAACATTCCAGCTGGTAACTCTATCGCGGGCATTACCTTCCATATCACCCAACCTACCTCTACCTATTGCTCATGATCACACTTCAGACGACTTATATATATGGCTCAGTGGACGGCCTTATGTTCAATAACCTACAGCAAGGGTAGTGCTTCGTTCCAGTTGTAGGTGAGATCTACAACAGTAGTGGAGTTTGGCTGTCCTTCTTCCATGGAATCCTTATTACGCCACCTCCGCAATGTTACTCCTCATTAGAGGATAACATTTTTCCAGCCAGTAGGGGGTAGTGTATGCACAAGCGTGGGTACGTAGGTCGATATCATCTTGACTCCAGTAATGGGACATCATGGGCTAAGTAATTTCCTACGCGTGGAACCTAACGCGCTAACGATTACATACGCCCTATCAGACAGAACGACAGCAAAGCCTGGGATTGCGCGTGTGCTACTTTTTCACTGCAGACTGATTAGCATTTGTTATTGGTGGTAGCGAAAGGGAATATTTATAAGTGCGAAAGCTGTGCTGGTAGGTCTAGTTTGTTGAGAAGTGTTAAGCAAATATGAATAAGTTGGAATGTCTTCTTATGCCCATATACATGTCAACTACATATAAATGAGCGTAAGTTCATGCCTGATTCTAACATATATATGTGTATATGTACATATATATATATATATAAATATATACCCATTTATATATACACATATGCAGGTATGTGGCTTTGTATGCAATAAAATCATGGCAGGAGAGCTCAAGGTTCGCTGAGGCTGGTGGTGGCTAGATTCTGACAGATTGTCTACCCACTGCTGCTACTGTTGTGCCATTTGCTCATGTCCTGGGCGCCAGCTAGTAGCGACCGCTGGGTGGGATTTTGGTTTCGCCATTCTCCCTTCTAAGATCCAGGACACCAATCCGCATGAGTCAGTGAACTGACCATGTGCTTGACCGGCTGCCTTTTGGGTGTTTATTTAATCGAAGGCTTTGGCTGAGGACCCGAGTCGTTCTCCTGGCAGGTGTGGGCGCATTGGCAGTATCCTAGTCCATCTTCTTCGGAGGTTAGGAAGTGGTCGATGGCCCACTTCCCGTAAAACCTAGCCGTGGGAGGCAACAGGTCTACGTGTTATAAGCTCACAGCTCGATTGGCGTAGAGCGTGATTGCCACGCATTTTCTCTGACGGTAGGAGGACACCTCCGGGGGTTCAGTGGTTTGCTGCTGCCCGCCTCAAGCCAGGCAGCCTCTGGTCAAATTGGTGCAAACCCGCCAAAACCCAACTGCGTCTGGCCGTGGTCGCAGATGCATCCTACTACGGTCGCAAAACATTTAAAAATCGTTGCAGTACCTCAAAGGCTGCGTGTGACGGCCGTCAAGCGGATCCCAGTCTGTCTCTGCAATCACATTCCCGAGCTGGATCTGCCCCCCACTGCTTTGTGGGTCAGGCTATTAAGCCATAGGCTCCGGGCAGAGTCCCTCAAGCAAACCTGCAAATCACCCACTGCCTTGTCGGTCGGGCTATTGAGCTAAAGGCTCCGGAATGAGTCCCTCAAGCAAACCTTCGAAGCACAACGACCACTTCGCGTGCGATTGCCCACCAATGCAATCGTGGGCCTCCGCGCAAAGCACTCAGCATCGGGCGCTGGAACGTGCGCACACTACTGGACCGGAACTCCAGCGAGCGCCCGGAGCGACGCACTCCACTCGTCGCGATGGAGCTGCCGCACTACAACATCGGTATTGCGGCGCTTAGTGAAACCCGGCTCGCTGAGCAAGGTAATTTGCATGAAGCTGGTGCTGGCTACACATTCTACTGGGTGGACAACGCCGCCTAAGCACCACGTGAACATAGGGTCGGCTTCGCAATATCCGATTGCCCCCATGGCCAGCTGGTGGGTGAACCAACGGGCGTCAGCGCACGACTGATGACTGTCGCGTACGACTCGGAAGAGGTAAGTTTGCTTCTTTTACAAGCACGTACGGTCCAACCATGTGTTATCCTGATGACACGCGTGATCAGTTCTACACTGAGTTATCCTCCGTGATACGGTCTGTGCCGAGGAGCGGCCGACTATTTCTGCTGGGTGATTACATTGCGCGTGTTGGGCGTGATGCATCAGCGTGGACAGATGCCATCGGTCCGCATGGCATTGGTTCAGCGAATGCGAACGATGACAGGCTGCTCTCACTGTGTGCCACTCACGGCCTGACGAGCACGAACACTCGGTTCGCACTGAGTGCGAGTGATATAGCAACTTGGACGCACCCACGGAGTGGTCACGCTCACCTGCTCGACTATGTCATCGTACGTCAGCATGATATGCATGATGTGCGCATAACACGTGTACTGCGTGGAGCTGAGTGTGGCACTGATCACAAGTTGGTGCGGACCAAACTGTACATATATTTTCGTAACTCTATGTATTTCACTCTCGCCGTGAATCGGCGTAACTTTAACATTCTCTCCCTCGGTACTGTGGCAAAACGTACTGAGCTGAAGAAGGTGTTGGCTGCAAGTCTGTGTGGGTTGGACTGTATAGCCACAGTGGGCGACCTGTGGCACCACATTCACGACCAGGTGACAGCTGCTGCGGAGCAGACCATCGGGCTCGCAAACTGTAATTGGATCGATTGGTTTGATGACAACAATGCGACGATTGGCGCATTGGTGCCGACAAAGAATGCGGCATTTGCTGCACACGTTGCAGATCTCAGTGACTTGGGGAAGGTTAGTCAGTTTCGCAAACTTCGACGGCGACTGACCTGAGAGCTCCGTCGCGATGAAAATGAATGGTGGACGGAGAAGGCGAAGCAGATGGAATGCTACGCCGATTGCCGTCAGCACAAGGAATTCTTTGACTCCTAGAATACGGTGTATGGAACGAGATTGGAGCCTCTGAGGACACTGATCGATAGTAGTTCAGGCGCTACCTGCATCCAGACTACAGACGTAATGCAGATCTGGCGAAAAAATTTTGACTGTCTCTTGAACAACCATTCAGAGATCGACTGGTCTACATTGAACGGCCTGAAGCAGCACGATGTGAAGGCGGATCTGGCGGATACGCCGACACTGGATGAGACGCAGAGAGCACTTGATCCGCTGCGAAACGGCAAGTGTACTGGAGCCGACGGGATCCCGCCTGATGTATTGAAACACGGTGGACTGGCGATGTTGACTGCGCTGCACCACTTGGTGCAGCGCGCATGGATTGAGGAGGAGGTGCCTCCTGAGCTGAGGGATACCCTTGTGCTACCATTGTACAATGGCAAAGGTAGCAAGCAATGTTGGACGAATTATCGTGGCATCATCTTGCTTAGTTGTTTAGGCAAGGTGATTGCCCGAATTCTGCTAAACCGCCTCGTCAGTCAGGTTGTGGTACCTAACGCAGCGGAAGAACAAAGCGCATTCCGTTCGGGTCGCAGCACTATAGATATGGTGTTTGCGGCTCGTCAGTTGCAAGAGAAGTGCAGAGAACGACGCCAGCCATTTACTCGATTTTTGTTGATTTCACCAAGGTATTTGATACGGTGAATCGCGAGGCATTGTGGCTGGTGTTGGGTAACCTTGGTTGCCCGCGTAAGTTTGTAAGTTTAATTGAATGTCTGCACAGTGGTATGCGAGCGAGAGTGGAGCTGAGTGGAAAGACCTCGGATGACGTTGCAGTTGTCTCTAGTGTAAAGCAAGGCTGTGTCTTAGCTCCTGCCCTGTTTAATATATATCTTCATGCAATGTTGTCCTGCGCTTTTTATGCCGCTTGTGCTTACGGTGTTCGTGTAGAGCCTCGTATTGATGGTGGGTTGCTGAACATCCGTCGTTTCGGTGCGAAAACTCTAGCCTGTGAGACAACTATCCGTAGGTTGCTGTTGGCTGGCGACGGTGCGTGGTTTTCGCACAGCGCGGATGAGTTGCAGCACATGACTAGTGCTCTGGCTTCGACAGCGGCAAAATCTGGGCTCACCATCAACACAAGCAAAACTGCCTGTCTCTTTCAGCCTTCACCTGTGATGCAATCTTCCATATTGCCGCGAAGCAGCACTGGTGCTGATGTATTGAAAACCATCTCCCGCTTCAGCTACCTTGGGAGTGTGATGTCGACTGATCAGTAGCTACACAGTGAGCTGCGTATCCGCATGTCAAAGGCAGCGGCGGCATTCGGGAAGCTAGAGTACCGAGTGTGGAACAACCATCAGCTTACCGTTGCCACGAAGCTGACGGTGTACAATTCCATGGTGCTGCTTGTTCTTCTATACAGCAGTAAAACGTGGACGATCTACCGCCGGGATGTGCCATATTTTGAGCGGTTCCATCAGCAGTGTCTGCGACGGATTTTGCGCATCGGCTGAGGCGACAGAGTTGCAGACACGGAAGTTTTGCGCCGAAGTGGGAGTTATGCAGTGGACTGCATACTTTTATTGAGACAGCTGAGGTGGATCGGTCATGTGAGCCGTATAGATTCGACACGGATACCGAAGCTGCTATTATATGGTCAGCTGAGTATTGGGAAGCGGCAAGTAGGGAAACCAAAGTTACGATACCAGGACATGATTCAAGTGAGCCTCTCACGTTCTTATCTTGATTGCAGATTATGGGAATTGAAGGCCGTAGATCGGCGTGCATGGCGCGATCTGCTCACGCAGGCGGTTGCTGAGGTGCAGGAGAAAGCACTCATGCATGCAGGGAAGAAGGGGCAAGTTGGGAAGCGGCAAGCACCGATGGGTTGTTCTTCATCGCATCAAGCGCACGGTGCTGTAGAACATGCAGTCGCGAGTGCCTTAGTCAGGCAGGCTTAAGGAGCCATGAACGAGGCCATTCGGGACTACTAGCAAAGCGACGACGGGTTATGCAGATAACGTAGGCAAAACCGGCGCAGCCTTTGTAGACAAGGTGCATTCCATTTACTATCCGCGTGCTTGCATGCTAAGTCTCTTTGTTTCAGGTTGTGGGTTTTCAATTTCGCCTAAATTATTTTCTTTCTCATATAAAGGTCTACCTGTACTCCATTCCATTAACTTTCACACCTCCCTTAAGCCAATTGTAGTCGATTTCCGTAGCAAATGTGTTCGTGGCATCCCGTAGAGTATACTTTCTGATCTCGTGAACTTATCTAGGATTCGTTTGTAAACAGCTTATTTCATATGCTCATTAAGTTAAGGTTTATGTCACCGTATGTTTATGCATTAATCGAGTTATTTTCTTTGTCTCTCTCTCAAATGATCGGGTGTAGTTTGATATCCAAGGTGTGGCTGTGCTTGAGGTGCATGTTGACAGGGTGCCTACCTGTCTCTTACCCGCTACCGCGTTCATACTGGCCCCAGGAGACAGTGGGCCATTGCTGGAGGGGACGGATGCACGGTCCTTGTGGCCGTGTTAGGCTCGAAGAGTAGTTCCCTGCACTCAGTGTGGAGCGGACTACGGTCCAGTCACCGCCTTTTGTGCGCTTGCTTCCCAAATAGAATGTGCTTGTGTTTGCTTTGAAGGAGTGTGGGCCGCCTTTGTTGACGATACGTGATTCCCATCCGCATGCCTCCCGGTCATATTCCTTCGAGTTTACACAGGATATCGGGTGTAGCTGGAGCTGTGGGTGGTGCAGCGCAAGTCATCCATGGTCCCTCTGTAGGCGCAGGCGTCCTGTGGCTTACCAAATTGACAGGCAAATCTGAAACCGGATGCCGCCAACCATGTAATATCATGTACCGTAAGGACAAGTAGGTACGTAGGCAGTAATGAATATAACCATTATATGTACATACATGCATATGTACACCTATATATATGTGATATAAAAATATGTATATATATATAGATGTATATATGCATAGATATACATATGCATATGCATATGCGTCTAAGGGTCGATCTTATAATTTGTACCTAATCCTGAGAGACCCCAAACACCCATGCCATTCCCTTCTAATACTCAGTCAAAACACCTCGCTAAGAGGTCGCAAGTTTAAGTTAGTCACGCAATACAGCCGCCTGGAATGTCGGCGAAACTATTTTTCCCTTCGAGTAGCACAGCCTTGGAACGCGCTCCCCGAACACGTACTTAATGCATCCACCCTATTTCTTTTCAAAAACGCCTTGACGATACCCTGTCACATTTACACTACGTGCTATAGCTCATGACCACCAGATGCTGGCACTAATGCACAACAGACAGGGGATTGGGCCGTAACCCTACTCGAGAATGAGTCACTCTAAAAGCCTTGCACAAAATTTGTTAAACGCTGCTACTAAAGACACTGGATTTCTGTATCCTGTCGACCGACGGTAAACGCACACGAGTAAGCGTTGCCCATGCTATCTTTTTTTAATTTTTCTCGCCTACGATGTGAACAATAACCACTCTCCTGTTGCTTTGTGTGCGTACATTCTCGTTTCGAACCCCATTTATACGAAAATGCAGTTGCATCTGTAAGCGCCCGAACTGACAGCATTATCCCTTCGCTATCGTTTTTGTCACTCTATCCACCCTACGGGACATGTCAAGCACCTGCTTTTTTACCCGTCATAAATCATTGTTCATTGTCATTTGTATATATATATATTTCTCTCTCTATATATCTATGTATATGCACATATACATTCATATTTACATATGTAGCACATTAAGACAGATGCATATATATATACACATATATGTATAAAATTTATTTACATATACACGTATAAATTCACATATAAATATATTTAAGAATCATGCATGAACTTACGTTTTTTATATCCAGTTCACATATGTATCTGGGCATATGAAGACGTTCCAAATTATTCTTATTTGCCTAGCACTTCGCACCAAACTAGACATACCAGCACAGCTTTTGCACTTGTATATATTCCCGTTCACTAACACCAATAACAAATGCTTTTCAGTGCATGCTCACTTCCAATTTTGCATTCATATACACAGCAATACAGTAATAGAAAATGTCTGTTATTCGTAATTCCTTATCCACTTTGAACATCTTATTCTGTATCTTATCAACCATGCACATAGTGACGCCTTTGTCATAGCAGTTATTCCTTTTGCATTTCTGCAGATTTACCAAATTACATTTACTTCCAGCTTACCTTCAAAGCATAATCTGTAAGTTTCACACTTCTTTATTACGTTTATCGGTTCATTAGGAATACCTCAGGTACCTTAGTTGCCTTTAACCGTTGCATTTAATGTCATCCGTGTAGATTATTTGTGTAACTAACATGCCGTGTGGATTTCTCAGCCCTTTACCTGATGCATTGTAAAAATAAATTTCGTTTATAATAGACAGTCAGTTTCAGTCTCAATACATGAAACATTTCAAAGCATTCCCTAACCAAAAATATTGCTATATTTGTTGAACGCATTTTCCGCACAATCGCATTTGTTGATTTTCCGCCACCCTATTGGCCATTCTTATTTTACTCACTTTACGTCATCAAAATGTTGATCTGTCTCATCCCAAGTAACACCATTAAACGGTTTATAATAATTTATGCCAGCCATCCATAGCACTCATAAGGCAAATTATTTGAGCCATAAACCGGCTGTACCAGTTGGCACCAAAGAAATTTAAATTTTACCGCCATAGTGCAATCAAACGGGCCCTTTAACCGTATATACGTGCATTCGAATCGGCGGCAAGCGGTTGATAGGTGTTAACACACTAGGACACAGTTTTAAAGGTACACCAGACTAGCATGACAGAGTCTAGAGGTCACTTGTTTCACTTCAGTCCAAGCAATCAGCAAACGTCGCGATCTTCTAAAAACCGTGCTATGTCTGCTACTACGGGGCAGCGTGATCGATTATATTGGTAATCAAAATTTTCAGGTTATCTGGGGTCTCACATTCGCTGATGTTCTATACTTGCTGCTGTGTGCTGAATGGATGTCACTATTGCCACAACCTTTTTGTGTGTTGTTTGCGAAGAAAACGGATTATGTGTGAAGCGATTCTATTTTATATACTCCACGCTACTGACCAACAAATGAGTAAGAACTTATAAGTAATAAGTTTCTACAGCGGTTACATTGAATGAAGGATGGTATATAACAGGGATGTATTCTGGATACCGAAAGCTCGCAATGGCTTCAAATCTCGCAACGACCCCTGCGCTCGTTGAGACCGTCAGTGATCCTGTCACACCAGACGGATACACGATTGGCTTTGCCAGTCAGTTTGTTGAGGGCGTGAGCAGCCGCCTGTATAGCAACGCCCACGAAATGGCGCACTACATAAAGCGGTTCAAGAGAAGCTGTTGGTTATACTACAGTGTTCGAACGTCGAAAGCAGACTCCTCCGGCGAGAAAAAACTGATGAAGTAACAGCTCCGCCAGAAAAGATTTGCCTGCCATCCTAACGAAGGCAAAAGACGAAGGCTATTGGATCACACACATTGCAGCGCTCATTTCAAGTTTGGTAGGGTGGTGACCCCGTTCAGAATAGCAAAGTTCCACACGGTGCATAACCACGAACTTGCGGGAGACGAAGCATTGAAGTGCTTCAGTTGAAACCGTCGGTTAGTGCCCTTTGTTGGAAAGCGACGGCGGTTAACAATGCGGACTAACCAGGGGCATGCAAGCGTCGTGGCCGACAGTTGTGATACCGAGTATCGGTGATGCTATATGCGTTGTGGTCTGTAAAGTACGGAAGCATGGGCGAGCATCGTTAACCTGAAACTAAATGATTGGAGCAGCACCACTCATCTGTAAACATGAGTTGCACTGTGGTGATGGTAGACGAATAACAGGGTGTAGTATGCAGGCTCGAGGGTGGGAACGAGGCGCGGTAGACGAGGCACTTCGAAATAAACATGAATCAGGTACGTGCACACTTACAAATTTCCCTATGTTCATTTCCTGAAGCATTCATGAATACGCTACAGGGAAGCGGCGTATGGCAAGTAGCGGGCGACAGGTGGGTAAGCTGGCAGGCGAGAGGCGCGGGAGAAAATGTGCTGTGTAATTGGACATTCATGCCAACGTGATGCTTGCTTAGTAAACCTATATAACTGCCGCAGATGTGTCATTATTATCGACAATCAAGCAGAATCCCTTGGTTATCTCTTTCGCATGACCAGTGCACGGAGAAGTAGTTAGGTCCCATAACAGGGGCGGCAGGCTCGCAAATTAACTGGTATTCATTTTGGCTTCACTAGCGTGAAATTGTGTAGGTCCAACAGAGGACAATATTGTAGGTAGCTCTAGGAGCCGTCATGTACGGTGGCTCCTTAGTCCATGTACGTCCCAAGACACTGCACTCAATAGTACTACGAGCTTAGCCTCAAATAGCGACTCCACCTGCCTTCAAGACGTATGAGTATTTATCCTATATGTGTTCCATAGTATCCGTTTCATTATGGTGATTAGTCTATCGATTATCGTTGGCTTCACAGACATTCGCGACCGGCGTTTATTGAGTCTATGTTGGCGGCACAGCTGTTTCATCAGTACGGCAGCTAAGAAAACATACCTTGGGCTTAACAAGGCCTAATGAACGTTGTTTACGGTGCACATCTAAGTGCTTTGGCAGCTGTATTAACATCGCTACTACGGAAGGCGCTGATGTTGCATTCACAGGCCATCTGATATCGGGATATCAGAGAAATGTGGCCAGGTTAACGTGAGGCCACTGTCCTAATGTATGAAACAGATTACCCAGGCCAGTCAAACTAGCCATTCATGGAGAAGTCAATATCTACGTAGCTCAGGTGCATTAAACGGAACAACCTGCTTGCATCGGTACCCTGATAAAAATGTGGCCTAATTTCAGAGTATTGAACAATATGCCAGACAGTGTTATGGTTTTACCTTACACTGTAAAGCTCTACGTGTAACTGCAGTTGCGTGGTTATGTTGACCTGTATGCGATTAGCACAGAGCATGTTGACGATGTGTGATTTAATAAACCTGGTCTAAAAATGTTCGAGATGAGGGACATCACAACCGCGCACTTATAAGTGTGCTAAACCGTTTCACAGAAGTCAACTCTTTCTCACCTGACGAAAAATGGCGTCAGGTGCGACACCTTGATGTTCAGCTTCTCCTCTCAGTGCCACCTACTGTTACATGCTATATACTATCTGCGTAGAGGCTACTTTGTGCATCTGATAACGACATGTGTGCTCCTTTTGCAATGAAACTCCGCATATGAGAAAGGATGTTTCACGAGGATCTGACTCAAATGTCCAATCCTGTCCTATTAGTATTCGCATAATGTCAACCTAGTTAGAGGCTCCTACTCGTAATGAACCGATGTAAAGTTTCGGTCATTATCCATGTGCCTAAGATCATAGCTTGGTTTGTCGAGCTAAAACTTCATTTGTTCGTTTAGTTCATAATAGCAAGTGCTTCTGAAATGAGGGAAATAACATGTGAATTTGAGCTTCTGCATGTGCACTCAAATCATGGCATCAGAACTCATTGGGTGCAGCGTACAACAGCGTACACCATCGCAGTGCGGTTTTTGTGATGCGGTCGGCCTAGTAAGTGAACCTGGTCCAACCTATCCCTATTCATTTCTGTTTCCGCATCCTTATTAGCTACCATTGTTGCGATGGCCCATTGCACACCAAAGAATATCAGTATAAATCGTTAGAACACACAGCGTAATGGAGCTGACCTACCCCATAGCATGGTTGTCTGGACACTCATCGTATTGCATTTAACATGATCGGGAAGCACGGAAAACCGACGTGTATGCTACGCTGTCTTCTCACGTCAGACACGGGAATGCTTCATGTCACGCCCATTTTGGTGCTCCCAATCATGTGTACACTTCATCATTTCCGCGGATAAATAGGGTTTTCATCTTTGCCTTAATAAAGCGTACGCCTGTTATCAAGGATTTCCGCTAAACTCGGCTTATGGTAAATGTACCGACCAACAGACATCCATGTGAACTTACGCCGAGGCAAGATGAAGTGACTTCGCTTGCCAGGCAAGTCGTAAGTTTTAATCAGTTGTCTACGTTGAAATGCCAACTGAGGGCCTGCGCGGACTTGCGAGTCTGTTAAGGCCGGACGCCTCCCCCGATGGCCTTGGCCATCCAAGCGACGCCGGTCGCAACTGTTTATCATGCATGCGAGTTGGAATGCGTACGGAATGCGTGCGCGGGCTTGCAAGGCTAGCCTGTTCCGGCATGAGCAAAGGTACATCGTAGATGAACAAAATCTTACGCGTCAAATTATTGACCAGGTATATAAAACCACTTGCAGCATGAGGCTTCTTCACCGCAGTTGGACTAAATCAGCTTCCACTTAAACTAGCTTTTTACAAGCTGGCTAAAATTCCATCCAATTCATTTGGTTTGTTCCTCCCACCTGACGTATCTTCTACTGACTGGCCATGTTGCTTAGGTTAATTGCGGCCATCTTCATTAAGTTAATTGCGTTTGTAACATTTTTTGCATAGATTCTGGACATTTTGTACTTGTCGCGGATTCGTCGCTGACCAACTTACTTCATATGATAATTTAGGGTAGAGTTATGTCTGTTTAGCCGTGCTCTTTAACAGATATACTTTATTTGATAATGTGATTTAAAGTGATTGGCTGTTGTTTGATATCCACGGTGTGGGTGCCCTTGGATGTGCATGTTAACAAGGTGCCTACCTGTCTCTTACCCGCTACCTCGGTCATACTGGCCCCAGGAGACAGTGGGTCGTTGCTGGAGGGGACGGGTGCACGGTCCTTGTAGTCGTGCTAGGCTCGAAGAGTGGTTCCATGCACTCAGTGTGGAGCGGACTACCGTCCAGCTACCGCATTGTGTGCTCTTGGTTCCCCAAAAACAGCGTGCTTGTGTTTGCTGTGAAGGAGTGTGGGCCGGCTCCGTTGATGAAACGTGGTTCTCATCTGCATGCCTCCCGGTCATATTCCTTCGGGTTTACACTGGATATCGGGTGTAACTAGAGCTGTGGGCGGTGCAGCGCAAGTCATCCATGGTCCCTCTGTAGGCGCAGGCGTCCTGTGGCTTACCAAATTGACAGGCAAATCCGAAACCGGATGTCACCAACCATATGAAACAACGAACTATCAACATGTTCTGCGCCACTTGCGTACGGACCAAAATTTCCACGCAAATGCTGTTACAAGTCATCATCATCATCATACACGTTAGCTAGAGTTTGGAAACACCTCAGCTACTGTGCCGCAATACAAAGAAAAAAGGAGAGAATAAAAACAACTGGTGAAAGCTGGCTGAGCTACCGGTAACGGATGGGCATCGTTCCGGTAAGCTACCAGCCAGCTGCTGTGCACCCAAAAAAATTATTATGCAAAATTACATAAGGCTAAGTAATGAGATCGTGGTTGGAGGGGAGGCTAAGAGGGATGGGGTGGGACAAAGAAACTCACAGCACGAACGCCACTGAGGTCGGCTCCTAGCCATATCAGCAAGTGTGTCCAACCAAACGTGTCCATCGTCTTTCGGACCCCAACCAGGGAGCCGAGACGCTCCAACCGAGGCCAGCTCAGAAGTGACGGCCTTCATTCCTCTTGACCAAGTCATCGCTTGGCCACCCCTCCTCTTCTTCCATCCACACCCCCGGCGCGCAAACAACACAAGTCGCGGAAGTCGGTGGGCTGGCATGCGTAACACGCGGCCGAGCCATCGGAGCCTGATGCATTAAATAACGGTGCGGAACGGTTCATTTCCTTTTCCCGTGCCATAAACACGGCGTCAAACACGCTCAATGCTTACGCGGTGTTCCCACCAAATGTGAGCTAAATTACGAAGGCACCGGTGGTCGAACGTAACTAGCCTCCTCTTCAGGTCCGCTGCTTTAAGCGGCCAGGTTTCTTAACCGTACAGTAGGGTCGAACGTACTGCTGCATTGTACACTCTACCCTTCAGGGTGAGAGTGATGTCGCGCCGGCGCCAGAAGTGACGAAGGTTAGCAAAAGCGCCCCGAACTTTTGCTATACGATTCGTGATTTCTTCTTCAATCCCACGGGCGCTGATACAACTTCCCGGGTAGTTGAATTTTTGAACGATTTCTAGCTGATCCCCACCAAGGGTCAGCGTAGGAGGCGGTCCAAACCAATCTTGGAGAAACGCTTTGCACTTCGAGGGTGCGATGCAAAGCCCGAAGTGACGGACAGCTAGTGCTAATCTGTCCAGTGCCGCTTGGCACGTTTGTGAGCTGTCACAGATTAGGGCAATATCATCAGCATACTCTAAATCAGGAAGTCGTTCTCCTGGGAGTAGCTCCACACCTTCTAAGTCGTGTCCTGTGAACGCGATTTCCATGACTTTGTCAACAGCGAACTTAAAGAGAAAAGAGGACAGCGGTCATCCTTGTCTCACGCCGCTGGAGATATTAAAGGGCGACGACAACTTGCCGTAAGCCCTCACTCTGCCAGAGCTACGAGCATATAATGCTCGGATAATATTTACATATTTCTCAGGTACACCTCTCCTGAGTAGACAGTCCCAAAATGCAAGTCTATCCACCGAATCGAATGCACCTTTGATATCGAAGAACACGACAACGGTAGGCTGCCAAAATATGTGACGGTGCTCCAACAACTGACGCAAGGTGAAGATGTGGTCAATGCAGCCACGACGACGAAATCCAGCTTGCGCTTCACGAATCTGGCTTTCACGAGTGCCAGTCAGTCTGTGGAGGTTGACAGAGGCAAGCAATTTGGAGGCGATGGAGATCAGACTGATTCCTCTTTGGCTGCCGCATTCCGATCGTGAGCCTCCTTTGAAAATTTGGACTATGATGGAGCGGCTCTAATCGGTTGGGACAGTTTTCTGCTCCCACGGTCTCACTAGTAACTCGTATAAATCATCCACAAGAGCAGGTCCCCCGAATTTGAAAAGGGCTAGAGGAAGGTCAGCAGGTCCCGCGGCTTTATTTAACTTCAGCAGTTTGATCTCATGTTCGACTTCTGAGCGAGAAGGTGGATCCAAAGGAACAGCCCACGGAGCAGGGAGATCACTGGTCGGCGAGAAATCTAACAATTCCGACCGACTAATTTGCCTTTCAAATTGCTCAGCCCAACGTTCCAGGCGTTTTGATAAATTGTGGATAGGCTGTCCACTCTCGTCACGTATAGTTTCACTAACACCAGGTCTCCTGCTGCCCGTTTCCCGTATAAGACCGAATAACTCACGATGGTTAACAAGGGCAGCGGCCATTTCCATCTCTGCTGCTCGACGAGACCGCCAGGATTCGCGGTCTCTAATCAGGCTAGCACGGAATTTTGCCCGGAGCTCTTTGCGGGTTTCATTGTGTTCGCTTCCAGCCGGAATATGCCGGCGAGCATCTATAAGTTCCAAAGACTGTGAAGAGACCCAATGTTTATGTTGGCGATCAGACATACCACATGAGGATTTGCCTACTGCTAGTAAGGCCTGTTGCATATGAGACCAGTGAGCTTCAATTGCATCCAGTGAGCGTTTATCCAACTCGGATGACAGCGTAATTTGATAGGCGTTCAGCACAGCTGGATTCACCAGTCTGCCGGTGTCAATGTGCTCACAACATCGTCGCGGGCGTCCGCCAAAGCGCATCCGCAGGTCAGCACATACAAGTGCATGATCTGTGTCAACACATGTGCTCCAAATCTAGCGACAGTTCTGGACGCAGCCTCTCCAGCGGTAACTGATAGCAATGTGATCGATTTGCGTCCATAGCTGCTTCGAGGCTGGTGGGCGCCAAGTCACCCTCCGGCGGGTGCTGTGTCGGAAATTAGTGCTCGTAAGAAATAAGCGAGCATCCTCATACAAATGAAGTAACCGCTCACCGTTATCATTACGGGAGCCTATACCATGTTGGCCGCCCAGATGCAGCTCATCTGCGGATAATTTTTCAACTTGAGCGTTCAGATCCCCAGACAGCACTACAGTGTCCGAGCTTTTTCTGTGGCGATGGAGTTCGTTCAGTTGGCGATAGAAGTCGTCTTTTACCGAGTCATAGCCACAGTTTGTCGGTGCATAGGCAGCGATAACAAATAGACACCTGTTAGTCCTGCGCGACTTCGAAGTTTTGAACGAGCCAGCCAATCGGACCGCACACATCCGGCTACTGATTGGAATCCAATCAACCAGAGCAGTTTCAGCCCTGGGACTCAGGGCAATACCAACACCGGCTTGGCCGGTGCTCGAAGCTGCATCGTCACCGGATAGGCGCAATGAGAAAGTGCTGCTAGTGTCACCTGAATGGGATCGCAGAGTGAGTACAGAGCTCGAGTCTTGCTGGCGGGTCTCCGATAAGCAGCAGATATCGATCGAGAGGGTCTCCAATGTTCGGGCAAGTGCGGCCTGTTGACCAATCTGAAGCAATGTGCGAACATTGAGGCATGCCAGTCTGAAGGAGGATCGAGGGCTCCAAATGAAAGCCGATGAACTGGAATGGGCCGCTTGCTTGGACATGGGCCTGTTGACAGTGCAGGAATAACGCTCTGCGTTCACCTGTGATTTGAAACTAAAAGACAAGCGACTATTGAAGCAAGGTGGGGGAGGGCCGAGAATTGGGGGTTGAAAACAGGGGGGATAAAAGTAAAGCTGGAACGGGACGATTAGGGTGAAAAAGCGCAAGAAGGGGAATAAGAAGATGGGAAGGCCTGAGCAATAGCATCCAAACCCCTATCCACCCTGCTCGATGCAGCAGATAGGGCACCGTTGATTATCCTCTGCGGTGGCCAGAGCATCAGAAATCTGTTTGGGGAAGGATTCATTGTATTGCGTGGGCAGAATACTGTCAGGTTGGCCAGGCCTAGACAGGAGAACGATTAGGGTTCTCAACCAAAGCCTTTGGTTCAAAAACCAGGCCGCAAGGCAGCCGGTTTGGCACTGGACTACAAGGAGTCCGTTTTAAGGAATAAGGAGCCACCCTCATTCCAACCCCCAACCTGGAGGACCAGGAGGCTGAGTTGTCTGGCCTCTAACCATTGAGCAATCTGGTATGAGTGGCTCTGAATGTGCAGAAGCACCACCCAGTATAGCTCGATGGATCACTGAGGCACACAAACCATCGCACCACGGTAAGCTCCAGCCTCATTGCGATGGGCTGTTACAAGTAGGGCCTTATAGTCTATGATAAAACTATAATGCTGTCGGGGTATTTGCGATACGCTTATACTGCGCACATATTTTAACAGGGTACCGATGCAATTAGGTTGTTCCGCTTAATGCACCTGAGCGACTTATATTTTGACTTCCCTATTGTTTGCGCTTTCAGCTGACGTAGATATACTGCTTCATACATGAGAACAATGACCCCACATTAATCTGGCCTCATTTCTCTGATATCCCGATATCTTCTCTGGTACTACGCCGTTGGCTGACGGTCCACATGTTCATTACCCGCATACTATACATCACACAATCCTGATGCAATGGATATAGTGGTGTTACATCGGTGGCGTGTATCTGGGCCGATATTACCGTTCGGTGTGCTGATAAATGCCCAAACAACGTAAATCTTCTATCCTATACGGCAAACTGCTTGTTGAAAGAACATGTTGGTGCTATTCCTGACAACAAACTCAGCACGGCTGATTTGCAGTGCGTGATTTCACTATTGCTTCCATCAAATGTGTATATTTAACGGGAGAAAGAACAGTGGACGCGGAAGGTGCATTTTATTTTTACGGAGTTAGCATTTATAATCGTCATTTATGAAGAACAATAATGGTCTACTAGCCTAACTGATGACACCGTGAAGCCATTGATTGCTATTTGGCCATTTGCAGAACTTGTAGGAACTGTATGAGAAGAGATCGCAGCTTTTGTTTTCGCGTTGACGTGTTTGTTGCTGGGATGAACCTGTGGTGGCTCATTCCACTTGGTTGAAAAGCCGCGCAACTTTCGGAGTAGAAAGCAGTGGATCTCTTGGCATAGGTACATGAAATGGCCGCATGCGTTAAGAAGTTTGCGTGCGTACTAACTTGGATGCGGTTGAAGTAGAACGGATCTCTGAATAATGCCAAAGGAAACCATAATGCGCTGTGTCACGCAAGGTGTGTAATGTGTGTTAGGTTTTATCGAGAGGGAGCAGGAGCACAAGGTTATTAAGTGTTACTAAGTTGTTAGTAAATGGGAGCAGGGACACGACACCTATTGAGAGGGTAGTAGAAATGCAGCGCTGTGAAGCCGCGTTCTGCGGGCTCCTTATCATTCTTAGCTTGCTGTAGCTTGGGCGCTGTACCCACCGTGTTTTGCCGCATGTTGTCTAACCAAACGTGGTCGGGCCACTGTTCCTACGACTGATCTACCGGCGTGTTACTTTTGAGAAGTACCATGACGGTTTTCGCGAACCCTCTTGTTCAAGGTTCTCGGTTCCATGCGAACGCATACTTGCATAGGACACTGTTATCTCGTATATTGCATTTTCCCACCTGTTAGAATGCATGATTTACTAAGCAGGTGATTTCTATGATCCAAGGTTGTTTGAGTGAGTACGGCTCGCTGCTTGGAAGCAGCAACTAGAGGTCACTCTGTGTAGCCGCATCTGATGTCATTTAGGGAGAAAGCTCTAGTACGTTGGATGCGCTCGATATATTATATATTGGCAAAATGTTAGGCCAGGAATTTCCTAAATTCCACGGTTATCAACATTGGAGATTTCGGGATTTGAAACAACAAGAACATTATCATTCTGCGGCGTACCCATTAAGCGTCTTGCTGAAACTGTTTGCACTTGTATGGTACTTTATTGTGGAGCGGAAGATAGCTGTTTTATAAAAGAACGCTGGTCCTATTCCACTGCACCTCTGTTCAGTTTCTTTGCATTGTATGACACTATGGTGCAGTATTTTAAAATGGGACGTACACAAACCTTGTCAACTGTGGCTTTAAAATCTGCGTCCGATTAATGAACCAGCACTTGCAGAGCTGTCGCTCAGTTGTTTGTTAACGTTACGTGACTTTTAATAGCGTACTCCGAGTTATTTTAATGCTAAGCAGTTGCTTAGTGGAATACCATTAAAGGTCAGCACGTTTGAGGATATGTAGCTTATGTGGCATATGATACTGCATTCTTCCGGCGAAAGTTCCCGCTTGCAGGTTTTGCTACAGCCATCCAGTGCGGTATGGTCACTATGGGCATCAGTGCGACCGTACGACATATACTTCAGGTTGCGGGAAATAAACAAATAAATAAATAGCTTATCCTAGACGCACGCCTGTGAAGGTATGAGCAGACGGGTACAATACGTATACGCGTATAGCAACGGTTCTATATACTACTGAAACATAGCAATGAAGATGCTTTCAGATTTTATACACAGACAAATGTCGTTTAGTCACGGCACCAAACTCTGAGGTGAGGCTGGTGCGCAGAAACCTTAAAGACAACCCTGTCAAAAAAGCCAGCGTTAGGTAAGGTTTTGATATGCGGACATATCCGTTCATGTTAAGTGTAATACTTTCGTATACTTACATCGCGGTGAAGAAACAGTGTGCAACTCCAGCTATGGCTGGCGTAACACACGGGATCTACGTGCAACTGGATGAAGGATGATAGCCAACTGAATTGCCTTTTGCTGGTCACCAAATCACATAGGTACCAGGAGGCACGCAGGTGTGGCGCTTCACCGCGCTTCGTGATTAAGTGCTCCTAGATTGCTGGCAGCTGATTACTAAATACGCTTATTAAAGGAAACCTTGAGCTAAATCTCCACACCTATAACCAAAAAGTAAGACAAATTCATAAAGAAATGCATAATTGATCACCGATGCAAACGATTGTAGTGACGCTGAGTCCAGCAATGTTATGCTCTTAGCGTTTTAGCGAAACTCCTCAACTATATATCAGTCCTAGTGACATTGTATATTATTTGACAGCATAGAAAGTACAAGGTAACTGATTTTATCTCTTCTTAACATTCTTCTACTATTCTCAAGTTGATCTTGTCTATATTATTCTGAGTGCCATGGTGACTAGCATGAAATATTATAAACCGTTTCATAGTATTACATGGGATATGATGTGTAAAGATTTTAGCGCGGTAAATTGAGTAAAATAAGGAAAGCCGAAATGGTGGCAGAAAATCAACAGATGCGAATGTGCGGAAATTGCGTTCAACAAGGATAGGGTTATTTTTGTTTAGGGAATGCTTTGAAAGGTTGCATGTTTTGAAACTTAAACTAGTTGTCTATCGTGAAAGGAAAGCACTTTTTACAATGGAGCAGGTAAAAGGTAGAGAAAGCTTCACGGAATGATAATTGCACAAACAAAGTTCACAGAGGACATGAAATACAACATTTTAAGGCAAACCGTGTACCTAGTTTATTCCTAATGAACGAAAATACGTAATTAGTAAGTGTGAAACTTACGGAGGATACTTTGAAGGTAATCTGCACGGAAATGTGATTTGGTAAATGTACATAAGTGCGAAAAAAGTAACTGCGATGAGAAAGGCATCACTAGATGCATGGTTGATAAAATACAGAATAACACGTTCAAAGTTGATAAGGAATGATGAATAACAGACATTTTCTTTTACCTTAGGGCTGTGTAAGTAAATGCGTAATTGGAAATGATCATGCGGTGAATGGCATTTAGTATTGGTGTCAGCGAAAGGGAATATGTCCTTGTGCAAACGCTGTGTTGGTAGATGTAGTTTGTTGCGAAGTGTTAGGCAACTAATTATCATGTGGAACGTCATCATATGCTCAGGTAAATATGTTAACTGCATATAAAATGGGCTAATTCTAAAATAACTGTGTGTATACAAATATATATATATATATACATATATAAATGTATATGTATCGGTCTTAATATGCTACGTATGTAGATATGGTTGTATATATATTTATGGGCGGGAGAGCCTATGGTGCGCTGAGGCTTGTGGTGGCTAGATCCTGAGAGATAATTTACCCACTGCTGCTACAGTTGTGCCATAGTCTCATGTCCTGGGCGCCTCCTCGTGGCGACCGAAGGGTGGGATTTGGGTTTCGCCCTTCTCCCTGCTAAGATCCAGGACACTAATCCGCATGAGTCGGCTAACTGACCATGTGCTAGACCCGCTGCCTTTATGGTGTTCATTTAATCGAAGGCTTTGGCTGAGGACCCGAGTCGTTCTCCTGTCAGGATTGGGTGCCCCAACAGTATCCTAGTCCATTCTCTCCGGAGGTTAGGAAGTGGTCGATGACCCTCTTCCCGTAAAACCTAGCCATGGGAGACAACAGGTTTACGGGTTATAATCTCACAGCTTGATTGGCGTAGAGCACGAGGGCCACGCATTGTCTCTGACGGTGCGAGGACACCTCCGGGTGTTCAATGGTTTGCTACTGCCCACCTCAAGCCAGGCAGTTAATAGGCAAATTGGTGTAAACCCGCCAAAAACCCACCTGCATCTGGCCGTGGTCGCAGGTGCGTATTCAATTACGGTCGCAAAACATATGATAATTGTTCCAGAACCTCAAAGGCTGCGTTTGACGGACGTAAAGCAGATCACCATCTGTCTCTGCGATCACATTTCCGAGCTAAATCTGCTATTCACTACTTTGTGGGTGAGGCTATTGAGCCAAAGGCTCCGAGCGGAGTACCTCCAGCAAACCTCCAAATCACAAACTGCCTTTTGGATCAGGCTATTGAGCCAAAGGCTCCGGGTGGAGTCTCTCAAGCAAAACTCCAAACCACCCAATGCTTTGTGAAAAAGGCTATTGAACCAAAGACTCCGGATGGAGTCCCTCAGGCAAACCTCCGAAGCACAACGACCACTTCGCGTGCGATTGCCCACTAATGCAATCGTATGCCTGCGCGCAAAGCACTCAGCATCGGGTGCTGGAACGTGCGCACACTACTGGACCGGAACTCGAGCGAGCGCTCGGAGCGACGCACTGCACTGGTCTCAATGGAGCTGGCGCGCTACCACATCGATATTGCGGCGCTCAGTGAAACTCGGCTCGCTGAGCAAGGTAAGTTGCAAGAAGCAAGAGCTGGCTACACATTCTACTGGGTGGGAAACGCCGCCTCAGCACCACGTGAACATGGGGTCGGATTTGCAATATTTGATCGCCTCCATGGCCAGCTGGTGGGTGAACCAACGGGCATCAGCTCGCGACTGATGACTGTTCGCCTACGACTCGGAAGAGGTAAGTTTGCCACCTTTATATGCATGCACGGTCCGACCAGGCGTTATACTGATGTCACGCGTGCTCAGTTCTTCACTGAACTATCCTTCGTGATACGGTTTGTGCCGAGGAGCGACCGAATATTTCTGCTGGGTGATTTCAACGCGCGCGTTAGGCGTGATGCATCAGCGTGGACAGATGTTATCGGTTCGCATGGCATTGGTTCAGCGAATGCGAACGGTGACAGGTTGCTCTCACTGTGTTCCAATCATGGCCTGCCGACCACGAACACTCGGTTTGCACTGAGTGCGAGTGCTATAGCAACTTGGACGCACCCACGGAGTGGTCAGGCTCACCCGCTCGACTATGTCATCGTACGTCAGCGTGATATGCGTGAAGTGCGCATGACACGTGTACTGCGTGGAGCTGAGTGTGGCACTGATCAAAAATTGGTGCGGACCAAACTGTACATATATTTTCGTAAATCGACATATTGCACTCCCGCCGTGAATCGGCGTAAATTTAACATTCTCTCCCTCGGTACTGTGGCGAAACGTACTGAGCTGGAGAAGGCGATGCCTGCTCGACTGTGTGGTGATGGGGACCGCATAGCCACAGTGGGCGACCTGTGGCACCACATTCGCGATCAGGGGACAGCGGCTGCCGAGAAGACCATCGGGCGCGCAAACTGTAAATGGCCTGATTGGTTTGATGACAACAATTCGACGATTGACGCATTGGTGTCGGAGAAGAATGCAGCATTTGCTGCACATGTGGCAGACCCCAGTGACTTGGGAAAGAGTAGTCAGTTTCGCAAACTTCGACGTCGACTGACCCGAAAGCTCCGTCACATTAAAAATGCATGGTGGACGGAGAAGGCGAAGCAGATGGAATGCTATGCCGAACGCCGTCAACACAAGGAATTCTTTGACTCCTTGAAGGCGGTGTATGGGTCGAGATTGGAGCCTCTGAGGACACTGATCGATGGTAGTTCAGGCGCTACCTGCACCCAAACTGCAGACGTATTGCGGATCGGGCGGAACAAATTTGACTGTCTCTTGAACAACCGTTCAGAGATCGACTGGCCTACATTGAACGGCCTAAAGCAGCACGACGTGAAGGCGGATCTGGCGGATACGCCGGCACTGGATGAGACGCAGAGAGCAAGCTCAGCTGCGAAAAGGCAAATGTGCCGGAGGTGACTGGATCCCGCCTGAAGTATTGAAACACGGTGGACCCGCGTTGTTGGCTGCGCTGCAACACTTGGCGCAAAGCATGTGGATTGAGGAGGAGGTGCCTCCTGAACTTAAGGATGCCCTTGTGCTACCACTGTACAAGGGCAAATGTAGCAAGCAATGTTGGATGAATTATCGTGGCATCAACTTGCTGAGTTGTTTGGGCAAGTTGATTGCCCGAATCCTGCTGAACCGCCTCGTGAGTCAGGTTGTGGAACCTAACGTGGCGGAAGAGCAGTGTGGATTCCGTTCGGGTCGCAGCACTATAGATATGGTGTTTGCGGCTCGTCAGTTGCAAGAGAAGTGCAGAGAACGACACCAGCCATTGTACTCGCTTTTTGTTGATTTCATCAAAGCGTTTGATACGGTGAACCGCGAGGCATTGTGGCTGGTGTTGGGTAACTTTGGTTGCCCGCTTAAGTTTGTAAGTTTAATTGAATGTCTGCACAATGGTATGCGAGCGCGGTTGCAGCTGAGTGGAGAGACCTCGGATGACTTTGCAGTCGTCTCTGGTGTGAAGCAAGGCTGTGTCTTAGCTCCTGCCCTGTTTAATATATATCTTCATGCAATGTTGTCTTGTGCTTTTGATGCGGCTTGTGCTTACGGTGTTCGTGTGGACCACCGTATTGATGGTGGGTTGCTGAACATCCGTCGTTTCGGTGCGAGAACTCTAGTCTGTGGGACAACTATCCGTAGGTTGCTGTTTGCTGACAACTGTGCGTTGTTTTCACACAGCGCGGATGAGTTGCAGCACATGACTAGGGCTCTGGCTTCGACAGCGGCCAAATTCGGGCTTACCATCAACCCAAGAAAAACTGTCTGTCTCTTACAGCCTTTACCGGAAATGCAATCTTCAATATTGCCGCAAACCAGCATTGGTGCTGAAGTATTGGAAACCACCTCCCGTTTCAGCTACCTTGGGAGTGTGATGTCGACTGATCAGCAGCTACACGTTGAGTTGCGTGTTCGCGTGTCGAAGGCAGCAGCGGCATTCGGGAAGCTTGAGTACCGAGTGTGGAACAACCATCAGCTTAGCATTGGCACAAAGCTGATGGTGTACAAATCCATGGTCCTGTCTGTTCTTTTATACGGCAGTGAAACGCGGACGATGTACCGTCGGATTTGCGATATCTCGAGCGGTTCCATCAGCAGTGTCTGCGACGAATTTTGCGGATCGGCTGGGGCGACAGAGTTGCAGACACGGAAGTGTTGCGCCGAAGTTGGATGTATGCAGTGGACGGCATACCTTTACTGCGACACCTGAGATGGCTCGGTCATGTGAGCCGTATTGATTCGACGCGGATACCGAACCAACTCTTATACGGTCAGCTGAGTATTGGGAAGCGGCATGCTGGGAAACCAAAGTTACGTTACCAGGACATGATTAAAGTAAGCCTCACACGTTCTAACCTTGATTGCAGATCATGGGAATTGGAGGCGATTGATCGCGGTGCATGGCGCGATCTAATCACGAAGGCAGTTGTTGAAGTGCGGGAGAAAGCCCTCATGCATGCAGAGAAGAAGCGGCAAGTGCGTAAGCGGCAAGCACCAATGAATTGTACTCCATCGACATCGAGCGCATGGTGCAGTAAAACATGCGGTCGCGAGTGCCTTAGTCAGGCAGGCCTAGT
>OX104061.1:41428768-41449693 GCA_944474145.2 Dicrocoelium dendriticum
GGTGAGCTCGCTTAAACGTATCGAAAAACCTTTCAGCCTGGCCATTGGACTGTGGGGTTAAACGGCGGGCGAGCAATGTGCTGGAGGGCGCATTACTTGCAGATCTCCGTATACGTTGACGAGGTGAATTGTGCGCCATTGTCAGTTGCAATTGTTACAGGACAGCCGAATCTGCTAAAGGTTTGGCGTAGTTTTGTTACAGTGGCATTGGTGGTTGTGCTATCCATGAGAAATACTTCAGGGCCACTTGCTTATGAGTCGACTATAATAAGGAAACTTCTGCCGTTGATCGGTCCCGCAAAGTCAACATGGATGCAACACCATGGCTTAGAAGCTTTCGGCCATGAACCGAGTTCCGATTTTTTGTGGCGCTTTCAACACATTGGCGCATTTTGCAACGTTTAGCTATTTCTTGTAGTTATTTGTTCATAAAGCGCCAGTAGACATAACTGCAGGCCACACGTCTTCATACGATTGATTCCAGGATGCCCGGTTTGGAACTGCCGAATAAGGCGCTCTCTTCTGCAGTGCCTTGGGGATGACCACTCTTTCCGACAAATTAGTAGCAGCCGTTTACGGCAGAGAGCGAGTGTCCTCCTCTGGACGTACTGTTGCAACTCGGCAGATGAATATGAAGGTGGCCAACTTGTTTTGTGGAATTGTGTGACCTTTTCGAGTATTGGGTCCCGAAGCGTTTCGGATCGTACAGCTTCTGCGGTAACTGGTAGACCATGTAAGGCATCAGTTACCAGATAGTTTACGTCAGGTTCGATCTCGACCGAGGCAATGATTGTGTCCTCATGTGCTTGTTGATGGCGTGGCAGTGCTTCCGTTTAGCCAATGGAAATTGTCGACTGGTAGTGGATCTCGAAATCATACCCCATTAGGGTAAGAGCCCAACGTTGTAGCCGGTTGGTTGTGTAGGCCGGGATGCCCTTTCTCAAACCAAAGATAGCCAGCAAGGGCTTGTGATCGGTCAGAAGCTTGAAGCGGCGGTGGTATAGCATTTTGTGGAATTTCTCGACCGCGTACACGATGGCCAGTGCTTGTTTCTCGATCTGGCTGTAATTCCTCTCAGCCTTCCTAAGTGTTCTGGCGGCATAGGCGATTGCTTTCTCAGATCCATCGGTGCACGTGTGTGCAATTAATGCGCCAATCCCATGGCTTGATGCATCTGTGATTAGGACGATCTCTTTGGTGGGATCAAAATGAGTCAGAAGCAAGTTTAAGGACAGCAGTGTCTTGACCCGTTCCAAGGCATTCTGATGTCCAGTTCCAAGGTTTGCCTTTGGCTAGTAGCTTGTTTAACGGGGCACGCAGGCGGTGCATCTCAGGCAAGAATGCGCTGTAGTGGCTGATGAGCCCACAAAAGGAACGCAAGGACTGTAGATCTGTTGATGGATGCATTTTTATAATGGCTTCTACGTTTGACAAATGTGATGTTTGAACGGACAAAAGCGCGCGAAATGCCATTCGTCGCATGACCAGCATGGTGTGGGCGGTTTGTTCGTAGACCTCTTGTAGGGTTTGCTTGGGTTGGCAGTCCTGGCCTTTTCCACGAAGTGCACGGTATGCGGTGGTGCGAGACCATTCCGTTCGACCATGGCGGTGTCGTGTTTTAGAGTGAGCAGTCGTTTGCATTCGCTTACAGAGGCCTTCAGTGTCATTAGTCTCATTACACGTGGATGAAGGACACAGGTTTGTTTGGAACAAAGCAGAGGTCCTTGTTAAGGAACAGATGCACAAATAGTGGTTCTTCGAAACGTGGTCCTCCACAAAGAGTTCGTGCGTATCGATATTGACTCAGTATACCAAATATTGGGACAGAATGATCTCGATTAAAGTGGAAACCGCAGTTCAAAAGAAAGCACTCAGTTGCTCGAACATGAGCAGAAGAACCGACATTAGCCAGATTGCTAACGTTACACCTATGCACCAATCGCATTGCGAGAATCACAACAACTTGTCAGTGACGAGCACCTAAGCACGAATTCACGGCACTCTGATTAAGGGGGGGGGTCTAAGCTGAAAAAGTCAAAAATTGTGTTTTTCAAAGCTCGATATATATGTCTAGATATAGTCATATCTTCATGAAATTTTGCAGGGAATATCATTATTTATCATGCAAATAATACATGATAGAGAAATAAAGATGTGTGTTTATTATTTTTTTATTCACATTATAGTAAGGTACCTAAATTAGTGATGCCGAATTTATTGCTGTGGCATTCTGGGCCCCATCAAAAAAGTATTCTATTGTGCAGTTATTTAGATATGGTTCAGCTTTAGAATAAACTATACTCAACTCTGTATATGAATTAGATCTTCCAATACTGATGTTCAGATTTGCATAAAAATCTGAACTGAGGTTAAAAGTTGACCACAAGTGTAGGACACTTAAAAGTAGTTTATTCCATGCAGAAACTAAAGAAGAGCATCTCCTCCAAATTTTATTGACTTTGAACTATTAGTTTTGAAATTATCCTCAGAACGCTGACGTAAGAGTGAAAAAACGCAGTTTTGAGAAAAATGGCTTTAAAGTTGAAGTACATGAAAAAATGAGTCATTTAAACTTTTCTGGCATATCGGTAATTTATACAAATTTTGATGATGTCCCATGATATGATTTACATAGAAAAACTAACCTGGACTACTCATGGGCACCAGCAAGATAGAAATCTTGAAGCCGCTACTTTCCGTGCTCGTCGTTCAGCTGGCAGAAGTCCGGCAGCTGCTGCATGAATTCTTGTTCTGTCTAGTTCATTACAACACAGTCTGGTATAGAACCCAGTAGTCATCCCCAACTTCTAAAGTATAGGCAGCCTACCCCTCTCTCCATCATTGAAAACAACTACAGCATCAGTAACTGCAAGAGTAAGCCTTTGCCTTCCAACAAAACCAGCCTTTGGACACCTTTGCCAAACTAAATTGTGAAGACTTTCATTTGTATTTTGTGTTCCTCCATGGGCACACTTTGATAGTAATGTCTCAATGGCAAGAATTTCAAAAAGAGGCCTGATAGTCTTGCACACATAAGGAGGGAGAGCATTCCTGTCAGAGTCTCCAGCTGGCTGCTTCTTGGAAGGACACCAGTCTCCACAGTTAGCGTGATCACGGTTGCGGTGCTCCCATATGGCCCATATATCTTTTTGCATCTGAGGCACATTATTAGTATTTCTTCGTATTGCAGCACCATAATGTCCTTGAATGTTTAACATTGCCTTCTTTGTCAGACAACCTCGTCCACCGATTCCTTGCACACTCTTGCCATTGTGTATAAAGGTCTCTTTTTTCAGCTCAGTTACCTTATTGGTCAGGTGTCGCCCCATTCTCTTCTGCACGTGCCCACAACACTTAAGGTTGAAAATGTTCACATCATTATACACAGGTGGTTTTGCATTTGATACTGATGCATAAGATTTACTGTCACCATCTCCAAGAAAAGAAACATAGTGCAGTCCATATAATTGCTCACTTCGGCGGAATATTTTTAGCGCTCCAGTTGGCTCCATGCTGCCTGCCGACCCACTGTGATTCTTGTCGCAGTCTTGTACATGTGAACACTTCCATGCCTAAAACTCGGTCTCAGTTTTATTCCTCTGGTTTGTTGCACAAGCGTTGCAATAGTTTGACAAAACTGAGATGTCGAGAACCTTCGAGTTATGGCCATCCACTGTGAGAACTGTGACCACGCCATTTCTGCTCTGGAACCCCCTTCTCTGCCAAGTGCCATCACAAGAGACTGTTATATTTTCTCCTTTCTTTTCCTTGATCTCATCTGCAGCTCTCTGCATACTTTCTAGGGCAATGGCTTGTGTAGCATGAAGAATCTTCTTATGAAGAGCAACTGTTTTTATGCATATTTGAAGGCATGTTCATATTTCCAAGAAATTTCTTGCCATGTTTATAATTCCTTCCTATGGCAATGAGAGCAACTGGATACCTTTCATTGACTTCATAAGTCTTCCTACATTTTGCAGAGGACATAAATACTTCATGCTGACACTGACAGTGGAAAGTGAACTTTGAGGCCAGTGAGCTTCTGTTTTCAGTCACATAAGATTCGTTCTTGCCCAGAGGCTGTCTACACTGAGGGCACAACAAACTGTTTACAAAGTTAACAAGAAGTTTAACATCAATAAATCGAAAGCCTGTTAGCCCCTCATTTGTATCAAACTCAAACTGTGAATTTTGAGATCCAAGTTTGGTGCTAGAAGCAGATGTCGAAGGTTTATTTACATCAAACTTATCTTGTGTTTCTGGCACAATATCATTATTGTCATCAATTCCAGCAGCTTGTTCTTTCTTCTTAGAGTAGCGATTGCCACAAAATCTACGTTTCCTTTGTGTATAAGCTGTCTTTTCTTTTCGTTTTCCCATAATTAGCGAATATGTGCTCACAAAATCGTCACATACACGAGTGCCGTGTTTTGAAAAATCCAAGATGGCGGCTTACTAGCAACCGATTAGACGAGCTCGCTGATTGGTTCAAATGGCTCTTCTCTCACTTTGAGAACCAATGAAAGTGGTTCTTTTAAACTGAAAGGTAATGCGGAATTACCAGATAGGCCTTACATAGCCGAATCGAATGCAACTTGAATGAAGTTTCTAGGATGTCTACAAGTCGAGATGCAACATTTTAAAATTTACGCATATATGATAAGCTTGAATACATAGAAAAACAAGTCACACATGCTTCACAAAATGCTGAAATACTGCATTACAAAAGATGCTAACAGAAAAATAGTTCCCAGATTTATATTCTAGGATGACTGCAGTTGACATTTGTATGGTTTTCCAAAACGGTCAAAAATTACGATTTTTCCGATTTTTCAGCTTAAACAATGGGAGTAAAATATTTGCAAATAGCATGGCTGGGCTGGAATAAAATCAGTCCGGATTGTTACAGAACAGCCACCCAAAGTGGTCAATCGATTCACCAGTCCAGATGTGCACATCAACTCTGGTGATCGTACCAATGAGGAGGTACTGCAAATAGCCTCAATACCCGTCGGATTTCACGAAGTTTCAATCATTGATCGAGTCTGCATGACGTATAACGATGCGATGTGGTGCTGTATGAACTACAAATCATTTACATTTTATCCATGGTGCATGCAAAATATTGCTCGCATCTGCGCAGCGCACCGAGTGCACAATACTGAAATCCGACAGTTGACGTTTGGAAGAAGGTTCCTCGGTGTCTGTAGAACTCGAGATTCTAACAGAGAGAACTAGGAAGGGTGAAAGGCAGAAACTACTTTTTGATCCAGAATCAACCTCCTACCCTATTTGACGGAAATGTGCTAAAAACTACCCAGACTGATTGCTATCTTTCGATTCCCACAATTGCATCGGATGTAACAAGTCGATGCACGCCATGAAAATCAGAAGCCTGATGCTAGAATTTCAACTCACCATGGTCCATGGGTGCCAAGCCATCGAACCAGTACCTCCACATGATGGTCATCGGATAAACGTTGTCCAACAAACTGGAAGATGAAATATAAAAAACAGGGAAATTAGTTTGTTGTGTAATTAGAGTGGCATCTGTACAACTCATACACGACGAAACATGAGCATCGCAAATGAAGAATAGATGCTGCTTGCGTGTATATAATGAAACAGCGCAGTGAAGTACGATAGTTTTGTACATACTAATAAGTACCCAACGTTCCCTAGACAGCAAATCTACGGTTATATTCTGGGAAAGACAATATTAAATTCGGTGTAGCAACGTACCGTGTGTGGATTGGACAAAAGCAAAGCCAGGTGTCGTCGCCTTTCATCTGGCGAAATTCTTGGTGTTGGAGATTTTGCTGTGATACTTGCTGATGAGCGCAGCGTAGGCTTTGTGGGTGATCGCATCAGTGGAGCACACAAGGCTGATTCATCACCATTAGTAGACACATTGGAGTGGGATTTCGGTGTCAAATTATTCGTGTCACCATAGCATAACATCTTGCACAGCCTAAGTCGATGATGGATTACACATTGGGTTCGGCGATCATAAAAGTCAACGCGACGGACTGGAAAGATAGATCAGGCGGGAAACTTTGAGTGAAGTTGGTGAGGGCGCTAGGAGCTAGAAAGCTGACACAGGGAAACAAAAATCTATTGCGGATGTCGCAATGTCGTTCGACACCCTTTGACTAATGTGGCATTTACATCACCAAGACAACGAAATATCGTTTATAAACCTGCAGGATGTAACAGTGAAATTTAGTGGCAATCTAAACTGTCGCTGCTGCTATGCAAGTCAGTCATAATTCGATTACCGAAATGTGGAGGATAGACTCGCCGTCCGGCACTCAGTTACAACGAAAATACTCGTCGGAAGGGTTAAATGCTTTGTGATATTCAAGGCTAGGCCCACTTAATGACTAGCAGGAAACGAGTAATCTTGTGAACGTGAGTGATAGAGGGTCATACGACATATGTTCCGAACAGCGTAGGCAGCGCAGGTCAGCACAAGGTTGAGCGTGACACCAGGTTTATTGCAGAATCCCAAACGTTAGGTCGGTCAGTTAACTACGGTCTGCATACCGAAGTGCAGTGAATCCGGCTGACTTAAAATATGGTGTTATGATATTTGGAAAACTGAGAACAAGTTGGCAAGGTCAATCCAAGAAGAAACGATAAGAAAGCCAAGATCATTAGGTGGTACAAACCAAAGCCTGAGATAGAGAATTGAGTGTAAGCATGCCACTGAATTCATTAGTACGCTATACCCGACAGCGTAGGCAGCCACCGATACGCCCCAACGTTAAGTCACATAAAACAAGGTAACATGGCAAACAGTTCTGTAAGTTTCGTCCGCCGGTTTAGCTGCAATATGGATTGAACATCCAGTTCTATTTGATTAGGCGCAGTATTGACAGAAAAGATGATGGGACAGCCAGTTAGCAGGCATGCGAAGAACAATTTCAACGGTCATCCGAATGACACCAGAGCGTCTGTTGGCAAGTCTTACATGGTTCAGCCATACATGAGTAATAACCTTCCGGCATAAATGATCAAACGTTCAACAGCTTCAATAAAAATGTATCATATCACGGCCCTCTAAGTTAGAGGCGGCCAACGATTATAGATCCCAATATCCACAAATATGACAACGGCTTCGGAAGTCTTGCAGTGACCTCTTCAGTGATGCGACCACCGGTTTGACTCAGCCACCAACACAAGTAAACCGATCGGTAGATTCGAGTGGCTGTTTGGTAATCGCAAGAAATAGTGGTATGGCAACCTAGGCCTGCAAAAGTAAGCGGTACTTTTAAGGTGCGAAGCCCATTGCGAATTGTGTGCGCCTTATGACTACCTATCCAGCAGAGATCGCGTAGCAGCTAAGTTAGAACTAGAAGCGGGTTAAACTGTTCGCACATTCTAATCCGGATAGTTGGCAACCTAACAGAACTTCTAAGCAAGTAAAACTGTAGGTCAAAGTAAGCTTAATGAACGCTAACGGGTTTATTTTCAGCGTTCACACCACCACTACAAGTATACTGGATGATAACATCAATATAATGTACACGAGTAGGGATAAAAGTGGGAGTTATGCACTGCTGTCCCTACAACAACCGCCCGCGCAACATGTTTATGACTTTCGCTGGGTCAACAAGCAAACGTGAGAGATAAGGTTAGATAGTATTACGATACGATTAAGTGCGGAAGAACAAAATTTAAAATTTTATACGCGTAGAAGAGAAGGGGAGCGTTTTTAAAAACTAAGGGTGCAGTGGATGAAATCGGTCAGTTAGTACCTTAGAAGAATTACTGAAGACATTACTATGTCTGGAAATGAGTAAATAAATTAAAGAATCTCTAGACAAGCCACTGCAACTGGAAATGTGTTCTGTCAATAGTAATAATGCAGTCTTTCTAGAGCAGTCCAGGAAAAATGACAGAGAAGCAGTATAAGCAATAGGGAATGATGTTGGTGGTTACGGAATTGAACATTAAAGTACGGGCAGTGAAAGCACCTTAAATCTGAAGTCATTCAGACGTTTTCTGATTTCCTGTAAAGTTTTGCAGATATGAGCGGAACAAAAGAGATTTTGGAACAAAAGGATACCAAGATACTTGACAGTGGCTGATCTAGATGTGTGATTTTCGTTCACAATCAGAATGAGGGAGACAGCTATGTGAGACTGCAGCTTATCGCCACGAAGAACAGAAAATATTACAACAATGCGCTTATAAGCGATCAGTGTACGATGAAGACCACTCCACCAGATCTCTTAATCCACGTTCAAGCAATGAGGAATCCTAAATTATTGCATCCAAAGTTACTTATTACCATTTCGATCAGAAAAAGATGGACAAGAAAACTATGGCATACTCAATCTGCGATTAGTGTGGGGAACAGTCATTAGTACGCTGTATAGAGAGTCGAGATATAGCGATTAAACATAGAAACAAATCTCTCAATCATAATCTTTAAAGAAAAGCATAGCCACACACCAGTGCGATCAGGCCAAGGGAACCCAACATGATATTCTGTTAGAAAGCATAATGACAATCAAGTTGCCTTGTAAAAAGCAAAATTGGCCGGTGCACCCACCGCTGAGACATAACCCAGATAGACCAGTTCGGCTAGATTGGGCGGCCTAAGAGTGACGGGCATGAAATGCTTAGAGGTAGTGCAGGGTAGATAAAATTCGGCACTGTACCGATGCCTCGTTCCCATGTAACACAAAGCGGCTGTATGCGAGCTGGAGCGCCCAAAACGATGAAGGAGGGGATGTGGACCTTGGACAGGGTGTTTATCCCAATGCCCTGAGCCACCACGCCATAGATTAAAGACAATGAAAGTTGAATGAGAACCATTAATGCTCTCACGGTGTGCTTTTCGCTGTTTTAAGACCGTGAATGACAGCTGACAACCGCGAATTTGAGGATAATGCTCTTTGCACAAAAATGCGCCGAACATAGGAGCAAGAGTGAGTCACTACCATCTCCACCTATTGACGAAGTCGTTCAAGTCGGGCGCCGGAAGTGCCAGCTCTCGATGGATCTAGTCGATGGTGGATGCTGTGATCTCCATGTTCTAGGTGTGCCTACGTGGTCCGACGAATAACTCACACACTAGGTACGCCGATATGTTCTTTGAAATTTGTGCACAAAACAAATATCTAGTTGATTTGAAGGCCATTTGAAGTATGGTAGGCCCCAAAAGTCTAGTCCCTCTACTGTGTTAATGCGGAACAAAGGGCCATTCCTTCGGGTGTTATGTAGAGCGCACGAACTGTCCAATAGTAGATGTTAGTCTATCTCAAAATGTCTCACCCACTCACATGCATGTCGGTACATGTGTACTTACCAGCGTCGTCCATTGTGGAAACGCTGGATGGCGCAGATGGTTGAGTTGGAGTCAAACTACGGCACGCCAGAGGGCAAGTTCACCTATCAATACATACGGTGCAACGGGTATATATATATATATATATATATATATATATATATATATATATATATATATATATATATATATATATATATATATATATATAATGCTGGTGTGAGTGTGGAGGCGGGAGAGACTATGGTGCCCTGAGGATTGCGGTGCCCCGATCCTGACAGATGGTCTACCCACTGCTGCGACTATTGTGTTGGACTCATGTCCTTCTCCTCGCCTCCTCATGTCGACCGCTAGGTGAGAGTTGGGTTATGCCCTTCTCCCTGCTAAGATCCAGGACACCAATCCGCATGAGTCAGTGAACTGACCATGTGCTAGACCCGCTGCCTTTCGGGTGTACATTTAATCGAAAGCTTTGGCTGAGGACCAAAGTAGTTCTCCTGTCAGTATGCTACTCCATCCTCTTCGGAGGTTAGGAAGTGGACGATGACCCTCTTACCGTAAAACTTAGCCATAGGAGACAACAGATCCATGGGTTATAAGTTTACTGCTCGATTGACGTAGAGTACGAGCACCACGCATTGCAGAAAAGCAGCGGCAAGTGCGGAAGCGGCCAAAACCGATGGGTTGTACTCCATCGACATCATGCGTATGGTGCTGTAGCATATGCGATCGCGAGAACCTAAGTGAGGCAGGCCTAGTGAGCCATGAGCAAGGCCACTCGGGGCCAGCACCGAAGTGACGAAGACTTCTGCTGAGAACGTAGGGAGAACCGATGCAGCGTTGGCAGGTACGCTGCATTAGATTTACTAACCGCGTGTTTGCATGCTGAGTCTCTTTATTTCAGGTGGTGGGTTTGCTATATTGTCCTAGTGCAATTTTATCCCATCTTAATGTCTAGCTCTATTATCTTCTATGAACTTGCACGTTGTTAAACTACTTTGGTTAACTTCGATAACGTTTCCGCGCTTGTGGCATTTTCTTAATACATATTTTCTGACGTCTTGAGCTTATCGCGGATTTGTTCGTAAAAAAAATTCTAAATGCTCATTTATTGAAGAGTTATCCACCGTATATGTATGCATTATTCGAGTTATTTGATTTGATTTCGCGTCTCAAGTGACTGAAGGTTGTTTGATATCCCCGGTGTGGCTGCGCATGATGTGCATCTTGACAAGGTGTCTACCCATCTACCACCTTCCACCTCGATTATTGGCTCCAGGAGACAGTTGGCCGTTGCTGGATGGGACGGGGTGCACGGTCTTCGTGGTCGTGTTAGGCTCAGAGAGGTTCCATCCAGTGTGGAGCGGACTACGGTCAAGGCGCCGTCTTGTGTACTCCTGAAGTCCCAAATACAGCAAACTTGTTTTTGCCTGTGAAGAAGGAATGACCGGCTCCGTTGATGAAACGTGGCTCCCATCCACATGCCTCCCGGTCTTATTCCTTTGGGTTTACACCAGATATGTGGTGTGTAACTGGAGCTGTGGGTGGTTCAACCCAAGCCATCCATGATCCCTCTGTAGGCGCAGGCGTTTAGGGTAAACCCGAAGGAATAAGACCAGGAGGCATGTGGATGGAAGCCACGTTTCATCAACGGAGCCGGCCCACACTCCTTCAAAGGCAAACACAAGCACGCTGTTAGCTTACCGGAACGATGCCCATCCGTTACCGGTAGCTCTGCCGGTTTGCAACAGTAGTTTTTCTTCTCCTTTTTTCTGTGTATTGCGGCACAGTAGGTGAGGCGTTCCCCACCTCTAGCTAACGTGTATGATGATGATGATGATGTGGGTCAGGCTGTTGAGCCAAAGGCTCCGGGCGGAGTTCCTCAAGCAAATCTCGAAATCCCCAACTGCCTTGTGGGTCAAGCTATTGAGTCAAAGGCTCCATACGGAGTCCCTCAAGAAAACCTCCGAAACAAAACCGCCACCTCGCGTGCGATTGCCCAACTGTGCAATCGTATGTCTGCGCACAAAGCACTTCACATCGGGTGCTGGAATGTGCGCACATTACTGAACCGGAACTCGAGTCAGCGTCCCGACTCACGCACTGCACTGGTCGCGATGGAACTAGCGCGCTACAACATCGGTATTGCGGCGCTCAGTAAGAATCCGCTCGCTGAGCAAGGTAAAATGCATGAAGCAGGTGTTGGCTACATGTTCTACTGGGTGAGGAACGCCACCTCAGCACCACGGGAACATGAGGTCCGATCGCCTAAATGGCCAGCTGGTGTGTGAACCGACTGGTGTCAGCGCGCGACCGATGGCTGCTCGCCTACGATAGAAAAGGTAAGTTCGCCACTTTTATAAGTATGTACAGTCCGACCATGTGTTAACCTAATGAAACATGATCAGCTATCCTCCGTGATACGATCTGTGCCGAGGAGCGACCGACTATTTCCGCTGGGTGATTTTAACGCGCGCGTTGGGTGTGATGCATCGGTATGGACAGATATCATCGGTCCGCATGGCATTGGTTCAGCGAATGCGAACGATGACAGGCTCCTCTCACTGTGCCACTCACAGCCTGACGATCACGAACACTTGGTTTGCACTGAGTGCGAGTGCTATAGCAATTTGGACACACTCACGAAGTGGTCGCGCTTACCTGCTCGACTATGTCATCGTACGTCAACGTGATATACATGAAGTGCGCATAACACGTGTACTGCATGGAGATGAGCGTGGTAATGATCACCAATTGTTGCGGACCATACTCTACATATATTTTCGTAAATCCATGTTTTGCACTCCTGCCGTGAACCAGCGTAAATTTAACATTCTCTCCTACGGTACTATGGAGAAGCGTGTTTAGCTGGAGAAGGCGATGGTGTCGCCGAAGAATGCAGCATTTGCTGCACATGTGGCAGACCCCAGTGACTTGCGGAAGAATAGTCAGTTTCGCACAATGCGATGGCGACTGACCCGGGAGCTCCGTCGCATTAAAAATGCTTGGTGGACGGAGAAGGCGAAGCAGATAGAATGCTACACCGAACGCCGCTAACACAAGGAACTCTTTGACTCATTGAAGGCGGTGTATAGCCAGAGGTTGGAGCCGTTCAGGAGGCTAATCAATAGTACCTCAGGCGCTACTTGTACACAGACAGCAGATCCAGCAAAGCACTTTGACTGTCTCTTGAACAACGTTTCAGAGATTCACTGGCCTACTTTGAACGCCCTCAAGCAGCACGATGTGAAGGCGAGTCTGGCGGACGCGCTGACACTGGAGGAGACGCAGAGAGCACTAGCTCAGCTGCGAAATGGCAAGTGTGCCGGTGCCGGCGGGATCCTGCCTGAAGTATTGAAACACAGCGGACCCGCGTTGTTGACTGCGCCGCACCACTTGGTGCAACGTTTATGGATTGAGGAGGAGGTGCCTCCTGAACTGAAGGACAACCTTGTGCTACCACTGTACAAGCGTAAAGGGAGCAAGCAATGTTGCACGAATTATCGTGGTATCAACTTGCTGAGTTGTGTGTGCTAGATGATTGCCTGAATTCTGCTCAACCGCCTCGTCAGTTAGGTTGTGGAATCGAACGTCACGGAAGAGCAATGTGGATTCCGTTCGGGTCGCAGCACCATCGATATGGTGTTTGCGGCTCGTCAGTTGCAGGAGAAATGCAGACAACGACACCAGCGATTGTACTCATTTTTTGTTGATTTCACCAAGGCATTTGATACGGTGAACCGCGAGGCATTGTGGCTGGTGTTGGCAAGTTTCGCTGTCCGGGTAAGATTGTAAGTGTGATTGAATGTCTGCACCATATATATATATATATATATATATATATATATATATATATATATATATATATATATATATATATATATATATATATATCTTAAGCCCCATGCTGAGGCTGATGTTAAATTCTTGATGCTTATTTACCGCAGTTGGGCTAAACCAATTAACACTTAATCTAGGTCTTTTTAAGCAGGATAAATTTCATTCCACTTTATTTGGTTTGTTTTGCCTACCTGAATAATGTTCTATTCACTGGCCACGTTGCTTACCCTAATTGCACTTTTCGTCCGTAACTTTGTTGCGTTTGTTGCAGTTTTAAGTAACTTGTGGAGATTTCTTACTTATCGCGGACTCGTTGCTAACCAACTTACTTCATATGGTAATTTAGCGAAGAGCTATGCCACCGTATCTGTATTCATGAATTGATTTATTTTATTTCAGCTTGTCATTTAATGTTAATGGCTGTTCTTTGATATCCCCGGTGTGGCTGCGCTTGATGTGCATGTTGACAAGGTGCCTACCTGTCTATTACCCACTACCTCGTCCATACTGGCTCCAGGAGACAGTTGGTCGTTGCTGGAGGGGACGGGGTGCACGGTCCTTGTGGCCGTGTTAGAATCAAAGAGTGGTTCCACGCACTCAGTGTGGAGCGGACTACAGTCCAGCCACCGCCTTGTGTACGCTTGATTTCCCCAAATACAGCGTGCTTGTGTTTGCTTTTGAAGGAGTGTGGGCCGGCTCCGTTGATGAAACGTGGCTTCCATCCACATGCCTCCTGGTCTTATTCCTTCGGGTTTACACTAAACGCCTGCGCCTACAGAGGGATCATGGATGGCTTGGGTTGAACCACCCACAGCTCCAGTTACACACCACATATCTGGTGTAAACCCAAAGGAATAAGACCGGGAGGCATGTGGATGGGAGCCACGTTTCATCAACGGAGCCGGTCATTCATTCTTCACAGGCAAAAACAATTTTGCTGTATTTGGGACTTCAGGCGTACACAAGACGGCGCCTTGACCGTAGTCCGCTCCACAGTGGATGGAACCTCTCTGAGCCTAACACGACCACGAAGACCGTGCACCCCGTCCCATCCAGCAACGGCCAACTGTCTCCTGGAGCCAATAATCGAGGTGGAAGGTGGTAGATGGGTAGACACCTTGTCAAGATGCACATCATGCGCAGCCACACCGGGGATATCAAACAACCTTCAGTCACTTGAGACGCGAAATCAAATCAAATAACTCGAATAATGCATACACATACGGTGGATAACTCTTCAATAAATGAGCATTTAGAATTTTTTTACGAACAAACTCGCGATAAGCTCAAGACGTCAGAAAATATGTATTAAGAAAATGCCACAAGCGCGAAAATGTTATCGAAGTTAACCAAAGTAGTTTAACAACGTGCAAGTTTATAGAAGATAGTACAGGTAGACATTAAGTTGGGATAAAATCGCACTAGGACAATATAGCAAACCCACCACTTGAAATAAAAAGACTCAGTATGTAAGGAGGCGATTAGTAAATCTAATGCAGCGTACCTACCAACGCTGCATCGGTTCTCCCTACGTTCTCAACAGAACTCTTCGTCACTTCGGTGCTGGCCCCGAGTGGCTTTGCACATGGCTCACTAGGCCTGCCTCACTCAGGTAATCGCGATCGCATTTGCTACAGCACCAAACGCTCGATGTCGATGGAGTACAACCCATCGGTTTTGACCGCTTCCGCACTTGCCGCTGCTTGTCTGCAATGCGTGGTGCTCGTACTCTACGTCACTCGAGCTGTGAACTTATAACCCATGGATCTGTTGTCTCCTATGGCTAAGTTTTACGGTAAGAGGGCCATCGTCCACATCCTAACCTCCGAAGAGGATGGAGTAGCATACTGACAGAACGACTTTGGTCCTCAGCCAAAGCTTTCGATTAAATGTACACCTGAAAAGCAGCGGGTCTAGCACATGGTCAGTTCACTGACTCATGCGGATTGGTGTCCTGGATCTTAGCAGGGAGAAGGGCGTAACCCAACTCTCACCTAGCGGTCGCCATGAGGAGGCGAGGAGGAGGACATGAGTCCAGGTACTATATACAAATATATATATATATATATATATATATGTATATGTATATATATATATATATATGCATATATGCAAATGAATCTCCTGTCAGTCATTAACCGTCGTACCAAGCATTACCCGTAAAAACCTGGGGTCTTGGAGGTAGAGGTCGGAACTAATATTTCAGTTGTCCTGGGCTCGGTGATTGCTATCATTACCTGATGAGATCAAATCAAGTCAAAACGCGTGATGGGGTGCAGTGTTCTTGGGTGCACAATACATAATTTCCAGATATCTCTCACCTGATTTGCCTCGCTCACTTATTATTTCGAGCAGCGAGTCCAGCGGTGGTCTTCTCTGTATCAAGGAGTCTCAACATTTATTGTCATTCATGTCTAATTTGAGAGTAATGGTTAAATTTCAGTCCAGTAGTTATGGTACTGAAATTGGCGCCCAACAGAATCATCCTGGGTTTCGATTAAGCACAATGATGAAGATAGCCATCATCAACACCAACAGGAAATTATAATAAAATAATGTCAGCTGTACGCCGTAACGGCGCTTCGATGTCGCGCAACCACTACCGCGAGGAGGTCCACCCCTACGAGGATTCGAACCGGGGAATCTATGGTTGCAAACCAGGCGCGCAGATCACTTGGCCACCGGCCGACCAGCACTAACCGTAGTAAGGTAGATAACTTCCAGATCCCTGTCGTTCACACTTGCCATCCCACATTTCTTAGGTCATTACGGTTCATTGTCGTCATTAACGACAACAACAGCAGTATATATAGATGAACTGACTCTTTTCTGCCATATGGCAATGGTAGCCTAAGGGACCATGAATAATAAGACCGGAAATAAGGGAACCTAGCGTAAAACCTAAATGCTTTAAACAAACATAAAGTATCAAGGCGGCTAAATCTTGTCGACAACAGATGACCAAAAGCACATGACTAACATTAGAAGATAAGGCGGGATCGGTAATACAGCTTCTATACGGCTTTCACTGTCTGTCGCGGTAATAAGCCATACTCCGCAGTTAACTCAAAATCAGACGCAAGTTAAAAAGACTATGAGACAGCAGCACGCACGTCACTGGTGCCGACTGCGAGCCATGTCCTGTAAAGTCTGGAGCCAAGTACACGGCTGATTGCAGACTCCAGCTTAGAGGGGGAGACGAGCCAAAAGCACCCATTTTAGCCGCTGTCAAGTTGACTTTACCCCGCCTTGTGCCATCCAACACCTGACAGAAAACGAAGGCTCTTCTCTGATAATCGGTGACTGAGCATAAGTAGCACATGCTCAAGTTGACCCCACTACCTGCTTCGTAATTGATTGTGCACATCATTTTTGCGGATATGCGGATGTCATCCGACGCAAACACTGACTTGAGGGAGATGATAAACAAAGACTTACGGGCGTCTCAAATCCTCAGATGGCAAGCCTCACTACGAAAAAGTAGAAAAGTCCACACAAGGCCTTTCAGATCGAGTGAAACCCGCTTCTGATGCCACAGATTCCACAAGTTCAGAAAGGAAGTTTTAACTTCCGAAATATGCTGGTCGCTGCTTAACACAGCTGTCCAGATCGATACATTGGTTCACTGATACTAGTTCCTAAGTGCCAAAAGTCACAGGGTCATCACGCGACTGAAACTGCACTGTGTACTTTAAAGGTGCGAAATGTATAGCAAATGGTGGGGCCAATCTAGTCTATAGTCGACTGTGCCACCTCACAAATGTCGAATGACCGGACGGTATCGTCCGCATGACCCAGGGAGTATTACAATGCCCATGACGGGATTCAAGATAATGAGGAAGAAAGTAGAAAATTAAATAACTGGCAAAAATTATATACTGTCGGAGACGCGTCGGGAAAATCCACCGTAGACCCTGACGCGACCTGTGGCGTTTGAGTGCAAGCCGCGTAAATGTCCAAATTGTTGATGGAAACACTCTTATGAGTATGTAGTACGAAAAAAGTGGAACACTGTAATGAGTCGAACACACTTTTGTAACTGATGAATACAGCTGTTGTCGACCCACTGTAAGTGTAATGTTGATTTAGCACTTGCCGCTCTGTACAGCTTCGTTCCGGATGAAAACCGGCTCATTCCCTCCTCACCCGGGATAACCGTTTCTCAGTAAGTGCACAGATTAGAACTAAAGCTAGAGACCGGCATCAGACTGATACTCCTGTAGTTAACACGACCGGTGCGCTGCCACTATGATCGATTCACCCCAGTTGGATGGGGTGGTCACTTACTCACATGCCTGCTCGAAGATGTGGGTCACTGCTTTGCAAAAGCCTCAACTCCATCCTTGGGTAGCGCTGGCTGAAGGGAATTCGTATCTGTAGTACGAAAAGATTAAGGGCTATGATGGCGTTCCCTGCTTGTCTCCGATAGTCTCTAAGCTAATCTAGTATGGCCAAATCGGCACCACCTGTAGAAAGATGTAGAGGAGCAAGGAGCCAAGTGAACAGCTCTCAAAAGTGCTCTCTCGGACAAGGCAGATGACGTTCCTTATTGTGAAGCAGGATTTCAGTGCAGTCCTTGATTGTTTCCCTGACGTAGAACTTACTAGAAACAGTAGTGTCGGTCAGTCGGAAGAATCTACAGCACATAGTATGGCGGAAACCGACTTTCATGCCAATGGATCAACTATCAGTACCCTCGAACTGCGTTGCCATTCCAGGTCAGAGAAACAGCCCTTCTCAACTAAGTGACTAAGTTCAACTCAGTTGATCAATTATGTTTCCTGTGACCAAAAGCAGTAGATCTATGTGCCGTAACATGCAGCGGGATAGTAACCGTACTTATGATAGGTGAAAGAAAGAAGTGAATTCCAACAATTGAAATAGTTTGAGTCAATAGAAAGCGCCGATTTATTCACTAGTCTACCGCTACGTAGAGATGTCCTGCGCATCAATCACTGTAAAGTGGTAACAATCAATTAAAAAAGTATAGTTAATGCATATCAGGGACCCGGAAGCGCCTCAGAAGTAGATTTAAAGAGTAGTCTTACTGCCATGGGGAAGAACGGCTCCCATCGTTGCCCTATATATTGGATTTTCAAGACTAAGGGAAACCCTCTTATATTGCCATATGTGCAGTAGACGGATGAGTCTAATCCAAACATAAGACAAAATAAAAACCGTGAAGATGAAAATCACTATGGAGAGAAGTAGGCATAGTCTCGTCGAGAAATAACAAACTAACCTCGATAACCTCGGGCTCTTTTACGCCTGCGTAGATTCTTTTTGGCACTAGGGTTGGGGGAAATAAGGTGTTTGTCTGTCTCCTTTAATGATGGATCATTGACTTCGCGAACCTTTGAAGTTGAAGCGTCGTGTTCAACTTGAGTCGAATGCTGCGGGGATAGCGCAATTTTCGGTGACAGAGGCATGTGAGCTCGTTGAACATGTCTCTCTAACAAAATGGACGTGGAAAAGCGCATGTTGCAGCCATCAAAGATACACCGAAAGGGTTTCCCTTTAGCGTCCGTGTGATGTAGTATGTGGTTTTCAAGCCAACCCGCAGAAACACTGGGCAAACGAAATACACGACAACCCTGCCATAAACAAATGAAACATTTGCGCCGATTGGAAACCAACTGCGGTAGCACATGTGTTTGCTGAATGTGACTGACCAGCTGTGACTGATGAACCAAGGCTCCGCATTTCTCCCATTTGCAAGCGGAAATGAGGGTGGTTTCCGTCGAATCAGTAGAGTAGATGGAAGATGAGGATCCGTTATTGCTACTGTTTGGTGCAACGGATAGCTCTGCACCAACAATGTTAGGATGGAGGGGATCACCAGTCAACTTCAACTCGCGATTCGGATAACTGTCTAAGACTGAAGACAAAGTAGAGGCTGTGTCCAAGGATGGAATCTTAATATTTGCAGATGAAGGTGCTGGAATGATACGAGTTCTCAATCGCATTTCTGAACAGCTCCAAGTAAATAATCGCTGATGCTTCAGTGCACGCTCGTGAAATTTTTGCAGCAATGCTCTTGTACGAACGGATAATGAAAATCTGCACTGACTCCGGGTGCCGTAAGTCATGGCTGCACCCAAACTGACTAGTGAGTCATGTGCGTTGCCAGTAGTGATGGTATTCCTCGATATCTAGTGAAATGAGTCGATCAGAAAAGGATCATTCGGCGCGTCCTAAAAAGAGTGAGAGCAAAGAATGTTCGGGTACGATTGACAAACACAATTATTTACGTAGAAATTTGGGAAGAATGAGCTGAAATCATGAGTAAAAAGAGAGTTCACTGGTCGTAAACAACATACAATACGTCAGCTGCAACTGGGATATTGGTCCGTGGGTGTTGAAATAAAGACAGGACTGCTAATTCGGCCCGATAAATGAATCAAAGAGCAAAATGAACAACAGCGGAACCTGAGGCATTGAGGTAGACTACATACAGGAGAATGGCGAAAGTTGTACAGCAAAGAAACTGTGACATTTTGAGCAGTTTGTTTTGTGATGTTAAACAGTAATGAAACATACGGTGAACGGAATTTTTAGTGTGCGAACAATACTTCAGTTCTAACATTTTCGGAATGTCGGTAAATATTAGCTCCCTGGTAGCCAAATGTGATGTAAAGGTTTACCTCTCAGTCAACATAGAAATACGCAGTTAAGCGATTCTGAAAGTGCTTCACTACAGGTGGAGAAGTGTGTATTTCGTTGTATTGAGATCATTTTCATCATAGAAATGAGTGATGGAAAGATTAATAATGATCTCCAAGTGCTTGGACCGCCGCAAAGATGTCACCCGATCAAAGGCCATGAAGTGCACTCTGTATGAGGCATGGCTGCATACAACCTTGAACTTTACCTCTAAGAATACTTAAAACAGGCTGATTCTTTGATTATTGCTCGTCATCGACCCCTGTCGAGCTGTGGTGAACAATAGATCTATCGGGGCCAGTTTGATTCCACCCATATTGTAACCCTCTCCAAATCACCTGGCCATTCAGTCTGGTACTGTATCCTCGACCCTCGTCTGTCGATTTTTACGATGGGATCCGCTAATCCGGCACAAAAGCAAAGCTAAACCTCCGTGTCATTGAAGGAGACGCTACTACAGTGTTGAATGCAAAGATAAGAAGGCTACAACTAAGACTGAAACGAAGACGAAGACATGCGGCCGAGGCGCGCACGAACGCTGCAGAAACATCTGGGACGAACCTGGCTACAAAGACAGCTTTAAGGCCTTAAGTGAAATCAAGCCCTACCCCAACGTAACAAGCACATTATAAAGGTTAACTAACGAGAAAAACAGCAAAGAAAAACCGCTTTCACAAAAGCCGAGGATTCTAACAGGAAATAACCCACCTCGTGATCGTTGCTTAATAGTCACTGATGTTCCTCAATTCGACAAGACGCCTCCACTGAGATGTCGCTCGACGACCAAGGTCATTTTGAAGCGAACGATATCCCTCTTGTTCAGTGAAGGATGCCAACATCGTCTCTGCTTTTCGACTTGGTAAGCGACATGGTGATCTATCTAAGAATCGCCATCTAAAAGTTTTCTGTCAGAAAAGTATGTCGTCGCATTCTCAGGCGAACCTCGCTTCTCAATGTGGAAACATTCTTTGTTCTGGCTGACCTATCCCCAGAGGATTGAGTCAGAATGAGATAGGCTGTCAGCGAACAGTGAAACTGATCTTTATGCTGTGGATTGTCGCATTGTTCAGAAAAGCCAGAGAATCCGTTGGGAGCCAATCCTCTTGCACTCACAGTCTGTGTGT
>OX104061.1:41449900-41533415 GCA_944474145.2 Dicrocoelium dendriticum
TGGACAAGCTGACAGTATCCTGCCCATGCAATACATCACGACCTTTTCTCCTAACAATCTTTTGATGCACTAGCTGTCGCAGCGGATACTAAACGGCGTCCCATCTGCTGCATCCAGCAGCGTGGACAGGGGTTTGGGTGCTACTGCTCAAGCCTTTCCTCGCGCTTTTTCATCCTTGGCGTCCCACTCCAACTTCACATTTATACCCCATTTTCAATCCCCAAATCTTGACCCTCCACCACCTTGTTTCAACAGTCATTTCTAGTTTCAACTCACACACAATCACAATCCAGTCAACAAGTCTATGTACAACCAAGCGGACGTCAGTTCATCCGTTTCCCTTTGGAGTACTCGATCCTCGTTAAGACTGCCACGCCTCAATGTGTGCACTTTGCTACAGATTGGCCAACAAGCAACACTTGCTCGCACACAGAAACCCTATTGGTCGATATTCGCTGTTTGTCAGAAACCCGCTGCAAGATTCGAGCTACGTGCTTACCCTGCGATCCCCCAATGCGACACTGGCGGCACAGTCTCATTGCACCTGTCTGGCGATGACACAGCTTCATATAAAGGTCAAGCTGGCGTCGGCATTGTTTTGAGTCCCCGGGCTGAAGCTGCCTTGAATGATTGGATCCCAGTAAACAGAAGGATGTGCGCCGTTCCAAGCTTCGAAGTCGCGCGGGAACAAATGCTGCCTGTTTATCATTGCGGTCTACGCCTCTACAAACTGTAGCAATGATTCGGTGAAAGATGATTTCTATCAGCAATTTCACGATCTCCTTGGTTACAGAAGAAGCACGGATACTGTGGTGTTGGCTGGCGATCTAAAAGCGCAAGTCGGAAATTTGTCCTCTGATGGGATTCATCTGGGCAACCAACATGGCGGATGCTCTCGTAATGATAAAGGTGAGTGATTGCTGCAGCCATGGACACAAATCTATCATATCGCGGTTAGTTAGCGCTGGAGAGGCTGTGTCCAAAACTGTCGCGCAATTTGGTGCACCAGCGTGGACTCGGATCACGCTCTTGTGTGTGCCGACCTTAGAGTGCATTTCGGCGGACGTCTGCATCGTCGCTCTGAGCGCATTAATATTATCCAATTGGCGAAGGTAGGTGTTCTGGATGCGTATCAAAGTGTGTTGGCATCCGGGCTGAGTAAGCGCCCACTGAACACCGTAGATCGTTGGTTGCATACTCGCTAAATGTTACTATTAGCAGGCATGTCTTCATGTAGCATATCAAATTGCTAAACTGGACATTGGCCCTCTACAAAGTATTCTGGGATTTATGGATGCTCGCCGACATATTCCATCTGGAAGCGAATACAATGAGACTAGTAAAAACCTAACGGCAAAACTGCGTGCTAGCCTGAAGAGAGACCGCGAAGCTCGATGGTCTCATCGTGCATCGGAAATGGAGACAGTCGCTGCCGCTGGTAATCATCGTTATTCCGACTGATACGTGAAACAGGCAGCAGGAAACCTGGTGTTAGCAAGACAATACGTGACGAGAGCGAACAGCTGATCCACAGCCTGTCAAAACGCTTGGAACATCGGGCCGAACACTTTGCAAGGCAATTTAACCAACCTGAGTTATCGCCTTCTTTTTCGGGCATTGTGTGCCCTTCTTCTTAGATCCGCCCTCACGCGCAGAAATCGAACGTGATATCAGTTTTTTGATACTGCCTAAGGTCGCAGGGCCAGATACAACCTCCCTAGCCCTCTTCAAATTCGAGGGACCTGCTCTTGTAGACGATTTAGATGAGTTGCTAGTGAAAATTTGGAAGCAGAAAACTGTCCTGACAGACTGGAGCCGCTCCGTCATAGCCCCAATTCTCAAAAGAAGGACCCGTTTGAAATGCGGAAATCATAGACGGATCAGTCTAATCCCAACTGTCTTAGTATTGGCGGTTTGATAGGTGAGATCTCTCTGCGTGCCTCCAAGGCTATAGTCACTTTTGCTAATCGTCACCTGTGGCTTCGTCGTGATCTCAGCCTCGCTCTCAAGGGACGAGTCTACAAGGCTACAGTACGAGCGATTCTGCTGTACGGCTGTGAGACATGGCCCGTTCGCAAAAGCGATGTTCAGCAGCTATCTGCCTTTGATCACCGCTGCCTGCAAAGATTGCTGGTGTTCGATGGCAGAACCACATCAGCAATGAGGAAATCCGTCGGCCAGTCTTCAGATCTAACGAACTCCGCCGATCGATTGATAGCATCATCTCACTGCGGAGGCTTCGCTGCATTGGCCATGTGTTTCGCATGCCTACCCAACGGCTACCACGACGAGCCCCATTCGCGAGCACAGCTTTGGCTTGGGAGCGAGGAAAAGAGGACAATGTAAAAGCTGAATCCAATGTGTTAACGCGCAAACAATGAAACTGGCTATTGTCGGGCGTTCCCGCGTTGGGGACCAAAGGACCACAAGCACATCGGTTGCAAACGCTGAACGATATGGCCAAGGACCGTACGCAATGGCGCACTTGATGTGAGACTCTTTTACCCTAACAGTTGTCTTCCCTTTCACGATATCTTTTTCTTCTTATGTGTTGTGGCACCCAGCCAATTATACTGTAATTGGTATAGTATCGAAAAACTGCCTCTAAACTGCTGGCATCTGTCGTTCTCCACAGACTGACTGGCGCACGTGAAAGCCAGATCCGCAAAGAGCAAGCGGAGTTTCGTCGAGATCGAGGCTGCATCGACCATATCTTCATCTGGCATCAATTGTTAGAACATCACCATGTTCACTGGCGACTCACTGTTGTCGTGTTTCTCGACATCAAAGGTGCCTTCGATTCGGCTGATCGATGTGCTCTTTCGGATTATCTGTTAAGGAAAGGTGTGCCAGATAAATATGTAAATATTAGCAAAGCGCTGAACGCGCATAGTTCGGGGAGAGTGAGGGTTTGTGGCAAACTGTCGCCACCCTTCAGTATCACCAGCGGTGTGAGACAAGGTTGCCCGCTGTCACCTTACCTCTTCAACTTCGCTACTGATGAAGTCATGAAAACTGCGTTCGCTGGACACGACCTAGAAGGTGTGGACCTGCTTTCTGGTGAGCGACTTCTTGACTTGGAGTACGCAGACGATATTATCCTAATCTGTGACAGCTCAAAAACATGCAAAGCAGCACTGAACCGATTAGTACTGGCTGTCAATCGTTTTGGGCTATGCTTTGCTCCATCGAAATGCAAAGTACTTCTCCAAGATTGGCAGGGACCCATCATTGCGCTAACGCTTTGTGGTTAACAGCTAGAAGTCGTTCAGGAATTCAATTACCTGGGCAACTATATTAGCGCCCGAGGGATCGGACCGCATAGCAAAAGCCCGATGTGCTTTTGTCAATTTCCGACACCTGTGGCGCAGACGCGACATTACTCTCGCCCTGAAGAGCAGAGTTTAGAACGCAAACGCCTGTCCAACCCACTTATACGGTTGTGAAATCTGGCCCATCAGGTCAACAGACATAAAGAGACTAGTCACGTTCGACGATCACTGCCTTCGCAGCTTAGCTCATGTTTGGTGGGAGCACCGCGTGAGCAAAGAGCGTGTTTGGCGTCACGCATTCGGTGCAGGAAGAGCGAGCGAACCGCTCAGCACCATTGTATTACGCGCTAAATTCCGATTGCTGAGCCATGTGTTGCGCATGCAAGCACATCGATTCCCGCGACATGCATTGTTTGCGCAGCGGGGGTGCCGTTGGAAGAGGAGGAGAAGCCAAGCAATGACTTGGTCGAAAGGAATGAAAACCCGCACTTCGAAAGTGGCGTCCGCTGTTGTATTCCGACTGTCTGACTGGGGTCCTAAGGACGATGAACTTGTTTGGTTAGACACACTTGCTGACATGGCGGAGTCGCCCCCAATTACGTTTATGTTGTGAGCTTCTCTCTCTATCATCTTCCCTTTTAGATTCCCCCTCCAATTCCGATATACGAGTGGCGTGATATAATATTTAACAGTATATTACCTGCCTTTGAACGTTTTGTAGTGTAACTTTTTCTATCTCACCTTTTTCATTGTGGCACATTAGCTGAGATGTTTCCCACCTTCAATTAACGTATTGATTTTGATGATGATGCAGCATCTGCCTGGACCTCAGAGCAATGCGCACACCAGCTAGACCGGCTTTGGAAGCTGCGTCATTTCCGAGCAAACGCAATAAGTGCCGCCAGTGTTGCATTTGGGGGATCGCAATCCGGAGGGTCAGTAGATTGTTTTGGTCTGGCGTCTAACCATTGACCGATCTATTATGAGTGGCTCTGAAGGTGCAAAGCATCATTCAACATAGTCCACTGGGTAGTTAAGGCACGCAAACCATCGCGCCACGTTAACACCCAGTCTCCTCACCATGAGACAGCCGAAGATGTGCGACAAGAGTTAAAAATGCCTCGCATATTCAACAAGTCATCCGCCTAGATATCAACACCAAAGTGAGCAACACTGCAATAACTCAAGTGTAGACAAACGCAATGAAGACACGGTGTCTATACTTTGCTCAAGCGAAGTGATAGTAATTGTTTTATATACACATTGCAGGCTTTCGCTACCCCACGTTTGTCTATGCATGGTTGGCAGCATCCGATTCCGGATTCGCCTGTCACTGTGAACTCCATGAAGACAGTCACAGGACACCTGCGCCTACAGTGGGACCATGGATGGTTTGCACTACACCACACACAACTCTATCCACACACCCCAAATCCAGAGTAAATCCGAAGGAATAAAACCGGAAGGAATGGGTATGAAAGTTACAATTCATCAATGGAACTGGCTCACATTCCTTCAACATGGACAGTAGTAGAATTTTTGTCTATCTAGATTGAGAATCATGCGTAGCAGACGTACACAAGGCGGTGGCTGGAACATAGCCCGTTCCACACAGAATGGAACCAATCTTTGAATAAATCACGGTCACGAGGACCATGCACCTCCTCTGCTCAAGCAACGACCAACTAACTCCTGGAGCTAATTTAAACGAGGTAGAGGTTTTTCGACATTCACATCAAGCGCAGCCACAACTGGGTTACCAAATAGCAAACGCATAATACGAAGGAAAATAAACATACAGACTGGACAGTAAATGTGCGACAGGAAAAGAGAACAGAGCGAATAAAAATACAGTAAGTTTGATCTAGTGTAAGGGCGAATATGGGCAAGTGTAAGTTAAGAGAAATCAACCAACGGGCAACGGAAGCAATAGAAAAATCACAAAACAAATAGGGAATAAAAGACTATCTTGTAAGTAATTGCTTTCAATGATTCATCATCATTGCAATCATACTACCGGCAGAAGGACGGCGTGGCCATGGGATCCTCCTTCGGATCGCTAATGGTGGCAAAGCTGGGGAGAAACGAAATGCGGGCGGTGATAAATCTTTTTGATCGCTAGCAACGACACATGGAGGTTATATTTGTTGTGATGGATAAACATGTTAACCTGGATAAAATTCTTGACCATTTTATCCGAGTGCATGCAGCAGTGCAGTTTGCTTGCGAGAAGGAAATTGACAATCGGCTACCGTATCTCGATGGTTTGTTATCTAGGATACCAGCCGGATCTGTCCAGCGTCAGATCTACAGAAAGAAAACGTAGATATGGCAGCACACTAACTTTCAGTTTTGTTCCTATGAGATACAAGCGTAACTTAGTTTACTGTACTACCTCGACAGCACGTCGAACCTGTAAGGAAGATACCCTGGACGCGGAGTTGAAGTTAGTACAGAACACTACATGAAAACAGATATCCCGATACATTTATTTCAGGGAAATTCCAAGAAAAACCCGAACCAGTGCCATTAACAGCGGCAAAGAAAAAGCTGTTTATCTGGTCACTTTTCAAAGGGGACGCGTTACCGAGCGTCTAACCAGAGGCCTTTCGGCCGCGGTAAATTCGATCTTTCTAGCAGCCTCGCCAAAGTGCGTTTCCAATGGGACCACTCATTCGTTCACAAAACAAGGACAAGATGCCGATGCTGACCACCTCTATGGTAAATTAGCAATTCGAGTGCGCCTGTGGCGCAACGTATATTGGTTGGAAGGCGCTGCATTTATCCAAACGCGTGAACGAAAATCGCCCTCGTTGGTTGAGTCAATGAGGCGCCGGCACCATTAGTAGCGCCACTTTGGTCCATATTGTGGACACCGGTAGTAAGGTGGATCTGAAACGCGCCTTCCGAATAGTTCACAACATTCCGCCGCACTTGCAACAGCTGAAGAAATTTGCATTCGCTTGCTCCAGCCGTCTTTATGCTTACAGAAGAGGTTGGTCCAGCATCCTTGGCCAGCGAAAGCGGAAGACGCCCAGGTCGACTGCCTACGGTCAGACGCGGTAACAAACAACTAACCCACTAAAACCCAGTTCGTTTTCTCGTCTCTGACGCTGTCCCTCACGTGATCTATACCTTTTGAACTAACTGGGTCGATTTTTATTTCTAGCTCCCATATCATTGTAATGGTCTGATGATAAATCATTCAAAGTAATTGCTCACCAGATGGCCTTTCGTTCTCGAAACAGAGAATATGCGGAGAGTAACAGAGAAATGGACAAATATTAGTGCGTTAAGACATTACTAGTGTAGTGGGAAACAAACTTAAGTATAAGTCACTCTAGCCTAACTGCAGTGAAGAAGCACAATAAATGCAACCAACCTCAGTATGAGGCACCTGCTCGTACATATACGTACATATATGTATAAACAATAAAACATGCGAAGTTGACCACCTAGATAACCTGACCACTTCTCGAAAGTGATTGAGTTTTTCACTGATTGAACGTACACCATCTAAAATTTGTGGATCCAGACCTCCATATTTGGACTAACTCTCTACGTTGACCACCTTGTTCTAGTCCACTGGGTGGTCAAGATACGGAGGTTTGACTATAGGAAGAATATATGATAGTAATAAGTGGGGTTAACATTAGCATGCGCTTCGGAGGTTATTTGAGACCAAATACCGCAAGCTCGAGACCAGCAGAACAGCTGATTCCTTATCGTTCACTAGTTCTACAGAAATAGGTCAAACACTGAAATTTCCTGGAAAAAGCGCTGTTCTCTTTTGGCCCAGCGATCTGTGGAATCTCTGAATCACTGCTTGACTGTTGGAATCTCCTGATCGTCGTCGAGCTATTTCAGCCACAACCTCGAACAGTAACCCAAGTAGAATCACAGTAATCGTCGCCATTTGATAATCACAGCGCGCTCCAGAGATGAAGTCCGCAACGCCTTATGGAAACAATTGCAGGCTTTTCCTGGTGAATCGGAACCCTTGCCACAGAATACAGTCAGTGTGCGTCAGTGTGACTAGCTACAATGGTACTTGAGCCTCGATTACGAATTTACGCGGGCACATAGACCGCTAGGGTGAGCACTTCCCCCCTACAATTCAATTGGCTTCCTCCGTCCTGAAACGTGTTTCTGGAATCACCCACCGAAGCAATTTGTTTTAAGCTCCGACATTTCAAGTGATTCAAACCACCAATCGACCGAATTTCTATGTGGAAGAAAATTTTGAGTTACAATGGGCGAAGCGAATACCTGTATGGGTGTTGCCTATAGCGGTGGCCTAGATGGCTCGGTACTGGGTCCACTATTATTTCTCATGTTTATAAACCACTTGGTTCCCTTATTAAACATGTTACATCTTTGAAAATTATTTAAGGCTAGTAGACGGCGGCAATAAAGCAACAGTGACTAAAAATAACAGAAACGTAAGTAATTGGTAGAATCAATTGGATTTGCCTCCGGACGCTGGTAAATGTCAGTGGTTGACCACTAGTGGCGACAAGATGGCAATGTACACTTCTTCGGGGTCTCGCTCCTTGCAGATTACTAATCAGGCAAGTGATTTAGGCGTCACTATGGCGAGTAGTTTCGAAACTTCAACGCATTGTCGCCACGTTGACAAAGCGCCACAAAATTTGTTTCACTGTAATGCAAAGACAAATTTTCTTGCCATTGTACAAACCAGTAGTTAGGTCACATGTGGAGCACTTCGTCCAGCCTTGCGTGTTCTATCTCCGTGGTGACGTTATTCGCATGGAAAATACTCAAAAACTGAAAGCTAGAAAGACTAAAGGCTAATGTGATAGGTCGTATGAAGACCATCTAGTAGGCTCAGGATTGTTATCTTTGGAGCGGCGTCTACTGGAAGACGATTTGATAGACGTTTAACATAATGAAAGGCCTCAGCGGCATCAATCCTACCGATATATTTGAGCTAACTGCTTCAGATTACCTGCGCGTACATCGTTTGAATATCAAAGAACAAAGGGCTAGGCTGGATATCAAGGCGACATTTGTTACAAACCGTCGTATCTGGAACAAAGTTTCTTCAGAATTAACGCGCTATGAGATGGTAGTAACCATCAAAAACTGTCTAGAAAGTTGTGAACCGGGTGGTATCCCGATAACTACTGTAATCTCGTAAAAATACAAAAATAGCTCTTGTTCTTGCTACATTTCCATTGCAGAAACAAGTAGAGTCAATCAGTCGGGAGCTCTGGTCTGCTTGCCGGCACAGGAACCAAGCAGGAAGCTTGTTAGGCGAGAAGCTAACGAGCTATAACCCAGTCCTGTAACATGACCATGCAGCTTCAAAGTGCAGAGTAAATGCCGAAACATGCAATGCTACTTGTCAGTCTAGTGTTTTCATAGCTATGACGCCCGCATATTCAACGTTTGTCAGTTGATCACCTGGCACAATTTCCGATCTGGAATAACCTGAAAATACAGTCACCTTTGATCATTTCGATCGCGAAGCTGAAGGGAAAAGTTAATACAGGACAAACCTGGTGGACTCCGCTTGTCGTGGGGAACTCAGGAGATAGCTGCTCGTAGACCATTAACTGGCCTCGGGAATCAAAGTAGACTTTAGAACAGAACGGAGTTTAGCTGACACCCTCCACGAATATGCAGTGTCACAAGCTGACTCGATTAACAAAGTCGAAGGCAGATTTCAAGTCAAGGAAAACCACCATAGTCCATCGTCTGTGCTTCTGTTCTAACACTTGGAGAAGAGCAGATACGCGGTCGTTGCAATCACGAATAGGACAAAATTTAGTCCGGCTTTCAATGATTCGGTTCTCACAGGGACCAGTAAGTCGTCGAAGAATGATACACATGAGAAGTTTGGTAGTAAGGAAGAGAAGACTAGTGTCTCGATTATTTTCGCACAGTGTACACTGACCCTCTTGAAGATGGGCACGTCAGATGACCGTCACCATAGGCATCTCTTCGGTGCCCCAAATAGCAACAAAAAACAGCAAGTACAAGCAACAGAGACATCTCCATCTTTCAGGAAACATGGAAGAACGTTGGATCCAGATGTCTTGATTCGTTTCAAAATGGCGAATTTATGTTGAGGCACGTACAGTGGAAAGTGTGACATCAACACCCCACGTCGGCTCAGTGATTCAACAAGCGGCAATGTCGCAGCAGGCCTGCTGAACTGCTCTTAAAAATGTTCCGTCCAACGGGCTAGTCAACGAGGTTGACAATGGATCAACCGTCCATCTACTCAGCTATTGTTCCGCTAACTGATGACTTCGGACCCGTGTTCCCGAGGATTTGGAATAGCACCAGGGTGTTCCCAAGAGCATTAGCTTTCTTCATATCACTGGTCCTTGCAACCCATCAATGTTCCCGGTCATTCCGTAAACTCCCTGTCAGTCATCGTTTCAGGAAGCTACGAGCAGCTGAACTCTGTTTCCGTGCTTCGATCAAACTGATCGGTGCCTCAAAAATCCATTCACAGTTCGGACCTCTCAAAGTTGACGTACAGCAGGCGTCAAACGTATTCATCATAGCATATTTGAGACGATTGCAGTTGGTGCTCGGCTCATCAACACCTTTCATCACTGCCGATTGGTGGACCAGTTCGTGATGATAATGCTGAAGTGCGGACAGTGAGTTCAAGCTACAAGTGAGTGGATTGGAAGTTAGGTGCCTCTTTGAAGTGGGAAGAAGGACCGCTGGGTGTATGCGCACTAGGGCTGGGTCGGAATCCAAACACGTGCTCCAAATTGACCGAGTCTTGGAGTGATGTCCGCTACCCGTAGTTGATGGCAATATGGTCAATTTGAGTCCAAATCAACGAGGTATTCAGCGGACGTCAGGTGACGTGATGTGTTAAAAAGTTGTGTGGTTAATATACAGATTGTTGTCCGCGCACTGTTACAGAAATCGATCGCCACTGCCTGTTTGACTTTTATGTACCCCAAAGTGGCCTTCAAGGTGTTGTTCAGGGTCTAAGAAGTGACGCACTTCGGCACTCAAGCCAGCAATAACAAACATGTCAGTATTTTTCACCATACGGTGAGTAGACGAAGGATGGTAGTAGAAACCGTCTTTGATAACGTCTGAATTGAGGTCAGTAGGAGCATAAACGGAGACGATGAAGAAGCACCTTGTCTTCAGACGTTGGTTATTAACTCCAATAGGTTCGAAGTCGATCCGCACACATGCAGATGTTCATTAGTATCCAGCTGAACAGACTGCCATTGGAAGGTTTGGTGAGGGCGATAGACACCATAAATACATTGAGGCTTTGACTCAGTATCGTCAGAGACGCGAAGGGTATGGTCACTGTAAGCAGATTCAGAACCAAAGAGTCGAACATTCATCACAAAGCTGTTATCTTGTATGCCTGTTTTAGAGACAGTAAACATCAATAGGGGCAGGAATACTCGCGGTATACTCAGCCCAAGCGTGATTTGTAGTGGCAGCGAAGCGCCGTTTCGACGTACAGCTGATGATTTATTTATTATTATTTGCACAGCAGTAACAAGAGTGCGAAGAGGGAGATCTAGTGCTGTCTGATGACCGAGCTGATCCAGAGTACTGACGTTAAAAGAACCAATGTGAAATGTGACCCTGGGTTTGATGGAGTAGTTACATGTATCGATGGCAGCAGCTGCGAGGCCAGTGGCAGTCTTTTGCTTAATAGAAGGAGACGAAGAAAAACAAAAAGGGGGAGTGCTGTTAATGGGGCCGAGAGGGCAGATGATACTCTCCGGCTGACCATTGCGAGATGGGTTTTGTTCGAGGTGCCCTACCTCTAGCCTCCGACTTAACAGTCTGACCCACAATGCAGTGAGGAGTAAGTCCAACTACTGGGTATAATTGCAGAGACCTAATGTGACTTGCTTGAGACATGTCACACACAGTCTTTGAAAATTCAGAACAATTCATGTTTCACGACTGCAGTATGTTACGCAGACATAATGCAGATAGGGTGCAGGCACTTTGATAGTCTGCTGAACAACCGTACTTTGATTGACTAGACCGTTGCAGGCTGCAACAAAAAGAAGTGAGGTTTTGCGGACAACCTGACGCTGGATGAGACACAAAGAGCAGTTACTCAGCAACCAAACGGCAATTGCGCCAGAGCCAACGGGATACCGCCAGAATTGTTTGAACGCGGCGGTCCCCCGTTGTTGCAAAACATGTGGTTTGAAGATGAAGTGCCATCTACGTTGAAGGACGCTATTGTGCTTTCACTGTTCAAGGACAAAGGAAGCAAGCAATGTGCCACGATTTATCGTGGTATCAACTTGCTGTGTTGTGTGGGGAAAGTAAAGGCACGAATCCTGATCAACCCCATTGTCACTCAGGTTATGGGACCAAACATGGCGGAAAAGTAGTGTGGATTCCGTTCCGGCTGCAGCACCATAGATATGGTGTTCACGGTTCGTCAGTTGAAGGAGAAATGCCGAAAGGGACACCAGCCGTTGTACTGGGTGTTCATAAACTTCGCCAAAGCACTTGAAATGGTGAGCCGCGATGCACTGTGGCCAGTGTTGGGTAAGTTTGGTTGTCCGAGTAGGTTTGTAAGTTTAATCGAATGTTTGCATATTGGTATGGGGACGAGGGTACAGCTGCGTGAAAAACCATTGCTGTTGTCTCTGGTGTGAAGCAAGGCTGTCTTAGCTCCTGACCTGTTTAATATTTACCTCCATGCAATGATGTCATGTGCTTTTGATATTGCCTGTGGTTACGGTGTCCGTATAGAGCACCATGTTGATAGTGGGTTGCTAAGCATCCGTTGTTTCGGAGCGAGAACCCTTATGTGTGGGAAAACCATCCGTATGTTGTTGTTTGCCGACGACTGTGCGTTGTTTGCACAGCACGGATGAGCTGCAGCACAAGACTTCGACCGCCGCTTCAACAGCGGCCAAATTCGGGCTCACCATCAACATAAGCAAGACTGCTTGTCTTTTTCAGCCTTCACGAGTAACTGGATCCGTAAGTTTGCTAAGAATTCATATCGGTGATGACGTCTTGGAAACCACTTCAAGACTTTGGTACTTGGGAAACGTCTTTCTACCGACCTAGATGACGAGCGATGTGCATTTAGAAAGCTGGAAAATCGGGTGTGGTAGAATCACCACCTGACCATTGGTACAAAGCACTCGGTGTACCGATCCATACTGCTGTCGCTCCTCCTCTACGGCAGCGAAACGTGAATGCTGCACTGTAGGGACATCCCACTTCATCAACATTGCCTGCGGCGGATGCTAAGCATGAATTGGTATGACCGAGCTGCGGACACAGAAGTGCTGCATCGCAGTGCCATATGTGCAGTGGACTGCATAATTTTACTGAGGTACCTGCAGATGCCCGAGCCACCTCAGGAGGTGGCACATCCGGTGTATAAATACGTGTTCTACGACATCAAAGTTGCCTTCGATTTTGTTGACCGATGCGCTCTTTGGGACTGTCTACTCAGGAAAACAGTGCCCGAGAAAAATTTAAAGCTTATCAGAGCGCTTTACTCGTACAGTCTGGACAGAGTTAAGGATTAAGGATAACTGTCGTCGTTCTTCAATATCTCCAGCGGTGGGAGACAAGGATGTCCGCTGTCACCTCCTTTTTAACTTATTCAATGACGGAGTCACGGAAATTACGTTTACTGGATACGATCTGCAAGGCAAGGAGTGCTCTCAGGTGAACGACTCCTTGACTTGGAGCATGCTGACGACATTGATCTCATGTGACAACGCTCAAACGTGCCAAGCAGCAATGAACAGCTTAGCACTGGCTGTCAGTCGTTTGGGCTATGGTTTGTTCTATCGAAATGCAGTTGTTCTCCAAGATTAGTAGGGACCCACCCTTGAGCTGAGCCTTGGTAGTGAACAGCTAGAAGTCATCGAGAAATTCAAGTATTTAGGCAGCTATATCAGCGCCAGTGGAGTGAAAGATGAAATCACGAACCGTATAGCAAAAGCTTGATGCACTTTTGCTAATCTTCGTCATCTGTGGCCTCGGCGCGACATGACATACGCCTTGAAGAGCAAAGTTTATCATGGAGCCGTCCGTTCAACCCCACGTTACGGCTGAAAAACCTGTCTCATCAAGTTGATAGACATAAAGAGGCTAGTCACCTTCGATTATTGGTGCCTTTGCAGTTTACCTCATGTCTGGTGGGAGCACCGCGTGAGAAATGAGTGTTTTCGGTGCCGCGTATTTGGTGCAAAAAGAGCGAGTGAACCGCTCAGAACCGTTATATCACGCATCACGTGTTGCGCATGCCACCACCGACTCCAGTGAAGTTCGTCTGCGCGCCGGAAGTGTGGATGGAAGAAAAGGAGGGGAGCCCAAGTAGAACGAAGTCCCTCACTTCGAAGTTGGTGTCGATTTGTGTACCGACTGCTTGACTGCGGTCCGAAGGACGAGAAACACGTCTGGTTGGATACAGTAGTTGACATGGCGAAGAATCGACCTGAGTGGCGTGTGTTGTGAGTTTCTTTGGCCGTCCCCATCCCGCTGTTCCTCCCGCTTCTATCTCAAGGCATAATGTCACTAAGTAGTGTACTGCCATTTTGCATACTATAGTGTTCAGTATATGGCTTTTCGTATGTCTTATCGTTACGCATTGCAGCACAATACTTGAAGTGTTTCTCACCTTCACCTAATATATAATGACGATGATCATAATCATCATACTTCTGACCATAGTTTGAGATCAAGCAGTCAGTTCGAAGCACCTCGGGAAAGTCGTTGATGACTTTGAAAAGTTCAGGACCAAGGACGGAGCCTTGTGGAACCCAACTGGTCATGAGAAAATGCCCACTCAGGACCTCATTGATCTTCACTTTCGTGGTACGATCACCCAGAAAATCGGCGATCCAGCCGAGAACATTGCCAGCGACGTCAATTTTCCGGTGGTTGACAAGGAGCGGTTCATGTGAAACCCTATCAAATGCTTTGCTGAAATTAACAAAAATAAAAGCAAGGCGGTTTCTGTAATCTACATATTTTACTCACTTCTCGTGAGCAACAAGTAGGTTAATGATACAAGAACGTGCCCTCTGGAAACCGTGTTGAGCAGGAGTAATGATGTCCAAAGCGTCAAGATGAAGTTGAAGGGCTCTTTTAAAATTTTTCCATTGTTTGCAAATGATTGACGTCAGGCAGATCAGCCTGCCATTTCCAGAATCTTCTCGGTTACTTTCTTTGTGGATTGGCTTCACAATACCTACTTTCCAATCAAGCGGAAGACGGCCGGCCTCCAGAGAGTGGCGAAACAATTGGGAGATTGGTTCGGTAACATACACAGCCAATGTCTTTGGGAACAAGGGGTGTAATTCATCAGGGCGTGGGAAAGAGTTTAAATCCAATTCGGGAAGAAGTTTCAGAACAACGTTCGTGTGAATTGTTATGTTCCAAGGAAGTAGGATGCATGGACACATATTGATTGAATATCGGGGTATCAGCCAAGCAAACTGATAAATATTGCGAGGCAAGAAGACAGGATTCGCTTCAGCGTATTAAAGCATAGTTGCTTCGTCATGGGAATATATATATATATATATATATATATATATATATATATATATATATATATAGGCGGGGGAGCCTATAGTGCGCTGAGGCTAGTGGTGGCTAGATCCTGACAGATGGTCTACCCACTGCTACTACTGTTGCGCCCTTGGCTCATTTCCTGGACGCCTCCTCGTGGCGACCGCTGGGTGGGAGTACGGTTTCGTCCTTCTCCCTGCTAAAATCCAGGACACCAATCCGCATGAGTCAGTGAAGTGACCATGTGCTAGACTCGCTGCCTTTCGGGTGTACATTTAATCGAAGGCTTTGGCTGAGGACCCGAGTCGTTCTCCTGCCAGGTGTGGGCGCCCTGCCAGTATCGTAGTTCATCCTCTTCGGAGGTTAGGAAGTGGTCGATGGCCCACTTCCCGTAAAACCTAGCCATGGGAGACAACAGGTCTACGTGTTATAAGCTCACAGCTCGATTGGCGTAGAGCACGAGCGCCACGCATTATCTCTGAAGGTGGGAGGACACCCGAAGGGTGTTCAATGGTTTGCTACTGCCCGCCTCAAGCCAGGCAGCCCTTGGTCAAATTGGTGCGGACCTGCCAAAACACACCTGCGTCTGGCCGCGGTCGCAGGTGTATCCTACTACGGTTGCAAAACATATATACATTGTTGCAGTACCTCAAAGGCTGCGTGTGATGGCCGTCAAGCGGATCCCAATCTGTCTCTGCAATCACATTCCCGAGCTGGATCTGCACTCAACTGCCTTGTGGGTCAGGCTATTAAGCCAAAGACTCCGGGCGGAGTCCCTCAAGCAAACCTCCAAACCATCCACTGCTTTGTAGGCAAGGCATTCAGCATCGGGTGCTGGAACGTGCGCAGACTACTGGACCGGAATTCCAGTAAGCGCCCCGAACGACGCACTGCACTGGTTGCCATAGAGCTGGCGCGCTACAACATCGATATTGCGGAGCTCAGTGAAACGGCTCGCCGAGCAAGGTAAGTTGCATGAATTAGGTGCTGGCTATACATTCTACTGGGTGGGGAACGCCGCCTCAGCACCACGTGACCATGGGGTCGGATTTGCAATAACCGATCGCCTCCATGGCCAGCTGATGGGTGAATCAACAGGCATCAGCGCGCGACTGATGACCGTTCGCCTACGACTCGGAAGAGGTAAGTTTGCTACTTTTATAAACACGTACGGTCCGACCATGTGTTATCTTGATGACACGCGCGATCAATTCTACACTCAGTTATGCTCCGTGATACGGTCTGTGCCGAGGAGCGACCGACTATTTCTGCTGGGTGATTTCAACGCGCGCGTTGGGTGTGATGCATCGGTGTGGACAGATGCCATCGGTCCGCATGGCATTGGTTCAGCGAATGCGAACGATGACACGCTGCTCTCACTGTGTGCCACTCACAGCCTGACGATCACGGACACTCGGTTTGCACTGAGTGTGAGTGATATAGCAAATTGGACGCACCCACGGAGTGGTCACGCTCACCTGCTCGACTATGTCATCGTACGTCAGCGTGATATGCGTGAAGTGCGCATGACACGTGTACTACGTGGAGCTGAGTGTGGCACTGATCACAAATTGGTGTGGACCAAACGGGACATATTTTCGTAAATCAATGTATTGCACTCCAGCCGGGAACCGACGTAAATTTAACTTTCTCTCTCTCAGTATTGGGCCGTGTGGTCTCCCAGCTTGTAAGCGCGCACCGGCTAGTGATGCAGATGGATCACGTTGCACTTAGCTATGTTCAATTGAGGCATGCTCCTCTTTGCATATTCGTAAATGCAATCGATTTTAGGTTGGAGCAAATGGTGATCTGGTATGTTACTAAGCGCTCGCCAAATCTTGACGTCCTAGGAGAAAAGCAGGAAATTTGAGGAGATAACGCGTGCCACGCCGCTGATAAACACCAGGAATAAGAGCGGTCCCAGCAAGGAGCCTTGTGCAACACCACATTCTACCTCAAGTGGGTTAGGGAGTGAGCCCCTAACGCGTACTTTAAGCTTCCGTTGTTGAAGAAAGCTGCTAAACCAACCAAGTACAGGAGTTCCGATTCCGCAGCTATCTAGCGGTTGCAGTATGATGCGGTGATCAAGGCGGTCGATAGCTTTGGAGAAGTCCAGGTAGATGAAGTCAACCCTGACCCCAACATCGGCCACTTCCGTCCACAACTGTGGCATGTTGCTATTTTCAACGAATGTTGCGTTATGGGACGGAAACATGGCCGATAGCTGCGCGCTTGCGGGCAGCATGCTAAACAGTGGTGATGTGCAATGAAGATTGTGCTTTCTTGCCGCTTCTTTCTTGCTTCATTATGTTTCCATGCTGCGCCTGGATATATCTTGGATTTATTTGCTTTTGCCCATGGGTGTTCCGAAACTATGCGGATTGCAGGATTACAAGGAAACAAATGATAGGTTCTTCCAAACACACATTAAGAGCTAGTTGGTTTTTTATCATTTTGATCAGATAAGAGCACCAAACTACTTAAGGTGATTTGTAAAGCACAGCTTCTTACCCCGTACACATACAAGCTTGCTTGTTTTAAAGCTACACCAGGGGATTCATTTGTACAGCTTTTGCATCCCAATGCGTCACGCCCCTGATTACAACCAGAAGAACCATTTCAGGGTGCAGCACAATAATAATGGATAGGTAGACGTTATGGTATTGGTACTTGTAATTGTTCTGCTGTACCCTTGACGCTTTGACGTCGTCGGCAACGTGCGCGTAGAAGATGCATGTCCGTGGGTTAGAAAGACTTATCTGGAAATCCACGGAGCAGTGGCTTTAGTTCGTGGCGCGTCACGACCGCCAAGTCACAAAGCTGTCAAGCAGACATTTGTGGCTTTTTATAGGGAGAAAGGTTGTCATGCGAAAACCCACCATATCCTGGAACACCGCCACCGAACTATTTGCAGGCACGGGTTCCACCTGAACCACCCAGCTTGCACAGCTAGTTTGTTTGGCCAGTTAGCCTGTTTATGGCGAAGGTGGTGAGCGGCCAAGGAAAAACGTACAACTTATGGTATAAAACAGAATATTTAGTTTACGTGTTGAAGCATTAATCCTGTAGATGCGCATCCGGCTGACGGAATAAGTGTTGTTACGTGCTACCATTTCATTCTACTCTAGCACGACTGGAAAAGCATTTGCACTTCGTCACAAAATGTTCATGGTAAGTGGTGTAACACCTACTTATCGTCGTGTAAGCAAAGGGGTAAAAACGCGGGCAATACAGCAACTGGCACGACTGCCTCCGGTAAGCCGACGGACCTCCTTTCCTCCATGGGCAGCGAAATAGCGGAACTGCAAGATAAGTTTAGGAAGGTGCAACTGACTTACAACATATTATAACATGTCTCAGCGAGTCTAGGGACCATTTCAAGCCTGGTTCACCACTAAAACGTAATGGAGAATAAGTGCGCAGAGACTGCTGGAACATTCCTCTGTTCAATTCGCACCAATATTCTGGACCGGGTAGAAGACTTAACTAATGCAGTCGCTTATAATATCCTAGACCGCCTAAACATTCACACGATTTGGAAGATATTGATAAACGTTTGTGGCCTGAAATATAACCTTATCAGTTGCGCCATGTTTGTTGAAAAAGTCATGAAACCTATCTCCTCTGCTATTCAAATTTTCTAAAGAGTGCAGCCCGCAGTCTCCTTTATCAAAACGCCCTGCAGTCGCGCAGGAGGTTTGTCGAATTCGAGTTAGTGCTTGGAAGGACTGCAATGAAACCCCGCCACGGCAAACTGGTTGTGTCCAGCGCTACTAACGGGACTACTGAAAGAGCTTCTGACACTCTGCAGTTTGTTATCTCTCCTCCTGCCTATCACACATTTGCTGAATAAATACCGGGTTAAATAAACTTCTGTTAGAGACAATGCAAAACACACCTTTACATACATAATCATGATGAAGATTTCTCAGAGGATGTGGTTCAAGCAGAGGTACACACATTGTGCAAAAACATTGCTTAGTAGCAAAAGTTGGAGTTTGGAGAATATGAAGCGCCAGTACACTTACGGTCTATGGGAAGTAAACAGCCTCCTCGCTGAGAAAATCGGGACACTTTCGCCCACGTCTAATCTTCAAAACGGTAGCACAGATCCTCACAATGAAGTAGGACGGAATCGCTCAGAAACACCATCATATAAATAAATAAATAAATGTGTATATTTTTAGAATGGCTAGAGGCTGCGGCCGTAATGGATCAGATCAATATTTACATTAATCCTATGCTCTTGCATGGGAGTAGGGAAAGTGTAAGGAGAGCCAACTGCAAATTAACAGCTGTGTACCCGACCTCAATCAATCGAATCTAGCTTATCCCCAGTCCGACATCAACCAACACTGACTCTTCTAACTAAATGGCCTCGTGCGTGGATACAACCACCTTGCTCGCCAGTTACGGATATACCAATCATGCCTACGCCAGGAAGGGCCAAGTTGTAAGTGTCAATGCATTTGGAGTTCATAGGGAGCAATGAGACGTTTACCACCACTGTGTTTACGTTTCCAGATGACACCGAGTTGGTAGTGTTAGCCGAGCGATCGTTAGAGGCAATGAATTACCAGGAAACTCACTAGAGATTAAGACACTGAACCAATGCATCAGTAAATTCGCGGCACAAATCAAATTGATTGCTAAGGAAGAAGCAGTTGTGCGCGCTATTATGACAAGGTGAAAAGAGCTGTGCACTAGAACCGAGCTAAAACAAATGTATTTTGGGAAACAAAGGATACGCCAAAGCCGGACCTCATCACGCTTAGTTTCCGAGCCCCTAGGTGTTAAACCCAATAGCGATCAGCGAGCGCATGGCTTATCCCCAAAAGAAAACAGAGACGTAAGCTTGAGCACCATCTTGCTTTTGAAACAACCGCGGCGCGCAGAGCTGAATCACCTCTCGCAAGGACGACGCCGATAGATTTACCCGAGGCAGCTATCCAGCCCACAATCGCCCAGGAAGCAGCAAATGCTGGAGCATCAATGCAATCGGGTACCGGCTGGGGTAGTTGGCCGTGTAGCGCACTGGTGTCTAATGTTCCCGACGCATTTAAGCGAGCTACCCTTGAAGTCTCGAATGCCACTTAACGGAGTACGCAATCGGTGAACGTGGCACAGATCAAATCCATCCCTATCACGGTTTCAAGTACGGCTGACGAGGGATCGGGCTTGGACCCATCTTTTTCAGAGTTATGCAAACTACATCTGCAATGGTTTACGCCATAGCCGCCTCTGCCCCTTCGCTGAGGATACAAAGCTCGTATAAGTCATTCCATCAAGTGCCGAAATATCTGTATTTATAAAGTCCGCGAAGGCTTGAAGGCTTTAGAGGTCTGGTGTCAACGGTGGCAAAGGTTTTTTCAGCTGATAAATGGAGTATAAAGCCCAACAAGGAAATAAATAAGTTTATTCACGAAGGTTTCCTGGCACACGAAATCGAGCATGATCAAAATTAGACCAGTCTCGGCGTTTCGCGAAGTTCAGGATAGATTGCACTTAGGAATGTGAAAATGTAAACTCCACTAGTAAGAAACAGCATAGTTAGCGCTGTGCTGATAATGAAGGATCGAATATGATCAATAAAATAAGCAAACATGCGTGTGCATCTGAACAAGTGGTGTGTAACGTATAGGACTTGCGCGTGTGCTGCAACAGCTATTTACGTTAGTTGGTTACGCGTCACATCTGCCATGTCGCAGTGATTTTAAGCAGATGTCTGTGGTTTTATACGAAAAACGTTTGCCGGGTGACAACCCACGGCGTCCTGGAACCCTGCCCTCAAGGGCAAGTTCAGATGTCACCGGCAAGGCTGTATTCATATCGATTTATCTCACAGCTATTCGCAGCCACGCTGCGTCCAACGTCTTTTGTTGGCTGACAAATGGCCTTAGTTAGCATCCAAGGTGGATGGTCAAGCGCGGCGATACTGACGTGGAGGTTCTACGTACATGGGTATGGAGCGGGAACGTTGTGCAGTTTGGGAAGGATTTCGTGTATTGGTATTTGCGTGTCCATGTACATGTGGTTGACTCAGGGGCCAGGTGGGTTGCCGGAAGGTCCTCCGTAAAGGAATTTCGCTGTTACTCTTTTCATCCTTTAGATGCTTGGGAAGAGAAAAAGGACACATTTACCTTAAACAGCATACAGGTTCCACTCAAAAACATTGGCTAAAGATTTTGGTATACAGTAATATGTGAGCCATAGATTTACAGTGAATGTGCACCATCACGTAGCAAAGGCACGGCAATTAGTCTCCCACATAGGTAGCCATATAAGCACTGCCGAGGCGCGCCTAAAACTTTATCACAGTCATGTCCGCCCACACCTTGAACCTTACACCCCTATGTGCAGCGTAGCGAACGTTAGATCGCATACTTCTCGAGCGAGCTCGGCGGAGGTTTACCAAACCTTTAGCCCCACAAACGCTAGTGCCTATTTACCTGCAAATGTATGTTCCTCATAACCTCTAGCTACTATAGTTGTGAGGCAATACCTTAAGCCTATGCTTCTTACATAAGGTAACACATCAAGCAGTGCACCTTGACACCTTCAGCTTGACATTGAGCGAGGGTCAGAATTTAACTTAAAAACAAGCGCTACACTGTTACACCGCTGCCAGCAAGAAGAAACTACGTACACATTTATTCCTACTTGCTTAGGTAAGTATCTTGAAAAATACTACCACGGTTGCTCGAGATTCACAAGCAGCAGGCTTCAAGGAGGAGGTGCAAGGTTTATATGCATGAATAATATAATGCACCTTTGCAAACTTCTGCGATTTAGATGATCATGTATTGGAGACTAGCACAGATGGAGCACAAAAACGCCTCGGTCTGCACGAGTGAAACTGTATACTACAATCCTTGTAGTTTCTTGACCCATAAGCACTTTGTGCTCATAGGTCACTCACATTCCACGCAATTATTGCAGCATTGCCTTACCGGAACATACTTAGCCGGTTCAGCTAATGTTTGACTGCGTTTATCAAGGTTTTATTCATGTCCGACCACCTGCCAAGCCTTAGACCACAAAATCTTTTGGTACAAAAATCCGATCGCACGCAAAGTTACCTTACTTCATAGGTACAGGCCGTTTAATCCTTGCCCTTCATCACTTGGCTTTTTGCCACAGCCTTCATATCTAAACATTAGCTTACTTTTGAAAGCCGTAATACGAACCATAGCATGCCCTGTGTCTGCCATGTTTTATACCTCTAAACTTTCAAAGCCCGGTCCACTGGAGTCTATACAGCCCTTGCATTGGTCTCGCTAGGCTTATTTTAACCTCATCTACTCCTTAACCATTCCAAAACCTCTTACTTGTTTTTATATGAACAGATAGTTGACATAACAACTTCGGACCCACGCTAACTGTTTGAAAGCAATTAGGTTTAGTCGCCTCACCCAACAGTAAGGCTATCTGCATCCGCTATCATACCTTACCCGCCTGCCTCGATATTTATCAGTCATGTCTCTTGACACCTTACCTTTGGTGGGCTTATCAGCAACACTTATGACAGTCCTAGTTATGTCGGACTATTCCCTAACCAGCTGAGAGCCCCTCGACTACTTATTTTTCTCTCAGCCTAGTCGCACCAGCGCTGATGACTCCCTGCATCCGATAGGCTTCATACTCGACTTTACCCTGACTCCGGCTATCATTACGCATCTTTTGACGTGAATTAATTTTGCTACTTGTTCCGAACCATTTTATTATCTCATCTATTCTTATTCCTCGACATGTGCCAAGCTTTATCACACTTGTTCAACAAATCTGGCGTAATGGCTCGCTCCTATATAAACATACGTCCTCCTTATCAGTCATTACTCCAATAGTTATGCCTACTTTATTTCTCAATTAGGCGGTTGCACTTGTTGCTCGATACTACCCAAAATATTCCATCGGGATAAGTAATCGCTCGCCGGCTTACCACCGCTGTTTCAGACTGCACAAAATATATTAACGAATATATTCGAACTGGTCGACAGTGTGACAACTATTAGAAACATAGCTCCCGGAATCAGGTATTTTGCCTTAAACTTTATCATGCCTTGGCCTCATATACCTAGTTTAGGTTGGGCTAAGCCTATGCCTATCACTACTGGTAACATGAGTAGACTAGTATCACGTAAATCCAGATCCCTTTCCTCAACTGCTTTTGCTATCAACCCTTTAAATTTCTCGATTCTATTGGACTAGCACGAAAGTTAATCATAGGGCAGTGAGGCTTCTGTCACCCCGGCTAAGTGAACATACAGTACTTTCGGACCACCACTTTGCCTCATCTTTCTCACATGTGTGCAACTTTGTCATTTGCCTGGCTCCAAAGCTTGCCACGCGTTATGCGTAGGGGTAGATGAACAACCAGATCCCGTATTTTGCTTACTTTCATACTCTTGACAAACTAGTATTCCTTAATGTAGCCCAATGAACTGTACCAGCTCTTGCAAGGATAATATTCTAAGTGGCAGCTGGAGCGTCATTCATTAGATCACTTAACAGGAAACCCTTTTGTGCAATCCCTATACTAGCCTGCCCAAGCGCGAAAGGTATAAGAAAGAACAACAACGCCACTTAGCCGCAGGTTGGCCACTGGTCATAGCTCTCCGTCCTCAACCTAAAGCAAATCCAACCCGACACGGAAAAGCTTACATAGAGGGCCAGTTACACTGTTTTAAGAGGTGACGCGTACCTTTACACTGTCCTTGACAGACAACTTATCTAGTGGAAAGGAGGACAAATTCGAGACTTGCGCGCTTCCATTAGCAACCCGAATCTAAGGTCGAATCTTCAATAGCAGTGGTAACCTTTCTGTTTTAACTATCCTAACAATCAGGCACTATGAACACCATACTAACTACCATTATTTAGGGTACCGTGATCACGTAAGCGGCACTTATGCCACCTCTGAACGCTGTCAATAATTAGCCACGCTGCTTTTAAAAGCCAGCTGCATGGCGATCCTAAACGGACCGGATTGGTCAATCCGGTTCACCTGCTTGACACCTTGAGCCTAAAAATAGCTTTTTACCTTTACTTCTAAAACCAGGTCATTGTGTGACACCGCCAACTCCCAATCGTAAAATATTTCGCGGCCTCAAGGACTTCATCGAAACACAATATTCCTTTATCTGGAAATGGAGGGATAATTATTATGCCGGCTTATTACGTACCGGATGGACCAACCACTTATTCGTTACCTTGGATGGATGCCACTACATTGAGGCCCGAACAATTGTGTTTAGCTCGCCTCTTCTTCCCATAAGTCTTACTCGGTGTTCACTCGCTGACATTTAATGTCAACTCGGAATTCTTCTCTGACCAGAGGGCAGATTTCCTACCTATGTTACGCAGCTATATTGCAAATTCCTCAACACAATTCTACCTTTCACCACGGCAAGAACAACTGGGTACTGCCATTTGCATTACTGAAATTCTTTTCACTTGCCCCATCTGGAGCAGCCCAGACAACTTTTAAGACCACCTGGCCGTGGATTCCAGTATTCCCGATCAACACAGCCTACCCAGGAGGATTTCTGCTTCGTTATTCCGGACAACTTGTGGCTCTTTCGGACCTGAACAGTTGCCATTGGCCATTCTGCGTTCTCTACTAATTGGTTAAACATCATGTTACTGGATACTCCTCAAGAAATGACGCGGCTTTACAGACGACAAATACAAAGCATGCCAAACCTGTTCAATTTATAGTTTAGCTGCCGTGCGGACCGTGCCATTCCGTCAGGAAGTAACTGGACCCATGGATGATACATTCTCGCGCCAATCATGCACCAGCCAAAAAATATCTGACTGCGACTAACAAAACAATTACTCGGTCAATAAGTAGCATTGCCAGTTGCAACTTTTCTTTCGAATAAATCGATGGCAGTGTTCCAGGACGTGGTGGGTTGTCGCTGGCAAGTCTTCTCCATATTAAGTGCCAGAAAATCTGTTTAACAATACTGCGTCGTGGCGGAGGTGCCTCGCCACTGATTCAGGTCACTGCCACTTAGTACACACTGGCAAGTTGACCAAGACCACGTATAGCCATACTTGATACGCCACGACACTTTCTCATCTGCGTATTTAGTCCCCTCGTCTTTGTCTGCGCTTTCACCGTTGTTCTTTACGCTACACTCACATGAAAGCAGCGTATCGTGTAATCATGATTGAGTTTGTCCTTCAACAGTTCGTTTCTAACTGCTCAGTTCTAGTTCTTGATCTATTCGTGGCTGAATTGTTACTGCATTTTACGGCAGACCGACCATGCCCATACGATCGTGCCCAGACTCAGGACAATGGGCTTTCTTCATTTGTACTTCTGTCCTATTGTACACTTTCAACTAGGAACGTCTGAACACCCTCCGATTGTCACTGTTGCAATGGACACGATACGTCTGCATAATTACATTTATTTGATCATGCGCTCACGGACATGCCTCGCAAAGCCGAGAGTAAAGGTTTATTTATCTATGTATAGGTGCAACTGAGAATCCGTAATCCTTCTCTAATGCCCTTCCCTCTAGTTCATTTCCTGCCAGCAGACATAACCGTTCTGATATCCAGTCTCCCGCACACCACCTCCTCAACTCCAATGGTGCCCACTGCCTCTGAATAATTAAATGCCCCTTAAGCATTTCCATCAGTAACGCCAGCGAAACGGAAACAACAACGGCATTACAAAGTAAGCGACCACCAGTTTACGGCTGGTGCTGGTCCCCATCCAGTGCTTATCGCTTCTCCTACTTTTAATTTACTACATGACGGCTGTTACGTAAAGCTAAAGCCTATAGTTTAAAAATTACTTTACTTCCATTTATCTTCACCATTATCTTCATTACTATTTCCTAAAGGGTTCTGCGCTTGCCGCTTCCAATACTGATTATACCCACAATATTTTGAGTCTTAATACTAGGGTCGTTCCACCTACCTCAGCATACGTTTTAAACGTCGAACTTGTGGGACTATTTTTACTGGAAACATGCACTGTTCCAATACAAGCATCATGGAAAAGGTGCGACCTTTCTGCTAAGGCGCATCCAGCCTAAACGCACATCCATGGGCATTCAGAGCAGGTAGCCTATGGTTCCCCGTCATACATCCTGTTCATACCCCAGGGACTATCATCTGTTGAACCGCCATTTTGTTCTTAACACCAAACTATACTTATGAGAAACAGTATCCATCAAATCGGTTTAAAGAACACAGTTTGTGCCATGCTTTTTAAAAGAAGGCATCTTGCAGTTCATTTCTTCTGCACCTGCCCTCGTTTCCCCAGGTTTTATCAGTGTTAAACATTCACCAAGCAATATTAGTAATACTGGTGGCCTAACAGTATAACAGTATAAAAAGCCGGGTATTTTCAAGGTTGGAATAAGGGAACTCGCTGACTGGTTGGGTTGGGACACGCGACCCCTCCTGAGACCTCGGTTCACTTTGAGGTAAACCTCGTGCATACAGAGCGCGTGGACCGTATCCGAAATGGAAACCTTTGGTGTTGCTAATCCCAACACTGGCACACCACGATTGCGGGTTCGCCCAGCTTTGGGCTCATCAGGTGGCGATAGCTTGAGCTAGGGTAATAGTCGGTGCCTAGTAGTGAACGGCGGACGCCCTGAACGCTACGCTACTGAGATCCGCGAGCAAGGCTTGGCACAGCGGAAAGAAATACATCGTGAAATTTGGGGACTTCGCTTTGTTCTTGCGACTATAATGGCCGAGGTATACCACAACGTGAAATGAGGTCTTAATAGAGGCTGTGTGTTACAAACCAACCACACAAAGGGTTCCACAAATTAAACCTTGAATGCCGTTCTGCTGTGCCTTGTGTTGCTTGCGGATCTCAGTGGCGTAATTTTCTGGGCTGCGGCCGTGAACTACTAGGCGCTGAGTTCCACCCCAGCTCAGCTTATCGCCACCTGCTGAGTCCAACTAGGACGAAAATGCGGTCGTGATGTACCTGCGTAGAGATGAGTAACACCCTTACATTTCCAAACTGCGAATATTTTTCTAGCCGTTTATGACATCCTACGTTGCCTTCCATCAGACTGGCAGGTAGGCTAGCCACGCTCCAAAGTGGCCCGTTACTTTAACTAGCTGAAGGTCTAGGACGGTTTGCGTAGCACTGCATCTTAAGTTGGCCAGCTGTAGGCAACTTATATTTTACGTGTCAACGATTCCTTAGTGTGTCACACGGCATTGTGGATGGACAGCCATTTGTAGTTGCACACACGTTCCTACAGCTGTCCTAGATTAATAATCATTCCTATTGCCATACGTACTGGAACAGCTCCCACCAGGTAAATGCCAATGTGATGGCTGATACGGCTCCAAAGCCACTTCCCACGCCGTTGATTTGGCTTGCTTTAGGAAGACTTGCGGTAGACCTTCTGCACAGGCGATATGAGTTTCAACATAGCCAAACAATTCACCTATATTGTGCTCCAACTTACGAGTCACAATAACACTTGCCTTTTAAAATATCTGTCTCAACCATAGTCGTTGAGGCACCACACCTACAAGCTCAGGTGAATTGGATGCTTCGAATCAATTCGGCTTTTTCTGCCACTTCTTGGCCTATTCTTAGAGACAGCACTATATAATATTTCAGCAAAGATAAGTCTACGTCTGTGTTTTATAAAAGGTGTACGAATTCACCTCGCAGTACCTAGCTGGGCAATACGCACCATTTACAGGCTGATATGAGCTGGCTGAATCATAAGCCGGCCTGACTAATCTAAACTAACCTCTCTGCTATGACTGCGCAGCTTCATTTGCAGCCCCAAGAGTTTCAAAATTTGTGGATTATGGCTTCACTATGCCTAGAAAGCTTCAGTACTTGCGAGGAGACTCACGATGTGGAACCTCGACCCAAGACCAATTACACCACATCGAAACCATACGAATATATACAGCATTCATTTAAGGCTTTGAAGGTTTGCAGCGCAATTTCCTCTCTTTTTCCTTTTGTTAATGAGTACGCTTAGAAACTCCGATCTTCGGCCAAACACTTCGCACCTACTGGCTACTGGTAATCTTGAGCTACATTGCATTTTTAGATACAATTTCTGGTACGAAGCGATAATATCAATCTATATTTTGTCTTCTTTCTTCTTATTTCTGTATTTGTTGCGGAACAAATGAGCCCTTCTGGGCATGGGGAAATAATCTCACCACACTCAGTCACAAAACTTACAAATGACGGCGCAAGTTTCAGTTATCCGTTTAGTAAATCAAGCGCTCAAGTTTTATCATATCTAGGTTAGGTTCCCATAGCGTTTTGTAATCACGCTCAACCTATGTTCTCCATTTTCTCTGTTAGCTCGATTATGTAGTGTACAGGGTTACCTATTATAAGAAACCATTGCAAACCTTTTACCTCATGCAAATTTTATTGGCTCTTTCCGTGGAGTTGTTAGGTCTAAATTTTACGTATTATTTACTCCTTTTAATTAACATGCTTGGTGATCACTTTCAACCTTCTGTTCTTTCTTCTAATATCATCTTTCTAATTTCTTTTTAATGAGCCTACCATGGGTTTGAACCGCTGAATTCATTGAAATATTCTGCCGAAAGTGATATCAATAACAGTAAGTGATTGGCTCGAGGGCTCTGGTCTGCCCTATACTAAAGAAAATACACTTAAGCTTCTGTGTTATGGATTCAATGGAACAACACAAAGCCACACGGAATCCGACCGATGAATTATGCACAACTGTCAACGGGACGCCCGACAAGGTTGCAACTTTCAACTTTTCAAACTGTGAGAAAACACCGGCATTTAGGAAGAACCTATTATACTATTTGTTTCGTTCGTTCAGGAGGGTGGAACATTGTACAAAACGATCTGGTAGCTTTCGCGAACAGCTTCTAGCAGGTCTGGCATTGTAACTTATTTATTTATTTACATGTACAGCAACGTCGAATTCAACTGAGGGTAAACTAGGTTACGTTAGTATATGTGCCCGAAGTTGCACATGGGAATTTAAGTACGAAAGGAATTTTACGACTTGGGATGTAAACGAATATCATGCATGGGAAGTGTCGTAAATGTTGTGGGTACCAAGTGCGATGGGCGATGCAGTCTACTTACATAGCAACTGGTGCGGCGGTTTCAAGTCCTTGGCGCATAATGGTTCGTACGTCAGGAGTAGGAAGCTTGGGTACCAACAAAGAAAATCGTAGAGTCACTGGCTGTGGTGGCCTATTGACGGAAAACAATCCCCGCGAAATTTGAAAAGGTGCATTTGCTTTGCTTACTATCTTCTCATACTCTGTTGCACACAGTAGCGCCTTGGCCCTTATTTCGTGTTAGATTAAAGCAAAACATTCCTACTAGAAACACATGTGTTCCGCTTTTTGGCCTCTTGTCCATCCCATTTTCCACTGTACTCTTGTCGTTTTCACGTTTTTTATCCCGTATATACCCGTGTGATTTTCCTGTTTTGCTATGTATTCTACACAACACGCTTGACAAACATTGCGTGACTCCCAGATCAGTCAAGGAACCGGGGGCATACACAGCGCTTTCGACAGCTAAGACTAGTCCACCCCGGATCCATTAAGCGATGTATTGCAAAAGGCTGCCAATCTCGAAAGTTAAGTAAGCGGACTGAAAAGTCAAATTGTGTCGATTAAGAAGACTCTTTACAAGCTTCTGCATTTTGCCCAACTAACCAACTAGCAAAATTTAGTAAATCTGTCTGTTACATTCACAACTGGTGAATTATGGAGCAATAGTGCGCACAAAGTCAATAAAAGCATGCCCTGCGCCAAAAACGTTATTGTACTCCACGTACAAGGTCAACTGCTTCTCAATACAGTGCTACATATACTTTTAGATGCTTGCAAAATGACACTTGGTGGTTGCACGGCCACGCGCTTGCGTAAGTTCCCCGGCCAGTCTTGCCCAATTGTGATCAAAACGTGCAACCATGCCTTCGCTAAAATATTTATGAACTCCCGGTTGCTCCTAAGGAAGCTGCCTCACGTCGAGCCAAACTTGCTCAAACAGGACAGAACACCGCTGCTGAGGTCTACTTTATCACCAACTTCAAAATTAACCAAAGGAAAACGCAACTGCTTAATGCTCATATGAATGCAACGTCTACCTCCTGATCTTTGATGGTTTATAATGTAAATAGGGATAGGCAACCATAGTGACAAGTGGGCCCTGCCGTACTAAAGCCCACTGCGAACAAAGGACGCATAAATAAGATCGAAACTAAGACCATTTCATTGATATCAACTATCAGCGCAGCCGTGGTATAGACAACACAAAGACAGCGTTCACATAACCTGCTCGATATGTGTGACACGGAAGCAGAACTTCAGAGCGTTGACTTCCTGGCATCCTACATTCAGCTTGCCTGTGTCATAAATGACTCTTCGCAATCTCCCACAGGCCGGACGCGAATGTCTAGCAACCCTCACTAACAAAGTTTGCTTGCTAGGACTCTTCGGCTTCCATCAAAGCCACAAAAGAACAGTAACTGTACAACGCATAACCGTTCTAACATGGTCATTGCAATCCCTGCGGGTACCTAAGAAGAGGCAAAACTCAGTTGATTCACGCGGATGTAGCATAACTTTACCTCCATATTAAGGGCAGAAGCCTAGTGGTGTAACCACCAAACGGGAAGTGCCTACTCACCAGAACTCTCTACTCAACACTCCTAGCCCCACGCTACATTAGTCGTTTCTTAGCACGTCGGGATTCGCAGCTGGTCGAGCCAGAATGTCACGTAGCTGGCGATCTGGATATACCCACACCGCACGCCTCTACCCTCATGAACCGCGCGAATCTGTAGCTCGGCCACCACATGTCATCACTCCGCGTATCCACCAGACATCGCCCGTAGCCCCTCTTTTAAGGTACGCAGAAAGTTGCCAGCCCCCTGTCCTAGCATGCCTGGATCAAGGCACGACGCTATATCACCTAATTTGCCTACTGTGCATGATGCAACTGATGCCATCCAGCCTGCTCCAGTCAATTGGAGGACGTCTTTGGCGCACTGGACTATACCTGACTACGTGCCTGATCACTCAACTCAAATGTATACAAAAGCGAGTTCATTTTACATTCCTCTTTAACATAGTGTCCCTGATTTTCGCCAACCTCTTACCTTATCTTCCGCCGCTCCACCGATCATGCCCTTCCACGCATGCTTACAAACACAGCTCTCCTCGCAACGAGGTTCGCCTGATTCGAAGTTGGCAGACTTACACATTCAGATAAATCCGACCGACTCGTATACAATCCTTCCCTTTAATGCTCACTCCATCAGCAACAAAACGTCTCTTATTGCCCCTCCTACTGTCCAGCTCGCTTGTGGTGATGCTAACGGAAACGTGGCACGCAGCTTATACATATGATGCAAGGCTGCAAGTTCCTGGGTACCCGACTTCCTGTATCGGAGGCATCAAGCAACGAGACAGCAGTTGTCTTACCTACTTTAGCAATGAAATCCACGCGTCACCTTTCCAAACCATACTTTTAAAAATACCGAAAATTCTGTCCGGGTTCAGGCCAGAATTAGCCAAGTTGACATCCTGATAGTCTGCATTTACAAACGACTGCGTCCCACTAGTACTGAAGCTGACAAATTGGCTTAGCCCTTTCATGAATTGTCATTCCTTCCCGCTTGTCATGCCATAATCGTCGGGGACGTTAGTATGCCCCACTACTCACGGCTTAGGCAAACAGCACCATCCAGGTATAGGGCCTTCGTAGATACGGTCTTCACACATGACCGGACTCGGCATTGCGTGCACCCACAAGACAGTCAAGCACCCTGGACTTGAGATTAACCAAAGGAATCCAACATACAAGTGCCGGCGAGTCAGGTAGAATTTCCGGTAGTAACCACAAGGTTGTGAGGCTGAAGTTCAAGCTACGTAAATTCCGTCCTCTTGTTTGCACAAGTTACCCTGCTTTTAGGCGCCAACAACACATGGATTGGACTGCCTCCGGCTGTTATCCACGCTGCTCCTTGGGACGCTTTCTTCCTGCTAATTAATAAGGACGCTGCGACCTCTGAACTGTACAACAACCACGATTTGCCTCGCTATCCTAACCCCACTGCAGAGTTTGAGCAAGAGACCTCAAAATCACGGTGGCTCACCTAAGCGTAAAATGACCACTAAGTTAAAGGAAAGATACTCTCGCTACGAGAATACTAAGAACTTTCAACTTATAATTCGTATAAAAGAAATCCTAATTAAATGACGAAACTCCCAAAGTCATTTACATACTTATTCTGAGCGCACGGAACGGCGTGGTGCGAACAAGTTTAAGTCACTGGTACAACTTATGGAACAGCTCAATGGCTGCATCGACCTGCCGATTAGTTTACACATGCATCTTGATAAAAGCCTTATCGCTGACGCAACGGTGTTTTGCGATTCCTTTAATGCACCTTCCTGCGATGCCTTTAGCATCATTAAGATGTTACTGCCAGCTAAGATTTCAAAGTTTACAGGAGATCGCATTCACATCAGTGCTGTAACTTTGAACAAATCAATGAAGCTCTAGGCTCAATAAAATTGTCATACAGCCCCGCTCCGAACAGAGTCCCATCTTCTTTATTAATATTTGGGAGCCATAATATTGCCATCCCTTTTCTTAACGTCTTCAGCCACTCTACGACGAGCGGAAACCACCCAAACATTTAGAAGCACTCGATTGTCGTCCCACGTTACATACGACGCTGTCGCCAAACTATCGAGAGCTATCGTCCTATAAGCCACAACCCTTTGCGGCTATGGTCGCGGAAAGGGTAGTCAAGGAAAGCATGCTTCAATTCCTATTACGGTGCAGCCCCACCAATAGGTTTCAATTGAAATTTCTGCCGGCTGAATTCTTGAACTACTTACCGCACTTCATTAACACGAGAAAAGCGCTAGTCGTTATATATTTGTACATGAAAAAAGCTTTTAACTGGGTTCCACACAATGGATTACTGACGAACCTAACTGCAATTGGTGTCCCTAGCCACCTTCTTTTTTGGTTTTCTGCTCACCTCTAGACCAACGCAGTCAGTTAAACTAGGCGATAAATCATGCAAATGAACACCCGTAATAACTGTGTTTCATGCTAGTGCACTTACCCCTGTGCTGTTTCTGTTATACATAATTGAGATTTTTCAGGTGTTTAAGTACGACACTACATACATATTTGCCGATGATATTAATGTTGTAGTTTCATTCGATCCTAGCTGCATACAAAACGACCTCAAGCCTTCAGTACAATCTTTGCGCTTTCAAAAATTGGTGCGATATTCGGAGATTAGAATTCACAAGAATGAAGTGTAGAGTTCTCTCCTACCGTTGCGCTAAACAATACAACTCTCTACCCTTCAATGACACATCCTTAGGTAACCGCTCCACCGTGCGCGATCTCGGTATGCAATATACTAGCTCCTTAACTTTCTTCGAACAAGCTTTGCCAAAGCCAGATCAACTATTGGGTTTAAATTAAAGTCAGTAAGCCTAAAAGTTTCAATGAATGCTCCACAAAGTATGCGCTAGTCCGATTTTAGAGTACTGTTCGGTCATTGTCTCCAATTCACGTAAGCTTGGTAGGATGAGGAACGAGATCGTGGCACAAACTGACTGCTGATAAACACCAATCAACATCTGTACCAACGGATCGCATGAAATCAAAATCATTCCGATCACAAACGTCGCACTCCACGCACGATTAGACCCAACCCGCCCAATCACTGCGCAAGCCCTAGCTACTCGAGGAGCCCAACAATGCTATTAAGTCCCAGAACTGTTACAAATGCCGCGGTTTTCACAAACTGAGGACGTTCTACCAACCACAGGAAAGTAGAGCTATGAGCAGCCCGCGCAGCATCAGCACAGTGACTCCCCTAATAACTAACTACCCGCCTGGTACGCTATCGCCCAGTCGGCCCTACAAAAAGCGCTATGCCATCCAATCGTCATAAGCACAACCTTGTTACCAATCTCCACAACCTCTCGAAACAGTAGGGAACAAAGCACCCTCCCAAGGACGACGCCCTGCTGAAAATCTCTACCGCACCATCAACACTACCCCGCGCTCACTGACCATACGTTCTGCTGAACGAAAAATATATCCGAATGACAAGCACTACAACCGGGCCATGCCATTCACGGCCCCTTTTTATGGGATGCAGCAGGACACGACCCACCTTTCCCATTCCACCAAGAGTTCTTGCTAGCTCTCTATTACATCCAACAACTCATATGCTCACTGCAACTAACCCCCACGGTTGGTTTCAGCCCTCCAGATAGATTCTACAGTCAGTAATATCACCACAGCCTCATTAGCGGCCGACTACCATCAGCTACCTACTCAATCACTTCCTGATCACATTCCTACATCACCGTCTCCACCTTTTCTTACCACTTCTACGTACCCTGCGCCAGTTGCACCCTATTGTGCAACTTACCTCACACAGTCTAACTCCTTTAACTCTCCTTGCATTGAATCATACAATGTGCTGCTTATTAACTCGCGATCTAATACACACCAGGTGCACCTCATTGGCCCATTTATTCTACTCTTATACCCACAGCTGGTCCTCATCACAGAAACGTGGCACCCCACAAATGCCACTGACAGCCCACTACGCATCCCTGGCTACACCAAATTCTGTAACGGACGAGACCACCGGCGGGGTGGCGGTTGCCTTATCTAGGTCCGGGACGAATATGGTGTACCCGATTTTGAACTGTTATCTATAGGTGACACTGAAGACTCCATCTGGGTCCAGACGACAGGAGGTCAACTTGACCGCCTTATCGGTTGCGTATACAACCCTCCACACTCACCTAGCAAAAAGGTTAATAAACTCACTAAGCTTTTCACTGAAATCTCCCTAATTCCCCCACGTCACAAGATAGTGGGTGGCGATTTCAATATGCCACTTATCCCCTGGAACGAGCAGGTTGCCCCACTCAGATCCAGAAGTTTCGTTGACACCGTCCACGCAAATAACTGGACCCAATAATTTCACGATCACACCAGGCTTTCTAACACCCCGGACTTAATCTTTACGCAAGGTGTCTCTTATGCAGTTGCTGGTATACCAGATAATGTACATGGCTGCGACCACAAGGTGGTCAAACTCATACTTACACTTTCTACTCCACACTACGTCACTTCTTCTCCTGTCTAACAGTTTCGAATGTTCAAGCACATTGACCGGAAGAGCTTTGAGCTATTAGTGCGATCTATGAACTGGGACAACTTCATTTTAGCCACTGATGTAGACGCAGGCGCACACGTCCTATATCTAAATCTCCTCAGCTGTCTAGATATGATCGCCCCACTCACTTGCAGAAGCCGCTTAAAGATGACAGCGAAATCAGCAATGGCCTATGATGTACTTAGAAAGATCAAAAAATGCGACATGGATACTCAAAAACTAAGGATTTCCACATCGTTGTTCGCATGAACGAAATCCTAACCAACTGGCAAACTGCGCAGGAATCAGCCTAGGTTGCTGAAAAAGATGCCGCCCTTAAGTCTAACAATAAAACCAAGTCACTCAGTCAAATACTGCGACGAAGAAGCAATCAAAAGTCTACGCTTGTTGCCTCACTCAGACGTTCTGACACATCCGTTTTTGCGATCCATCAAAAATATGTGAGACCGTCAATTGATACCACTGCAATTCTTTCCCTGACGCTAATGGAACTTCACCTGCTATGATAGCCAGGTGCACCAATGATTCTGTCGACACTATAAAGTTTGACCTACGTTCTATCACTCGAGTAATCAGCTCAGTCAAAGGGTCATCACATCCTGGTTCCAATGGTCTCCCCTTTGTGTTGCTGATACTCGGTGGCGAGGAAATTCCAATTCTAATTCTCAGCCTATTCACGCTTTCTATGACAAACGGGACTTATCCAACAACATGGCAACATGCCATCGTCATCCCCAAACACAAAAAGGGCAGTCGGCAGAACATGGAAAACTATCGTCCCATCAGCCATACGCCTGTAGCTCCAAGAGTAATGGAACGAATAGTCAAAGGAACTATGCTCACCTTCCTGATTACTCGTAGCCTCGTCAATTGACAACAACATGGATTTCTGCCGTCTAAATCCTGTCAAACCTGCCAATTTGAGTTCCTCAACCATATTACTCAACGGATTGACAACAAGCAAGCACTAGCCATCATCTTCCTAGGCATGACAAAAGCCTTTGACAGAGTACCACATACAGAACTCTTGATGAAGCTGGAACCATACGGTATCTCCGGCAAACTGCACACTTGGTTCTCATCATAACTTACAGCTGGCTCACAGTCAGTACTGGTTAGGGACTTTATGTCACTTCCAAAACCAGTGAAAATTGGCGTAATTCAAGGAAGCGTTTTAGGCCCTCTACTTTTCCTACTCTATATCAGTGACGTGTTCCAGGTTTTTAAACATGGGACAACCTACCTCTTTGCCGACGACATCAAAATCGTCTTCCCATTTCATCCGTCAAACTTCCATACCACACTCTCCCATATATAATACGACTTAAGAGCACTAGCTGCATGGTGCGACACATGGAAGTTAGCATTCACTCCAGCAAAATACAATGTCCTTACATACAGATGCACTATGCTACCCAGTACCTTAATGAAACAAGGCACGCTATTAGGGAACAGCCTAACGGTGCGGGACTAAGGCGTGCACTACTCCTGTCCGCTGAACTTCGCGGAACAAGTAGTTTATTCCGCAGCTAAAGCACGCTCTCTCATAGGATACATCCGCAAAGCCATGACAATACAATAATCTAGAACTGCGCTCTACAAAACATGTGCCCGGCCTCTGCTATAGTACTGCTCTATAGTGTTCACCAACCTAAGCAAATGCGACGGAATAGCCCTCGAGAAGGTTCAGCGTAACTTCAAAAAACGCCTCCTGAGTCACTCAAGTCGCAGCTACCGTGATCGATGCAACACACTTAAGCTCGACCCGTTATGGCTGAGCCAACTGAAAAACAACCTCGCTTTCCTATACTCGCTTATTAACAATCCAAATGGAAGCCCACTAACCCCTGTCTCAGACTCATATATCACTTCGTACCCCTACTTGATAGACCCCACTCCATTATCCTACCAAGAAGGCGCCGTAGTATTCGCTCCAACTTCTACCTCTACAGATACGCACACGTATGGAATAGGTTACCTCTCACAATAAGGGCATCTATGAGCCACTCCGTATCTCAATAAATTTTATTCTTTTAGGATATCTGCACCCAATCTTTCCGCTGCCCTACCGCCAATTGACCATTAGATCTCTCTCGCGGCATCCGTTTTATTTTCACTTATTGTGCGCTCCCTATCGTATTACGCTAGCTACTTGCTGTTCATGCACCTTGCAATCACCACCAATACTCCAACTCTCTTTGCTCTCTCCCCACGCAATTTTTGGCTCATACTAAACCGATACCTCGTAGATTACTTAATGGTACAACGCTCTTGTCTCTGCGCAGGCGTTAGCAATCCACCCGTACGGCTTCTGATTCTATAGGATATTCAAAAAGCACTTTCAGCCTAAGTATTGTTGCACAGTGTACATGCTTTTGTCTCAACCCCAAATGTTGTAACATAAGACTATAACAATGTTTAACTCCAAGCCTGCTCTTGCGGTCTTCTCTCGGTTGTCCCTCACTTTCCCTTTTCTCCGAGTTCAGGAACCTTTTGGAGATCTGGGATTGGACTGAGGAACAGTTTTCGCCCAAGACGGACGTAACAACCGACAAGGACTTACATGGGGCATGGTTGAACACCAAAATGACCCAACTACAATCACTACAACCCTTGTCCAGTATGGAGAGCTGGACACATTTTCATAGTCCCATTAATTATACATCTGAAAAATCCAGACAGCAGAACTTTTGAACTTTTGCTCACCTGGAAACACAACAAGACGACTATGGGCGATGTACCCCTCCTCAACCGGCCTCAACAACCATGGCGGCCCCGATCAAATTACCTGTCCAACTAACAGAGGAAATTAGGAGCCATTTGACTGCGAATAACCGAATATGAAATCAGTCGTCAAGCGGATTTGCTAGTTATATAATAATGTGCAAAATGCTTTACGGCAGTGTTGTAGAACGTGGTGGGTTTTCACCTGGCGAGCGTCGCCCTATAAAAAGCCACAAATGTCTGCTTAACAACACTGCGACTTGGCGGATGTGACTCGCCAGTGAATAAAGTCACTGCACACAACTACATACTGGCAAGTCGACTAGACCCATATTTCAACTTTTCCCGGCACATGCAATGATATTATACTCTCCGTCTACATGCACCGTTTCATTGCACTTATAGTGCCTTGACCGTTTCAACTACACACGATTGAACCCGAAGTACCGTCGTGATACACAACTGCTTTTTAACCTTGATAATGCCTGATTTGGTGTGTCTCTATAAATTCGAGAATAAACTAGTTATGTATTTATTTATTTAGAAGGTCCAGCGGTTTTTCACCAAGCACCTTCTTGGCCCTTTTACGAGCAACTATTACGGACGATGCAAAATGCTTTGCATGGAGCCTCTCTGGATGCGCAGACTAAACGCAAATCTCGTATTCCTCTGTAAACTTCTTAATACCTCTGGCTCAATCATAGGCCAATTTTTTCAACCCATGGGATACACGTTATCCCATATGCAAAAGCCTCACTCATTCTTCCTTTTTAAGACACGTCGTAAACTTCGTTCGAACCTCTTTCTCTATAGGTATGGGCACGTGTGGAACAAGCTAGCAGAAATTGTCCAAGTGTCAGAAACTGCAGTGGCGTTCTACTTGGCCATACGGTGTTTATTAAGGGTCCTAACTTGGTGGAAATGCTGGGCAGCTGCATTACCGAAGACAAGTTTTGGCAACAAGGCCCTGCTTACATATATACATGTATGCACTCAACCACCGCATACCACATCTTCGAGTATTAAAGTACCAGCCTTTCCAACCTATTAATTCTCTTATCGGAATGTTTCGGTTTGCATGGGCCTTCAACGTTCAGTCGCATGACACCGCTTCCCACTTTTATACGCAGTTGTCTCTCCGTCCTGCACTTGTGAATGCTTAGCTTCATTCGTTAGCACCCTGACTCTTCCTGGACTACTGCCAACGAATGCTCGACGCCGTCTCCTCATCCTGTTATCAGGAATTTAGCTTCCGACGTGGACATTATTGCATCCACTGCGGCCTTACTTTCATTGATCTATGTACATGTCACTGACTCTTTGAGCATTCTTCCTGACTACAGATTCCAAGTTTCCCTCGGATTACCTGCCCAACGGTATGAGGTATTGTTGCCCAAACCTATATAGAGTCTACACACTCCGTACCTACTGCATCACTGACGTCTCTGTAAACTTGCTAAGCTGGCTCAGAATATGCTTTGAAATTAACTTCCCTTACACTCGTTAGTCCTCTGAGCCTGTTATCCCCTACCTTTCCTAATCCCGAACTCTTCCTTTTCCAATAACACCTTACTATTATGCCCACTTTAAATTGGCGGCGTAGCATCAATGCGCCGACTTATCTGGTCTTGTCTGAACGGCTCCTGCTTCCTAATCCCTCCCAGACTTCCGCGACATAGGCTCTTATAACCCAAAGCTCTGCAACCTTTACGTAAATAACACTGCCTGTCTTGACATTCATATTATTATATCCACTTACATCTTTAACGTCAGTATTTCTACCGACGCTTCCTGTTTACCTTTGGACCTAAATATTAGGGCTTAAACCTAATAACACAACATCCTAGTCTTCTGTCAATGGTCCCTTGCTTTCCGACTACTGAGAATTTAACGATCAATGATCGGCAGACCCAACGATCTGTCTACAGCACTTCCAGTTCTTCTCAATAGTAGCGTTTTCATTTCCGGCGCCATGTTACCTAGCCGCGCCCTGTTTGCATTTCTTTTTCACTGGAGGGATAACCCTTTGAGCTTGGTCCTAATGAAGCACTGTCTCACCAGCCTATTTCTTTCCGAATGCTTCTAGACATCCGACACGTAAACCATTCCAGGAGCTGCAGACCCAACGATCTCTTCTATTCATCCAGAGCGCTTTGCTCGATATGCTGGCTACCTTTCCATTTGTCTTTATTGTCTTTGGTATCCTTTGGATTTCACTGACTTGGGAACTTTGCCAGCTCTTTGGCTATCTCTTTACAATACCGATCCCACGTCTTACTGGAGTACTAGATGTGTGCTCAAGCGTTATCTCTAGTACGACTGGCTCTACATTATGGCTGGATGAGTTTCTCACATTTGTCCATTTTTTAAAACAATTTATCGTTTTTCCTCTTCTAGCACTCTTTATGTACATTGTAACTAAAGCGACAACACGGTCCGTTGCTATCACTGACGGGCCACTGCAAAGTGTGCGATAAAAATTCACCCTACATTTCCTCGACGACTACCTTCTCCTGACTTATGTTTTACCTACACTTCTGACTACCCGTCCAGCTGGTCAACCTATATGACTGAACGCATGCGTCCAGTACATCTGCCTGTCTGCCATTGCTGTTAGTCTGAACTCTTTCTGTGACCTGTCGATTTCATTGACATAAAAGCAGCAGTATGCTCTGCCGGCTCAGGGGCTGTCCCTTCACAGTTCCGCCTCCCACGTCTGATGGGATAACCTACCTATATAAGGCTGCTGATGCTCACGAACAATTGCTCAACGAGCCAGTGGTTTAATCCATTTGGAACTTACCCCGCCTTAAGGTCATTTCCTTAATGGCTAGCTCCTACCCACGAATGCTTTAGTTTCCTTTCTGACTACCCGTCTACCTGGCCCACCTATAAGAATGAACGAATGCATCTATCAAATTTGGCTGCATCCATCCATTCCATCTTAACTGCTTCTGTTATACTTCGACTTTTACCGACTTCAATACTCTGCCGGCTCTTTGGTAGTACCATCACGGTATCGACCCTACATGCTATTGGAATAGCAGATGAATGCTTAATCGCTATCCCTAGTAAGACTTCTTTCGCATTACAAGTTTATGTAGGCCTTTTTAAATCTCTGTCCATCTTCCAAAACCATTTATTACTTTCCCTTCTTCTAGCACTCTTCATATACCTTGTAGCTAAGACGACAACAATGCGCACGCCATTGGTGAGTCTTTTCCAGCCTTCCATTAAATTAACCTTCCAGTTCCTCAACGACTAGCTCCTCCACACCTGTTTTGCTCAACGCCTGACTATCCGTTTGCTGCTTCTCCTTAACTTTTGGTACTATTTGATCAAAAAGCTTGACCTTTTTCATGTGTTGTCCATCTTTAAACTCTGCTGTGGCCTGTGGATTTCATTGACATGACAGCCAAGGTGTTCTCTGCCGAATCATTGCTTACCCCTCACATTACAGCCTCCATTCGTCCGTAAGTTTTGCTTAAGTAAAAAGGTGTGCTGATGCTCAAGAAATCGTTTTCCATATTCCAGTTATTTAACCCACATGGAAGTTACCCGATTCTACTGGCATTATAAGGACTAACTCCTCCTCACGTATGCAGTATATCTACTTTCCACTACCCGTCTATCTGACTTACCTTTATGACTGCACATATGCATCTATCAACGGTGCCTGGCTTCCTTTCCGTCTGTCAAAACTGTCTCCGTTATTCTTTGGCTTTCACTGACTTGGAAGCTCTGCCGGCTCATTTGCTATCCCTTCACAGTACTGACCCCACGGCCTACTGGAGTATTAGTTGAGTACTCAAGCGCTATCTAGTACGACTGACACAGTATTATGGCTTGATGAAGGCATCTTACGTCTTGGTCCTTTTTTTCCAAAGCATTTTAGCACTTCCCCCCTCTAGCACACCACTTATGGCTAAAGCAAAAGCACTGTCTGCTGTTGTCACTAAGGAGCCTCTCCAAAGCTTGCGATGAATCCTTCTTATATTTCCTCAACGACTAGCTTCTCCTGAGTTACGGATTAACTCCAAGGCTTACTACCCGTCTAGCTGGTCAACCTATGTGACTGAACGCATGCGCGCTTTAATTTGCCCGTATTCAATTTCTGTCCACCTGTAACCCTTGCTGTGACCTTTGACTGTTATTGGCATGAAAGGCACAGTATTCTCTGTCTACTCATTGCTTGTCCTTCAGAGGGCCGTATCCTTCACGTCTGATAGGTTTAATTACGTAAATACGTCTGCTTCTGCACTTAAACGCTTGAGCAACGTGAAAGTTACTTAATTGTACTCCAGCTCATCTTTCATAACCCACTGACCATCTTTCGGTCCGTGAACAACTTTCATATGTTTGGAGACCCACTGATTGTTTATACAACTTTTGGATTCTCGTTCCTTCGGTTACATTGTTACTTTTGACAACCCTCCCAAGCATCTCAGCGCTAGTGCTCAACAAATGATTCCTTCATGTTTGTCCGTCCCAGGATTATCAGTCTAGCTCCTAATTAACCATGCTGAATGTCACGGTGTGAGTCCGTTCCACCTCACCTTCATCTCACAGAGCTTAGCATACGGCCCCCAACGCCTAACATTGCTTTAGCCTTACTTGGCCCCTCTCTGTTGCTTTCTGCTGATTTCAAAATGATTTCAGTTTTATCATCACAGGGCTATTAGCTCCATTATTAGACTCAACTTGCCTTCTTTACCATGTTTTTCTATTCACCTAGTGTTCCACTTGCATAACAGTATGGACGTCACTTTCTGTGCTTCTCCTTCCCTTATTAACCGGACCAAAGTCCGGATAACGATCCTTAAGTATACCAAGGCTTTAACCTCCTGTGTTTCGTCACTCATATTTTTGGCGGATTTCTGCTTATTTATGCATGGGTGCTTCAGCGTCAGCAGTGCCAGCACCAACTCACGGCACCTCTGTTCGCATGCATCCGCTGTTCACTGATCCCTTGCATTTGCCACCTTACTTGGAACGTTGCTGTATGAACTAAATGCTGCTTGTTGTGCGTCGTAACCCAGACGGCTCAAGGTTCATCTAAGCTACTACCCGTTTCTTGACGACTTGCTTCAAGGTTAATTGAGGCAATCGTTCACCACTGCGCCCTTTTATCTATGCATATTTCCAATACCCCTACATTTCGTTGAACGTGGTGAACACGTTTATCTCTATTTTGATCATGCGCCCTATTGAATCATTTTCGTTCACTTTAGTTTTAGTATGAACCACACCTGAGACGCGGTGTAAGAAGGCACATGTAATACATATATACTGAGCAAAATTACATTGTACCAAGGAACTAGGTATCACTGCAGGCACGCTTTTACATTGCAGCACCGTAGTTTGGTACGAAGGGCCACAAGGTTTGGGCTATTTTGCCTGCGTATATCCTTACCCTGAAGCTGACGTCGTCTTCTCTAATTCTTTTTAGTTTACCATAAGGAACTTGCGTATACTGTGTTCTCGGTTCGTATCTTTGATCTCTCCTACTCCTTCACTTAACCTTTTGGCCATGACTTTTTCGCCCTTGACACATCACCTACATACGATGCTCTAGCCACTAACCACTGACCCTGTTACTCCGAGTTTTGACTTACGTACTTTGCAATATAGTGCACAACTATCCATCCTTCAATGAAGACATCGTTGTGCATTTCTAGTAATTGTTCCTTTAACCAAGTAAAGATGCATGGAGTGTCTTCACATCGCGTTCCCATAACCTCTTAAGAAAGAGCGGATTCTGCTGCATCGCTAATTAGGCTTTACCCATCAAAGACCTCTGCGTCTAACTGACTTACTTGTGACACCGTAATCCCACCGTCTAATTGTTCCCTAAAAGCGCCGTTTTTCTACATAAGTAGGTTCATAGGATTGTTTGCTCCGCAACGCTGTCTTCTTTTCAACCACGGCATTTTGTCATATCACAACCGCCGCTCTTCGTAACTGACTGCACGACAGCTTTTATTGCATAGCCACTCGACCGCGGGAGTCCTCAGCTACGGAGCTAAACCAGACCTTACCCTTTTTTGCTCTTTGCGACCAACTGACCTACGTGTGAAACCGTAGGACTCTACGTTCAAGTGGTTTACTTAACCCATTAGACGCCGTCGAGCCACTGCATTCCACAACTGCTGTTTCCAAACACAGCATGTTCAGCAACCCTATCTGTGCTACAGCCGCGGCATGGCTCCTATCAATTAACGCCCCTTTCCTGAGACCGTTGCTCTTTCGTTACCCCACCCCCGCGTGCCGACTGTTACATGTGCTGAACAGTCCCACATAATCTGTTACCTAGTTTCTGTATACGGAAATTCCTTACGCAAAGCTAATGTAAGAAGTCCCACACATACACATGATGCTGTATGTTGCATATAAACAGAACAAAGTAAACAGCGTGATAAGGATCCGGGTCGCCAGCTCTGCTCACTTCCTCTTTTCCGTTTGGAATTGTTCCTCTCTGACCCATACTTCCCTGCTTCTCCGCCAGACCTACATAGAAGGGTTAAGTAAAGGTATCTTGAATATCGTATCTCGGTAAATAATCTTGAAGGTAATCCTCGTAGGTCCCAAGGCATAGGGGGATAGCCCGGACCACCATCACCGGGGACCCTGTCCCAGTTTGCAGTGGTTTGCACAATTGGCTTCAAGTCCTTATCGCCATCGAAACACCTCAACAGAACCTTATAGTCCTGTACGTTTTCCACTTACTTGTGGTTCCATGGCGTTATGTTTCGTCTACCTCGCCAGTGGGTTTCTCCAAGTATAAGAAACCTCATCACTTGGGCGCCATTACCTTATAGATACATTAGCCACCTCGCCAGTGCGGTCTGCAAGTAATCCTATGCTCATTAGGTGTTTATCTACTATAGTCTGTACTACCGCGTTTGACCATATCCGTATTCTGGAGAACACAGTGAATCTGCTCATCCACGGCTTCTGCGTGTTTGAACAGTTGAGATCAAATCCCTCACATCACCCAAGCATAATTACAAAAGGGCGTTTCACGTACTTTTAAGATTCCCAATTACTTGTGATGCAATGGCGTCATGCCTCGTCCACCTCACCAGTGGATGACCACTTGCAATATCACAACCTTTAACTACTTGGGGATAATATACTATAGACACCTTACCCACCTCGCCAGTGCGTGTGGCCGATGCTCGTATACCTTTATATAATGTCGGTTGCACCCTTTACCAGAATATAGCTTTGGCCATTCCGGTGACTACTGTAACCGCTTGCTCGGTGTTTTCTCCTGTCCAGAACAATTGGAATCAGAACACTTTTACGGCTGTAGCACCTCATGGCAAGCTGTTCAAACTCTATGGGAAAAATCTCCCCCACCTGAAGCGACGGCGGTCCAGATTAGCGGCTGCACTGCAAAAACTAGTCCATGAAGCATGTATTTTCACTAAGTATCAATAAAACTGGCGCTTTCGAGAACATAATTCATCCACAATCTCCTTTTATCACTTTAGGAGGTAATTAAGTGAGGTTCTTCGCAGTCAGTTTCCAAATCACATAGTCGTCCACATGCCCGGAAAAGCACTAGACTGCAGTTTCAGCCTGTTGGGCATCATCAGTAGTGCGCATCCATCGGATCCATCAGGATTCGAACCCATGACCACCAGCGGATTGAACCGCCAGTCAGCAGCTTATGCCACTGGGCCACGGGGGACAGCTTCGGACCGCCGTGATTTACAAGCTAACTGCGATATAGCGCGTCTTATCCTCCACTGCCATGCAAGTTACGAACGTTGCAGAGGACAGGGTTGGCCCCGAAAGACACGGCGTACACTAACAGTAGCTATGTACGACATAGCATTTAGAAACTGTCAGGGATTGCACAAGCCAAATACTTGCTCACCTTGTAAGACAAGCTGCCCCGGGTACATACACTCCAAGCTTTGTAGCATCTGTCGATATACGTTAGGTCCAGACAACCTGACAATTCTCTCTACCACCGTACACGGCACCCCTTCTACTGGCCACCTCAAGCGAGTAGCAACAGCTTAGCACTCCGCAATGGGTGACCCAGAGTGTGAGCTCGTTCCTTTGCCCTTATGAATTGTTTTCTTGCAATTATTCTTTTGTTATATTGTATAGCTTACTGAGGTACTAACATTTTCGGCTCATCCGTTAGTGCTGCAACGCTGGTAGTCCTCCTATCCCATATTATGTCCCTCCTTTAAGCTCCTTGTTTTCGGCGTATAAGAGTTGAGTCCTTAGGTTGTATGCGATCAATTTACGTATAGTTATTTGCTTGCTACCTTCCTAGGGCATTCGATATAGAGCTCAGAAACACAAACGGGCCCACCTGCCGAACTTCTTAATAAACCTCTTAAACAGGAGCTCTTAACCCGATTCGAACTGATATCAAATACACGAAACAGACCGAACTTTAATGACATGCGCCTAAGAGATACGAGGGCATTCCCCATATTGTGAGAGATAAAATGACTCCTCGGTTAGTATTCAACGCATGACTAAATCCTTCTGGAAGTATGGCTGCAGAAACTACCTTTATGAACGCAAACTATCACTACATTCTCCAAGGTCTTTTCCTACACACTTACCGCGCAACCAACTGATGCAATCATATAACACCACTCCAAAAAAGCAGCTGGAGCAACGCCACCCGGTGCGTATCCGTCAAATATCCCTAACGCGTCTTATCAGCCACCCACATTATACGGGTAACATGCAGCTCCTACTTCACTTTCCTCTGAGTTTGTCTTAGTAATTATTGAACTGGAAGTAGTAAACAGCACTATCGATCCTTCTTCCTCACTCCATAACTTATGGTTACTTAAGAGCACGTCGGCCAAGTCCAGCAAGCTAAGATGCAACAAACTAGGCTGGTATCACCGCTGCTTTGCTTTTTAGGCAAAGCAAGGTAGTGAGCAGCGCACCTCCCCAATAACTCAGTGGAGGAATCTTCAAGCCGAAAGTCACGGACCAATAACTCCAGTAGTAGCTTCCCTTAGTTTAAGGGCTGCAAAGATGGCACTGCGTTCCTGCTTGAAACCAGGACTGAAGTTGTTGCGGTTCCCCCGTCCCTGTGGGGGCAACTCCTTCATCTACTTTCAGTCCGCGTACCGCCAAGGGCACACGCATCCCTACCTATGGCCACTGCTGGTTACCCATTAACTTAGGTCTACGCATAAAAATTTCGCTTGGTGTTCCTTATTGCCACTGTCACGTTTGATATCATCGGAATAGATCACCATAGACATTTCGATTGCTTAGCCGATGCAAAATAGATGACTTGAGTCGCCCCGACAACCACACACAGCGCTCCTGGTAACATCGCCGGCACCTCATCTACCACCAGAGCATAGATTCGCACAGACCTCACCCGATTACGTCGGATGTGACGCATCACAAATTATGGTCGCCAACACGCCCTTACAGATGATCTTACTACCTCCACAAATGTCCCCTGTCGATTTCGACGGCTTTAGGTGATATATACTTGCGCTGAGGTATGCGTCCATTAAACTCGTCTGTCTTCTAATGCTTTCCGTCTGAACTCTTTCTATGACCGTTGGCTTTCATTGATATGAAACCAACAGTGTGCCTTACCGGCTCATTGACTATCCCCGCAAAGTTCCACCTCCCACGTCTGATAGTAAAATCTACCCGTATAAAGCTGCTGCTGCTCAAGAAATCTTCCTTCATAAGCCAATTCTTTACCGATGTGGAACTTCTCCGGCTTAATGCAATCTGCTGTCTACCGCTTTCCTGTTGACAGTTGTTTGTATCGCAGCCCGTTATGACCCACCCTTCTCCAATGATTGTCGCTGCCTTCATGTCTGCAACCTCTAGCTATTCAATACTAGTTGCTTCATTTCCACTTCCGAGTGCTAGCTCAGCTGACTCCGCCCTATAACTTGAAGTACTCTTTTTTCATCGCTGTCTATTCTCAGTAATTGATAAGGCTCTCAAAACGTTCATTAAAGCTACCTATCATTTCCCTAACGACCAGCTACCCTAACTCACACATTATCACCACTTCTGACTACCCGCCCAGCTGGCTCAATCTTAGGACCAGTCGTATGCCTCTAGCCTATTGGTTTGCCCATATTTCCGTCCGTCAGAACAAGCCCTGGTATCTTTTGCTTTAAATGACTTGGAAGCTCTGCCGGCTGCTTGATTCCCCACCACCTCCAATTGGAGTAATACTTCAACACCATAATAATTTGGACCCTCCACAGAGACATCCTGCAGTTCTGCGGAAGATAAATATATAGAATATTAACAATGTTTCAGTCATGGTTTGCCTACCGAAAGGCCCACCCCATTCCGTCAGGACGTGACAGGACCAATGAACGCAACAGTCCCGCGCCTATCATGCATCAGCAAGCAGAAATTATGAATGCGTCCTAACCGCGACTAATAGAAACAAAAAGCTGTAAATCAGACGCCTTGCCAATTGTAGGTTGTCGTTCATATGGATCGATGGCAGTATTCCAGGACATGGTGGGTTTGCCTGCCAAGTTTTCTCCCTATGAAAATCCGTGAATGTCCGTTTGACAACCTTGTGAAGTGGCAGATGTGACGCCACCGAATAGACTCATATCCCATCACTTCACACTGGAAAGCTGACTAGGACCACATATTGTCATTCATGACACTGCTCGACACGTTTCTATCTGCATATTTCGTTGCCACATCGCTTCCTGAGCATTCACCGTTTATCTCTACGCTACACTCGCATGAACCCAGCCTATCGTGTTATCACTGTTGGTCTTGATCTTCACCAATACTTTTCTAACTGAATCGCTCTAGTACTTGGTATATTTTTAGCAGAATTGTTACGGTAACTTACGGCAGACTGCTTATGAGCATACACACGGGCCCGAACTCAAGTCCACAGGATCTCTACATTTTTACGTCTGTCCTATTTAGACGCCTTCAATCATGAACAACTAAAGGATCTTTGATTGTCAATGTTCATATTGCGCTGAAACTTTACTACGATTGTGCCTATTTGGTCAGGTATCCAGGTAAGAGCCTCGCATGGTCGAGAATAAATAGTTACTCATTTATTTAGATGAATTATCATGCTCTATTTCTAATGTGCCGCGCTCCGCAGTACTGCTTAATGTATGCCTCGCATCTCTGTACATTTTCCTAACGCTTCACATTATCCTCTCGTCTAGCACACTTTGCTTATACTTTATTTACAGCGACAAACGTCTGCTGTTGGCACAGATGAGCCATTCCAAAGCCTATGTTAAAACCACCCTCCTTTCCCTTAACGACTTCCTCCTTCTAACTTATCTTTATCTCTAATTCTGCCTACCCGTTCAGCTGTTCCACCTTTATGCCCGGTCGTATTCGTCCATTAGAATTGTCTTTCTTCCAAGGCTATCCAGCTGGAACACTTGCTGTGACATTTGGCTTTCATTGGCATGAACGCCACAGTATGAACGGCTGACTCATCACTTATCTTTCACACTACCGCCCCTCACGTCAGATTATGTTACGTAATAAATAAATAACTATTTTATTTTCGACAAAGCGATACAGGCCATTTGAGCGTGATCAGTATAGTGCTATATTGTACCTGATAGCATGACTGGCAGAACCAAAAGCAAGAGTAGTATAGACGTAGTCAATAGTACCGACACACATGCCTAAAGATTGAATGTAGTCCATCCTCACGGAATGCGAGAAGTAGAGACAAGGACTAGATCATTAATGGAGAGCATATTAAAGGAACTAATCCGACGAGGTTGTGTACACAGTGCGGGCCAGCTGAGTGATGCATGAAGAAAAATCAGAAATATTTTAAGAATAGTGGCATGTAACTGATCAGATGCGCAGGCGCAGTTGTACGAGAGCAGCTATATGCATAGCATTTGTGACATATGGTGTCGGTCAACTTGCCGTTGTGTGTTTGTGGCAGTGGCTTTATTGAGTGGCGGGTCACGTTAGCCAAATCGCAGTGTTGTTAACCACATATTTGTGGCTGATTATAAAGAGAACGCTTGCCAGGCAAAAGCCCATCACTTCCTGAAACACTGCCGACCGGAGATATGACATTGACAAGGTTGCATCTGACCGCCTGTCCTCGCGGTTATTTGTAGTCAAGCCTCGCCAATTTGCGTCCAATGGCTGTGTTGTAGTCTTCTTTAGAGTGGAACGCACGTTTTTGGAGCCGTTAAAGTCGGACAAATCAGGTGACTTTTCTTGATTTGATTGGTTTTACGGGTTGATTTAGGGTGTCTGGATTACGAATTGAGGATTATTTCCTTGTGCTGTGTTGCTTCGGTGGCCAGGTGAGCGTCGCTAGTATGTTCTCAATGGTGTTACGTGCAGATAATGTTCTTTTAAAATAAGGGAGAAAGGAAAAACGGACCGAGCATGCTGACACGAAATTTGAACAGGTCTACGTTAATCTATACATACAAATTATTGCTAACGCCGTGGTGGATTAAAGCTATGGAATGATCGGATATGTTATAAGCAGAGCTGTTCATTTTCATGTAAGTACGCGGCCCGATATTTTGAAGGTGAGTGACAAATGCTGTTTGAATTGAACCAGCTTACGCACCAGTTGTCCTGTGTGGAAACCGGGAGTATCAAGTGTTGTTAACGGGTGAATGAGTTAAAGCAATAGAAGTGCACAGTAAGCAGTGGAATATGCGACTATCATGTAGGTTAAGCGATAAGTCGACAGAGCTAGAGCTAGTCGTTTTAACATAAATGAGAGACAGTGGCGTTGCTACGCCGGGTTAGAGACCCATGAGAATAACAACGTAACATGTTCAGTAATAAATAAATGGCATATTATCTGTAAAACGAAACACACCTGTAAAGGCGCGATCAAATATGTATACAAACATAGCTTCTCTGGAACATTAAACTATTTTGTTTTAATGAAAGGTATGAACGAAAAGATTTAGTTCATACGAGGGAGCAGTTTGTCAGGTAATAATCAGATCAAGGAACAGGATGGTGCTGGGGCCCGTAAACATTAGTCATAACTGTTGCGTCAAGATATAAGTTGAGCGGAATTTCGGTATGTAGTAACCCATGAGCACAGGAGCCCAAAGAAAGTTTTGGTGTAATCAATGCCCATTACGAAATTGGAATGATCTGTGCTCCATCAAAGCATTCTTCATAGTAAAACCAGTTTTACAGGTTGGATGTAGAAGGCTGAGGACTGCGTCGGTTTGAAATGTTTAGCTGTGACTTTATTTAGTGGCGAGTCACGTCCGCCTCGGATGCTAGATAAATAGCTGGGTGCTGGTATGAGACGGAGTGTCCAAAAAGTTGCGTAGAGAATAGAATGGACTATATGCTACAGCTGTAGCATGAATATGGTTGCAAAGCCAGCTCTGAAAGTGCTCTGCAATAACAGAATAGCATGTGCATCAACGCCAAATACTAACCGGGTTTTCCCCTCTAAGACGGGCATGCACGGTGAAATGTAAAAATCAAAGTGACTGCTGGGGAGTGAGGTGTTGGCAGCACGATTAATTAAAAGCAAAAGGCAGACAATTTTGACCTCAGACATGACGTATTAGGTACACAGTGTTGGGAAAGGAAAGGAGAACGGACAGCAGTACTTGCAACAGCTGTAGCAAGAAAGCGGATTTAGAGCCAGCACTGGAAGTAACCAGTGGTAATCGGATAATACAGGCAACACTGATAGAAGACGCCAAGCGTTTCATCCAAAAATTTGCCTCTTGAGTGGGACATCCAACTCTAGGTGGTCGGCAGATCAAAGTATGGGTGCCTGCCGGATAGTTTGGGAGGCAGAAGAAGCGTGATATGTAGGGATGTGGCACGTAGTAATAGGCATTCAAAGTTGATGCCGGGTGCGATACTTTGGAGAATACATACTACAGCTACGGCGAACGAACCGTCGCAGAGCGAGCTCTGCAACGGGCCCGGGGCAGCGAAATAAGTTGGGCAGCAGCGCCCAAAGGTATTAAGCGTTCCACTCCAAGCTGGAATTCTATACTGAAGCATACAAGGCGGATAGACTGTAGAGAAGTGTAAGGGTGCGCGCCGGGTTAAGCAACATGGAGGAGTCGCACGATTTTGAAGAAGAGGCGTACGCGGATAGGCATTCAAGGTTAAAAACTGGAATGAGAGGAGACGGGACTACCTACCATAGCAGTAGCGAGGAACTGGAGTGATATGAGTTGCATTGCAAAAAGCTACCAATTGTTCCAATTCAGGTGGTTAAAACAGCAAAAATCTAAGTTAAACGGACGACAGCGAGGAATTGGGTTGAACGCCGGATGTATTATAAACCGGGTGCCAGAAGCTATCATAAGTTAAAGCATGGACCAATAGGCCATAAAACATAAGAACTGGGGCGAGAATGGAAACGATTATATACTACAGCTGTAGGGAGAAACCAGTAGCAGATGCAGGTTTAAAAGGGACCATAAGTAGCCGGATAATGTGGGTGCCGGCGCCAAAATATACTAAGTATTCCATCCCAAGGTGGACTTCTAAATTAAGATACTAGCCAAATAGATGGCAGTGGAAAGATTGGTGGGCCCGGATTGACTGTGAAGCAGGAGACACTAGATATCTTAATCTAAGACACACTAATAGTTGTTAAAGGTCAAGAACAGTAACCAGAATAGAAGGAACTACATACTACCGCTGTGAACAGGTTCAAAAGCATTTCTGAAGGTGAATAGAGATGCGGATTAATCCGGGCATTAACGCCAAATGATACTAAATGTTCCACATAACGGTGGACTTCTACAGTGAACTATTCATGTCAAATAAATGATAAAAAATGATATGTTGCGTGCCGGGTCAATTGTGAAGCAGGAATAGCTGGCTATCCTAAGCTGAGGCATATACTAATGGTCATACAAGGTTGAAACCTAAAGTGTGAAGAGACAGGACTACAAACTAAAGCTGTAATGAGCAAAGGTTTAAGGGCCAGCTGTGGGGTAGCATACTGCTATGGGCTGCATTACTAAAAGCTATTAAGTGTATCACTCCAAGGTGGGCTAAAACAGGGAAAAATAAAAGTCAGACGGACGATAGCGAAGCGTATGGTTAGAGCCGGATTATCTGTGAAGCAGGAGCCGCTTACTATCGTAATACAAGACACGGGTAAATAACAGATCAATGTCGAAAACAGGAAAGCGAATAGACTGGTGTACACATTGCAACTGTAGCGAGGAGGCGGAGGCAATACCAGCGCTGAAAGGGACATAAGCTAACGGAGTGATAAGGGCTGCACCGCCAAACAATACTTAGTACTCCACCCCAAAGTGGACTTCGCCAGAGTGAAGTATAAGTCTAGCAGACGGCAAAGAAGTGTATTGGTGGGAGTCGATGTACTGTGAAGCAGAAACCAAAAGCTATGGTAAATTGAGACATGTACTAATATGCCACCAAAGTTATGAGATGGAGTGAGAATTAAAGCAATTGCATACTGCAGCCGTAGTGAGAAATCGGTTGTAGTCCCACCACTAAGAAGGACCAGAGGTAGTAGGATAAAATGGGCAGTAGCGCCAATGATACTAAGTGCTGCACAACAACGTGGCCTTCAGTAGTGAAATATTCGTGTCAAATAGACAGTGGAGGAGAGTAAGCCAGCGTGCCAAGTTAATTGTGGCGAAGGAGTTGCTCGCTATCGTACTATAAGGCACGGGCTGATAGTCGTTTAGTGCTAAGGACAGGAGCGAGAAGCTATGGGCTTGCCTACTACCTCTGTTTCAAGAATACGGTTGTGGAGCCAGCTTTGAAAGGGACCTGGGGTAGCAGAATAATATGGGCTGCAGCGACAAAAGATACTAAGTGTTTCACCCCAAGGTGGTTTTCAACAGTAAAAAATACAAGTAAAATGGACGGCAGGGAACAGACAGTAGGGAGCCGGACTAATTGTGCATGGTAAGTACGGTTGCAGAGCTAGCGCTGAAAGGGACCAGGAGTAGCGGCTTAAGCTGGGCAGCGGTGCCAAAAGCTACTATGTGTTCAACTTCACGGTGGACTTCCACAGTGAAATAGTGGCCTTTAATAGTGAAATGTGCATGAGCCATAGTCTAGGTAGCTTTTTGGGGCGAATCAGGGCTATTAGAGTTAAATAGATAGAGAGGACAAGCAGCGGACAACAAGTTTCACAATCCGGAAAGAGGTAGTCGCAATAATCTAAGTCGAGATATCAATAAGAATGAGGTGAAACAGTCAGCAAGTCGGATGTTTGTGAGTTATGCGGCATCACAATGCGAAGGATAATTTGTTAAGACAAAATGGGAGTGGGCCACAGGCTACTTGGTTCTTCGCGGGCTACCGGCCGTGCTAAGGTTAAGCAGGCTGAGTTAGGAAGCGACAGATATCGACAAGCGGAGGCCGGAAGTTCTTAATAGTAGAATTGTAAGACTGCAGAAACCTTAAGCATAATATGAAGGAAGGAAGCTGTTGGGAATTCTAATGGTTGTGAGTGATGCGGCATCATAATCCAGGTGGAGGCTGGTAAACGTGAAATGGGCTTAAGTTACCGGCTCCGTAGTTTTTGAGGCTTAGCAGTCATACTAGTATGGCACTGATAAGGTTTGGAAGCGGCAGATAGTGGCAGTTAGAATTGCGAAGTAGATAATATCAAGAATGTGAGGCCAACGTGACCTCAAGCACAAGGTGGAGGGAGCGAACCTACAGTTAGTGGAATGGTTGTGTGTTATGCCGCGTTGCAATTTAATTGGAAGCCTATTAAGATGCAATGGGAATGGGTCACGACCTACATGGCTGGCCAGACTGAGCAGATATACTTGAATCTTAGGTTGTAGATAGGGAGCAGCAAGCCTCAAACATCAGAATCCGAAGTAGATGATACTTAGAATGTAAGGCCGATGGGATCTCAAGCTTGAGGCGGAGAAGGAAAAAGATGGCAAGTCGGATGGTTGTGAGCGATGCAACAGCACCATCCAAATGGAAGAATGTGATATGGAATTGGAGTTAAGGCAGGAGTTAGTAGGCTAGCTAAAGCTTACCAGACATATTAGAGTAAAACCGTTGGAGATAAGGAGCAGCGGGAGAAAACAATCAGAATCCAAAAGAAGATGTTGCTAGGAATATAAGACCGAAATATCATCCCGCATGAGGTGAAGGGATAAAAAGCTTCGCAAGTCGGATGGTTGTGAGTGATGCGCCATCTCAGTCGTAATGCAAATCTGTTTAGAAGTGTGCCACATGCTAGGTGGTTTCTTGTGTCCTGGCAGTCATACCAGAGATAAAGATGGAGCTATGACGCGACAGGCATCAACGTTCGGAATCCGAGACTAGATATTAATAAAAAGGTGATGCCAGGGAGATGTGCAGCATAAGCTGAAGGAATGAAAATGTTAAGTCGGAGGGTTATGAGCGGTGACAGCACGATCCAAATGGAAGCTGGTAGAGATGAATTGGGAATAGGCCACAGGCTAGGTGGTTCCTCCAGGACTAGTAGTCATACTAGAAGTATACAGACCTGGCTATGGAGCGGCTAGCAGCATCAGACGTAGGGTGAAGCTTATAATAATAAGAACGTAGGGCAAACGGCACCTCAGGCATATGATAACGAATTGAATATGTTTCAAGTCTGATGGTGGTGAGCGATGCAGCATCAGCCTCCAAATGGATGCCTGGAAAGATGAAATGTGCAGTGAAGCCAGCGAGGAGTGGGATGTTGCGCTGGTGCTAGGGGTACCTAGACGGCTATTAAAATTTGCGATGTTGATCAAAAGCTGGGCCAAACACAATATACAGTAGATTAACGTTAGGCATAAATGTGGATGAGATATGAAAAGCGCAAATGGTAACAAGCCGATACTAATGGAGTAAGGGAGACATCGGTCCGGTAGACGAGGGATGTGAATACTACAGAGAACGGTGTAAGCAAGCAGTGTTGGTACAATGGAGCCATATAGGGAATAGAATAGGCAATGATGCTACTGAAGGAGACCGACGTTAGTGTGAGCTATAAACCTTGGTAGGGAAGCCGAGAGAGGCAACACTCAATCAGAGATCGGAGATTTGAATTACGGTTGGGAGATCTAAGCATACTGATAATAAATCAAGCGGAGACAAGTATTATGAAGCACGCTCTCTCATCGGTTACATCCTCAAAACCATGACAATACAGGAATCTAGAACTGTGCTCTACAAAACATGTGCCCGGCCCCTGCTAGAATACTACTCTATAGTATTCACCAACCTTAGAAAATGTTACCGAATAGCCCTCGAAAAGGTTCAGCGTACCTTCACAAAACGCCTCCTGGGGCACTCAAGTCTGCGTTACCGTGATCGGTGCAACACACTTAAGCTCGACCCGTTATGGCTGCGCCAACTGAAAACCAACCTCGCTTTCCTATACTCGCTCATTAACAACATCAGTGGGAGCCAAGTAACCCCTGTCTCAGACTCATAAATCACTTCGTACCCCCTACGTGACAGACCCTACTCCATTATTCTACCAAGAACGCGCAGCAGCATTTGCTCCAACTTCTACCTCTACAGATACGCACACGTATGCAATAGGTTAATTCTCACAATAATGGCATCCATGAACATAAACCAGTTCCGCTTCTCTATTAGCAAATACCTGCCTGTCACACAAGTCTCCAAACTATTGAATATCAACTGTCCTGAAGAAGAGTTTTTGAAACTGGACCAGACCACTTATAATCGCCTCTTCTTACCTTCCCACACTATTCTCTTCCCGACTCCAAATGTCTCTCCTAACGCGCCGTTAACCATCGTTCATCTTACTCGCGTCACCTCCTCTTGAGAGCAGCTAGTCATTGTTGGCTCCATGTAGCTTGCAAGTAGCCACTCCCTGACTCTCCAGCCTTCATATTTTTCTGCCGTATGTCTCTCTAAGCTTCGCTCGCATGATGACTTCTTCGTCGAAACTACAGGTATCCAATAGTGGTCAAAGATCTTAATGATATGACTACACCAGCCACTGATTCATTCTTTTCTAGAGCCACTATCTCTGCTTAGCAGCAGCTAGTCGCCATAGCTTCCATTTAACTCTGCGGATATCCGGAGCTCTGTAGGAGTCGCTCCCTTCTTACAATGTTCATTCTCTTGGATTGCTTGCGTCACAGCTTAGCTGGTTTGTTGACCTATTAAGTGCCACCGTAGGATCCACTAGTAACTGAAGTCTTAGCCCAAACTCTATTGCTGGTCACTCTTCTCTAATAGCGCGCCGTTATGTGTCGTTCGTCCCACTCGCATCAACTCCTCTTGACAGCAGCTAGTCTTTGTTGACTCCATGTAGCTTACAAGTAGCCACTCACTGACTCTCCAACCTTCATTTTCTTTTGCCATCTGTCTCTCTTAAGCTTTGCTCGCATGTTGATTTCTTCATCGAAACTGTAGGTATCCAGTATTGGGCAAAAGACTTAATGACATGGCTACACCAGCCACTGACTCATTCTTTTCTAGAGCCACTATCTCTGCTTAGCAACAGCTAGCTGCCATAGCTTCCATTTAACTCTGCGGATATCCGGAGCTCTGTAAGAGTCGCTCCTTTCTTACAATATTCATTCTCTTGGACTGCTTGCGTAACAGCTCAGATGGTTTGCTGACCTATTATGTGCCACCGGTTGATCCACTAGTAACCAAAGGCTTAATCCAAACTCCAATGCTGGCCATTCATCTCTCTCATAGCGCGCCGTTACCCTACTCTGGTCAACTCTTCTTGGCAATAGCTAGGCATTGTTGGCTCCATGTAGCTTACAAGTAGCCACTCCTTGACTCTCCAGCCTTCATTTTCTTCTGCTGTCTGTCTCTCTTAAACCTCGCTCGCATGTTGACTTCTTCATAGAAACTGTAGGTATCCAGTATTGGGCAAACGTCTTAATGACATGGCTACACCAGCCACTGATTCATTCTTTTCCAAAGCCACTATCTCTGCTTAGCAGCAGCTAGTCACCATAGCTTCCATTTAACTCTGCGGATATCCGGAGCTCTGTAAGGTTCGCTCCTTTCTTGTAATATTCATCCACTTAGATTGCTTTCGTCACAGCTCAGCTGGTTTGTTGTCCTATTATGTGCCACCGTATGATCCACTAGTAACCAAAGGCTTAATCCGAACTCCAATGCTGGCCATTCATCTCTCTGATAGCGCGCCGTTACCCTACTCTGGTCAACTCTTCTTGGCAATAGCTAGGCATTGTTGGCTCCATGTAGCTTACAAGTAGCCACTCCTTGACTCTCCAGCCTTCATTTTCTTCTGCCGTCTGTCTCGCTTAAACCTTGCTCGCATGTTGACTTCTTCATCGAAACTGTAGGTATCCAATAGTGGACAAACGTCTTAATGCCATGGCAACACCAGCGACTGGTTCACTCTTTTCCAGAACCAGTATCTCTGCTTAGCAGCAGTTATTCGCCATAGCCACCAATTAACTGCGGATATCCGAAGCGCCTTAGGAGTCGCTCCGTTCTTACAATGTTCGTTCTCTTGCACTGTTTGCATCACAGCTCAGGTGGTTTGTTGACCTAATATGTGCCACCGTAGGATCCACTAGTAACTAAAGTCTTAGGCTAAACTCTATTGCTGGTCACTCTTCTCTCTCCTAGCGCGCCGATATTTGTCGTTCGTCCTACTTCGTCATCTCCACTTGACAACAGCTAGTCATTGTTGGCTCCAGGTAGATTACAAGGAGCCACCCACTGACTCTCCATCCTTCATTCTCTTCTGCCTTCTGTTTCTTAAAGCTTCGCTTGCATGTCGATTTCTTCATCGAAACTGTAAATAAATAAATAAATAAATAAATAAATATTTATTCTCGACTATGCGAGGCACGCCAGTTGAGGCATGATTAGTTATGTACAGCTGTACAGACATTTTATGGGAACGGTAGTGACAGTAGAAAATTGTTCATATGTCCATGCTTGGAACTGTGCGATGGTGAACATGCAAAAGAACGATTTGGTTGTAGTGGGATCGGGATCCATTTCTTTGGACATAATTGCTCTGTCATATTTCGCAGTCATACCTCGAGTAATAATAGATAAAGAATCCTGAGTGATCCATTGGAAGATAATTGAAGAGCAAGCTATCCAGTATGATGATTCTAATTGAGCTGCCAGTGTGAAGTTATGGGCTGTGACTTTATTCGGTGGCGAGTCACATTCGCCACTTTGCAGTGTTGTTAAACGAACATTTGTGGCTTTTTATAGGGAGAACGCTTGCCAGGCGAAAACCCACCACGTCCTGAAACACTGCCGCCAATCCATTGAATGGCAAGTTGTAACTGGCTATGTTTCTTGTTGAACGTTCTTTTGCCCCGTTATTCACAGTCAAGTTGCGTCCCATTTTTCGGCTGACTGATGCGCTATGCGAGTGGCCATTGCGTGCCTGGGTCCTCTCCTGTTCCAGATCGGTAGGTCAGGAACTAAGCATTCTTTCTGGATAAGATGTGTTGATCTTCTGCAGAACCACGTGAAGCCTCGAAGAATATACGTTGAAATATGTTGAAGTCTTGGGGGACAGGATAGGTTCCGAAGAAAGAATCGCAGATCCCCCGGGGTATGTAGTGAAATTGATTAGATATTGTGGTAACCACGGCCATTTGAGCGGTCAAAGCGGATTGAAGAGCTTAGAATGACCGATTGTTCAAGCTTCGTTTTGGCAGGAGAATGTGCCTTCCGTAGTCGAAAGTCCTCCAGTCAAGAGATATGTGGAAGAGGTATTGTTAGGTAAATTGGACTCAGTGGTTCATGCCGCGGAAGAATTGATTGATTTGTCCGGTTAGTAAGTTGTAAAAAGTTGATAATTTTCCGCTCATGTCTAGGTAGAGGAACTGTGGGCCTTGTATTCTTGTCGAAACGGAGGACAATTCCTTGGGTGCGTGTCGCCGTACCTGTGACAGACTCGGGAGAAAAAGGAAACGAACAGAGACAGCCACACAGACAGAAGAAAGGAATGCATCTGGAATGCAGTCAATCACTTGCGGCGATGCCTGAACTATTGTACCACTATGCATGTAATTGTTATTTAAATATCGCATATACACGTATATCATAAGTGGTGAAATACGACGAGAATCGAGCGGAACACGGATCAGTAAAGAATGAAAGATTGAAGATGAAGCAGGAGTGTTTGGGGAGGGGTCAGAAAGCAAAAGAGCGTTTAGATGAGGCTGGATAAGTCAGCAAGATGTAGCTTGGCAGTCAGATGTAAGTGGGGATAACAGTAGTGAATGTCGCGAGAAAGTAAATTTGCGGGACTACAGAGGCTATATAAAATGCCCGTTAGCATATCAAACGAAGCTCTCAGGCTGAGGGACAGGGTGTGTTGTGACTGCACAGCCTAGAACACGTGCGTCTCTGATTTCTGGAAACAGTCAGAAAATAGGAGACTGGTCAGCCCAGGCTAGAATGGAGTCAGGCCCGAAGTGTTATCCGTTCAATGGATAAAGGAAGGCAGACAGAGTGCCAAAATGAAAGAATGTAATCGTGAAGGAGACACTTAAGGGGAAGTGGAAGAGCCTACAAAAATCTCGAGGTGTTGCGAACAGACCTTTGGACCAGTCGATGGTTCAAAGTATGGGCTCAGTATTCGGAAAGCAGGAGACCATGGAGATGAGATGAAGATATCGGCTCATGGAGAGAAAGCCGTATTATAAATGTCAGAAAGTTAACAGAGCGACAACAGGATAGAAGTGTTAAAGATAAAAGCGGATATACTGGTGATGAACCATGAGCAGCAGTGCTCTGGAGGCGGGGGAGACAGAGCATTGCGCCTGCAGAGACTAGATCATTTAGAACTCAGAAGTTCGAGAGAGGTCAGAAGGCAGGAGGCCGTACAGCCAGAACCAGATAAGTCAGGCTAGAGTGTAAAAAAAGGCTCTGTGGGTGAGAAGAGAAAGAAAAAGAAAGCCAACGATATGCTCCAGGTGCTGTGCGCAGACCGTTGGAGCTTACGGTTTCTGTTCATTAGGGTCACGGAAGTCGGAAGGTACGAGATCGTTGAGACGAGCCCAGAATGTCAGCTCGTAAAGTAAAGCTTAGTAAAGTCTAAGTGCTGACAGAGAGCATCAACAAAAATGGACATGTTAAGGAAAAAAGGGGACATGATAATAAGGTTCAATCATGACCAGCGGTGGTCTTGCGGTGAGGGTAACGGACTTTCGTCGGCAGAGTCTAGATCATAGATCACAGAAGTCCGGGCGATGTCAGATGACAGGACAGCGTACAGTCAAACCCGGGTAAGTCAGCAAGCTGAAGCTAGGCCTCCAAAGTAAGGTGGGAATAAGTAATGAGGGTCATCAGAAAGCAGTTTGGGAAGCAAGTGACTATATGAAAAGGCGGTTGCATGCCGAGGAAAGGTCTCAGGATAAGGGGGACAGAGCACCAGGACAACAGAGCCTAGATCGTTAATGTTTGGAATGTAAGGAAGTAGGCAGAAAGCAGGAGGCTGGTCGGACGCCGCTAGAGTAGTGCCAGATCCGGAGAGTTGCCTGACCGGTGGAAAAAGGAATGCACACAAAATGAGAAAAGGAAAAGTTTTCATTGATGAGTGAAGAAGCCAGCGATATTCCCGACGTGGTATGAACAGACCATTTGGTCTGCCGACCCCTGATCATTGGGGTCACAAAAGTCGGAAGGTGGGTCGTTCAGACCAGACTAGAAAGTCGACTCATAAGGAGAAATGCGTAATAGTAAGCTGTGCATTTTGTCGGATCGAATCGGCAGATATGGACACGTTAAGGATTAGTGAGGACATGATGATTGCGATTAGTCCCGATCAGCAACGTTCTTGAGGTGAGGGTAACAAAGCGTTGCGTCGGCAGTGACAAGAACAGTGGGATCGCAGAAGCCCGAGAGAGGTCAGACAACAGGAGACCATTCCGCCTATCGCTGATCAATCGGGTCACAGAAGTCAAAAGCAAAGAGACCACTGAGACGGAAAAGCAGACTGATAAGTCTGCCCATCCCTGAACATTCAGGTCACAATAGTCAGAAACAAAGAGACTATTGAGACGAGATTAGAAAATCAGCTCAAAGAGTAAAAACCGTAGAATTTAGGTCTAAGTAATAAAGGAAAGCGTCGGCAGAATAGGCAAGTACACGAAGAAAGGGGACGTAGTAATAAGGATTAATCAGGGCCAACAATGCATTTCAGTTGAGGGATACAGTACGTTACGTCGGCAGAACGTAGGTCATTGGGATCTCAGAAGTCCGAGTGGGTCAGAAGGCAGGAGACCGTTCAGACGAGTCCGGATAGGTCAGCAAGATGAAGCTAGGCCACCAACTTAACTTGTGGATAGCAGAGGTGAGTGTCATAAGAAAAGGGACTACAGCGGCTATATGAAAGGCCAGTTAGCATGCCAAGGGAAGGTCTGGAGATAAAGGGAACAAAGTGTTTGGAATGTAAAGCCTCAGGTGAAAACGTCCCGGATGTCAGGGAGCAGTGAGGAAAATAAGACTGTTCAACCGAGGATAGATTAGATCCAGGTCAGAAGAGATTTACGTCTAATTGAGAAATTAATGCAAATAGATTGCGAAAAGGAAAATACTCTTCAGAAGAGGTCAAGAAGCCAACAATGTTCTCCGGGTTAAGGGAGTAGACCGATAAGTCTGCCTATCCCCGATCAATAGGGTCACAGTATTCAAAAGCAATGAGATCACTGAGACGGAAAAGCAGACTGATAAGTCTGCCCATCCCTGGTCATTCAGGTCACAGTAGTCAGAAACAAAGAGACGGTTGAGACGAGATTAGAAAATCAGCTCAAAGAGTAAAAACCGTAGAAGTTAGGTCTAAGTAATAAAGGAAAGCGTCGGCAGAATAGGCACGTACACGAAGAAAAGGGACATAGTAATAAGGATTAATCAGGGCCAAAAATGCATTTCAGTTGAAGGATACAGTACGTTACGTCGGCAGAGCCTAAGCCATTGAGATCTCAGAAGTCCGAGTGGGTCAGAAGGCAGGAGACCGTTCAGACGAGTCCGGATAGGTCAGCAAGATGAAGCTAGGCCACCAAATTAACTTGTGGATAGCAGAGGTGAGTGTCATAGGAAAGGAAGCTTTCGGGACGAAAGAGACTATATGATGAGCCATTTAGCATGCCAAGGAAAGGTCTGGAGATGAGGGGAACAGAGTGTTTGGAATGTGGAGCCTCGAGTGATAACGTCTCGGATGTCAGGGAGCAGTGAGAAAAATGAGACTGGTCAACCGAGGATAGATTAGAGCCAGGTCCGAAGAGAGTTACGTCTAATTGAAAAATTAATGCAAATAGCGTGCGAAAAGGAAAATACCCTTCAGAAGAGGTCGAAAAACCAACGACGTTCTCCGGGTTATGGGAGTAGACCGATAAGTCTGCCCATCCCTGGTTATTCAGGTCACAACAGTCAGAAACAAGGAGACCATTGAGGCGAGATTAGAAAATCAGCTCAAAGAGTGAAAACCGTAGAATTTAGGTCTAAGTAATAAAGGAAAGCATCGGCAGTATCCAGTATTGGTCAAACGTCTTAATGACATGGCTACAGCAGCCACTGATTCATTCTTTTCCAGATCCACTATCTCTGCTTAGCAGCAGCTAGTCGCTATAGCTCCCATTTATCTTTGCGGATATCCGGAGCTCGCTCCCTCTTACAACGTTCATTATCTCGGATTGTTTGCGTCCCAGCTTATCTGATCTATTGACCTGTCATTTGCCTTCACTGGCCTATAGATACACTCAGCGACCCTATAGGCATACACTAGTGACAAAGCGTCTGATTGGAATAGCTGTATCTGGCAACTGAGTCACTCCTAACGCCACCATCTGTCGGTCGTCATAAATTCGGCATCTCTCTTCAGAAGTAGTTAATGGCCATTGGCCCCATGCATATGCGATGATCCAGTGCTTGTTAGTAGCCACCCCGTATCTCAATAACCTTTACTCCTTTAGTATATCTGCATCCAGTCCCTCCGCTGCCCTGCCACTAATTGATCTTTAAGACTCTCTCGCAGCAACCTATTTATTCTCGCTTATTATGCCCCCCTCTCGGATTACACTAACTACGTGCTGTTCATGCACCTGACAATCACTACCAACATTCTAACTCTCTTTGTCTATCCCCACGCAACTATCGACTCATATCAAACGGATACTCGTACTTTACTTACTGGTGCAACGCTCTTGTCTCTACGCAGGCGAAAACAATCCACCTATACGGCTAATGATTATATAGGATACTCAAAAGACATTTTCAGCATAATTATTGTTGCACAGTGTACATGCTTTTGTCTCTAGCCCAAATGTTATAACACAAGATATTAACAATATTCAACTCCATGCCTGTTCTTGTGGTCTTCTGTCGGTTGTCCCTCACTTTCCCTTTTCTCTGAGGTCCGGGACTTCTTGGAGATCTTGGATTGGACTGAGGAACAGTTTTGGCCTAAGACGGACGTAAGAACCCACAAGGACTTAGATGAAGCATAGTAGAACTCCGAAAGGATCGACCTACAATCACCATAACCCTTGTCCAGTATGGAGAACTGGACATATCCTCATACTCCCATACATTATACATCTGAAAAATCTGGACAGCGGAAAAATTGAACCTTTTGCTCACCTGGACATACAACAAGATGAATAATCGCGATGTCCCTCTCCTCCACCGACCTCAAAAATCATGGCGACCCAGGTCAAAATACCCGTCCAACTAACAGAGGAAATTAGAAGCCATTACTCCGCGACAAACCGAAGGTAAAACCAGTCGTCAAGCGGCTTTGCCAGTTCAACATTAATGTTCAAAATGCTTTACGGCAGTGTTGCAGGACGTGGTGGGTTTTCGCCTGGCAAGCGTTCTCCCTATAAAAAGCCACAAATGTCTGTTTAACAACACTGGGACGTGGCGGATGTGACTCGCCACTGAATAAAGTCACAGCCCACAACTACATACTGGCAAGTCGACTAGACTCACATATCAACTCTTCCCGACACCGTTTCAACTACACACGATTGAACCCGAGGTATCATCGTGATACACAACAGTTTTTAAACCTTGATAATGCCTAAGGTGGTGCGTCTCTATGAAACTGAGAATAAACTATCTATTTCTTTATCTGATCATGGACATACAACCAATTTTCTACTGTTACTGTCACAGTTGCCATAAAATGGTTGTACAGTTGTACATATCTGATCATGCCTCTATGGGCGTGCCTCGCATAGTCGAGAATAAAGTATTTATTTAGTTATTTATTTATTTACTGAGTACCGTGGTCAATAACAGCCGATGCACAAAAGAAGAGGCATTGGTTGGAGACCTGGGGGCATTTGGAACCTCAAAGGCCGGACTGGTCCAAAAGGCTGAGGAAGGAGTGGCACCGTAGTGAACGGAATCTAGCAAGAACTGGGATGTAGCGCTGGAGCTAGGTATACCTAGGCCACTAATAAAGGGTTGCCATATTGACCAGAGGAGGGCCCGAATACAATATACAGTAGCGTTGGGTTAGGTAATGGTGTGAAGGAGACATGAGGAGATCAAGTGGTCAGAAGCTGGTGGAGTAAGGGAGACTTCTATCCGATAGACGGGAGATGTGAACACTATAGAGTACGGTGTAGCCTAGGAGTGGTAGTAGAGCGGAGCCATCCAGGGATTAGAAGAGGCAATGATGACGATGAGGTCAAAGCTCAACGTTTTAGAAGCAGCAGTAAGTGAAATAGGTAGGTAGGGAAGACGGAAGTCCTGAGACCTTTAGAAGAACTGCAGTCTTGTTTAGGTGAGGATAGAAAGACCAAAAGAGAGCAGGCGTGTGCTTGGTAAGATAGCAGAGACAACTGTGATGCAAGGTTACAATAGCATAGGAGGCTGAATATGAAAGTTACGTAGTTGTTCTCTGGATCACTTTTAATAATCCCTTGCGCATCTTTCTGTCCGTGAATATGGCTTGACAGCTCCAGTGATCATATCTTTACCTTTTCGCTTATCCTAGCTTTGGTTTCATCATTATATTTGTTCACACACCTAAGGATCTCAAGGCCATAACTCAGCGCATGTTTCCTTTACGTTTCTATGTCTCTGAGCCTTAACAGTCTCGCTTCTACTTTACCATGCTGAATGTCGCGGTATGAGCCCGTTCCTCATATGTTAATTGCACATCTCAGCTTATAGCGTCCGAATGCTTAGCACCGTGGTACACTACCTAAATCGTCCCTATTGCATTCTAGTGAACACATAACTATTTCGGTGTAAGCATCTCAGGGCTATTATCGCTAAAACTAGACTAAACTTATCCCCTTCAACGTTCCTGATTTTAACCTTGTGTTCCACTTGATAAACAGTATGGACGTCAGTGCATGGGCTTACTTTTTCCTGACACTTACTAGTTGACTAGAGCGACCTTTCATGTTCTTTCAATGTATTTTGGAAATAAACGCTAAAAGGACAATTCCCTGTTAATACCTTCCGTCTTCCCTCTACCTGTTGCGCATTACAATACTTGAACCCAGACTTTCTCAGTCATTAAAGATTATTTTCCAGGCCGGTGCATTCACCAGTTCTGTAACTTCCGTATATTGTGCGAATCGCGTATTTAATGAAAAGTGTGCCTGTTGCCAAACAGCGGCTTATAAATTCTTGATCATGCCAAATTTGGTGTGCCCCTGGTATTCGGGAATAAATTATGTACTTATTTAGTTCAGAAAATATCACCCACGTAGAGTCACATTACCAACAACTTCCTTTAACTTGGTTAGACAGAGGCGTAACGTTATATGCGCATATTACATTAACCTAGTTTACATATGTGTACAATCACCAGCCTTTTTATAACGATGTTGACGGCTATGCAGCCGTGCCTCGCACTTTTAAGACTTAATAAGTCATTTAAATAAATACATAAAGGTTTATTCTCGATTAACAGAAGCAGGTGTTCACAGACATGGCCCTGTTAAGAGTACAAAATGCGAGAAGTTCCCCTACAGTGCAACAATAAGCTTGTGACATATGTTGAATTACGAATGTTTGTATGTGTGCATGTAGGCAGGTGTAGTCTTGCTCTTGGGATTTGTAACTGCATTGCTGCACTTTTGCTCGCGGTACCAATACCAAAGGGACGCTTGAGGTTGGTGGACATAAATCGGTTCTCCGGATCAGTAAATAACCGCGACTTTGCTCGTGGCAGCTCGAAATACGCAACGTCGCCTGACTAACAGCCTACCTGTTTCATGGCGTCCGTGCCAACGTTCGCCGGAGAAGCTCAAGAAAGCTAGGGCGAAGTTAGAGCACACGCTCTAACATAAAGTAACCTGCCCCTCAGCTAGTCCTTCTAGCTCTCCACTCCAGAGGGCCTCAGCGATATCTGGAGACTCACGCCCTTGTGGTGACTACCGGCTACTAAACAAACCTGCGGTATATGATGCTACCTCATCCCACACACACACAGCCTCACTGCAGGCCTCATAGGTAAGACGGTCTCCAACAAGAGAAATAACTAATTTTATTCTTGGATATTTCGATGTCTGCTTCTCTAAGCATGGTTATGGAATTGTAAGCATTTATGGTTGGTGAAACACGCTGCAGCACCATGCAGTAAAAGGTTGAAGTAAATAAATAAATAAATATTTTCTTCTAGACTATCAGAAGCACGCCCATGGTGGCATGCTCAGGTAGATGCAAATCTACCTACCTTTTGTAGCAATTGTAACAGCGACAGTAGAAAACTGCTTAGACGTACATGATTGGAACTATACAATGGTGCCAATGGCAAATAACAATTTGGCTGTCGTGAGAATGTGGCTGTGTGTCAAAATAATCAGTCTGATGATTATTGCAGTCCTACATCAGGCAATAATAGATCAAAAATCCCGAACGCACGGTGCACTGTCACATTTGCATTTCATTTTATGACTTATTAGCCTGGGGGCTACATAATGCAATCAAACGGAGTCTTGACAAACTTGCAACCAATGGATTTATTGATTTATACGTTTAATAAAGGAACAGTTCTGCTATGCCACCTAAGTCTATGTTGAGTCCACCAAAGCGCCTTTCACTTTATCGCGTAATGCACATTGCGCAATATTTTCCATCACACTGGACTTGTTAGGCAATGCTATTTTACCCAAAAACCATTGTTCCGTAGTTCCAAGTTCAGCTGGGACTAAAACGATAGGATGAGTCTCGTAAGTGTTCCTTCTTGAGCAGGTCGTTGATCCAGAAGTTCATAGGGTGTTCCGAATTCTTGATCGCCCTAAAACGAAACAACACGATTAAACACCTGTAGTGACTTGGAGATCGTCCTGTTTGTCCCTGCGAAATATTAATAAACTATAATATCGTTCTTTACATAGACAACTTAAGAAGCATGCCCGTCAGCATGACGACTACGAGTGTTTGAGTCATCCAGACGAATCGCATTCGCGCGTTCTGGTTTTTCCTCCTCGAAGAGCGTTTGCTGCGGTTCGGCTGGTGACCGAATCTTCCACAAGCTAGAACCTTTCTATGGTGCCTTTACATAGCGGGATTTTGCGGTTCGTAAATAACTGTCTATCTTGCCAACCTATCCGTCCTATTCCGACATCCTTGAGGCGACCCGAACCGAACATAAATCGAACTAACGAGTCCGATATACACCTTGGTCCACCAATTTAATGTCCACATTCCTTACATTACCTATGTCTGCTGTCAGTTACATGAGGTAAGTAAGAGAGGAAGAAAAATCAAAGGGAAAGAGTTAAAAGCTGAGAATAAAATTAACGGTTATTAAAAGTCTAAAAAATAGCCTCGAAGTATGAAGATGGGAATTAGTCAGGAAAATGGAAAGGGTTCGGGTTGCCACCCAAGTGCATCTAGTTGAGGCTCAGAACCCCTTAACCGTAGCTTCCTTGACAACATGTGCCTTAAGCAAATTTTAGCGCCCGATGACTAGACGCCATAACTGTGTCTCGGCTCTGACTCGATCAGACCGCGGTTTGTTCTGCTTTATACAATGCCCGCGGAGACCAAAAAATAGCAGTATCAATAGACGGGACAACTGAAGGCCAACCTTTCCAGTCAAAATACGGTAGTTAGCATAAAGTCCTCTCTAATAGTTCGATAGTGCGTTGAATGCATCCCCAAACTGAGTAGGCGTTTGAGGTACGTTTGACCTTGTAACTCCTCTGCCAATCTAGTACCGACATCCAACACCTTTTTTAGTGCCACTTGGTCCCGGAGAAGGCATGGTGAACAGGCCTAGGCACAATCTTCTAGGTGGGGTCGCACAAACGCTGAGAAGAGCTTCACTAACACGTTAGCAGTTAGGGGTCTGAAAGAACGACGGCTAAACCATAAAATCCGCAACCCTATAGTAGCCGCCTTCTTCCAGTTGTCCTCAGAGGGTATTGTGGAACAGTGGACGACACCTAGATCAACCTGATGAGTCACGTGAGGCAGTTCACTCTCATCGAGCACAAAAGTATTGGAGGAATCAGACGCACCTATACACAACATTAACCACCTTTCTCGGTTTATGGGTATCAACCGCAAGACAGACAATCAACAGAGACTATCCAGAACCCGGTGTAGAGCCACAGGACCTCGAGAGATATCAACAAAATTCCAGAGCTTTAGCTCATCAACAAATAAGAGCGATGGTCCCTCAAGCTCCTCCGACAAGTCATTCACGTAGACTGAGAACAGCAGAGGACCTACGACAGATCCTTGTGGAACACCGCTAAGAACAACTTTCGAAAAGAACGACTGCTTCCCACATGAATACATTGTTCCCGTCCATCCAGAAGGGCTGACACCCACTGGAGAGCTCGACCAGATATTCCATACGACCTCAACTTCAGTGAGAGTCGCGAATTGAATCAGTGTCAACGGCATTGGCAAAGTCAATGAACACAAAATCCAGCGTATGTCCATTGTCTACGGCTTCAATCCAGCTACCACGAGCTACAAGCAAGTTCGTTTGAAACAAAAATCCTTTGCAAAAACCATGTTGCTTTACGCTGATAATCAGGTTAAATCTAATTATGTGGTTCTCCACTACATCTCGTACAAACATTTCAAGTAATTTAACGGCCACGCTACTCAAGCTGACAGGCCTGTAATTAGCCTGCAGGACTTTGTCACCGCACTTGAAAATCAGCGCAGACAACAGCCATTCGGTAGGTAAAACACAGCTGTTTTGTGCCTGCTGAAACACACAAGTCAGAGGTCCACTGAGTTCCACTGCCAATTCGTGCAACAATTTTGGATGAATTGAATCTGGCCTGGAAGCCTTAGTTGGGTTTACCTCTTAGCAACCGGAGTAATTGAGACTCAGTCACAGCAATGTCCTCCAGACAACAGTCTTCAGAGACACTAGAAGCTAATTTGTTGCACGGCGTTATTGTTTCGCGGACAAAGACGCTGGTGTACCGCTTACCAAGCACGCAGGCCTTGTCATAGTCGCTATAGGCATGGGTCCCATCTCCTCGAAGCAATAGTGGTATGGGCGAGTTTGCAGCACAGCGTCATTTAACGTAAGGGAAGAATTACTTGTAATGTTTGGAGGCAGTATCAGCCAAGCCCCTTTCATACTGAAGCCGGGCCAACCTAAGATGTAGCTTGCACTCATTTCGAACCAACCGATACTTGTCAAACGTGCTGTTCGACGGAACTGTCCGGTACGCTCGCTTGCATCAAGACCGCTTCTTCAGCAAGCACTTTCCCCGCGGAATCTATCCACGGAGTCTGCACTCTCAATTCCCATCTTGGTACCAATGGGATGTGAGGTGCAGAAATGTCGACGAGGTGAGCCTTAAGCTTTTCGCTGGCTATGTGAACCGTGTCGGTCGCACATACCACACAAGGCGATGGTCTATGTCTATGCCGCATCGCTCGGAAGTCTGCGGCCCAACTGGCCATATACCAACTGGTAGTAGCTTGGGGATGCCCGATAAAAGTACACTGGAAAGACAAGCAAATGTGTCTCCGGCGCCAAGAGGCGAGTCGTAAGCACTTAGTTACAAATTCAAGTGACTTAGCAATAACAAGGTCTAAAGTGGACGGCTGCTGCTTTCTCATGTACCTGGTGGGGAGGTCCACGAACTGGTTTAGAAGTACCTGCAGCGTTAAGTCCAGCAGTTCTGCACCGAATGATCCCATCTCCGAACTGCAAGATAGGTTATCCCATCAACCCTCTAGAAGGTTGAAGTCTTCCATCATCAGACACTTGTACACAGAGTGTGTGTGTATATACTCAACGATTTCATTGAAGTTGCTCATTGGGCTTCGATGCACTAACAAGACCGTAACGTTAACCGAGGAACAATGAACAATAATTTATCACGGGATAAAAGCAAGTGCTTGACACGTCCCGTAGGATGGTTGAGGTGAATATGATGAAATCAAAATATGTCTGGGTCATCTATCGAAAGTCTGCCGAGATGAATAGTTTGATAAGTAACATCAGTGTAAAATTAAAATAAATTATCGAGCGTAAACTTTCAGAAAGACACTGGGGTGCAATGATCATTGAGGTAAGGAGTGAGAAAAGTGAAATATGGTCGCTCACTTAGGTCCATTTGATAAGTGCATATCAAGGCTGCAAAAGTCTCAACGGATTTGCCGAGGCACTGAAAAACGCTGGTCCTCAATAGATCGATGTGAAAACTCTCGTAAAGAACTACACCACTCCCTTGACGGCCAATGGCGCGGTCAGCTCGGAACAGTGCGTAGCCATACAGATATATTTCGCTATCCGTGCTTTCCTCAGACAGCCACGTTTCAGTAATAGCAAGTACATCTAATCGCCCTATGTCTACGAGCAGACCGACCTCGCACCTCTTGTTCCTCAGGCTACGCATATTACTAAATACTGTTTGGAGCATTTCGGCACAAACAGCCCTGGGACGTGCGCAAATAGCATGAGTTTTGTCTGGGCGGAAAAGGACCGCCGGGAGACCACCTAAAAACACCAATCGGAGACCGCGCTGGCAAGCTGAACCCCGGTCTTTAAGTCTCTGACGTCTTCCAATCCGCTAACGGAAGACCTGGTTGCACAATAAATTTGGTACGATTGAGAATAAAGGCCTATCGCAGTAAAATCCTGCGCCCCCGGGATAGAGAGGACCAGCATAAGCCGACGGGGAAGGGATAGATTTGGTTCAATAAACAAAAGGTTCCCCAAACTGATGAGCTTCCTGACAGTAACGACAGAAAAAACTTGTGGTAAAAGGCTGGCCAAGCAAATATTAAGCCAAACAAGATCATCAAGCGCGCGCATGCTGCATTACTTTGCATGCACTCTATCGCTACCTGAGTGCTATGACGATCAGAAATGCCTTTCGCACGACTATCTAACACCTCGAAAAGCGCTCTTAAGGAGAAACGCTTACAAAAATTACGTTTCAGGTGCATAGCTTCATTCTCCACTCGCTTAGTGGAATTGCATCCGAACGTCTTGACATGCCGTAATTGACTGGACTCCCAGCATCTCCACAAAGACATCCATGTTTTAAGGAAATACTGAACGCGTTCCGTAGATCTCTGAAGAATGGTCTCCAGAATTCCTGATAACGTGTCTTCTCAGGCGTGGATCAGATTCCTCAGCAAATGGATCAGGAAAGACTTTTAAGCTGGGTCCGCAACTGACAGCTGACCGCACCGTCTTTTTATGTCCCGTAACATGTGGACACGGCAAAATACCACGTAGGCTTCCCAAATAGCTCCATGTAAGCGTTGATGCGCTGCACGCATTGGTCTACCACAATCGTTCGCACAGATGCCGTGCTTGGAACCATTGCGCGCACGGCTTTTACGGCCTCCGAATAACCCTCCATCGTCGCATTTGGTAGCAAGGTGTAAAGTAGTAACATTCCCACCTACGTGACGTCAACGAACATGCGATACCATGGAAAGTAGCCATCATAATTAAGCTGTCGCGTAGAATCTGCCAGTATAACTTCGCCGTATCGTGCAACCAACCTCCGGATGTACGCAGCTACGAAGAACACGAATCGCACCTTCAGCTGCTCCCTCGCAACTGTTCAAGGATTTTCGTTTTTCAACAGGGGGATTACATGTTCTACCTCACTTACTTGCTGCGCCTTACTCCGGTGCAGCAGATGATATAAATCACGTCAGGTAATACGTATTCCGAATTACATTAACCCGAAATTCCTGCATTCAAGCGTTTGACGAAACGACTTCATCAACTTTTATACCGCCGCCTCCTGTACCGCATTAAGCCGCCGATTAACCGGATAAGGCCAAGGTTTCCCAAACTGGAACACATGCGAATGTCTCAAGCAGGCGCGGCCAGTTACCTAATACCCCCTTACAGTACCACGGAAAATCGGGCCTTGCAGTTGTAGCATCTGTAACTAAAAGATTCACCAGCAGTAACCCTTCTCATGCAGCTTACCGTTTCCTTTGCACATTCATACGCTTGCGGTGGACACATCGATATTAAAGTATAGATAGAAAAAGACCTTTCACTTCGTCCAGGAAGCTTCTTTTATTATTACACTCATTACTCTCTCTATTCTTTTTTTGCTGTCTGCTCCTCTACATGCGCTTAGTTATCGCTCTAAGCTCTACATTCCAAACACTCTGTTCTTTTCATCCTGAGACCTTTCCTTGTCATGCTAACTGCTTTTATATGTTCACCTTCGTCCCGAAATCTTCTTTTCTTATGATCCGCTACTGTTAATAACATCTTAAGTTGACGGCCTAGCTTTTTGCTCTCTTATCCGGACTTGTCTGAACGGTCTCCGACTTTCTGACCCACCACGGACTTTTGAGATCAAAATGACCTATGGTCTGCCGACGTAACGTCATGTAATCCTTAACTGAATTGCATTGTTGGCCATTATTCATCCTTAATTACTATGTCCTCTTTCTTCCTGTACATATCTATTGCGCTGATGCTCACCTTTAGTACTTAGACCTAAATTCTACGGCTTTCACCCTTTGAGCTGAAATTCTCATCACCTCTCAGTGGTCACTTTGCTTCTGACTGCTATGACCCTAATGAGCATGGATGGGAAGACTTAACGGTCTGCTCACATCATCTTGAGAATAGGCTTGGCTTTACCACCTCCTTAATAGAACGTTTTCATTTCGCACTCCGTTTGCATTACTTTTCTATTGGATGGATATCTCTTCGGGCCTGGCTCTAATCTACCCTCGGCTCAATTGTCCCCTGTTTCTGACTGCTCCCCGACATCCGAGACGTTATCGCTCTAGGCTCTACATTCCAAACACTCTCTTCCCATCGTCCCGAGACCTCACCTTGGCATGCAAACTGGCTTTGGTTTAGTCACTTTCGTCCCGAAAGCTTCTTTTCTTATGACACCCATTACTCTCTCTATTCTCCTGTTTCTGATTGCTCCCCGACATCCAAAACGTTATCGCTCTAGGCTCGACGTTTCAAACACTCTTCCACCCATCCCGAGACCTTTCCTTTTCATATTAACTGGCTTTTCATTTAGTCACTTTCGTCCTGAAACTTCTTTACTTATGACACTCATTGCTGTTATTCACACCTGAAGTTGGCGGCCTAGCTTCATCTTGCTGGCTTATCCGGAATCGATTGAAAGGTCTCCTGCTTTCTGACCCACCTCGAACTTCTGAGCTCTAAATGGCATAGGCTCTGTCGAGGAACCGCCTTGTAACCTTCACCTCCAAAGCAATTTTGGTTATCATTCATCATTATTATTATATCCCCTTTCATCCTTAACAATTTTTTATGCCAATGCTCTGTTTTGGTATTTAGGTCTAAATTATACGGCTTTCTTTTTGTGCGCTGACATTCTATTCTCGTCTTAATGGTCTCCTTTCTTTGGACTGCTATGTCCCTAATGATCAGGGCTCAACAGACCCAACGGCCTGTTTACATCACCCCGAGGCTAACTGCCGTTTCGTTTGGCCAATTTCGTCCAAAACTGCTTCTTTCATGATGGCACTCATTACCTTATACTTAGCTATATTTGGCGGCCTAGCTTCATCATGCTGACTTATTTGGTTTTGTCTGAACGGTCACTTGTTTTCTGATCTCGCTTGGACTTCTGAGATATAAGTGTTCTAGTAACAGCCGACGCAACGCTCTGTTGCCCTCACCTTAATTACATCACTGGGCATTATTTATCCTTCCTTTTATTAACAGGGATGAAGCATCACCTGAAGAAGGTCGACGACTTCTCCACTTCTCCTTAACAGCACCTGTTTTACCGACCCTTTCTTTCCTTCCCGTGCTTTCTGTTGCATTCCCACTTCATTCGACGCTAACATACATGCGTCTGTCCTCACTGACTTCTTAAATCCCTATCAATTTAAGACTGAGGATGCGCGTTCCTGTCGCTCCGTCTGAGTGATATTCATTCACATAATCTGCACACCTCGTCTTCCTCTCTCTGGTTCCAACCGATTGAGCAAATGCGCATTAGGACCCCTCAACCTCTTTTTTCTTCATCTTCATTCCTATTTTGGAACAATCTTTCGTTCTCTACTGATCCGTGTTCTGCTTGCTTCTAGGCGTATTTCGCCACTTATGATACACATGTATATGCGATAGTTAACTGACAATTACATGTATAGGGTTACAATAGTTCAGTCATCGCCGCAATTGATCGACGTCATACCAGACGCATCTCTTTCTTCGGTCTTTGCGGCTGTTTCTTTTCGTTTCCTTTTATCCCCAGGTTGGTCACGGGTGCGGCGACACGCACCCAAGGACTGGTCCATCGTTGCGACAACAATACAAGGCACACGGTTCCTTTATCTGGACATGAGTGGATGATTATCAACCCTTTTACAACTTATTAACCAGACAAATCATTCTTTATCATGCACGGATACAATTGTTCCTAGGCTTGAATCTTTGGATTCAGTTTGCCTACCAATATCTCTTCCACCTAAATCTTGCCTGGAGAATTGCTTTTGACTTCGGAAGGCACATTCTTCTGCGATACAAAGCCAGAACAATTGGTCGTTATAAGCTCTTCAGTCCGCGTTGACCGCTCAATTGGTCGCGGTTTCCTATATTTCTAATCAATTTTACTACATACCCCGGGGATCTGCGTTTCTTTCTTTGAAACCATATTCTATCCTTCAAGACTTCAACAACCATTCAACATATTTCAATGTATATCCCTCGGAGTCTTCACGTGGTTCTGCAGAGGATCAACACATTGTATTCAAGAAGAATGCTTAGTTGCCGACCTACCAATCGGAGACAGGACAGGACTCAGGAACGCAATAGGCACCCGGCTGAGGCATGCTGCCCGGTAGTCGCAGACCTAGCGGGGTAATTTGATGATGGTGACGTTTTTTGATTGGATTGACGAGAGTGAAACAATTGACCTCTAGACTCTGACATTCTAATCTGGTGTAACCTTAAAACTGTGTTTTAGTGTACTACAAAGCTATCAACCGTTTGCCGCCCATTCGAAAGCTTGGCAATACGGTTAACCAAATGCTGTAAATTTGGTAAATTAATTAGACAAAGAAATTTCCACACCCTTATGTCAAATATTGCACAGTGAGCGCATTGTAAGGCTAAAAGTCAAAATTAGGTCGCCTGTTTTCATGGATGCTGTATTTAACTAATTCGCAGTCCTGGAAGTCCGTTAACACATTGGATTTCCGCAACGTATACCGTAAAAGCTTTATTTTGTGACAAGCTTGCTGACACGAGCGTCCTTTAATAGTCCTTGGGTTATCTTTTATGCGTCTTCTCGGCGTCCTGTCTAGATGTTATTAGACGCAAAACAGAACACAGACGAGATGTGCAGCAAATCGGTTTTGAAATGAAAGCAAACTGGTGCCCACTCAATCAGCTGAGCACGCTGTGTTGCAAAATTGCTAATATCCAACTGGCGTTACTATGCGTCTACGTATCAATGGGGAAACATCAAAGTGTGTAATGAATGCAGCTATATATGCCTTAAATATGCATAACACTAATGCAATATTGGTAAATAAAGTAGAAATTATTCACTACAAGGTATAAAAGATAAGCATACTGTTTCTGAGACCATTTATTAAAAATTACTGCCGTCCACTTTTAGTTTCGTCCTGGACTATTTAATTAATCTCCTATTGTGCCGATATCTTTAGCCTCGGAATTTTAATGTGAAACGCAGTATTAATATAAGGAAATAAGTAACACTTGGGGTTTGTGAGTTTCATAGCAAAGGATACATCATAGCAGACATAATTAAGCAGCCTCTTTAACAGCGAAGATTTGTAAACTCATAGGAATCTTATGCAGCATTATTGCACCTAGGAATTATCATTTTATCCAAACATATGTACAGCGAGCCCTCCCACTGAAGCGTGCTTTTGTCCACTCGCGGAGAAGCAAAAGCAGATAAAGACAAATGTCTTTATATGTCCATGAATATTGTTAACTAATGTTCTGAATAATTATCGGCGCTATTTAGTGCGCTAAAGCCTTCTTTTTAACCGTACTTTCTGTCAGCGCAAGTGACTTTTAGCGCGCTATGGGTGTCGAATAATTCGTCACGGTGGTAGTACGCACTTACCAGTCTGTAATCGATCAATCGAAATATGCATCCCTTGAGCGCGAGCAGCGAAAGCGTGTGCCGTCGTGTGAGTGTTGTAACTCCCTAAATGACTAAACATTTGGCCTTCAGCATTGCAAATGTACACCTTATGGACGACCTTTTGGTCACCCAGTATATCTTCCAACGCCCCTCAAACTTCAGCAACGAAAGTTTCATGTTAAAAATATCGTAAACATGAAGCGGAAAGCCACATATTAATTATAATTACGCAATGCAGTAGCCGCAAACCCAAACCCTAAATTGATTTTGAATTACCAATTCTCGTCCAAACGAAAATTAATTAGGATGACTTTCAGCCAACATTATGCATTATCCGGTGCTACAACAGCATTATCGTGAGTGCGCTACTGTCCGAGCCTTATACTACAAGCACAACCCTCGGAGTCAAATGATATTACAAGGCAGTTGGGTCCTAGTGCATCGGCACCAAATGTGCCACTGATGGAGCCTATATACAACGACCACGAAACTTCGAGCCGTGTGCCACGGCAACCCACCTGGGTCCTATTACACTGGCAGCAAACCTGCCGCTAGTCTAGTTCGTTGTTTAAAAGGCTGTAATCCCAAATGAGCGCAGAAACCGATATAAAAACTGTGCATTGTATTTAACGAAAGACAGCGACCAAAGGTTCAACGTTGTTCACTATATTCGTGCCTTGGACGTGCATCTCCCATGCAGGGTATCATTACACAAAGCAGTATTCATCCGCTGAAATATAATAGTAGTGCGAACACATGGCCTACTGTCGGGTGATTGAATGAGAGTTTTATCTAGACAAGCTTTTTCCTTCTTTTCGTTTCTTTTACTGAGCTGGCATCCATGTCGACGCTACAATGAAGTGAAAATGGGAGTTTAAATTGCACCGAATAGCTTACTTTGGCACCCTATTCTGCACAATACCTCTGTTTGAGGGGACTCCTCGGCTCCCTTTCGACAACCTAACGATGAAAGGTAAGGAAATTGACCACCAGTACCAAGTGCACGTGCAATATGGGGTACGGTTTGTTGTCTTGTACTCGGATCGGCGGTAATCTCATCCTGACTGCCTGCGCAGGAAACAGTTATACTAAGCTGTAGCTTACCTTCGTAAGCGGGGCAGGTTGATGGGGTAGAAGCAACTGTGAACTCCGGTGAGGGTGAACGGCCAACAGATAATAACGAAGTAAAATGTTGCTTTTTTACCGGTAGTACAGCATTGCACTGCCATCATGGGCAGAGATACCGTTCGTGATGCGTTGACATAATTTGTACAATGGGCTCCTGGTTGCACACACAAACACTTTCGATGGTAAAGTAACCGATTGTGTGCACAGCGAACTGCGTCAACCACAACAGGATTGTTGCATGTGAAACACATATCTGTAAGCGCCATAATTTTCGGCCAACGCAGTTATTTCTTTGCACGTTGAAAGTCTGATGAATCACCAATTACTTCGTTAGTCTTTCGTAATAGCTCTTGATACGGTTCCGAAAATCCGGATGGATTAACCTCTTCAGCACTTCTCAGACAATGTACAAGATGGGCAATTTTAGACGTGGATGGTTTCGTAACGGGGACTTTCAACGTCTACAAAGGCATGGACTTTGTGGGTAGGTTGTAGTCCGGCAGCCAGCGGATGTAAATAGGTATTTGACCTGTAAATGGATGCACATATCAGAAACGGCTTACTTGTCGGGTACGCATGCTGCTTGTATGCCGTCATTAATTGCACACACGGAAGCCACATGGTTTCATAAATAGGAGAGGTACATGTTCCCAAGGAGTAATCGACGGTAAAGCGGTTTCCCTGGTGCGATAGGTCAAACTATGGTAGCGTCAGAAAGTTTTATTCACATACTACTCCATCTCCAAGGTCCGAGTAAACTGCTTGTAACATGGGTTGTGCTAAATGGCGCATCACTAAGTTGCATGCGTACGTATTTAAGGGGCAAACTACGCGATGAACATATGCGCTGCCTTCTAGTAGCTGACTCGTGTCACAGAAAAGCGCGGTATGTTTCTGGGACTCTTTCAGAAGAACTTCCGAATGCGCCCAGACTTTACGAACGGCTGCAACAAGGCCATCCGCTGCATGGGTAAATTTCTTCAATCGCAAGTTGGCATTCTCAACTCGGTTGTTCGTTGTATTGCCAAAATGCACCAGTCCAGCTTGGGCGTGCTTCGCCCACGAGCGTTTTATGTACAACCAGTACAACGTAAGATAGCGCATAAACCGGGGGTCTGTTCGCTGAAGGAGCTTTAAATGTTGCTGTAATCTAAAACAAGAACATTACATAAGAAAGAGATTATACTCAGTCTCCGTGTCAGAAGTTGCCATGCGATGAAACAGATAACGCAACTGGTTAACGTTTGACTACAGAATGTAACGAAGATTTATCACTTACATGCTTCCTGATGGCCTGGCGGATGTGGAAGTAGCACAACAAAATGTCGCATTGAAAAGCCGTGCGCGCCGCACATATTTGAGCGGCCATTTTGTCCATCATCATTGTGCGGACGGGAATATCGTGACCCATGTATCCCTATACGCTTCGAACAACGTTAGCAATGATGCGTAACCTTCACGACGCAGAAACGCATAAAAGCTTGGCTGGCCGTACCCCATGCCGTCAGTTATAAAAACTGGTATAGTTTTATGCTGCAAGCAACAAGTAAGGCCGCTATCAATCCTTACTTCAAACATTTAGTACCATGAGTAGCGTCTACACAAACGACATGCGAGAATCGGCGGAAAAGTTCTATTTGTTGACGCCGAGTGGATAACACGTGTGTGCACAAGCCTTCCTCAGAAATAATTCGCTCAACTCCGTCTTCTTCCATAGACTTGATAACCTGATGCAATTTTACTGCAGGAAGTAAAAACTATCAAGATAATCTTACACACAACGCCAGGTTTCAGTTTACGCCGAACATTGCGGACATCATCGCTGGTAATATGCTTCCGGAATCGAACCTCGACGAACTGCTAGATGTCGCTTGTTGGGGTGTTGTAGCGGAAAAGGTCCACGGACTGAGTGAACTCATCGTCCGTCAGCCGGCGATTGATGAGGAGTCGCTCAAAAAGAAGTCGATTAACTGGGTGATTGTGAGGCAGATCGAACGTTGTGACTTTCAGCTTGCGTCATGTTCTAATGAGGTTAACGCAAGCTTGGCAGTTAGTATCACGTGAGCTAAAAGATGTAGAATAATAGAAGCGAAATCCTACTAAACACGTCTCATTCCTGTACTTTTTGACTTCCGACGTGCGCAGCGGACACATCGATAAATGACCCTGTCGTACTTCACCCGTAACAGGTTACACTTTCTGCTGCTGTAGCACACGAAATTGACGTAATGAAGAAGCATAAAGTCTGAAAACACACTATTAAACTCGTCAAAACTGTCAAAAGAACGCCCCAGGAAGATTCTCCGGAAATCAGACTCCATGGCGTACGGATTCGAAAATACTGATGGTACCGCGTATCTGGTTTCCGGCACTTTCAAACAATTGCAATATCACATTTGTACAGCTTTAAATAAACCTGCAAAAGCAGAAAGATAGCCGGGAATAATGCCATAAAATGACCATAAACTATTTATTGCCCACTACGTTTTGCGGGTAACGGTGCGTATCTGGCTTCTAAAACATTTAGACAAGTGCAATATCACCTCTGTACAGAATTGAATAAAACTGTAAAGTTATAAAGATAGCCGGAAATCATGCCATAAAATGACACGAAACTATTTATTGCGCACTAGGTTTTTTCGGGGCAACGATGCTGCGACTACGTCGCAGCCTAACGCATCAGCCGGCAGAAATATGGGACGCAACCTGACTGCGAATAACCGAGCAAACAAACGTTCAACCAGAAACAGCCAGTTACAACTTGCCAGTCAGTGGATTGACGGCAGTGTTTCAGGACGTCGTGGGTTTTCGCTTGACAAGCGTTTTCCTTATAAAAACCACAATTCTCCATTTAATAACAATGCAACGTGGCGGAGGTGACTCGCCACCGCATAAAGTCACATCCCATACCTTCACACTGGCAGGTTAACTAGCGTCACCATTCTACATAGGTTCGTTACACTGGAACTTCTACATCTGCATATGCTGTCGTCTTTTTGCTTTCTACGATATCACCGTTGCCCTTTGCGTTACTTGTGCACGAATGCACTGTATTGTCATATCTCTCTTGGCCGTGCTCTTCAATTACCTTCTATTGGATCATTCAGGATTCTTAATCTATTATTAACTGAGGTCCCGGTCTCACAACAGCCAAATTATTGTTTCGCATTTTCACCATTGTACAGTTCCAATCATGAACATACGAACCATTTTCTACTGTCACTGTTACAGTTGCCGTAAAAGGTCTGTACAGTTGTACATATTTGATCATGCCTCCGTTGGCGTGCCTCGCATAGCCGAGAATAAAATATTTATTTGTTTATTTACGGGGGAGGCCGTTTGCAGTCATTTGTTTAGTACCTGCCGCAGTAATCACTGGGCGTCTATAAAACGAGCTTACAGTTTCCCTTTGGAACCGCCTTAAATCGCGTTAGAATTTATAAATAAATAAATAAATAAATAAGTAAAAAGTTCATTCTCACTTTCATAGAGGCACACCAACTCGCAACCACTAGTTATCATGCAACGAAAAGCAACGGTAGCAACCTGCATGGTGGAAGACAGTAAACGCGCCAAAAGGTACAACCTAAATAAGTGATATAAACAAACAATTTATACTGTCTTCGCTCCTTAACTCTGGCGTATATTGACATTAACCTAACTTGACCTTACCGTTTACATGACTATACAAAATCTCCAACTACACGAGCATGTTTACATTTATTGTACCAGGCATCCGTCACGGACAACACTTTAATCGCTTGGGACCGTCCTATCCGCCACTAGCGCGATTTTGAATGCAGCTGTTGTACATGAGGAGACCGTTTGATTGCACGAACGCGGTTAAATTTGAATTTTCGTGGTGACAATTGGTAAATCCGTTTTGTGGCGGGAAGAATTTGCCCTCCTGGAACTATAAATTGGTAGCATAAATTAATATGAATCGTGTAGTAGTATTACATGGGATATGATGTGTAAACATTTTACTGAGGTAAAGTTAGTGAAATAAGGAGGGCCGAGATGGTGGCGGAAAATCAACAGATGGGAATGTGCGGAAATTGCGTTCAACAATTACGCCGCTATTTCTGATAATGTAACGCTTTAAAATGTTGTATGTATTGAAACTGCAACTAACCGTCTACTGTAAACGGAAATCACTTTTTACAATGGAGCAGATATAAGGTTGAGAAAGCTGCACGGAATTTTAATTGCACTAACAATGTTCACGGAGGACATGAAATGCGACATTCTAAGGCCAGACATGTACCTAGTTTATTCCTATTGATGGGGAATCCGTAATTAATAGGTGTGAAACTTACATTGTATGCCTTGAAGGTGACCTGCAAGTCAATGTGAATTGGTAAATGGAAAGAAATGCGAAAGGAGTAACTGTTATGACTAGGGCATCACTATGTGGATAGTTGAGGAAATACGGAATGAGATCTTCAAAGTTAATAAGGAATGCAGGGTAACAGATATATTATGTTACCGTAATGCATTGTCTGTAAATGGGTACTCGGAAATGATCATGTGGTGATAAGGACAAATTATTGGTTTCAGTGAAAGAGAATACGTAATTGTGGGAACACTTTGTTGTTAGGTTTAGTTTGTTGCGAAGTTTTAAGCAAGGACCGGTCACGTGGAAGGCGTTCATATTGCCAGATAAATCTGTTAACTGCGTATTAACAGGGGTAATCGTATGCCTGAAGCTGAAATGTGTATGTGTGTATTTACACACATATACCTATATAGGTATATAACTTTGCAAGCATCCGCGTTAATATTAAACGTGTGTGTATATGGATGTATATACATTTATGTATAATTATAAGGATACATATAAATGTCTACATATATATATATATATGTACATATATATATACATGGCTATATAAATATATATACATGAAATGCGTATGCATACGTGAACCGATGTAGGTATCAAATTATGCATATGTACGTACGTACATTTAAAAAGGTCCATGCCACGTCGTACAAAGATACGCTCTCTCGGTCTCTGTCTCTCTCTCTCTCTATATATATATATATATACATATATATATATACATCTATATATATATGAAATGCAGCATACGTTGGCTGCTTATGCCTTATTATATGCCGTTGAAATATTTATCTCGGCAATGAAGGCCTTCCAACTTATTCCTGTTTGCTTAGCACTTCG